>CM041782.1:237898272-239098272 GCA_023374045.1 Limonium bicolor
TCTGGTGGCTCGACCATACTTGGGAGGAATTCATATGGCCCTTGTATAGATTGCTGCTCGTTCTTATTGAAGTAGTAATACCCCAACTGAGCTTCGTTGTATTGAGCGTTAGCCTGGTTGACTTCCCACCAATACGGCTCTCGATTTGATGGTTGAGGTGGTTGATAATCCTTGACTAATCTTTGATATGAGGATATTTCCTCTTGCATTCGTGTCCATTCCAGATTGATCAACAATCTTCTCACCTCATCGTGGCCGCTCTCCATTGTCAGTAATTATCCTACAAAAACAAAAATAAAAATACCAAGTAGAAAAGAAATAGAAACAGAAAAGAAAAATAATAAACAAAATTAACTAGAAAGAGAAACAAATAAGAAATAATATAGAAATACAAGAAAATTTTTTTTAAGTAAAATTAAATAAAGCAAAAATAAAATAAAAGTAAATAAAAAAAATAGAAATCTCAATAAAAATTAAAAACTATCAATTAACCGTGCTGGAGGTCCCCGGCAACGGCGCCATTAAAAAACGCTCCCCGAGTTGTTCTGCTCACCTAATTCCTCAGATTTTATTATTAATTCTTCCCTTATAATTAACTCAGAAACTTTAATTAATTCGTCAACGGCTAAGTCTAACGAACCCTAATTAATTGCTAGAACTAGCAGCAGACTAATGCTCTAATCCGGACACAATTAATCGCATAAAGTACAGTTTCTATTGGAGTCCGATTAACCTATAGGCGGGATCACGCTTCTAGTCATTAATCAGGTTCGACTTCCTATGTAAGTATTCCCGCCTGTCACGCGGGTGACCCGGGTTCGATCCCCGGCAACGGCGCCAAAAACTTGTTGGAGAAATATGTGACTACTTCTTCCACTTAGGCAGTGTACCTAATCGTTTTACGGGATAGTGGATTCGTGGGGTTGTCGTACTCTTGGGGACCTCGCTGTGGATAACCGATAGTGGATTAAATTTACTGAGACTTCTAGTAAATAGATTTTATCATTTTTAAGGAGAAGAAATAATCGAAAAACCTAACCTGAACAAAAACAAAATAATAAAAACAATATTTTTGTCTTTTAAGAAAACATCCCGGGTTGTTCTGCTCACCTATTTTATCAATTATATTAATATAAACTTTACCACTTAAGTAATAAACTCAGAAACTATAAATAATTCGTTGACGACTAAATCTAACGAACCCTAACCAGTTGCTAGAACTAGCAGCAGACTAATGCTCTAATCTGGACACAACCAATCGCATAAAGAACAGCTTCTATTTGAGACTAATTAACCTATAGGCCGGATCAGGCTTCTAGCTGTTAATCAGGTTTATCTTCCCACGTCTTGTTATCTATCTCAGCTCTCGCATGTTGATTAGAAAACTACAAATATTGCTTTAATAATTGATCAGAGAATTAAAGCAGATGAAGAACTGGAATTAAACTACTACTTTAGATAAAATCATAGTGGAAAGCTTAACATAACATAATTATATAAAATAGGCTTGCATCCCAAACCTGGGAGGGCTTAAGTTTATTAATTAAACATAACTATATATAAACAACGTTTTAACAAAATAAGAGAAAGGGTAGAGAAAACTCCAGCTAGCAAGTTGACTCTGAATCCTAGCTCCGCCTCTGTATCCTCGTCGTCCGTAATAATAATACTAATCAATGGCAGTGATGTTGTGTGGTGGAAAAACAAATAAAAATGGAGAAAACGGGGAGAAAAGAAATGGATGTGGTCGATGGATAGTGGAGAGCGTATGTGGTGAGCGGTGGTGAACAGGCGTGGTGAGCTTTGGATTTTTAGAAGAAGGGATGCCAAATACTGAAGGGAACGTAGCTTATTTATAGGAAAGGTGGAGAAGTGTGAATGGAATAAGTTGGGTGAGTACGGTGCTAACTGACTGAAGCTCTCGAGTAAGATGGCGGTGGAGTTGGTGAGCAGATCCGCGAAGATTTGAAGTCTGAGAATTGATTGCAGACAGACAGAGCCGGCATCACGCGTGAGTGATTTAAGGTGGGCGCCGTCTGCAATTAATGAAGGAGCAGTTCGAGTGGCGCCGCGAAGGGAGAAGAAAACTGTTCGCTCGCTCTCATTTTAGTCACGTCCGCTTGGCAACCGCCCGAGTTCAAGCGGTTATGTATTGTGCTCGCTCTCTTGTCCGCGCCTAATGAGGCGGACGCCTCTGCCCTCTCTTGTCCGCGCCTAATGAGGCGGTTGTGCCTTGTCTCTTGTCCGCGCCAAACTAGGCGGACGCCTCTGTGTCGTGTCCGCGCCAAACCAGGCGGTTGCAGCCTCTACCGCCCTCCTGTCCGCCTTGTTGTGGGCGGTTTTCTCACGGTCCGCCTTGTTTGCGGATGTCTCTGTATGGGGTATTATATATATATATATATACGAGTGTACTCCAATCTTCGATCGGCTCCAGATTCTTCGTTATAAGTCCGTTTTACTCGCCGTTTGTTGTGTTGGAAAGCTCATGAGATCATCTATCCATTAACATGGCTTTTTCCTACATTTAACACATAAAATATATCAATTCATATCAAAACATAAATCTAGGAAAATCGTAAGATAAGTGAGAAATATTACTTAAAATACTGCAAATTATAAGGTAGTTAAACCCTTAAAAGTCTATATATTTCGCACTTATCAAACTTCCTCACACTTATCTTTTGCTTATCCTCAAGCAAATAAAGAACAGACTTTCTCTAAGGTCACAGTATCAAACTCCGGGGTTCAACAATCGTGGAAGGAAATCAAGCTAAATGGCAATCAAAAGAATAATCCTGCTCTTAGATGTAGGTTTTTATAAACAGTGAAAAGGAAAATTTTTAATAAGGGCATGGATAATACCCGCATCAAGAAGCTTCAGCACTTCAGCTTTGACCACCTCCTTCAGATTGGGATTTAATCTTCTCTGGGGCTGCCTCACTGCCTTATAATTATCTTCCATATAGATCCGGTGAGTGCAGAAACCCGGATTGATCCCTTTGATATCAGCAACTGACCACCCCATGGCACCTTTATGCCTCTTGAGCACCTCCAGAAGTCTAGTTTCCTGTGAAATAGACAAAGATGCAGAGATAATAACAGGCAGGGTGCTACCCTCTGCCAGAAAAATATATTTAAGGTGGGAAGGAAGAGATTTGAGTTCAAGAGTAGGAGGCTTCTCTATTGAAGGGATAGGCCTTTGGATAGGTCGATCCAGCTTTTCTACCGCAGGAGTGAAGGAGCGAAAATATGACCTCCCTTGATTGAACTGCTAGACAACTGAGGCCATCTCAAAGCTTTCCTTGTCATCCTCAATGGATAGGTTCAGTACCTTCTCTAACAAGTCAGAATACTCACCCAAGGAAAAATGAACATCAGTACTTCTAGGGATATAATCATCCTCTAGATCAGAAAAATCCTCTAGTAAATCAATAGAGAAAACAGCATGAGAAGAAGAGTTCTTTCGCATCATTTTATAATATCAAAACTCAATTCTTCATCATGAAATTTTAAGGTGATCTTTCCCTTATCAACGTCTATAACAGTCTTAGCAGTACGAAGGAAAGGTCTACCTAAAATTAGAGGTACCTCGACATCCTCATCCATTTCGAGGATTACAAAATCAGTTGGGAAGAAAAACTTACCCACACCAACAACCACATTCTCTACCATACTGTGGAGGGTGATTTGTCGGTATGATGAGGGGGCTATCTAAATATGGTTCTTGACTTAAAAGTCTAGATCCTAAAATGCCATTCTGTGGAGGGTGAAAACCCATTATTCTGGCATCCCTCAAATACCTACTAAATTGTCCGTCTTTCCCAGAAAGCATAAAGGAGAGTGCAAGTGTGCACTACACCGGCTCTCAATGGGCCCCACGCGGACTTATGCCTTAGAGGCAGAAGTTGACTAGAGTCGCCACCTAGTTTGACCTAAGGAACTAGGAAGGAAGGAGAAGGGTTCTAAGAACCGTTAATTGACTATGAGATTGTTGCCTATGGATAGGACTTATATGGTCATGTCAGAGATTTTGTTGTGGGTTCGCACTGGGTTACACCCTTAGAAGTGGCAACGACCACGACTTCGGATTGGTGCCCGAGGAAACCTCGGTCTCCAATTGTCGGGATTGCCTTCTTTCAAAACCTTTTTAGAGAGATTCATTTAAAAGCCAAGGATAGGATTAGGACGAGGAGAGAGAGAGTGGATGAGGCGAGCTTTTCTGCCAAGCTAGCACCTAGAAGAGGGAATTAAGGAGTTCGAAGGAGTACAGAATGATGATTTGGGAAAGTCCGGGTTGAGTGAATAAGAAACACATGGAGTCTGATTTTGAGAGTTGAAGAAGTCGAGGGTTTGTGGGAGTCAGAGGGGATTTGAATGTTTGACAGACATGAATACCACCTTAGAGTGGGAAAACATGTTTTTTTATTATTGGAATGGGGTCGCACCCTAGATGGGCTGCCTACGTACTCAACTCCCTGTTGAGATCAGACCTTACGTAGTTCACGGTCTTGGGATTTTAAGAGTTTTGTGAGGGTAATCGAGGGTTGGGAGTGCTCGGGGTTGTTTGAAAGTGAGATGGCTGAATACAAAAGGGTATTTTGATTGGTGTGGGGTCGCACCCTGTGTGGGTTGCCTACGTACTCAACTCCCTGTTGAGATCAGACCTTACGTAGTTCACAACCTTTGAGGATTTGGGAGTTTTGGGGATTTTTGAAGGAATTGGGAATTTGACCTGTTGGGTCTTTGGAGGATCAAAGGGGTTTTGTGGTCATTTTGTGGGGGTCGGTGGATTGTCGAGTTTGTTTTGGAGTTTGTGGTATTCGACTCTGTGAGATATTTGAAACCTTAAAATGGTGATGTTGATAAGTGTCCAAACGAGCATGTTTATTAGGTGTATTTCATATATAATATTAGCACTTTTCTTGCTCATTTCTCCACTTCGGTTAGTTTTCCTCTAGTTTATGTTTTATTATTTATCTCACAAAATTATTGGTTTAACATGAGGAAAACCAAGCTGGGACTAAAGTAGATAAAGAGACGAACACATAGACGCAAACGGCTCGAAAAACGGAGCCCAAACGAACAATCTAGAGCCGGTCGAAGTTAGAAAGAAATAAGTCACGACGACGTCGAGATAACGGGCGGACTAGAGGGGCGTAACCGCCTCGCGTTCAACAGAGAGACAACCGCCTCTTAATGGGCGGTCTAGAGAGGCGCAACCGCCTCGCGGACAGAACGAGAGAGTACCGCCTCTTAATAGGCGGTTAAGGAGGCGGACAAGGGATGAAGAACCGCCTCATATCTGGCGGTTAAGGAGGCGGACAAGAAGAGAGGCTACCGCCTCTCAAGCTGGCGGACAAGAGAGTGGTAACCACCCACTATGTGGCGGACGTGAGATAGACAACCGCGAGGCGGTACCAAAGCGGACACAGGACCAGACTAAAACTCGTCGCGAGCTTATCTTCCTCGCCGGTCGTCTGCCTTCACCGACTGTCTGCAACTCGCGCAACTCGTCCACTGTCTCCGCCTACCTTAAATCACGCCTGTCTTCAGCTGTCTGTCCCCTGCAATAAATGAGAGCAATCATCGAGCTCAATCAAACCCTCACGCGTCTGTCTATCTTCTCTGCTTCCTCTTCTTCCTTTCCCTATATAAACCCACGAGCTTCACCCAATAAAACACACACGAATTCACCAATCGATCCACGACCATTTCACCACCATCTCATTTCTCTTCTCCCGCCTTCTCCATTTATTTATTTTACAGTCCACCAAATTCACCTCTAGCCCTACGTACACAAAATAGCAGAGTGAGACGGAGTGATTACGGATGATTTCTATTACTCTCGTCTCTATCTTTCTATTTAATATGTTAGGCTAGTTTACGTTTACTCTGGGAATAGTTTATTATATATCTGTACTAATTATGCTATTCTACTGGTTTATTTATATACAGTTTGTTACGCTTAAAGGTTATCATGCACCTTTTTAATAGATCTCGCGAATTTATTAAATTGCTTTCCTAAGTCTATTTTGATCAGACCGGTGATAAATAGACAGGTTAATTAAGGCGTATAACTGGAGGAAGCTTTATTATGATTTAATGAGTTAGTATTCAGTTGCAAATGTAATTCCTCAAATACTCCTCTGCCGTTCGCAGGCTTTTGCTTGATCCTTGATTAGAACCTTGCATTACAGGTGAACGAGTTCTTATGAGGCTATGACTTAGTCCTTAAGATATTTACAGGAACCTTGCCAAATTATTAAACCATTAGAGATAGCTTAATTATGCAGATTATATTAACCTGACCCAGAGTTCCATTTTATAAGTGTCCAAACGAGCATGTTTATTAGGTGTATTTCATATAAATATTAGCACTTTTCTTGCTCATTTCTCCACTTCGGTTAGTTTTCCTCTAGTTTATGTTTTATTATTTATCTCACAAAATTATTGGTTTAACATGAGGAAAACCAAGCTGGGACTAAACTAGATAAAGAGACGAACACATAGACGCAAACGGCTCGAAAAACGGAGCCCAAACGAACAATCTAGAGCCGGTCGAAGTTAGAAGAAATAAGTCACGACGACGTCGAGATAACGGGCGGACTAGAGGGGCGTAACCGCCTCGCGTTCAACAGAGAGACAACCGCCTCTTAATGGGCGGTCTAGAGAGGCGCAACCGCCTCGCGGACAGAACGAGAGAGTACCGCCTCTTAATAGGCGGTTAAGGAGGCGGACAAGGGATGAAGAACCGCCTCATATCTGGCGGTTAAGGAGGCGGACAAGAAGAGAGGCTACCGCCTCTCAAGCTGGCGGACAAGAGAGTGGTAACCACCCACTATGTGGCGGACGTGAGATAGACAACCGCGAGGCGGTACCAAAAGCGGACACAGGACCAGACTACAAATCGTCGGAGCTATCTTCCTCGCCCGGTCGCCTTCACCGACTGTCTGCAACTCGCGCAACTCGTCCACTGTCTCCGCCTACCTTAAATCACGCCTGTCTTCAGCTGTCTGTCCCCTGCAATAAATGAGAGCAATCATCGAGCTCAATCAAACCCTCACGCGTCTGTCTATCTTCTCTGCTTCCTCTTCTTCCTTTCCCTATATAAACCCACGAGCTTCACCCAATAAAACACACACGAATTCACCAATCGATCCACGACCATTTCACCACCATCTCATTTCTCTTCTCCCGCCTTCTCCATTTTATTTATTTTACAGTCCACCAAATTCACCTCTAGCCCTACGTACACAAAATAGCAGAGTGAGACGGAGTGATTACGGATGATTTCTATTACTCTCGTCTCTATCTTTCTATTTAATATGTTAGGCTAGTTTACGTTTACTCTGGGAATAGTTATTATATATCTGTACTAATTATGCAATATTTCTACTGGTTTATTTATATACAGTTTGTTACGCTTAAAGGTTATCATGCACCTTTTTAATAGATCTCGCGAATTTATTAAATTGCTTTCCTAAGTCTATTTTGATCAGACCGGTGATAAATAGACAGGTTAATTAAGGCGTATAACTGGAGGAAGCTTTATTATGATTTAATGAGTTAGTATTCAGTTGCAAATGTAATTCCTCAAATACTCCTCTGCCGTTCGCAGGCTTTTGCTTGATCCTTGATTAGAACCTTGCATTACAGGTGAACGAGTTCTTATGAGGCTATGACTTAGTCCTTAAGATATTTACAGGAACCTTGCCAAATTATTAAACCAGTAGAGATAGCTTAATTATGCAGATTATATTAACCTGACCCAGAGTTCCATTTTATTTATCTGTCAACTTAGTTTATTTTATCTTTTCTTTTTATTTATTTTACAAGTCAATTAATCCCCCCTCTTGTGACACGCTTAGGTACTATTATATGTACATTAGTCCCACGGTTCGACATCCGGTTGCTTACATTTTCACTATACTACTGCGACCGGGATTTATTGCAGCCCGACGTTATTTTTGGGTTTTAATTTCTTTCTTTTGTTAATTATACCTGTTCTAACCACTCACTTTATAACGTCTGCAAATGGCGCCGTTGCCGGGGACTAGTTTATTCTAGTCCCTAAGCCCCGGATTATTCACTTGTATTATTAGAATATTTTGTCTATATTATTTTTGTTTGTTGTTTATATTTATTACTTTTATATTTTGTTTATATTATTATTATGTTTGTTTCTAATCATTTTATTTTCTAATCTTTTTCTGTAGTTTGTTTTATACACAAAAACACAAAAAAAAAAATTTTACACGGCAAATGGAAGAGGCATTTGAATATTGGCAGAATTTATACTGCTCCGAATGTGGGGGAGCTCATGATTTTGAGGATTGTCTCATAGTCCAAGAGCAACTCTGGTTAGAAGATCAACCAGACTACTAGAGAATCGCTCAACTACTAGAGCAATCAATGAGCGAAACAGTTCAAGAGGTAGAACACCCCACTACAGACGAGCCACTCATAGAAACCCCTCCCTCTAAATTCAATTACCGCTATTTTCGCTCCTTCTCTATAATATACCCAGACAATGAGGATACTTTTATCCTCGAAAATGAAGAGAAGGAATTGCCATCACTCCCCCACCATATCCAAACAAAACGCCGGTATCACCTTCGAGGAATCATTTTTCTCTGAAGGAATTCAAACAACTTCTTTCTGTAAGCCTCAACAACAAGAGGAGATTTTTTTCCTCCAAATTGAGGAGGAGAAAAATCTGCACCGCCGGGTCTTCTGTAGAACTACGTTCCCGGCAATACCTCCTCAAACACCAGATTTGTGGAGTATTAATTTTCTTATTTTATATGCCGAGGTAACGTTTGTTTTGATCCAGGATAACAAAGCAGGCGTCTAGCCAAGACGTTAAATAAGGGCAGCTTCCTGGAGGCAACCAGATGACTTTATTTTATTTACTTTTTTTTTTCTGTTTTAATTTTCTGGTTTTCTTTAAATTTTATTTTTGCTAACTTTTAACCCCGTTTTTAGTATGGGTTGCTTCTAGTGTCTTATGCAGGTGCACCTCCATTGGACACCGCAACCAAGCTACGCTACTTGAGGCTGAGCTCAAGTGTGGGGGAACTCTTTAACAACTAGCAAATTAAAATCAGGGGAGTACCAGTTTCTTTAATTTATGCTTTTTATTTAAATAAAAACTGCAGAGGAGCGTTTATGTGCGTAAAGAATATTTTGTGGTCTTTGTGTTATCTCTATTTTATCTACTTACGAAAAGGGTCTTCTGAAACCTTCCCTTGTTTTTCTGGTAAACAATGAGGACATTGTTCAATTTAAGTGTGGGGGAGTGTGCCCTTTCGGTGACACTTTGTGCTTAAATATTAATCTCTCTCCTATATTTTCGTTTGTCCAAATCAATATCGTGGACCCTTATATGTGGGTTGTTCTCTTTAAGAATAAATACTGTCATGAATTGTAGGATAAATGGTACAAATAATTTTAAAATTTTGATACTTTGAGGAGCATTTTATATTGCGGTGTGTGACCAAATAATCTGCAAATGGTTGGATTTTTATTGCTCAGGGTTTCCTTGTCTCTCTCTTAGGGATTGCTAAAGGGTACTTACTCTGTTAAAAAGAAAAATAATTAAGGGGCGATAGCGAGACACCATTGGAACCAACGAAAGAGAGTTGAGTGTTCTTTAAATACAAGGCGTGATGCCTACATTTTCTCATCTCTTATGCAAAAGTGAAACAAATGCATAAATCTATTTTTCCTTTTGTTTTCTCCTCAATGCCCGTTCTTGAGAGAAGTTGGCCATGGTAAAAGTTCTCGAGTCACCTAAAAGAAACATTGGAGTACCTTGGATCATACCCCCCGAAACTCTATATTTTGTTTTCACCCTGAGCACACCTATGCCACCAGCAGTTAATTTTTCACACTCCTCAATAAGTTAAAAGATCATGTTTATCCTACCCTTTATAATAATATTTGTTAGTATTGAGCATTCCCTACTTGGGTACGTGATTTTGCTTGAGGACAAGCAAAAAGATAAGTGTGGGGGTGTGATAAGTGTCCAAACGAGCATGTTTATTAGGTGTATTTCATATATATATTAGCACTTTTCTTGCTCATTTCTCCACTTCGGTTAGTTTTCCTCTAGTTTATGTTTTATTATTTATCTCACAAAATTATTGGTTTAACATGAGGAAAACCAAGCTGGGACTAAAGTAGATAAAGAGACGAACACATAGACGCAAACGGCTCGAAAAACGGAGCCCAAACGAACAATCTAGAGCCGGTCGAAGTTAGAAGAAATAAGTCACGACGACGTCGAGATAACGGGCGGACTAGAGGGGCGTAACCGCCTCGCGTTCAACAGAGAGACAACCGCCTCTTAATGGGCGGTCTAGAGAGGCGCAACCGCCTCGCGGACAGAACGAGAGAGTACCGCCTCTTAATAGGCGGTTAAGGAGGCGGACAAGGGATGAAGAACCGCCTCATATCTGGCGGTTAAGGAGGCGGACAAGAAGAGAGGCTACCGCCTCTCAAGCTGGCGGACAAGAGAGTGGTAACCACCCACTATGTGGCGGACGTGAGATAGACAACCGCGAGGCGGTACCAAAGCGGACACAGGACCAGACTAAAACTCGTCGCGAGCTTATCTTCCTCGCCCGGTCGTCTGCCTTCACCGACTGTCTGCAACTCGCGCAACTCGTCCACTGTCTCCGCCTACCTTAAATCACGCCTGTCTTCAGCTGTCTGTCCCCTGCAATAAATGAGAGCAATCATCGAGCTCAATCAAACCCTCACGCGTCTGTCTATCTTCTCTGCTTCCTCTTCTTCCTTTCCCTATATAAACCCACGAGCTTCACCCAATAAAACACACACGAATTCACCAATCGATCCACGACCATTTCACCACCATCTCATTTCTCTTCTCCCGCCTTCTCCATTTTATTTATTTTACAGTCCACCAAATTCACCTCTAGCCCTACGTACACAAAACAGAGTGAGACGGAGTGATTACGGATGATTTCTATTACTCTCGTCTCTATCTTTCTATTTAATATGTTAGGCTAGTTTACGTTTACTCTGGGAATAGTTATTATATATCTGTACTAATTATGCAATATTTCTACTGGTTTATTTATATACAGTTTGTTACGCTTAAAGGTTATCAGCACCTTTTTAATAGATCTCGCGAATTTATTAAATTGCTTTCCTAAGTCTATTTTGATCAGACCGATGATAAATAGACAGGTTAATTAAGGCGTATAACTGGAGGAAGCTTTATTATGATTTAATGAGTTAGTATTCAGTTGCAAATGTAATTCCTCAAATACTCCTCTGCCGTTCGCAGGCTTTTGCTTGATCCTTGATTAGAACCTTGCATTACAGGTGAACGAGTTCTTATGAGGCTATGACTTAGTCCTTAAGATATTTACAGGAACCTTGCCAAATTATTAAACCAGTAGAGATAGCTTAATTATGCAGATTATATTAACCTGACCCAGAGTTCCATTTTATTTATCTGTCAACTTAGTTTATTTTATCTTTTCTTTTATTTATTTTACAAGTCAATTAATCCCCCCTCTTGTGACACGCTTAGGTACTATTATATGTACATTAGTCCCACGGTTCGACATCCGGTTGCTTACATTTTCACTATACTACTGCGACCGGGATTTATTTGCAGCCCGACGTTATTTTTGGGTTTTAATTTCTTTCTTTTATGTTAATTATACCTGTTCTAACCACTCACTTTATAACGTCTGCAGATGTCTGTGAGACGCTCGGGTCTGTGAGACGTTTGAGACTTGAAAGGATTATCAAATTTCAAGGGGTTTGGCTTTTTGAGGAGCTGAGGGTTTTCGAGGTGTTTGAATTTGATGAGTCTACCTTCGAATCCATTGAGCTACTGGGACGTTCGAGTCTGTGGAGCTGTCGAGACGTTCGAGTCTGTTGAGCTGCTGAGACGTTCGAGTTTGTTGAGCTGCTGAGACGTTTAGAGATTCGAGAAGCTTGAGTTCAAAAGAGTTGAAGTTTCAAGGAGTTTGGGATTTATGATGTTTGGAATTATTTGGGATTGAAATGAAGTTGAATTGAATTGGGAATGAAAAGAATTTTGAATTGAATTGGATTGAAATTGAGATTGAATCTAAATTGGAATTAGATTGAATTTGAATGTGAATTTGATGTGGAATTGAAATTGAATTGGAATTGAAGTTGAATGGGATTTGAAATTAAATCAGGATTGAATTGAGGCAATGAGCCGGATTTGAGCCCTAGAGATGGACCAGGTTTGGGCCTTAGAATGTGGGTCAAGTATCTGGGCCTTGAAATGTGGGCCGGATTGGACCTTTAAAAATAGGGCCAAAATGGGCATTGAAATGTGGGCCAGAATTAGGCATTTAAAGAGTGGGCTGAGTTGGGCCTTGTACATTGGGCCATGAAATTGGAAGATGATTTGAATCTATGAGACAAATGAAGTTTGGAATTGAATTTGAATGTGGAATTGAATTGAATTCGAATGAGTTGGGAATTGAATTGAATTCGAATGAGTTGGGAATTGAATTGAGTTTGAATTGGAATCGGATTTGATTTGGAAATGAGTTGATTTGGATTTGAATTTTGATTTGAAAATTGAGTTGATTTGGATTGAACTTGGTTTGGAAATTGAGTTGATATGGATTTGAATTTTTGGGCTGAATTTGAAATGAATTTTGAGCCTCAAATTGAATTGATTTTGGAACTAACTTTTGGATTGGGCTGAATGGATATGAGCCTTGGAGAAGTGGGCCGAGTTTGGGCCTTGGAAAAGTGGGCCAGCTTGGGCCTTGGAAATGAACGGGTTAGGCCTTGGAATGTGGGCTGAAAACTGTTTTTGTTTGTGATTGGGCTAAAAACTGTTTTTGTGTTGATTTGGGCCTTGAAATGTGGGCCATGATTGAGCTAACGGGCCTCGAATTGGGCTTTGGAATAGGCCTCGAATTGGGCTTTGGAATGGGCCTCAAATTGGGCTTTGGAAGGGGCCTCGAATTAGGCTTTGAAATGGGCCTCGAATTGGGCTTTGAAATGTGGGCTAAAAAAATGTTTTGGGGCTGAATTGGCCTTTTGGACTGATTTAGGCCTTTTTATTTTGGATGTTGGGCTTTATTTGGCATTTGAATTGATGTTTGGATTCTTGAAATTTAATGATTTTTGGAATGAAATTTGATGATTTTTTTTATTAGAAATGGAATGTTGATTGTGCATTTCATTCTAACATTAAGGGATAATTTGAAAGGTTTTGAGGAAAACAGGTATTCCTCACATGGACCGTGTCTAGGACCCGTATGCATTAAGGATACCCAAACCTAAGGCTTTTCTACAAAGGGGTGTCCTATGAGCTAACTAAGGCTTCCTATGTCTTGGGCCTCTATATTAGGCTAGGCCCAACAATTGCCAAGCTAATCTATACAATGTGTAATATATGGTAATGAAAATAAGTAAGCAAAGTAAACATGACATGAACTAAAATCACAAAGTTTCGAGTATATACACTTGCTTCTTTTCTCCTTTGTTTGTTTATTTTTTAACGTTAATTGCACATTGCATACAAGTTTAAGAAAAATGGACAAGTTAAAATCTCCCTTCTTTTTTTAGAGCCCCAAATCTAGCATCAAATTAAAAGGTCTATACATTATAGCGAGATATATTTCAAGGTTTTCATGTTCAGATTCTACTCCCTAATCCTTTTCAGCCAGGAGCTTCGAATGCTAAGAAAAGTCTACTAAGCCAAGTACCCTTTTTCAGCAACCTTTGATCAATCTTGATGTAAAGCGTAAGCCAGTAAACCAAACACTAGACAGATTGTATCATCCTCGATTTTACCATGAATAAAAGCAACATAATGCTGATAGAGCAGTGGAGAATTGACATCACACGAAAACAAGATACCACGTCCGCACATAAGTCAATAAACAGAGAGGGACTAAAGTTTAGGATTGAGTACCGGGGGATAGACGGAATACAATTTTCCTGCAAACATACTCTAGGATACGACCAAAGACTACAAACAACAATTAGTCTGCAAGTAACTTGAGGATATGTGCAACGTTCACCAATTGGAAAGGAAAAAGAAGAAACAAATAAATAATATAAAAAAATCGAACCACCCATGCTGATTACCGATACTCATCCTTGGGTTTGCACCAGAAACGCCCATAAATTGTCGAAGTCAAACCGTTACACGTGTTTGAAGTGGAGACCCCGATAGTCCAAGCCCAAAGTCCCATTTTTTAGTCTTATAGCAATTTCCCATTCCACGAGGATTATGTACATGTCAATAACAAAGACAAAGATATGCGAGAGTAGTTAGTAATGAAATGTAAGAGGGTTGGGGTGTGTGCAATGGGATCATACGGCCCCTCTCAATGGGAGGAAAGGGGGCAATCTAATCATCTCCCACACCCCAACCGAGAACATAGAAAAGAGTTTCAAGCTGCCAACAAATGCTAAAGAATGTAAGATAAATCAAGCATTGGGGTTGCTACTCAAATTAATTCGTCATCTTAGATTGAGACTCAAACCGAAGTGTAGTATCAAAGAGGTGAAGTTGTGAGTCATGTGGGATCATACCTAGAAGGGTTTATATCATTTCCCTCCAAGATGAAAAATTAATGAGGAACATCCAGCCAATGAGTGATTTATGTACATTTATAGCATAGGGCAACTATCACTCGATTCATGTTCTTATCTAAGCGCGTACGGGACAAGTTATTTGCTAGTATCAAATCAGTTTCCAAACCAAACCGATGCGCAAGGGGCAATTAAACATCAAATGATCGAATTATAGTAAAAGGTTGAATGATAGAATTTCCAAACCCAATAAGGAAACAGTAAGCCCAAACGCATCAAAACAGCCCAAGGTCATTCTAGGCCAAGCAAGTCCACCACATGCACAAACCTCAATCCAGTGTACCTCGGTCATAATAGAAAACCAAAGTATGATAAGCACGAAAAAGGTCCAGGTAATAGCACCACAAGCAACATGATTTTTAGCCGAAAGAAATGCGCAAGGTGCCAAGTGACAATGCCATCATGGTAATACAGCTGAATTGTAGTAAAGAGAGGCCACAAACCAAACCCAATGGGTAATCATAAAGTCCAAAACCCAACAGCACGGTCATCTTGCAAAGTTCAAGATCAATCCCAAACCAAGGAAGTTCGCATTCAGGATATTTCAATCAATATAAATGAACCTCGATTAGACAAATCCCAACAAGGCATCAGAAATGAAATTAGTGGGGTTATATTTGACCCACAGGGTAATTTGAAATACCGATTGATTGTTAGTGCAGCAACAACACCAGTAAAGCGGTAATTCCAACAGAAGTAAATTCAGGCATGTGGTCTTTAAATCATTAAGACCGAGCTCATAACCATCAAAAACCAGACCCAAATCTAGTATCGAATCAAGACGTCGGTCTTAAATCCCTAATCTTCGGCTAAAGCCGAAACACAGCTTAAGAGGTAAGTGTGGTGAATCAGGTATGGGTTCAGTTTCTCACAAAGCACAAGCAGGAAAGAACAAGTAAAACTCATTTCCAGATTCGAGATTGAGGCAAATAGCCCCGTACTCACTAGCAAAAAATATACAATTGAGTAAACTTTCTAAATCAGGATTCGAACACAGTAAACACCACAACACTGAGATATGTCGATAATCAAGGCAAGGCAAACTGATCCATAAAGCATGGATCCCACGTATCCAAACCGGAATCAACAAGGATGAGCAGAAAACTGACTAAATGATGAAGTTTAAAATAGCCTGCCTCAGTTTAGATTGTAAAATGATTTGAGAAACGAAAGCATAACACGATAGATTAGCGGTGAAGCCAAACCATACGTCATCTCTGGACTCGGACACACAACCTCACGTTAGGAGAAACGTCGGCACTCCCTTTCGAGTTGTAGCTTGTCGAAAAAAAGTAATCGACAACTTACCAAAAACACCGAGAAACATGATGGGGACCATGATCGAAGATAGACTGTAAAGCCATAAACCAGCAAGCCATAAGCAATAAGCCACCAAAGCAGAAGTTCAGGGTCGACGCAAACCCAGATTAAATCGAGGTTTGTATGAAAATCAAAGTTTCATCGAGCAAGAAGATACTCCCTGGAGTCGTGCATCACCAGGAGCGAAGAGAATGGTGGATGAGGGAGTTCGTCGGTGTCGATATATAAATATGAACACAGGGTATATCCTGATTTTGAGAAGGGATTGGGAGTTTCTCAGTTTTAGAAGATGAAGGAAATGTTGGTGAGAGGGGAAGAAGTCAGTTGATTTCAAACATTGGAAAGAGGCGTAGAGTTATGCCCCTTGTTCACCAGCGAGAATGAAAGGAATGACAATGTAGAGTGTGTGAGCTCCTTGTTCGCCGGTTGGGTTCGCATTGGCAAGACTACTCGGAGTCAAGGGAGTGAAAGGGTCGGTTGGAGGTGAAATCACAACAGTTGAAGAGAGTGAATCGCTTACGCCCGTGTTTTCTATTTTTGAGGGAGAGAAAACAAAACATCGAAAACCACCAGATGAAGAATAGGCACTGGTATTGATCGGCTCTTCTTTTTGAAGAAGAGGATAAATAGAGGACAAATAGGGAGAGAGTGGTGGTTGATTGAGATGGTGGCGGCTAGGGTTTCTTGGGTTTATGGCGATCGACCAAGATGGAGACAGACCAGGAAGAAGCAGAGCAGAGGGACGAAGATGATCCTCCGTTCCGGTTTACCATGGGTTTATAAGAAAGGCTCTAGGGTTTATTGTGGAGTGGGCTTGACCATCGGTCAAATATGATTTGAAGTGGGCCATGGTTAATGGACCGTATTTAGTTTATTGGACTTGGGTTTAGTTTGATTGTAAGAGGAAGAATGAGAAACAAAATAAAACGACCCATACACCCTTGACCGAAATCGAACTCGAGTCTGTGATTCGGCTACTAACCAAACTCGGTATGAGAAAGCGGGAAAAAAAAAGAAAGAAAAAAGAAAATATATATATATAGAAAGACATAGCCCGGCCTCAGTAAAATCTCTAGAAAGCGCTGAGGTTCTAAAATGAAATGTCGATTGAGACTAAAGGGCTTTTATCCACAAAAGTGAGATGTTTTGTTTCTAGATAAAGGCAAAAATAAATAAATAAATAAAACAGGGCGGGTTTGAAACCGGATTATTGCTGGAAAATTATTTTCTGCGAATTGAGTTTCTCTTTTTTTAAAAAATGCTTTGAAAATTGGTTTGAAAATTTTGTCATAAAATGATGGTTTCGTTTTGGTATGCACATGAACAAGTTTCGAAACGAAAGGCGACGACCCTCCTCTTTTAGTTATTATTTCAGAATTTGCTTTATGGGGTGAGAATTTTTGGTGTCTACACATACCTCTGGGTGTGATTGACGATCTATCAGCTAATTGGAGATTGAAATGAATTGGAACGAGCTCACCCGCATGAAGCTTCTTGAACATAGTGTATGGCATCAGGTTGATGCTCGCTCCTAGATCGTAGAGGTCGTATCCACAATCCATATCTCCAATTGAGCAAGGAATAATGGGCTGACCTGGATCACCACGCTTTGGAGGCAGCTTCTGTAGGATCGCTGCTGAACAGGTCTCAGTCAGCTGAATGGTGTCCTTCTCCTTGTACTTCCTCTTATTTGAGATCAAATCCTTTACAAACTTAGCATAGTTAGGCATTTGTTTGATCGCATCAATAAGGGGAATATTGATAGTCAGCTTACGAAAGTTCTTTTGAGATGTTTTTCCTTTCGTATTTTTAATAGTAGTTGAATGAGAGGAGGAAGGAATAGGAGCCTGGGTCTCCTCGTGAACTACCTCAGGAGGGGCAGGATGCCCTGATGGTGCACCGGCGGTATTAGAAGGGGGCTCGGTCTCTTCTTCAGTATGGCTCCTTGCCCCTTGGTCATTGATTAAGCTCCTTCCACTCCTTAGGGTAACTGCTGCTACCTCTCCAGAATCTTCGCAGTCCTCAATCACCACTACTTCTAAGACCGACACTGCCTTCAACTGCTCCTTGGGATTGGGGTCTGGTTGGGAAGGCAGTGATCCAGAAGGTCTCTGCTGTAAGAAGAACTGAATCAACTGACTCATCGTTCCCTGCATCTCTACCATGACATTCTCTAATTTTCGCTGACCAGCTGCCAGATTCTGATTGATTACAGTTTGCTGCTCCTGAGAAGCCATCAACTTATCCACCATCTTCTTCAGATTGGCATTGTTTGAGCTCAATGATGGTTGCTGAGCTTGAGACTGTTGTGGCCTGAACTGACTATACTAAGGCCTAGCAAAGCCGGGTGGTCCTCCCTGGTTCGCCCTCTGAGGCTGCATCTGATATGAGTTGAGGGCGTTATTTGGATTTCCGTACCTCGGGTTTGGGTGCTGATTCTGCATCCAAGGCTGCCTGTTGTACTGACCAACTGCATGTGCCTCCTCGGTCTGCCTCATCTCAGCAACCATTGGGCAGTCCTCGTACTCATGGTTGTCTCCGCACTGAGAACAGCAAATCTCACTGGAACCAGTAGACACCTTCTTGACAGTTTGCACAGATGTCTGTCCCATAGTGAGCTGCTCGAGCATCTTCGCCATGTTACCCACTGTGGTACTTAAATGGGCCTGCTCAGCAGCAATTTGCTCCATCATAGGGTCTGGAGTCCGAGAAGAAGTCTGACCAACTGTGAAGACTCTTCCACCACTGCTGCTCCACTGGCGGAGCTCCTCACAGTAGGACTCCATAGCAGTCATGAACTCCTCCCCGCTCTTCGCAAGCAGATTTCCACCCAGTGCAGCTCTGACCTCACCTCTATGCTCCTCTCTTAGCCCTTGGAAGAACCCCTGGGCCAAAGCTGTTGTGTTCTGACCGTGATGAGGGCACTGGCGGAGCAGCTCCTTGAATCTATCCCAGGCTTCGCAGACTGTCTCATTGTCGGACTGTCTGAAGGTAGTCAGGTCATCGATCATCTGTCTGGTCCTGGAGATGGGGATGTACTTCTCGTAGAACCTGTCTGTCATCAGCTCCCAGGTAGTGATGATACCCGGTGGCAGACGATGGAACCACTTTGATGCTTCCCCTGATAAACTTGCTAGAACAAACACAGCCGAGCATACTCCTCCAGACCTTGAGACATCCCCAATGAATCCAGATGAACTAGGAAGCGATGGACATAGTCGAGCGCATCAGCTGGGTCTGCGCCTGAAAAGGTCCCCGCAGGGTGATTCCTGACAGCATTTGTTTGATGGCTTGGTTTAAGTTTTTGTCATTCTGCTGTTAACTCTGTTGTGAGATTTGGTAGAGTCACAGGGCCTCTTCTCGGAGCAGCTGGTGGGTGATTGATTCTTCCCAATGTGGCTTGCTCATTATTCGCCGGTCCGTTAGCAGCCATGGTGAAGGTAAGTGCTCTTCTTGCCCAGCGAGCTGTACGGTTGATCTCTATGTCTAGATTAAATCTTGGTGGTCCTCGAGATCGGGTACCGTGCATTCACCAAACACCTCCACAGTTTAAACAAATAAAAAACAAAATTTAAAGTTAGTACTGGTATGAAACAAGAATGAACAAACCGTTAAATAATAAAATGTCTAATTAACAAATAACAAAATGAACTACAATTAAGTTGAAAGTAAAATAGAGTTAAGAAAACAGTGAAAACAAAACAAAACAAATTAAAATACGTATAAACAACTACGAATACACTGAATGTAAAATAAAACCAAATTGCTCAAACGATATGAATTCAAAACTGTACTAAAAATTAAGATAAAACTAGCAAACACAGAATTAAGATTATAATAAAATTAAAATAAAGAAGAAATAAATAGCGCAAATAAAATAAAGTAAAATAAAACAAATATAACTAGAACAAAACAAATAGAAAATAAAATTAAATAAAGTAAAAACAATTGACAACCAGGGCAAAGGACTAGACAAAGTCAAGTCCCCGGCAACGGCGCCATTTTGCAAACAGGGAAAAATTGATCTACTAACAACTATGAAATTGAACCTAGAAAATAATAAATCAATAAGTCTTTGTTGGGTTGCAAAAGTCCCGGTCGCAATAGTATAGCAAATAGAAGCAACCGGGTATCAATCCACGGGACTTGAAGAAATAAGCCCAATCCTAAGAAAACTGGAAGTTTGGGGGGTTGTGAATTGTTTTTTGTAAGTGAATTGAGTAAACGCAAATCAAAATCTAAATGAACGATTAATGAAAATAAATTGGTAAGTTCAATAAAATGAATGGTACTCTGGGTTTCTTTACTGGATAAATCTAGCCAAAACTACAGTTTAATTATGAGAAACGGACAGGCCAATTCTTAGACTCTCTTAGATCCTAAATCCTAGTTAATGGAAGAGCTCACCTATTAGAACATGTCAACTCTAATCTAGAGCTGGCAAAACACATATAGGCGGAATACGTGCGAAGAATTATTGGCATTTGCAGGGAACAATTATCTATCCGACTAATTCTTCCACAAATCTCCAGATTAATTTGAACTTCTTGTTAATCACCTTATCTGATAATAACAGGATTCGCAAAACGACTCTATAAACACGCAAATTTAATAGAGAAGATGAATGATTAGCTTTAATCTAGAAATAATCTGATACAAACTCATAATCAAATTGCAGAAATTCTAACTAATTTGTATCCATTACGAACAACCCTTCCCCAGAGTTATCCTTACTAGCCAGACATATCAAAGGAGCGAATGAATACAATCAAGAGAGAATTAATCTAAGGAAAGAAAAACTCCCAAATTGAGTAGTTATCCAGACTCGGAGATTCGTTGGCGCAAGGTTGAAGACGATGGTTGACTCCCTTCTGGCGATGCTCCTCAACGATGACAATGGTGCGCTTGATGAATGTGGATGAAGGTGAAGCTGATGTCGATGAAGTGAGATAAGTGAAGAGAGTGTTGTTGAAGAGCGTAAGAGTGTCGTGATGTAATGATATGCAATGTGATGCCTCCCCTTGACTGATTAGGTCACTTATATAAAGCTTTTCCCACTTTTTCCTTCAAAACGCCGAACTTCTGTTGATAATTTAGTAGCGTCCGAACATTGATCCGACCTTCAATGTTCGGACACTTCGTTTTGAGCGCTTCAATTTGAAAAGTCTCGACTTGTGTCCGAACTTCAACGTTCGGACACAAGTTCGGACATGCAGCGTAGAGCGGAGTTTCGACTTCTTCGTTGTAAGTCTCGAACCATGTCCGAACTTCGAAGTTCGGACTGAAGTTCGGACACTTCATCAGGTACAGCCCTTGAACTCTCGACTTGTGTCCGAGCTTGGATGTTCGGACACAAGCTCGGACATACCTTCAAAACCTTCTAAATTCTTCGTTCTGACTCCAATTTGATCCCCGTTTGTTGCATCATCACCCTCGTGAGTTAATCTACTATTTTCTTGGCTTTTCTCTGCATTTAACATATAAAAAGGTATTAAGTCTTACCAAACAACAAACCAAAGGAAAACGTAAGATAAGTGTGGAATATTATCAATGTGCGTATGAAAATTAAGCATTAAAGACCACTAAAACCATTCATATTTCACTCTTATCAGTCCCAACTTTTGCAAAATGAATTGGAGACCGTATTGACCATTTTCTGGAGTACACTGAACTTGACCGTCTCCAGGCGGGCTCATTTATGCGACTCAAGGTCAACATCGGCGTTACCAAGCCGCTGCTGCGTTTTGTAAAGATTTCACTAGGGGGCAGACCGTCTATCCTTCACCTTACCTATGAGCGACTTCCAAACTTATGCTTCCTTTGTGGTCGATTCTCTCATGTCGTTCGAGATTGTCCTTATAGGACGGAAGCAACATAAAATGAGCTCAATTATGAATTGTGGTTAAAGGCGGGTTTCTCAAGTTCCGGTCGCCCAAAATATGAGATTTCGGATTTGGTTTCTGGTGCTGCTGCTAATCAACAACCACTGCCTGTCCCTGCGGATAATCAGCCCATGAATATGAATTTGGATGCTGCCCATGGAGCACAAACTGAAGGAGTTCATACTGAACTTGAAGAGGGTGAAATCTAGCCAACTTTTGATCTCAATGCTAGGCAAGTTGCTACTGATGAGGTGATCATGGCTACAGCTGAAAACGCTATCCTGCGGATATTGGTGCCCTTCCTGCTTCTCCAACCTCCAGCAATGGCAGAAAACGTAAGATGGCTATAATAAAACCTCTTCCATTGAGGTGAAACACCGTGACATGGCTATTTTCGAAGAAGTGTCCAAGAAAGGAAGGACTGACATCCAAGATGAAACACCACAGGCGGCTCTGGGGGATACCCAGGGTCGCCCAGCATAATGTCTATTATAGTGGCGAACTGTCATGGGCTTGGTTCAGCTGCGTCAGTTCGTCAAGTTAGGGAGTTGGTTAGGGGTGAGCGACCTTCTTTTTTGTTTTTGGCTGAAACTAAGATGTCGGGTTTTGAGATGAAGTCTGTAGCGTCTAAGTTTCCTAGTTTTAATTGGATAGCGTCTAAATTATGTTAAAAATTATGACTAGTACCAATTTTTCTACCAATTAAGCATCATAACATGTACCAATTAACTACCATAATTTGTATCATACATTTTCAAATTGTTCTTTTTTCTAACACTTTAAATTATTTATTAGATATAAATTATATTATTTCATAAAGTCGTCTGCAAAATAGAATATAAATTCAAAAAATTCCAAATATTAATTAAAAAATTAAATATTTTTTGAATAAATAATTAAAATTGGTAGAAAAAAAATTAAAAAATGGTTAGTAAAAATTATGGTAATTAATTAGTATAAATTATGGTACTATATTGGTCTAAATTTGTAGAAATATTAGTATAAACTATGTGTTTTAAACTCTATATTCTTTTTTATGATACTAAATAATTTTGAAAAAAATCTAAGAAATATTTAATTTTTTCAATGTTTTATGATATTTAATATTTTTTTATGATTTTTTATAATATTTTAATTTTTTTATAGTTATCTATATTTTTACAGTATTTTGAATTTTTTGTGAATTTTAGTGAATTTATTAACACTTAAGGGCATATTGTGAACTTTAAAAGTACTTTGTTAACTAATAGGGGTATTTTTGTCTTTTTTACTTCTGATCAATGACATAGTAACATTTCATGAACTTTTGTAAAAATATAGTGGCATTTCGTGACTTTCTTTATTTTTAGTGGCATTTGATGAATTAGCCAAAAATATAGGAACATTTCTTGAAATTTCCCAAAAAAAATCTTTGAATCCCAGATGTGGTTATACCAATCGAGTGAGCCTCACGTGACCACCTAGTTTGCATCTGTGTGATTATTTAAATTGGACAATGTGCAGCCCATTGTCCCTTTATCTCTCATTACACTGATTTACTATACTCGGATGTCTCTTCACTTTACAAGAGAATGGTGCTCACTATAATTTTGAACTAAATTAATCACTTCAACTTAAAGTTTAGGATGATCCAAAATCTTAAGGACTCTAGACACTGATCTTCAACTTAACACAAGTAGAATCCAAGGTTCATTAGTTTTTAGTTGGGGTATTAATTTTAGGGGTTTGAATCTTATGGTTCATTAATACCCCCTTAGATCGTTTTGAACAATCCTTACTTTATCTGTCACATTGGTTTAATATGCGATAAGCTTCACATAGAGATCTGGGTTCCGTAGCATATTTAATTCTAAGGGCTCAAGGATGAAGGTTCATTAGTGCCCTCTTAAGGTGGTGTCCTAATTTCATGTGTAAATCTGAACTATTTCCTCCATTATCTAGAACGATGATTTCCTATACCTTTAAACACCATTAACTATATTAACTATACAGCTGTCTTGTATCTACTTGGTTATGAACTGTCTTTAATATAACTTAATTATCTTTACTTATTATGCTACATTGGTTTACCGGGCATTTCATCCCTGTTACCTGTGTTCATATTAACACTTGATGTGTGAGCACCTACCAGGTGCAGGGGTTTAACATTCCCTTACGCTTTATAAACTGTCGTTATCCATTATATTACCTCAGGTAATAAGAAAGCTGTCATCCAAAAAACATTCACAGAGATGTTCTGCAGGTAATGTAATGTGGTTGGGAAACGTAATAAGTAGAGCAGTACAATTTTTCCTGAAAATCTATAATTGACTGATAAGCATTAAAAAGCAGCTGAACTCATATACATGCCACAAAGTAACACACAAAGTATGGCGTCTCTTATCTCCTTAACTTATGGTAATTGACCCGAGATGGCTAACAGCAACTGAATAAGAGTCACTTCACTAGCTAGAGTAGAGCATCCGAACACAAAGGAGAATCTGAACACCAGAATTTTTTTTTTTTTTTGATAATTATAGGCACATGGCCTAGGGTGCCACAAGGGCAAATCAAATAACACCGACACAACTCTTACATAACCTTTCTGAACACCAGAATTGAAAGTCAATGTGATAGAAATTTCTTTTTCTCGAATAAAAATTTTTTAACAGTCTCAAATTTTCTACTACAATGGACGCCAGAAACCTGATTACACAGACATCACTTCATTACGCGCTCTATATCTTCCCCTCACAATTCTGCTTGGTCAGGCTGGATGATGAGTTATAGATATTCCCCGCACAAATACCTTTCGGTTAGGGCCGATGATGTTCCCAATAAACCCTTGGAGTCACCTACCAGAATCTTATCGTTAGCTTCGTAAACCAAATTACAACAAAAGATAAGTCTATAACTATCAAGCCTACTAAGATTATCCTTCTTGGGAGATGATTGTGCAGTTTAATTGTTCCACAAGCTTACAAGAACAGAAGAACGTTTAAACTGCTATTATCCACAAATTTCCCAGATATCCTTGAAAAAGGAGCTCTCTAATAGCTTTAGGTACAAGCAAGAAATATAAATTAATGGATCACCCGCATCACCAAAGTAAAACTTTTACAGCCTATTATTAGCCGTACAGATGGTACAAAGAGATCACAAAAAAATCATTAGTTCCACTCATTCCATACATGATATACAAATGATGAGGTGAACACAAGAATTCCGTCTATTCTTCCGACATTTTATTTCATCTAGCACTCTAATTATATAGTTTAATCAATCAACTTATTTTTTGATAATTAAGATTCATTATTTGAAAAGAGAAATCTTTCATCCTGCGAATCACCCCAACACCATCCTGCCTCATTAAAACCTTGCAAAATCCGGTGAAAAAAATCTCAGAAAAGAAAAAAGAGTAGTCTGGTGCTGGCTATTCGACTACCCTGAACATTCCCAATACGATCACACACCAGCTACTACAGAATTACAAATATCCTATTAATAGAGACTACAGCAGCATTTCGTGTATATCATTACAACCAATAAATATCTCAGCCACGATGATTTTGCCCACACCCATAGGCGTTTGTTTTGGGGTAATCAGGAAAGGCAATCGGAATGATTCCCTTTCCTGCTGTTTGTTTTGTCAGTTTTTCTTATTTTCAGGAAAGGGAAAGGGAATGGGATTACCCAAAACCCTTTTTCGTGATTCCCCACCCCCTACTAGGGAATGGGATTCCCTTTCCCCAGTACACTTTGACCGGCAACATATGACCATTGACCGATGACTAATGACCATTGACCGGTGACTAGTGAATGTTGACCGGTAATTAATGGTCATTGACCGGCAGCCGATAGCCGTTGACCATTGACCGGTGGCCGTTGACCGGTTATTTATATCATTTCCCCCAGCTCAAACAAACAACCAAGAAAATCAAAGGGAATTCTTTTCAATTCCTCTCCATTCCTTTTCCTGATTCCATTCTGTTTCCCCCCTATGAACCAAACGCCCCCTTTTTATCTTTCGCTCAATCACTAGGGGCATAAACTCAATTTCTTGAAAAATCATCTCATTTCTCACTTTCCACGAGTTCCATACTGCATAGAAGAAAGTAGAAATCTGTTGAATAATCAACACCAATGAAATACCCCGAACTTAAATATAACGATTAAAATTATCCTAATAGATATTTAAGGGCCTAATGGTGCCTAATTAATATTGGTAAGGAAAAATAATTGCAAAAGAAATAAAGAAACGCTTAAAAAAACGAAAAACGCTAAATAAGCGTTAAATAACCATAGGAGGTACGAGACCTCGGTTAGCGTATTATATGGATTCTAATGGCTTAATAAGGCCTAAACAATATATGGGAACAACTCCCGAAGAAAACGGATCCAAATAATGTATTAAAACGCTAATAGGGCTTTAGCGCACGTTTTTCGAGAAAACCCGAAAACGTGACCTTAAGTGGTCAAACGAACCTGTAAAAATTATAAATCATTAAGTAACAATAATTAAGCGTTAATGGAAGCTTAATAACCAATAAAATTAAAGAAACGAGAAAATTCCGGAAAACAGGCCCGGTTAATGAATAGTACCAAAACCGGGTAAAATAACGAGCGTTTTTTGTAAAAGACGAAAACTGCTCCAGCTAGTGATACTGTGTGGGCCGATTTTTAATCAGTCAAAAGCCCTCTCACACACACACACACTAACTAATTAAATAAGAGACCAAAAAGCAAAAAGTAATAAAGTAAAAAGCAAACCCCCACACTCTCTCACCTCACCTTTCTCTTTTCTCTTTCCCCCATTTCTCCTTCCCCCACCGATTTCTCTCTCCTTCTCCATGGTGGCTGGCGATTTTTGGAAGCTCCAAGACCAACAATGGCTTCCCGTCTTTCTCTCCATGCTCTACCTTCATTTGAGCTCCAAATGTAAAAATAATTACATATTTGTAATCCCCTCATCATCCTCTACACCTCCCTCTTTTCAAAATCCAAAAATGAGGAAGTTCATCTCCATGGGTTTTCCTCATTCAAAGAGAAAATAGCATCATTGGATAGCTTGGAGTCTCCTCTCTCCATTAAGGTAAAAATCTCCATAAAAGATTCAAGTTTTCTCCACCTTCTTTTGGTAGCCGATTTGTGGCCCTTTGTAATGCCTTATTTTTCTCTCTTTTGAGCATAAATTCAACCTTGCAATGGTGGTGGAATCACCTTCTTGAACCAAGGGCTAAAACCCCTCCTAAAACACTCCAAAGGTAAACCCTAGAAATCTTGCTTTTAGCACTTCGATGAATTAATGTAAATCTAAGGGTTAGTATTTTAATTACACTTGTTTATGTGCGTTTTGGGTGATGGGAATGGAGGTTGGCAACTCCATTCCCCATGTGGCCGATTTGGGCAAGAAAGAGAGAAAGAGGAAAATTGGAAAAGAATGGAGGAAATTATAAGTTCAAGGTAAGAGCTCCTCCTTAATGTTATGTTTTAATGAATTAGAGAAATGGGAATGGGTAAATCAATTTAAAGAACCTGAACTATTGTATTAGTAGTGTAGTTGTGGAAATTTTGGTATTTGTGAGCAAGTATGTGAATTGTAGGCCTTGGAGCCAAATGTAATGAGTATGTATTAGTATTGTTGGTTGATGGGGTATTGATGTATTGAGAATTGTATTGAGTGCTGGTAGGACCCTTGTAAGGGTGTGGCTAGAATAGGAATGAATTTGGTGAGAAAGTGTGTATGTGGAGAAGTTGGAATTGTAGGTAAACTATGGCAAAATTTTAGTAAGAATTTTGCATTATTGGATGACTTGGTGAATGGGAGAACCAAGGTGTGTATTGGAGTTAGTAAGGATGCTTAGTAACCATGGATTGGTACTTGTAGTATGAGGGTATAGGAGTGTAAAATCTGTAGCAAACAGCTTATGAAATGCATTGGAGAAACTAGGAAAAAGTTAGAGTATAAGATTTAGTGAAATGAATGTTGGACTTGGGTATAGACATTGTATTTGCTTGGAAATGTATTGGGATGCTAGGAGTAGCATTGGTAGAGGAAGTATTGAATGGTAAAGATTAAAATGAAAATCTGTAGCATAAGAGGAAAAAAAACTATTGTAAGTGTTGAAAGGAAGTGAGGAGAAATTGTGTATGTGGATTTAGAAATGAGTAAGGAATTTGGGGGATGAATTAAGGCAATTTGGAGGGCCTAAGTAGTGTCTAAACATGTGGGATTACATGTAGGAAGATTGGGAAAACAATGGGCAAAGTTTAGAACTGAAAACAGATTTTAAAACTGAAATACTGGGTCGGACCGAACTTGCAAGGTCGGTCGAGCCCAAATTTACAAAGACGGAAACCTTTTGAAATGGACCGACCTTGGGGACCGGACTTGCAAGGTCGGTCGCCAGAAAATTTTCTGTAACAAAACCTTCTGGAATGGACCGACCTTGGGACCGAACATGCAAGGTCGGTCGAGTCCAGAATCTCAAAGCCTAAACTTGCTGGAATGGATCGACCTTGGGACCGGACTTGCAAGGTCGGTCGGACCAGAATTTTCCAGCGATGAAACTTACTGACTTCGACCGACCTTGGGTCCGACCCTGGGTAAGGTCGGTCGAGTCAAAACAAATATATATATATATATATGATTATAGCAATCATAGGTATATGTATATATACCTATACACATATGTATATGTATATATAATAGTACATCATTAATAGGATGGAATGGTAAGAAAGTATGCACATGAGTAAGAAAACAAGTTTGAGAAAATTGTGAACCTAGGAATATTAAGTTGAACCGAATTAACGGGATAACGGGGTAAGTATGGGAATAGTAACTATGTATGTAGTGTAATGCTTAGTCTTAATGGAACCATTTGGCATGTAGCCGGAGGTTCGAGAATAAGACTCGAGGAACGAGAGTGAACCAAAGGAACAAGAGAAGACCTGATAAAGTAAATCAACGGTGAAAGGTATGATTTCTTCATGCTCTGTATCCTAACTTGGTTACCCCGATTTGTGTGCTTACTTGATCACCAAATAAAATAAATGCATGAATCGGACTATAATGCGCTTACTTGTGCGTGTTTGTATTGTTCTTGATATATTTGTCTTGAACAATAGTTTGTATAATTCATGAAATGTATGAATGATGATAAAGTGTATTTGTATCTCGTAGTGTACTTGTGTTTTGTATTGTATCTTGTATGGACGTGTATATGAACAATGTATTGTGTGTGTGGCATGAATGAATGACTTCTACTAATTCCTAACCACCTAACTTCTAACGTAGTATTGAGTAAATTGGAATGAGTAGAAGTCCGATATAGTTTCGGCCACGCGTGAGGATGAGGAGACACAAGAGGTTAGATCCGATTCCTGGTTCTTAAACTGGTCCACGGCTCAAACCCCTTAAATGGTAGCATCCTGGATTGGTGAACCAAGTAAATCCCGGTGGTGGGACAGAGTAGTCCCCGGGCCGGAGGTCCCGACGACTTGACTTGAGTAAGTAAAGTAAGTATGGTATGTATGAGTAATGGTCTTGGCTGGTGTAAGTCATTGACCCCGAGTGAAAGAGTAATCTCCACCCGATTAACCCGGGTGGACAAATGGAGCTAACAAACATTGTGTGTCGCGAATGTAATGAGTATGTATTATGTATGTATCGTGTATGTGTATTGCGGAAGAAGGTAAGTCAGTATTGGTTGACCGGTATTGTCTTCCTGTATGTATTGAGCTGTGTGTATGTATCCTTGTGTAGTATTGTAGTATCTTGAGTAAAAGCATGTATGCATATATGTATGAATAAAATGAATTGCATGTATTCGACCAAATGGTCGGTGTACCCTCGCTAGTACGCGGGGTATGCGATTATCATATTCAACGAAAGCTGAGTCCCTAGGGGCAACGTTTTTAGTGTGCAGGTACCCGAAGCAGTATGGGCACGGAAGAGGCCGGTGGACATGCCTAGATTGCTAGGAATAAATGTAGTTAGTAGTGAATCGTAACAGGCTTGGAGCCTCGTATGTAGTTATGAGGAATGGGTAGATGTAGACTCTTAATGTGTACATAGGAACTTGGAAGAAGTATGGTAATTGTATTTGGAACCTAGTACACTCGGCTATGTATATTGTACTGTATGGTGTTGTAAAGGAGTAAAGTGTTGAATGGAGCATTGTAGTAATTGATTGGTAAATGGAGCATGTATTATAGATGTGTAGTACTCGGGATTCCGGTCCATCAGACCGATGTTGTATGTAGTAGTAGTAGCCTTGTTAGTCACGTGGGTGACTAACGGCATTGTATCACCTACCGTGTGTATGCAAGTATCCGCTGCGTGTATCTGGATGTGTAAGGAGATTGAACGGTAATGACGGTATTAGCGGTAGGGGTGTTACAACCAACTTCATCTAGAAGTAGGCAGCTGCTATTGTTGAATAAGCAGCCTACCATAGTTAAAAATAAACGTGTGAGTAGAGAAGTTTTATTTGTGTACTTAGTTTGCGTTGTATTTGATTTCCAATAAATAGGCTTGTAATCTGATGAATAAAATAATCTCTTCAACAATCCAAACATACCTCTTCTATCTTGGACAATTAAGTTCAACATTTGGTATCAGAGCCAGATACAATCTTTCACAGCCAACAAACACAAATACCTTTCACTAGTTTAATCTATCAAAACCAGTGAGCCAGAAAATACAAAATCTTCCATTAACTCCATAGCTAGAGCCATTTTCCCCTAACTTCAAGTTTCTTCATCCGTAACCAGCTTGAAACCACAAAATTGGTCTGTTTTTCCGAATACGTACACAGCAAACTCAAAACTCAACCAGCAGCAAATTTCAAAATCTGCTCTCATTTTTGTTCCTTGTTGAAGTGTGAAGCACGTTTCTTCTTCATCCTTTTGCATCTTGTTTTCTGAATATCTTGCCGAGAAAAAGAGAAATAGAGAGACAAAAGAAGAGAACGGCTGGAGGAAGAAGAGAGTACGAGGGAGAGTAGCGTAAAAAAAAAAGAGAAGAAGAATAGGAAGGAAACAGAGAGAAGAAAAGAGAATTGGGGGAAGGGTGTTGAAGAAAGATAGTGGTGTATCTCGTCAGTAGTGACAGTGCAACCCCAATTTCACGTGAATTGTCAACACGTTCAAAAAAAAAAGAGAGAGTTGTGAGAGAGAAGAAAAGAGAAAGTTTGGGTGTTGAGATAAAAACAAAAATTAAGGAAAAGAAACGTATGAGAAGAATACGGTGTCGGTGGAGTGTAGATAAGTGAGAAAAAATAAGGGAATTGTTTGGTAAGGAGTAGGTGAAAATAAACTCCATCAATATTTTTGTCCTCAAGATTCAAGCAGTAGCATCCGTCAAAGAAAGCTACCTATTTCTCTTTACGTGACAGACTAGTGGTGAGTGACGTAAGGAAAGAAAAGGGAAAAAAAAAGAGAAAGAAAAAAAAAAGGCTTAGTTCTTTTTTTTTGGTCCAAGCCAACAAAAAAAACAATTGGAGTCACGTGAACTTGTCTGGCTTGGGGCTATATATTAAAAGAGAGTGCTTTTTCATCTCAGTTTGTTTTTGTTCTTTTTTAATCTTCCCTTGCATTGGAGTCGTGTGAACACCAAAGGGAAAAAGGAAAAAAAAATGAGAGGGAGACGTTTTTAGCAAAGGAAAAAAAAAAGGCAGCTTTGTAAGTTTAAAAAAAATCCTTGTTGTCTAAGAGTGGGAGAATAGCAAAGAGAAAAAAAAAGGAGGTGGCGTATATTCAAACAAGCTATGGCTGATTTTCAATTTGGTGGTGGAGTTAAAAAACTTAGCAACAACAATTATAATTCTTGGTCTTCTTGCATAATGTCATATATGCAAGGATAAGATTTATGGAAAGTTGTTAATGGCACCGAAGTAAAGCCACCAACGGGAGAAGACGCGTTGCGGAAATGGAAGATTAAAGCAGGCAAAGCCATGTTTACTCTCAAGACGACTGTCGAAGAAGAAATTCTCGAGCACATTCGAGACGCGCAGACTCCCAAACACGCTTGGGATACGCTCGTGAAATTATTCTCGAAAAAGAACGACACAAAGCTGCAACTCTTGGAAAGTGAGTTGTTGTCAGTTGCACAACGTGACATGACGGTTGTGCATTACTTTCATAAAGTAAAGTCGTTGTGCCGAGAAATTTCTGAGTTGGATTCGGAAGCTTGAATTGGTGATACCACGATGAAACGAATAATTATCCATGGGTTGAAACCAGAATTCAGGAGCTTTATTGCTGCTATACAAGGATGGCAAAATCAACCATCGCTTGTGGAATTCAAAAACTTGCTAGCTAGTCAAGAAGCATTGGCTAAGCAAATGGGAGGAGTCTCGTTGAAGACGGAGGAAGAGGCACTCTATGCCAAGAAAGGCAAGTGGAATTTTAAGAAGAGAGTTGAATATGGATCCAGACATAATAACCACCAAGAGAGGAGTCAAGGCAAGTGGAGTGATCGAACAAAAGGAAGAGAAGATTGGAACGACTATGATAATAGTCAAAAGTTTGAAGGAAAGTGTTACAACTGTAACAAGAAATGTCATATGGCGAAAGATTATTGGTCAAAGAAGAAGAGGATAGAGAACAATGTTGCTACTTCAAGGAATGAAGACGAATGGGATGTTTACGCCCTCTCAGGCATAGAAAAAGAAGAGCTTGCCCTTGAGGATGTTGATGCACTCTTTGCGGTAGATGAAGAGGAGCTTGCCTTATGGGACGATGATGCACTCTCTACAGAGACAGTGAGGAGCTTGCCCATATAGCAACAACGTGAAAGAGATGGTTTGTAGTTTTTCCATATAAAAGCTACATGTGTACTAGATTAATAGGAAGTTGATGTTGAGAGGGAGTGTTGAATAATCAACACCAACTTCATCTACAAGAAGTAGGCAGCTGCTATTGTAGAATAAGCAGCCTACCATAGTTGAAAATAAACGTGTGAGTAGAGAAGTTTTATTTGTGTACTTAGTTTGCGTTGTATTTGATTTCCTATAAATAGGCTTGTAATCTGATGAATAAAATAATACCTTCAACAATCCAAACATACCTCTTCTATCCTGGGCAATTAAGTTCAACAAAATCCACTTTCTTTCTCCTTTTGCCACTTACCGCACCCATCCATCTTTGCACAATTTCAGCCGCTGAACCACCTAGCGACACTTGTGTCCCCCACCATCTGAACAAACACATCCAAATAATCGCTGGGAGACTACACCGAAATATTATACGATTTGCTGTTTCCATGATCGGTTACATAGACAGCACAAGCTTTTCCCAACAAGAATTATGTCTCTTTTAAACAATGCTTCCCTGTTGCACAGCCCTCCATTCCAGAAGAACCAGATAGATAATTCCGTTCTTGGGGACGCTTACCCTTTCCATATGGTTTGGGCTGTTGTGATTGGAGGGTTCGAAGCTAAAGCTAGGGGCTGGGCAATATCAGCCGTAACACTCTTAACTTTGAATTTTCCATCTTGTTCTTGATTGAAATTTGCATCTGCATGAGTAGTGAATTGAGTTCAGTCAGCAACATATTTCTGTTCCACAAAAAATTTCTTCTCCATTTTAGATCCCACTGCCAGATTTCCCCTAGCCAATAACCCATCTCTGCAACTAATTTATCTTCCAGAAGACTAGCCAGGAATAATCGGTTGAATTTGTATTTCAGAGGCACTTTTGCACCCCACGGGTCCCACCAGAATTTTGTACTCATGCCGTCGCCTAGCTTAAAATGCAGATTATCTTCAACCAAGCTTCTTTGCTGTGTGGTTCGATCTGGTTACTTTTACCATAGCTCCTCAAATTCCAGCCTTGTGACCTTCCCAGTTAGACTCCCAAAACTATGTATCATTCCTCATTTTATGAATCGGGCATATTGTTCTTTGTCATAGCGATCCTCTTTTATGAAGGAACTTCCACCACCATTTGAGTCAGAGAGCCAAATTTTTTGTGTTTAGGTTCCATAGCCCCAGCCCACCTGCATTTCTTGGCCTTTCAAGTTTCCTCCATGTCACCGTTGCGCAAGGTCTGCCCACCTTCGATCCCTAGAAAAATTTTCTCATATAATATTGTTGAATGGTTTGTAAGTTAATATATTTACTTTTGTATGTGAACTGTAATGAACTTGTGTTTGTCTAATACAATAGTTTTTCTGCTCACCTTTTTTGCTGTTGTTAAGTACTTTGTCTAGTAATATTTCTTTTTACCAAAAGGAAGATTAGTTCGCAGTTTCTATAGTTTGGGACGAGCTATACCAAAAGAAAGGTAAGGATCACCCTAACCACTCTATACCTAATTTGTTGCCTATTTGCAGTGAACCGACATCATCTCTAATTGCTCAGAGCTATGACTTTCTCAGGGAAGATTGTCTAATCAATGAGTGAAGCATCTAGAAAAGAAAAAAAGTAGAACAAGGGTAACAAGCGAGAGAAAGAGAACAGATACCTTCTCATTTTGCATGACTTGTAACAGAATTCAAGTTTAGCAATCAAGATTTTGGTTCAGAAAAGCTTGGGTGTTCCACGTACAGCTGCAAACCCAGAGCTTCACTGCTCGTTGACTTTATGGGTATGATAAGGGGCGGCTGTTGCCATAGTTTTGTATGTGTTGGGATCCATAACTCCGCTTCCTTGCCACTGCCAGCATCAGGAAGTGATCGGAAGTAAGCAGTCACTTCCCACCTGCAATCTGATAAATCAAATAATGCTCAGTATATTCCATCAGTGTCTAGCAATTTTCACTTCAAGCACTCAGCAAACGAGGGTTCATCTCTTTCATCATAAGCATCCGCAACATTTTTGCAAGCATGGATATCTTCATGATCTTTCAATAGCGAATACTACCAGTTACAGACTAATTGTAAATACATGAAAAAAAAAAAGATGTAGCAGTCGAAAAACAGATTAATTACAGGTTTTTAAAAAAATACCTTGAGGGAGAGGCATAGTTAGGTTCTTTGATACAGAGAGCTTTATTAGAAATGATCTAAGACAGAACTCGAGATCAGCTTCTTCAACCATTTGTCCTTGCGAATGGTTCACTTGAAGCTTGAAGATGAATCTCTCCAACGGGATGCCACTGTTCTCAAAGAAGACAACAGCCACTCTGTCAACCAATCCCTAACTTGACAGGTGAAAGGAAGAAGCTCAATTACATCACCCATTCATAGAATAGGACAGTACGATATTGATGAATAATTGTACTCCTTGATAGCATTGTCGATTTAAAAAAATGTTAGACAATGAGGTCTCAAAGGCTAACTAAATTTCCTCTTTATGAACGCTGCACACCATGACAACAAGAGTGACACAGGGTTCAGACCGTGCTAATACACTCAAGTGCGAGTAGTACAAAAGGAAAAAAGGGGGCAATAAGCAACCTTTTGGAGAAAAGGAAGAAGACCATTCACTGCAGAATGAATATACTCCCCGAGCTCAGGATGCCTTGCCTTATGAACCACCATATTCATATACCTTCGCCTCTCGAAAGCCCCTGTATAGAGGTCAAGCAATCAATGAGTATGTAAAGAGAATTCCACCATGCTACAAAAAAAAAGGAGAAGAAAATATGAAAACAAGGAATTCAAAACCACTATTGAGTATCATATTAATCATACGTATAATTGAGCCACACAATTTCTACCAGAGGGGTAAATGCCCTTGAGGAAGACCACGGAGGTGACGGAGACTTCCAGGAATTCGATGAGAGCACGAGCAGTTTGGTCTGTAGAAGATTAATCGCTATCATTATGAACTAGAAATTAGGGATCAAATGAAGTCTTTTTATCAACGAAGTTAATCATACAATTTTTTTTCAGCAAATTGAAAAGAAAGAACCTGGTGACAGTGGGATTCTATCGTCTTTCTCCATTGCTCAATCGATGTTTTTCTCAAAATGTCCTCATGCGACAGACACGTTTCCTAGGTTTCAAGGCTTTCAAATTTCCTGTGCAGATTTTGGACATTGGGTTCGTTTGGGGACAGCTACTGAGGGCTGCTGTTGGATCCTCCTGTTGGAAATTGAGAAGCTGTCTGCTGATGGTTTTGCAGAAGCTGTCAGCTGTTAGTTTTAGTGTTTGGTGGAACGTCTACTGATGGTTTTAAAAAGCAGAGACAATTGTTAGGTCCTGCTGCTGAAAATTGAGAAGTTGCCTGCTGATGATTTTGCAGAAGCTATCAGCTACTGGTTTTGGGTGTTTGGTGGAAGCCTGCTGATTTTAGAAATTGAGAAGCTGTCTGCTGCTGGAAGCTGTTCCCCAAACGAGCTCATTAGCTCTCCCCGCGCTCTGTCAATAGGGATGAGCAAATGGGGGCAATTACGCTCTTTTTTTCGGATTCCCATTAAATTTGAATATTTCGGCTAAAACAGTATCTCTAATAAAGTACGGATCGACTAATGGATATTGAAAGAGGGTCACTACGCTTAGTCGAAAAAAGACTATTTTGCCCCTAGTATAATAATTTTCAAAAATTACTATATTTACCCACAATTTATGATATATTACAAGGTGACCCCAAATTTCATTATATAAAGGAGGTGAATATGATATGAAATCATATTCAAATTCAGAAATCCTAAAGTTAGAGAGATAAAGTTAGAGAGATAAAGAGAGGAAATGGTTTCTTTCGGAAGTTTGAAGAAAAAACTGTTCGGTAAGAAAAGTAAAAAAGATGGAGGAAATGCTGAAGGTGGTGTTCCAGAAATGCAAGACGAGTATGCAGATGATGTTAGGAGCGAGGAGTACTCACGAGGAGCTCATTCTGAGGTACTTTTTGTTGTTATTTTAGTAATTTATGTATAAAAGTAGCTAGAATATATACAAAACTGAACGAAAAAAGCAAGGAAAAAACGTCGTGCCCACCCCGGATATGGCGCGCCTGCGCCCACTCAGTCTCGCGCGCGCCAGCGCGCACCCAGCCTCCCCCGCGCCCGCGCCCACCCTGGCTCCCGCGCGCCCGCGCCCACCCGTTTCAACGCGCGCCTGCGCGCCTCCTTTGCTGCGGACACCGGCGCCGGCGTCTTTATGTCGGCGTCTGCGCTGCGCCGGTGCTCGTTTTTCAAATCGCTGTATCTTCTTCGTTATTGCTCCGTTTTTCGATCCGTTTGCACCGTTGCGTTTGTCTTTTCGTATACTTTATGATGATATAGTTTGTTGTTTATTTTCATGTCTTATGTGTGATTTACTCTAAAGTATGTAGTATTAGGGTTTACGAGTATCACTTTGTGAAGAACGACGTTTTTCTGCGTAGGGTGATAACGATGATGAATTCGAGGAAGCGAACGTAGACACAAGTCATGTATTTAATAGTAGCACGATCTTTGGTGATAAAGAGGAGGCGGTAGGTTATGCGCTTCGCACCGGACAGGAAAATAATATTTATCTTATCAGACAGACTAAGAGAGACGACGGTGAAGTAATACTAACGTGTGAGAGGTATGGCAAGCATAGGCCACGGGTTAGCACAGGAGAATCGTCATCATCTAGTCAAAGGCCACGGCGTGCCACGAAGAAATGCAACTGCCCGTTCCGCCTAAGCATCAGGGGTGGGGGGTAGACGGGCTGGTCTATCTTGGTGATGGTCCCGACGCACAACCACACGTTAGCTAGTAACCCACAATCTCACTTCGTCCGGCCTCGCTTTAGTGTCGACGAAAGGGCAAGCATGAAAAGTTTGTACAGGAGTGGTGTTGTGCCTAGGCAGATGTGGGCCCATTTGCATGACAAGAACCCTGAAAGTACTGCAGACAAGACATCGATTCATAACCTAGTTTCGAAATTCAGAAAAGAAGATCGTGGCCGACGTACAGATGTAGTGTCCTTCATGCACTCGCTAGATGAACGTAATTATAGTTGGTGGTCCGAGAAAGATGCAAGTAAGTGTCAGCACATCTGTTTAGTGTTGGTTTATTTGTATGTTAATCACTTTAAATGTTTGTTCTAATTAAATGTCCATTTTGCAGGGAATCCATCTAGGTTGGGTCTTGTCTTGTTTGCCCACCCTTTTTCGCTGACGCTCGTTAAGATGTTTCCTTATGTAGTGCTCATTGATAGCACTTACAAGACGAACATGTACAAGGTGCCTCTAGTGGAGTTCATCGGAGTCACGTCGTGCGGCAAGAACTTCTGTATAGCGTTCTGTTTTGCGGTCAGAGAGGATGAGTCTGCATACACATGGATGCTTAATCAGCTGAAGAAGGTGTTGATCTATCCTCCAAATGTGTTTGTCACTAACAATGAAAAGGCGCTAGTGAAAGCACTTTCAGTGGTATATTCTTTTGTACCACATCTTCTATGTCGTTGGCATATATGCAAGAACGTGGCTGCCAATGTGCTCAAGATAATGCATGTTGAGTGTGAGAGAGTCGATTCAGTAGTGCACCGGTGGAAGCGACTAGTTTACGCCTCAACTATTGCGATGTACGATGAACAGTACGGAAAATTAGTACACTCTTACGGCGCCAACAATCCTTTCGTTGTGTACTTGAACAACACATGGCTATGTCAGCGTGAGAAATTTTGTGAGGTATGGGTTAAGAGATTCATGCATTTCGGCAACACATCTACCAACAGGTTAGCTTAACTTCAATTGTCAACATGTTCTGTTGTTTGTATTGGTATGTTTCCCATTTATCTGCTACTAATTGACTTCCAATCTATAGGGCGGAGAGCGCCCACTCAGCTCTAAAGTGTTGGCTTCATACATCCACCGGATCTCTAGACACATGCTTCGACAGCATACATAGATTCGTCGAAGGGCAATATTTCCACATTAAACAAGACTTCGAGTTCTCCATTGACAGAAGGGTTTCGGAAGACCAGCAAGTCCCATTTTTATTTATGGTCAATCAAGTGAGCCTCAAATGTTTGGAAATACTCCAGGATCAGCTGAGAAGCGGTCGTTGCGATATTGACCACACAACATCGTACGAAGATGTTTGTGCGTTTACTTCGACCATGGGATTACCGTGCGCGTTTCGTATGTTTCAGTACATTCAAGTCGGTCTGAATATACCAGTTGAAGAAGTGCATATCTTCTGGCGAACACTCAGATATGACGCACAGCAAGAATTTGAAGCACAACGCCAAACATACGATGAGTCGTATAGCATAGAGGAACAACTCTCATGTGTAGGTTTATGGTATGATGATCTGTCTCAGCGGTATGATCCTATGACGATCGAACAAGCGTTCAACGCGTGGAAGCCAATATAGGAGCCCGAGGATGATCACACTGGTTTACAGCCACCAGAGGTGAAGGTGCCTAAGGGTAGGCCCACAACCAAAAAAAAGAAGAGGCCAAACACTAGGGACAAGTCCGAGCATGAGCATTTAGGTCTTGGAAACCGTGGCCCGGCCCTACGACGTTCGCAGTCTCAGCGACGCCCGACAGCCCCCGAAAGTACAAGTGATCGTGGGACGTCAATGCAACACAGTCAATCACAACGTTGGCCATCTGAGGGAATGAGTCAAACTGGAGAAGGACCGACAATGCAACACAATCCACCTCAACAACATGCACAATATCCGACATACTGGAGCCCCTGGAAATTCTCACAGTATTGGAGTTGTAACACCCCTACCGCTAACATTGTAATTACCGTCCAACTCCTTATACATTCGTACTCTCGCAATGGATACATACTTACTCAACGACGGGTGATACAATGCCGTTAGCCACCCACGTGACTAACAAGGCTACTACTACATACAACATCGGTCTGATGGACCGGAATATCCGAGTACTACTCGATACAATACATACTCTCATTACATGCTGAATACTACAATGCTCCATTCGATACAATACTCCATTCAATACCATACTCCATTCAATACAATACTCCACAATTCCGTACAAGATAATACACTACGCATACCGAGTTTACTAGGTTCCAAATTCATTACAGTACTTCTCCCAATTTCATACACACTCACTAGGAGTCAATCTGCTACCCATTCCTCACAAACTAGGTGCTTCTAATTACAAGGCGCGCCACCGGTCTCTTCCCCTGACCGTATCCGCTCCGGGTACCTGCGCACTAAAAACGTTCCCCCGAGGGGGTCAGCTTTCGCTGAATATGATAACCGCATACCCCGCGTACTAGCGAGGGTACGCCGACCATTTGGTCGAATACATGCAATTCATTTTGCAATACATACATACATACATAGATACTTACTTACATGCTTTCATCCACGATACTACAATACTACCCAAGGTATACATACATACGCACAGTACAATACATGCTTGGAAGACAATACGAGTCAACCAATACTTACTTACCATCTTCCAGAATACGCATACACAATACATACTCATTACATACTCAATACGCAATACGGAGATACAATTCTCCAATACATACGAAGGTCCAGTTAGCTTCATTACACACCCGGGTTAATCGGGTGTTCGATACTCTTTTACTTCCGGTCAATGACTTACAATAGTCAAGACCAATACACATACAATACTTACTTCTTACATACTTTACTTCCAGTTAAGTCGGTATGACCTCCGGGCAGGGATTACTACATCCCACCACCGGGCTTTAGGGTGGCCCACTAATCCAGGATGCTACCCATTCAAGGGAATTGGTCCATGGAAAAGATTACAGCCAGGATTCGGATCCAACCTCTTGTGTTTCCTTATCCTCACGCGTGGCCGAAACTATATCGGACTTCTACTCATTCCATTTACTCATTACTCAAGTTAGGAGTTAGAATGTTAGGAATTAGTAGAAGTCAGTACTTCATTCCCATACATACATACAATACACAAGTACACAATACTTACACCTACTTCTCATTTCCATTCATTCATTTAATGAATTATACAAACTAATTGTTCAAGAAGATACAACAAGAACAAATAGTTCAAACACAATTAAGTGCAATATAAATCCGATTCGTGCATTTATCTTATTGGTGATCACATAAGCACACAAATCGGGGTAACCAAGTTAGGATACAGGGCATGAAGAATCATACCGTTCACCGTTGTATCCGTACTACCGGCTCCTTCGAGGATCAACTATCTGATTCCTATACATACATGAAGTGGTATGATCAATGGTATTATTGATCTAACTTACTCCTTCATTGATATTCTCAATGTTTACTTACTACTCCTTTACATTCATACTTGGTTATAAAACTATTCTTTTCCTTATTACTTCTTAAGCTTGCTTCCTTACTCATTTACTTACTTCTTACCATTACTACTTCATTAATGGTGTGTTACTACATATATATGCATATGTGTATATAGGCATATATACATGTATATATGATTACTATAATCATATAATTAAAACAATTTTTTTTTTACTCGACCGGACTTGCGACCGACCTTGCAAGTCCGGTCCATTCCAGTAGGTTACATCGTGTGAAAATTCCAGGGCTGACCGACCTTGCAAGTCCGGTCCCAAGGTCGGTCCATTCCAGTAAGTTTCGTATTTGAAAATTTTAGCCCGACCGACCTTGCAAGTCCGGTCGCAAGGTCGGTCCATTCCAGTAGCTTGCATTACGGGAATTTTTCTGGCCGACCGAACTTGCAAGTCCGGTCGCAAGTTCGGTCCATTCCAGAAGGTTTCTGACGGGAGAAATTTCTGGTCCGACCGAACTTGCAAGTCTGGTCGCAAGGTCGGTCGACTCCAGAAGGTTTCCCGTCTTGTAAATCTGGGCTCGACCGACCTTGCAAGTTCGGTCCTAAGGTCGGTCCGGCCCAGTACTTCAGTTTTAAAATATGTTTTTGGGTGTTTTCTTTACCCATTGTTTCCCCAATCTTGACCAATATTTTCCTACATGTTTACCACTCATTTAGATGTTCTAAATCACCTTAGTTCATACACCAAACTTGCTACTCAATTCCTACACAACTTACACCAAATTTTCATTAACTCAACACTTACATTAGTTTGCATCCCACTAGTGCAACAGATCTTCCTCTTCTCTCAAATGCTATAGATTTTCAATCAATCTTCTACATTCCATTACTCTCCCAACTAATGCTATTCCTAGCATCCAAAATACATTACCCTTCATCCTAGTTTCATCCCATTTACAAACTCATTCCAAAAATCTGTTTCAAGACACCAAACACTCCTTTTAAACTCTCCAAATACTTCCTCTTCTTAAACAACTTAAGTCCTCTCATTCCTACACAAAATTTGACATAGTCTCCCCTATATTTTTAGCTTTCTCCACACATTATTTCAGCTCACACATTCTCATTCTCACAACCTGCTTATACAATACATTATACTCACAATTCAACACTACTACAACAACATAAAATTCCTGCACATCCTCAATCAATACCCAATGTTTTCCCAAGTTTTAACATCATTTAAAACTTTAAAACTGTTACATTCTTTTCTCCAATACATTACTACTACTCATACTACATACATTCCACATTGTTAGATACTTAAAAATCTGTTACAATGTAATACACAAGCTAACCCAAGGTAAGAGCATTTACCTTGTCTTGTTAGTTTTTCCTTCTTTATTTCCCTTCTCTTCTTTCCTTCTTCTTGTTCTCGGTTTTTTTTAACCAAAGAATGGGCAATGCTACAGCAACCCATATCAATATACACAAACACTTAGCATCCATTTTATACTAACCCTAGAATTTAGGTTTTAGGTTTTAGAAAAGAGTATTACCTTCCAATGGATGAATGGAGTTCTTGACTAGCAAAAGAACAAGATTCCTAGCCCAACAAGAGAGCCAAAATCGGCTGGAACAAGGAGGACCAAGAGTTCAAAAACTGAAAATCCTTAAGATGCCAATGAGAGCTAGAAATGAAGGATTTTCGAAATTCTTTTTACCTCAAAGTAACAAGGAGGTGAAGGTGCTTCCAATGGTGGACTTGAATCTTCAAATGGAGAATACCCATAAAAACGAAAGTTGAGCTTTTGGATTTTTGAAAGGAGGGAAATGTTCTCCTTTGCAAGGGGATTCCAATGGTACTAATTTTGTAATTTTTGGAGTAAGATTAATGGGTTAACAAGAGGAGAGAAGGAGGAAGTTGAGTGAGTCTTCTCCTTTCTCCATGGATGTCGCAAGGTAGAAGAAGAAAATAGAGAGAATAGAGAAAGAGAGGGAGATGGGTACGTGAGAGGAAGAGGGGGGAGTAGGAGAGAGACTTATTTTTCTCTTTCTTTATTTCTTTGTCCTTTTGTGAGTTAAAAGAGTGAAGAGAGTGAGTGAGAGGGGGAAAATTGACCGGCCCCATATACACACACACAAGGATTTTAATTTTCTATTTGAAAAGTGGACACACTAAGTTTGCTTATTTGCATTCTTACCCCACAACTTCCCGGTTGTTACAGTTCTTACTAACCGGTACCCGTTTTCCTGAATTTTCTCGTTTAATTAATTTTATTGGTTCTAAAGCTTCACTAATATTTATTAGTGACTATTTAGTTGACCAAAACTGTTACGAGTCTATTTGACCCGCTTAAAGTCACGTTTTCCCAGTTTCCTCGAAAAACGCGCTTTAAAGTTCGTTTATGCTTTTAATCCATTTTAAGGATCCGTTTTCTTCGGGAGTTGTTCCCTTATATTATTTAGGCACTATTAAGTCTTAAGAATCCATATAATACTCTAACCGAGGTATCGCCCCTCTTATGGTTATTTAACGCTTACTTAGCGTTTTTCGCTTTTTAAGCGTTTCTCCATTTCTTTTGGACTTATCTTTCCTTACCATAATTACTTAGGCATTATTAGGCCCTCAAATACGTATTAGAATAATCTTAATCCCTATATTTAATTTCGGGGTATTTCAGGAGTGGCCTCGATCCGCAATTAGCTAATTATATTATAGGTTACAGGGAGATAGTGGGTGACGGAAACTGTGGGTTTCGAGCTATTGCTGATGCCATGTACAACGATGAATGCCAATGGAAACAGGTTAAACGTGCATGCTTGGAAGAGCTGCAGGGAAGAAGAGATTGGTGGTTAAATAAAGTTGAGCGAATTTGGTACGATAGACAGTACTTTCGACTGAATTGGTTTGAAGACGGTTTCGCACCAACGCCACACTGGATTGAAATTCTAGATCTTGGTGTCATCTTGTGCACTGTATACCACATTGCGCTTATCAGTTTTTCAAAAGCATACGATGGTAGGGCTAGTGGGTTGGTCGCACTGCCGCTACGTGATGATCGGGGGTTAGGTCGTCCAGTAGCAGAGGTCACTATTGCATGTGTCGCTGAGCAGTCTCATTTCATTAGACTCCAAACAGTCGAAAATTGTCCAGTCCCAGTCTTGAATCCGATGTGGCGACATTGGCATGAGCCCTCAGTTACAGCTTATATTGAGTCGTTCTTACCGCGCAATGCAGAGTGGTACAGATTGTTTCCCCCAACTAGTGGATCGGGACAGTTGATTATAGAAGATTAGAGTTTGTAAAATTTTGTTGAATTCTTGTATGCCATTAATATATTCAAGAAGGTTGTTGTAATGTTTTGCAAGATGAAAGTATTGAAAAAGGACACTTAATTTTTTGAATATTGTAGTGTCTCATGTTGGTACAGCGGATTATACTTTATCTAATAAAAGCAAACTCATCGTAGATACAATACGTTCTAATACTACTGTTGTTTGCGACTCTACGGCCAACAAAGAATTTAGACCACCCAGGATGACATTGATCTTAAGAAGCACATTTGACACCTAATTTACCAAAAAAAGAGTTGTAGAATATTTCATCCGTTCACAACATCAGGAAGGTTAGCGACTCAACGGCCAACAAAGAATTTAGACCACCGGACAAGATGCTGATCCTTACTTGGTCTACCAAGGGTAACTTTTCAAGTATACCTTCGTTCACAACATCAGGAAGGTTACTGATTCTATCCGTAACAAAGAATTTAGACCACCCAGGATGACATTGATCTTAAGAAGCACATTTGACACCTAATTTACCAAAAAAAGAGTTGTAGAATATTTCATCCATTCACAACATCAGGAAGGTTAGCGACTCAACGGCCAACAAAGAATTTAGACCACCGGACAAGATGCTGATCCTTACTTGGTCTACCAAGGGTAACTTTTCAAGTATACTTTCGTTCACAACATTAGGAAGGTTACTGATTCTATCCGTAACAAAGAATTTAGACCACCCAGGATGGCATTGATCTTAAGAAGCACATTTGACACCTAATTTACCAAAAAAAGAGTTGTAGAATATTTCATCCGTTCACAACATCAAGAAGGTTAGCGACTCAACGACCAACAAAGAATTTAGACCACCGGACAAGATGTTGATCCTTACTTGGTCTACCAAGGGTAACTTTTCAAGTATACCTTCGTTCACAACATCAGGAAGGTTACTGATTCTATCCGTAAGCATGGGACGAACAGATTTCGCGTCATATACAAATTATCAATCATTTCCACCTAATTTACCAAAAAAAGAGTTGTAGAATATTTCATCCGTCACTAACGATCGAATTTTGGCCCATCTGTGTTTCTAACCACTGGACAAGATGCTGATCCTTACTTGGTCTACCAAGGGTAACTTTTCAAGTATACCTTCGTTCACAACATCAGGAAGGTTACTGATAATGAATGCATTTTGGCCATCAATAATCGTAGGCTGAATACCATACTGATAGTGAATACGTATAGTGACTTCATGTTGAGTGGATGCTTTTATCCCATTAGTGAACAACTAAAGTTAAGGAATTAAGATTGGTTTCTAGTCACACAGCTAATACTAGAATTTGGAAGTTCGTTAACACCTTGTCAAAGAAAGGACTTTTAGCAGCCAAAATCAATGAGATTACGTTTAGACTATTTACTCTAGATTCTACTAGACTGCAACGGTGATGAGGAAATCATGGAAGGTGAGAGGAAAAGAAAAACAAGCAAGATTGGTTTGTTGTCGAAGATTGTTGAAAAAAATGTTTTTTTTTACTAATAAATGTTATACATATTTGAAACATATTTTCAGCACTTCAAAAGCAAGATTGGTTTGTCGTCGGAGATTGCTCAACAAAATGTAATTGTACACATATTTGAAACATATTTTCAAGACTTCAAAAGCGATTCTATTTTAGAGTTTCATTTCCAATCAACATTGTTCACACGTCATTTCTCATAATGTTACAACTTATTCCACACACACATCATTTTAAATCTTAAAACAAATAACAATTCTGATGACTACCAGTAAATGAAAGCCAAATGTGGTTGCACTGATCAAGCGGGAGGCGGTCGTCTCCTCGTACTAGCCCTGTAGCATGAATTGTGTTCCCTATGGTCCGCCTCAGCCCTGCTTCGTATTACATCTGGGTCTTCAAAGTCTGAATCATCTTCATACTTCACAAGAATCCTAACTCTTTCCATTATTTCTCCAAGGTCTAAGTAGTTCTGCAACATCATGCATACGTCCGCATCGGTCAGTATATCGACGATAGAGTCGTTGTACAGATCTTGGTCCATCCTAAGGTAGACAATGGAAAAAACGTTGAGTTGCTGATTATCAAAATGTGATCTGACAATTTGATTTAATGAAGCTGTTAGGTTGTTAACACTTCTCGGAGTTCTAATTTCTGTATTGATCACTGCCCATCCCGGAGCACGTTGGAACCGTGCCCCGTATTCATTGAGTGCGGTGTAATGGTTCACGTGAATTGCAAAGGGAATTGACATCCTAATGACATAAACAAGAATGAATTATTTAAAAACCAAATAAACATAAATTAAAATTACAACAACCACACCAGTTTAAGCATCAATACAGAATGTTTAAAAACAACATAAACTAATAAGTCTACTAATATCCAAACCCACCACCACTATACCCACCCCTACCATACCCACCACCACCATACCCACCCCCACCATACTCACCCGCCCCAGCCCCAGAACCACCACCAGCATGTCCTCCCCTGCCATCACCACGCCCTCCCCTCCCATCACCCGGTCCCCTCCCATCTCCCTCATCATCCGCCCCCATCACCCCCATAACGACGCGCCTGCTCCATGTGCCTATGGTGCATACCCTCCCCTCTAGGCCTAAGGCCTCTGGTGCGACGCCCCGCTGTATCACTCCATGCCAGCACGAGGCTGGTTAGGGTTCCTATGACGTGTGGGCGAATCAGGGGTGGTCGGGACATTAAGTCGGCAGTACTCAAAGGTCATCTCCAGCGTATCAGCCGCCCAGGCGGGGAAACCCATGGGCCAGCCCGGGTTGTTCTCCGGTGTGAGTCTCATGATAAGCGGCGCTGTCTCATCCCAATACTGCAGTAAGGTATAAATATGAAGTTAGTATTTAAAAACAATTACAAACAACAAAAAAAATTTAACAAGACAAAGTATCTACCTGGAGCTGATCCTCTCGTCGTGTACTGGGCCCACCGTCCGCTCCTAGTGGACGCACCTGAACATGAGAAAGGCGCTGGAACCACCGGATGTAATCCGGGGCCACGGCCCATGCCATCTGCGCACGCGTCAGAGGAAACCTCCACCTGCTGGGCCCTATCGTGTTGTCCCACACGGCTGTCCCGTAGTCGTACGTAGCAAGGTACGTCTTCCCATGTTTGGGACGATAATGGCTGTCGGGTCTGATAGGCTGAGGGGGGATAGTCTGCACGTATCCAAACTGGCGCAGACACCGCTCCGGCATATACGGCTTAGCAATATCCAAGAACTGTATGGTGCCATAGTATCGGGAGCGCGCCTGTGATACGAGGGCACCCTCTGCCTCAAATGGCAGCCAAGTAACCTATGTTTCATTTAATGGAAAACAATTAACAAATTAAATGAGAAACAATGTTTGACGATACGTTAAACGTCAACTTTTTATTACTACAATCGCTAAGCAACTCGTACCTCAATAGAGGACATCGTGTCCAGCCGTCCCCTCACGAAACGTAGCCTCTCATCATCCATCAAATTCCTCGTGTAACGAGGCCACCTCGCCGCCGTCGGGGAGCAACCATCCCAGTCTGAAAGGGGCTCCGGTCTGAACATGGGGAAGTACTCATAGATCCAGCACTGCGGTGATCATCCGAAAACATTAGCCAAGATAGTCAAGGTGTAACTTTACAATACTTAAGTCGTGAGCTCGCAATCAAGTTCTCACCTGAAACAACGTCAGGAAACCAGCCAGCTGACGTGTATCCGCCCGGGAAGTGATGCCTAGCTGTCAGTACTATGTCCCGTCCCCCACGCATACAAGTGGACCCTACTAGGGTCACGGATGGGCCAGTAGGACGTGGGCATAACACGATCCCCGCCCTTGTCGATGATCAATGAGTGGGACACCAGCCACCAGAGGAAGGCCGTCGTCTCCTGAAGTGGGGTAGAGTATGGACCGCCACAAGTATCATGAAGAGCTCGGTAACGTACCTGACTCTTCTACAGGAACCTACAGTTTATCAGCTCTTGCTGGTCCGCCGCGCCAAACAGCCGTACGAAGTGGGGGATGAGAACCTGTAACGGTGGGGCCGCTAAACCGAGGCGGGCGCCATCCTCGGGCTGGTACGAAATCGCCATGCCGGTGATGGGGATACCCAAAATGTGGTAGACGTCGTGGAGAGTAATAGTCATCTCTCCGAATGGCATGTGAAAGGAGTTCGTGTCAGGCTGCCATCTCTCCACGAACGCTGAGAGGAGCGCGAGGTCAAAACAACCATGCGCTATGTCGACAAGATGCGCAAGTCCGCTATCCTCGACCGCTGCTAGAGACTCTGGGTGCCTCAATGTACTCAGAGTCCACGCCTCCAAATACTTCGTCTTAGGCTTGAAGCTAAGACATCCCTTCTCCTGTTGAATATTTATAATTGAGTTCACACTATGTTAACCATTTCCTAAACAATATAAAATTGTATGGAATCTATTACCAGACGGGAAACATACCACTCCTCGCCACACGTCTAGCGCGACGTGACCACCGAAACTCGGGATCAAACTCGTATCCTGAGGGCCTCCGGGCACTGGAGTCTGCCCAAGCAACCAAGCATCAGCAGCTGACATTTGCGCCAGCCCCTCTGCCGGACCATGTACTGGGGACCGGCGACGACGGCGCACCCATGTGCCCTCATGCTCAGCACCCGACTCATCCATATCCTCGTCATCAGCGTCAGCCTCGCCATGACGTGCGTCTCCGGTCCCCCTCTGTGGAGAAGTAGGCCAAGCAGGACTATCAGACCTCACGACCAGCGTCCCATCGCCGATCAATGAGTCCAGATCCACACCATGTAGCTGGTCCACCTCCTGCTCCTCCCCCTGCTCCTCCTCCTCCGCATACTCCTCCTCCTCCCCCTCCCCCTGATCCAGCTCATACTCCGCCCGCAACCTCTCCTCACGGGCTCGTAGAAACTCAAGCTCCCTACGCTTCCTCGACGAAGCTGTAGCGTACTGTGTACGCCTCCTCTCTGTAGCAGCAGCATCAGGCCCGGTCACACGAGGGTGTGATGAGCTCTCGCCTCGGTCGGAAATCGACTTACCCTTACCCAGACCGAACCTACCAAGCAACCCCTTGCCTTTTCCTCCCGCCATCTGTTGTTTATCGTAGAATTTAGTCATACTATTTTTACAGTTAGTCAAGACCGGTCTAGGTTAGTCAATACCGGTCATACATGCATCTCAGTAGTTCAACGTCAAAAACAAATTCATACAAATCCTGGAACTGATTAAAACACGCATAATAGAGGTATACAATGTAAAAAACGACCAATTATATAACAAAACAGCAAAAAACGAGCCCCGACGCTCCCGACAGCGCGCGCCCATGCGCACCCAGGAACCCCAGCGCCCGCGCCCACTCCTCCTCCCGCGCGCCAGCGCCCACTCCTCCTACCGCGCGCCAACGCGAACCGTTCCACCCGCGCGCCTGCGCGCACTCCTTGTTGCCGGCGCCTGCGCCGGCTTTTCTTCCTCCCCCGTTTCTGAATTCGTCTACTGTTTTCTGCTAATTTTACTACTTTTAATGCTATTCTTATAAAACTGTAAATTATGACAGAAAAGAACCTGATTTTGCAGATCGTACTAACAGAATGATGACTTTCGCACCGGCTTTCCTCTCGCTACCGCTCCTGCTCCCGCTCCGGTTACCGCTTCTAAAGAGAAGTCAGAGAGAATTCTAGAGAGATAGAGAGTTTGAGAGTTTGAAATTTTGTGGAGAGATAATAGAGGGTAAAGGTGTATATATATGAGAGTTTAAGGGTAAGGGCAAAATCGTAAAGTTTTTTGAATTTCCGACTGAGCGAAGTGAAAACTCAACTGAGCGAACGAGTTCAGTATTGAAATCCAAACTTTGATTATCGATCCTTATAAAAAATATAATTATAATTTTGTTTTTTTCTACACTCTACAATTTTATCTAATATTTTCCAATTCACTCAAATAGGTTTGGGTTTTGATTATTTCGATTAATTCAAAAAGTTCAGTTTTTTCGGTTATTTTAGTTATTTTAATAAGTTCGGTTATTGCAGGAACTTCGTTTAACAGGTGGTCGATGATTATTACTGTAACATATAAAATGGTTATTGGTCAAAATGGTTATCGGTTAAAACAGTTATCGGTTAAAATGGATATTAGTATTAAATTCGGTTCATTCAATTATAATCGAACACTGAACTTTATTTTAAACTTCGACTAACGAATATTCATTCTAACGGTTTGTTCACACCTATGTGTGGACTGATTTTATTTTTTTAACATGCTTGTTAGATGGGTCGATCAGGAAGTTGACAAGGTAGCTTGAGAAAATAACTAAATAAATAAAGGTCGTTACAATTAAATATATTTATGGTTAATTTGTATCTATTTTTGTATTAATTAAATTTAAAAGGGATTTATCGTAAGTAAGTAGATTATTTATTAGATGATCCCACCAGTGTTTAGTTGGGAAATTAAATTTCTTCACAACGTTATAGCATATAATGTCGAGTTTTTAAGCCAGATTTTTTTCTCTGTTCGGTATGACTGTTTTGACGACATAAATGCAGCATATTTGACAGCAGGAATGCGCTGACATAATGCAGCATATTTGCTGGCAGGAATGTGCTGGCATAAATGCAGCTGTTTTGAAAACTGTTGTTTGGCAGTGCGACATATATGCAGTATCTTTGGTTAAGTTAGTTATATATAGTGCGTTTACCGTTTTCGTATTACAATTACAATTTATTATATTACACTACGTAACTTTATTTTGTTAGTAAAATAAATAGAAAAATTCACAAACCATATATTACTATGAGTATTTAATTTACAGTAAAAAAATTAAGAAACACAAAAAAAATAAAAATATTTATATAACCAATAAAATTTTTATTTTTATTATTTAAGCAAAACTTGTAACTTCTAAACAATATATTTTTATTATCTAAATTTTATAATTCTTACAAATATAAAAGCGTAAAAAAAGAGAACAAGTGTTTCAAATTTTCTGATAATGTTATGTGAATTTATTTAGTGAAATTGTAACTTTTAATAATATATAATATTTTTGTAACTGTGTATGTTAATAAATTTATATACATTCATATTTCTATATAGTATTTTAATATTTTAATTTATATATCAATAAGTGTGTATATTTATTGATTTTTTATTTTATTAATCTATGTGGTATTACAAATAATATATTGTAGATTTGTATTATAAATGTGGTTTCTATATACTGCGACGAGGAAGAAGGAGAGTTGGACGCGGCACGAAGAAGGAGAGCAACATATGCTGCTTAGACATGCCCTAGGGCTCTGCCGAACAACAGAGATAAATAAAACAACCCAAAACAACATATGTTCTCACAAACATGCCACCCATTTATGCGCATATCAAGTGACCCGAACGCTTAAAGTCCCTCTTAACGCATTTGAGCCGCCTACTTCTTCGAGGTTCACCCCTTAGTTGGAATTCAAAAATCAAGTTTCTGTGGCTATCATTTGTAGAAACATAAAACAAGACAAACGTCAAATTATGAAGGGAATTGAGTTGACTTAGTAGATTAATTAATGAGATGGAAATAGAAGATCTAACTCATATTCCCCTAAAGTGTGAACCTTATCACCATCCACAGCGATAAATCTTATCTTCCATGAACCCATGAAGCACATAAAATAAAATTGTTATTTTGTTTGAAAGAAATTAGAGGCTAGATTAATACAACTACAATATACTAGTTGGGATGATATTACCAATATAAGAGTCATGTTATCTCAGTTTTCCAGCATTGTAAAGGGGAATATAACCAGGTATGACAATTATCCGGTTATGCTAGTATGTTATTTGTCTAACACCCAGCTAGACAGTAATTTTATATGGTTGGGGGAAAATATTCCCCCAAATATTATAACCGCGTGTAAGTTAGATCTGGACCTAGCTTGGTGAGAGGGTTTTTTAGCTCTCTTATTCCAGCTCTTGTAATGTTTTTATTCTGCTTTGGTTATAATATGACGATCTCAAGTTAATTCAAAAAAAAAAAAAAACACGCACCAATTGGTTGATGTAATGACCAAATCGCGGACAAGAAAAGTATACTGAAACTCCTTACAAAATTTAGGCTTAAAGCTTTCTCGAAGCAAAGTTTAAATTTCTTACATAAATTGTAAATTATGTCAAAGTGTTTATAATATGGGCAGTTACTCTCTAACATCGGTTGTTCTCTTACTTTACTTGTATATTAAGGCAATGTATAAGTAGTTAGTAGTAAATATACTCCTATCAACAGAGTATATAATAATTAATACATGTATAAAGACAGACAGTAATTCTCCTTCGCTATTCTCTTCTTCAATAAACAAGAAACTGTTTGTATTTCTTATTGCTCTGTGTCTGTCCGCACTTAGATCAGACTGTTACATAAACTCATAAAATCAAGGTAAGTTAGAAATCATGTAAAAATTTTCATTAATACCGTGTTTTTAGATAAAGCAGAGTGAACTGGGATGAATATTAACCCCACTTAGCTCTATATCTTTGTTTCCAAACACAACAAAAGTTTTAAAAAAAAGATCCATTTTAATCCCAATATAAACACACAATAAAGAGCGGCAGTAAAATGCCAAAACCTTATTGGGACTAATTAAATACATGCAGCTACACGAGCAAAGCTCTTTCAACATGATCCACCTCCCACAACATTATTCGTCAGTGTCTCAGTATTTCAACAGAACTCCATAAATTACAAAACTCGTGAGTCTCCAATATTGTTTGCTCGTACAAATGCAGGTAGTATTTGTCACGACAGCACGCAACTTGAATCAGAACCTTTTCTTAGCAAGCAAAAGAAGACCAGCTCGATCCTAGCCACATCCATACCCGGCAAATTTGAACAGATAAAGGTTGACGGATAGAGAAGGTACTCTGTGCTCACCCTTGAAGGACAAACATTTCTGGATATACATACTGAAACTTCGCAATAACTACTTATAGTGTCAGGGGACCAAAGGTTTCTCACAGTGAGAAAACTGATGATGGTAATAAAGATTACAAAAGTAATATCATAATGATTTTGTGCTTTACTAGACTGCAAGGTTGAGACATAACATAACCTTCTCGATCAAAATCTGCTGACTCTCGTACGACCAACATGGTAGCAGGAAGCACAGTGCAGGGGAACCACAATCAGCTATAAAATGTAAAAGCCTATCATATATCAGATCAGGGTTTTTTCGTCTGGGGACAGCTGCTCGGGGCTGCTGTTGGGTCTTGCTGCTGGAAATTGAGAAGTTATCTACTGATGGTTTTACAGAAGTTGTCAGCTGTTGATTTTGGTGTTTGGTGGAACGTCTGCTGATGGTTTTAAAAAGTAGAGACAGTTGTTAGGTTCTGCTGTTGAAAATTAAGAAGCTGTATGCCGATGATTTTGTAGAAGCTGTTTGCTGTTGGTTTTGGGTGTTTGGTGGAAGCCTGCTGATTTTAAAAATTGAGAAACTGTCTGCTGCTGGAAGCTGTTCCCCAAACGAGCTCTAAGAGTAATTTATAATTGTTTTGAGTTCGGAAACATGAACAAAGAAGTAATGCAAAACATTCTTTTCCATACCAGTAAAATCCAAATACTTGATAATTGAACCAGATAGAAATTCCGCTAGTTGAGTAGGTCGGCTAGCAATAAAGAGACCAAGATGGCAAGAAGGGTACAATAAGTGTTGTGACACTCTAAGAGAATTGAAGTCACATTTAGAAATCCAGAGATACTTCACAATAATTGCGACAACTAAAGGGTTGACTATAACATAATAATAAGCCGAGAATAACCAAACTTCAAAATTTGTTTAAACACCCTTTTTTAAAATGGAACAAAAAGAAGCAAAGTGTTTTGTACGCAAAAATTATCCATTTTCAAAAGTCTTGGCCCACCAGCATTCCATAAAATAGTTATAAGACCATGATTATCAATGGTTCTTAGGAGTTCTTAGGTAAAAAAATAAACAAAAAAATATGAGGTGGAGGAGAGAGGGGAGAACTCTAGTTTTGGGTTCTTGGGGAAAAACTTTTTAAGAACCCATAAATTGGGACCCACCATTTGTTTTTCTAATTATAATATATCAAATATACATAGTTAAATCTTATACATTTTAAAATCTTAATATTTTAAAAACTAATAATGATATAAATAAACTAAATATATCAAAAATTTTAAAATCTCATTCTCTATAAAATAAGATCCATATTGACTATGTTTTTCATATTTTTAATATATATATTCATTAAATTAGTATTTATTATGATATAAAAATGTAATACTAAAATATACTTGAAATTTAAAATATGTACCAATGTATTCATTTCTAGAATAATTTTATTTTATTTTTGTTTCAAAAATATAATAAACTCTAATCATTAATAAAATATTAAGTTAGGATTATTTGTGTATTATTGAAAATAGTAGTAATAACCATTAAAAATTAATTTTTGTATATTAATAATAATTAATAAGTAAAAAATAAAATGACATGACAATTAGAGAGAGTTATAAACCTAAGTATGAGTTCTTTGATGTTGGTAAAAAATAGATATAGTTCTTAAACTGATGTGGCAGTGAGAGAAATAGGAAAGAGAGTGCTAAGAACCCAAATTTGGGTTCTTTGATAATAATGCTCTAAGCTGCTTGAATTTCGCCATGCTACTATTCCTATATCAGACTACAAACTCAAACAACAATGTCAGAACAAACAGACACATACAATTGACTCTACATTCCAGTTAATAATCTACAATATACCCTTCCCTTCCAGAGGAGAAAACGGAGCGGCTCAGGTGACATCGATAAAATTGATGTCCCGGTGACATCTCTATTCTTGGCCATTAGATCAAAGTGTAAATTAATAATGACCACTGGATTGATTGTAACTTAAAACGGAACACCATAAGTTATCAAATACATGTCAAGGTTAAATTTGTCCATAATTTTTTTTCTCTTTTCTCTTTTTTTTTTGAAAACATACCTGCTGATTCTCATTACCAACAATACCATATTACATACTCAACTCTTTGTCTAAAAGACAGGCACTACTAATATTGTATGGGATAAGGTCTCTTTCCCACACTTTTAAACCTGAGGGAGAATCGTTGAACATTCTCGCAACTAACATACTAGGAAAATTAAAATAGTCATTTGAGTTATTACAAACATGACTACTAAGCGAATTACACAAGTTTTTGAACTTCAATCTTTCTACCTTGATCTCCAGAATATGATCATTATCAGCCCCAAATACCATCTTGAGATGCTCCTCCTTCATATTATCAAAACAGATGCAATGGTTACCTCCTGAACTAGCAAGTTCCACTGCATTACAAGCTGCTTTGACAATAGCAATTTGCACTTTACAAGTGCTTAACATCTTCTTGTTGAAAGCTAGAATAGAAATACCTTCCACATTCCTCAATAGACCACCAATCTGGTGTGGATGGTTCCTTTTTGTGAAGACATTCAGAGAGACAAGATGAACCCTGGGGGCGGGGGGTTCCATTTAACACCTTCTCTTATTGCAGGAGGATGCATATTGCTAGCAGCTTTGTAAGCCTCAATATAGGCCATGTTTTTCTCAATTACATTCCACCAAGCTAGAGATGAATCATGTTTACATCTATTTCTAGCATCATATATCACCCACATGAGGTTAATAACAGAGGAAAGCTTTTTCTTCCCCCACCCTCTTGCTTGGTCAATAAGCCAGTCAACTATAGCAGCTCCATCAATACTTGGAACATTCTGAAGATTGATACTAGACCCCCAAATATCAGAGACCGCACAACACTTAAAAAAACAATGCGCAGGAGTATCTTTATCCCCACAAAAGAAGCAGGTTATAGCACCACCAATTCTGTTACCTATATTACCTTGACAAGGAGTAATTCCTTTCAGAAATTTCCAAAACACCAATCTAGCTCGAGGCGGGCTGATATCTTTGTCAATTCTGTTCCTAAAAAGAGAAAAACAGTTAGGCAAAGACGCCTGACCGTCTTCCTTTCCTTTTTGAATCAAATTGAAACCAGATTTTACAGAATACTTTTTATCTCTTGTGAGGTCCCAAACCCAATGGTCATTTTGAGAGGAGTTTATAGGTAGGGAGGCAATGAAGTTACTTTCTGTGGAGCTAAGAGCTTGTTGGAGTTTTTGAATATTCCAACAATTGTGACTTGGATGGATGAAATGAGAGACCAACTCGGTAGAAGAAGAGGAGTGGGGTTTTGGCGAGATAATATGAGAAGCACCTGGTCTTGGAACCCAAGGAAAATTCCAAAACAAAGTAGAAGACCCACTCCCTACTTGCTTCCTAATACCAACTTTTAAAAGACTGATGTTGGGAAGCAAGGATTTCCAAATCTGGCTAGCCTTCGAGGGAAGCTTAGCTTCAGTTACACACCCATTTGGGAAATAAAGGGCTTTAAGAGATCTGGACATGAGAGATTCCGGTGTAGAAATGATTCTCCACAGCTGTTTAGTGAGCAAAGCTTTATTGAAATCCTCAACACTCCTGAAACCTAACCCACCGTCGTCAGGTTTACTACAGACATTACTCCACTTCAACCAGAACATGGGCTTAGAACTTTTGTTTCCACCCCACCAGAAACCTGCTATAATAGAGTTAATTTTTGCAACAACTGTCTTGGGGAGAAGAAAGAGAGCCATGGAATAGCAGGGGATGGCTTGCAGGACACTACTCACCAATATTGTCCTTGCCGCTTGAGACATATGAGAACTCCAAGAGGCAACTCTTTTCTGGATGGCATTAATAATATATTCAAAAACTTGAGTTTTGTTTCTTCCTATCTTCAAAGGAAGCCCAAGATACTTTGAGAAACCAGACACTTCTGACACTCCCAGAACATTGGAGATACTGCGTTTATGATGGCCTGCCAATCTCTTACTGAAAACTATCTCTGATTTATCAAGGTTAATGTGGTGACCTGAGGCTTTGAGGAACTTCTGAAGAGTAATATGGAGAAAGGTTGCATTATCAACCGAGGCACACCCGAAGAAAATTACATCATCAGCAAAAGCTAAGTGAGAAATTGAAGGACTATCAAACTTCATTTTGATACCTTTAAAGTCACCCGCAAGATCAGATTTGTTCAGGTAACTAGATAAAGCTTCTTGTACCAAAATAAACAAAAAGGGGGAAAGGGGATCACCTTGTCTAATACCCCTTGTTTGCTTGAAAAACTGACCTGGAGCACCATTTATAATAACTGCACATCTCGCTGACGTAATACAATTCATGACTGGAGTCACCCAATTTGGAGGAAAACCCATGGCTGTGAGGATTCTGGAAATAAACCCCCACTCCAGCCTGTCATAGGCCTTACTGAGGTCTGTTTTTAGAGCAAAGAAACCCTTTTTTTTGCTACACTTTTATCTAAATAATAATGGAGCTCACCAGCAAGGATGATGTTGTCTGAAATCAACCTACCCTTGACAAAGCCTGACTGGTTTTCAGAGATGAGAGAAGGAAGCAAGGTCTGAATTCTTGTGGCTAGAATTTTGGAGATGATTTTATAGGTGAAGTTGCAAAGAGCAATGGGTCTAAAGTTTTCAATACTGACAGCTCCTTTTATTTTGGGGATCAAGGCTATGAAATAGTCATTTAAGTGCTCAGGAAGATGTTCACCTCTTAACACATCAAGGACCGTGGAGGTAATATGAGGACCCACAATATTCCAATACGTTTTAAAGAACTTACCATTAAAACCATCAGGACCAGGGGACTTATCAGAACCCAGAAGCTTGACAGCTTCAAAAACTTCTTGACTTGAATAAGGAGCACTAAGATCCAAGATGGAAGAGGGAGAAAGCTTGTTCCTCACTGCATCCTCAAAACAACTATCCCTGGAAGGATTAGAAGAAGAGAACAAATCCTGGTAATACCTTCTGGAGATATTCTCAATTTGATCCCATCCGTAACACATCTCCCCATTCTCATTCTTTAGTCCAAAGATGTCATTATTCTTCTTAGCAGAAGAGGCTTTAGCATGAAAAAATTTTGTGTTCCTATCACCCTCTTGAAGCCAAGAGACTCGTGACCTTTGCTGCCACCAGATCTCTTCTTTCATTGCAAGCAACTCAATTTCAAACATGAGTCTCTTTCTGTTATTATCAACACCCACAGAAAGAGGAGCTTTCGAAAATTCAGCTAGCTCCTTTTTTTAATAGAAATCTTCCACTTGATTTTCTTAATAGACCAGCCTTTCCATTGAGATAACTTCCTGGCACATTCATCAAATTTTTGCCCCAGGTTCAGATGGTTCTTACCCCAAACTTCTTGGACTATAGACTTACACTTTTCCTCCACACACCACCCATTTTCAAATCTAAAGATTCTCCCTGGAGCTTTGTGGTTTCGGAAAAATCTGATTAGGATTGGACAATGGTCCGAGTTCTCACGAGGAAGATGCTCAACTGAGAGATTTGGGAAGAAATCCATCCCAAGAGAACAACTGAAAACTCTATCCAATCTACTTATAGAGTTTTTAGCATCTAATTGACAGTTGGTATACGTTCCAGCCTCTCCAAAAAACCCCATGTCGTGAAGATCACAATACGCAACAGCTTGTCTAAATGGTTCCATTTGGTTTTCATGCCTTCTTCTCCCTCCAGTTTTTTCATAATTGTACAAAATCTGATTAAAATCTCCAGCCACAATCCAAGGCAGCTTAATATGATCTCTTAGTACTCGTAGGAGCTTCCAAGAGAGAAACTTTAGCTTCCAGTCTGACCACCCATAAAAGCCGGTGAAAATGAAAGGATTGCCACCCTGAAAAACAACCTCCACTGACATATGATGCTGGGAGGAGTTCAGTTGCTTAATCTCCGTACCTATTCCAACTCTCCACATCAAAGCCAAACCACCACTTCTTCCTCTACTACTAACTGCCTCCCCTCCATAAGAGGGAAAGTAACGAAAAAATTCAGTCATTTCTTCATGATTTTTGTGAGTCTCCATTAAGAAAATAATACCCGGTTTATGATCTGCAATCAAACTCTTCATCCAAAACTTCGAATTGGCCTTGCCCAGACCCCTACAATTGAGGGAGATACAAGTCATCACAGCTATCAAAAGCACACTCACAAACTAAGAGGCCAAACCGCACAAACTGAGAGTCTGCTCACTCAGAACAGAAGGAAGACCAGAACAAAATCCCACAAGAGTGACCGAAGAACAGCAACCCCCACTGATCGTTCAACTAACACATAATCACCAAGTTTATCCAGACCAGAATGGAATTCTCCTGACTGCTTCAAGAATATCGACAACCACACACTATTGGGCGAACAACAGCCAGAGTGAAATAGACAGATAGGCGATGAGAACCTGCGCCCTCAAAAAATTACCACCTTAATCTCCTCTACCGGAAGAGCGTCTGTGTTCTTTTGCTCGCGAAATAAACCCCAAATTGAAAATACAGTGTCCCAGATGATGCTGCCGTCAACTGCTCTGAAACTGGAGATAGAAAAAAAACCTGCGATCCACCGCAACCCCCTGATAGATGAAGAGTCTCTCCAAAGAATCTTACAAACCCAATATATTACTACTGGTAAAATCACACTCAAACAGCCGTGAACAGGAGCAAAAAAGCCTCCTAAATCGTCTCTGAGAGAGATCGATAAAATTACTGTAGCCCTCTATTTGGCCGATCGTTGATCTTTCAACCACCACACGCAGTTCGATCTCACGGGAATCGTCGATCGGTTCCTGCCTTCCTGGTTTGACGCATTGGTTGTTCTGACTTACGAGAACCCAGAACTTCTTTAATTAGAAGAAAAGAAAGTCGAACAGAAGAAAACTCTGTCGATGAAGAAACTCAGAAAACCTCCAGCAATCAGCACCCAACCCTTGATAGATGAAGAAAACTCTGCACAGCAAGAGTCTTAACAAACTCTCCAGACCCAAAATAAGATAATTTTGGTGGAAATCACGCTGAAAACAGCCGTGAAACAGGAGCAGGAGACCCCTCCCCCCTAGCTTTCTCTCGTTCTTCAGCACCATTAATGCCGCACCCTGCTCTTCCTCTCAAATTTCCTCCTAAAATCACCATCTCCAACCACGTTCGTAAGGCGACCAACCTAGGCATATATGGAGGAAAAGAGGCGTAAGAGGGATAGAAAACGGTTTGCACTGCTGAAGTTGAGAGAGAGGTACGAGAAGCAGCTTGCTCTATGTGAGCACTTAACGGGTAAGGTAAGAACGATGGAACAAAGCGACATAAGCGGGTGCCGGAGCTTGCGGCGGTGAACGGCGGAGATGAGATGGCGGCTTATGGAGATTGGAACTTTTCGGGTGTTGACGAGATTGTTTTAGGTAAGTATTTGAGGATAATTTTCTATTTTTGGGCATTGACGAGCCCTTTGCAGTGACCACCGGTACCCGGGAACTCGAGCCCTACCGGTAATGGGAGCGCCACTCCTCCCTAGGGGTGGCAATTCGGGTTAATGGGTCGGGTTGAAGCTCACCCATACCCGACCCGATTAAAATTGTATTGACCCATACCCGACCCAATAATATTCGGGTTACAAATTATCAACCCATACCCAACCCATATAAAATGAGTAAACCCATACCCGGCCCGTTTTACCCAACATAATTAGGCTATGCAAAATTTAAAAGACCTGGAATTAGATTTTTTATATGATTGCTCAAACGGAGTTACAAATGAATGAAATCATACATTCAATATGGTAGATATTCCAGAGTTTTCATTATCCTCCATCTTTTTTCTTTTTTCCGCATACATGTCATGCTCAGTGACACTTAATAGAAGAAGGTGATGTGTACGCGCCTGGGCCAAATATAACTGTATTTTCTCCTTCAGAATATAGAATCAAAACATAGACAAAAATCTTCAGAGTACAGAAGAGATAGGACCATAGTGGGAGCTGTGGAGGAGAGAGCAGCACACTATCTTTTGACAATCCACATAACGAATACTCTTGTTTTTGCTTTATAAAGAAATACAACAAAGTATTATTATCAAATAAACAACCTCTCATCAAAAAGATACTACATAATCTGTATTATACTAATAGTAGGTTAGCACTTACTTAGTAAAATATTTTTTTATCTAATTAATTATTTATTATTATTTTTAATAAAATAAAAAAACGGGTCGGGTTGACTACGGGTTAGGACTTTATACCCATACCCAACCCACAAATTTAATAGGTAACCCATACCCGACCCAATAATTAAATGGGTCAATAATCATGACCCAAACCCGCTATTTTTCGGGTTGGGTATGGGTCGGGTTATCGGGTTGGGTAAAAATTGCCACCCCTACTCCTCCCTTCCATTTCCGTACCAAAAAAAGATTGTTATTATTGAGGGTTTTTGCGAAGTAAGTTATTTTGGTGAGAAAGGGTCCCGCTGAGTAATTGTAAATCAGAACTCATCTATGGAAATCGGGATTGAGAGAATAACTTGAATCTCGAAGCCCAGATTTCAATCTTCATATCTGGAAAAAGAAAATAAAATCAGATTCACCTCGTCTGCCAAAAAAAAAAACCCAGTGTTCACACTACAGTCCTCGCTCTACCAACTGATCTGAGTTCCTGGGATGAATGCGAAACAGTGCTAGTAAAAGAACCCGGCGAAATGTGTGTCCAATAGGGTTGCATTCTGATGGATTATGCTCATGCCCACAGAAAGAAGAGATGGCTTACCATACAAGTATCTCGAGAATTGTTATGCTAGCTGAAGCATTATTGGAGGTTTTGGATGAAATTCATCGCTTGCCAGGATCATTTTCTCTGTCGGTGGTCTCAACCGTGAGGTGAGCAAAAAAAAGAGAGAAGCGAGAAGGAAAGAGTTGAAAATCAATTTTAGTTGATAAAAGATTATTGAAATTGATCTACCTCTCTATCGACCAATAACAATTGTATCGACATTTTCTAGAAATCCTCTCCCTTCTTCCTTGTGGGTATTGATGATTCTTTTCTCCCGCTTTTAAAATTAGCTGGTTATTTATAACTTAGAGATGAGATGTTCGTCTTGTACAAGTTTGTTATGATAGTCATAATATTTGTTTTTGTGCCAGCCACCTACTTTCATGTATCCAAAGGAGCTTTTCAAATTTACTATCGGAGCCAACAATTTACATACAGGTTCAATTGAATGAGGTATGTTATAACTCATAGAAAATAAACGATGATGCTTATAATTGTTTATGTAATTTGCTTGGTAATCAAACTTACTTGTGCTTCTGATATCGTGATATGTCAATTTGTCTAGGATTAAGAGGTATACTACAATTCATGTATATATCTTTGAAAATGGTAGCAATTCTTTCTGTTTTTTTTTGTTGGTATGATCATGATACAAAGCCAAAGCAGGAGTTACCAAGCTATGTTTGAGGAAGACGCATTTAAGAAGGTAACAGTAACTAATAGGTAATTTTGTGAAAAGTTCATTAAAGTCCTTGGCAATGCTATACTTATATTATACTTCTAGTGGTATTTCTTTGATTAATTTACAAACTTAATAAAAAATACTACAAGTTTGAAAAAGTTACTAACAACTAGCTAAATTTACATAGGTTACTAACTAGATAGTCTTGATTATTGAAACTGTGGATGTTAAGGTAGAGTATGTGTTGGAGCAAATACCATTTTTCTTGGCAAAACTGCTGGAAGGGTAATCTTGGCAGCACTATCCCTTGAAGAGGCTACAGAGGTACTACCTTTCAAATTAACTAATGCCACAATAATTTATTTGTTCTTTTTTTATGCTCTCATCTTCTACTAACCCCAATATAAACTAAAAAACGTTTTTTTTGTAAATGAATAGATAACTCTTAACAAAACCTCATTCGTCAACAGCATTGTTATCGTCACTCAAATCCCAAGTAAAGTTTGTTACATTTTTCATATTCTGCTACGTAGTAGTAAATATCGATAGATCATTGTTTTATTTGTTTCTTTTTTTTTCCTCTATTATTTTCACTATTATTATACTCATTACGTTTAGTTGGCCTAGCTCTTGCTGCTCTCCTTCATTTTTAAAACTGTCTACTTAAAACATTATCTTGTATTTTCCTTCTATCTCTCTTAGTAAGATTGCCTTCTTTCTGTGTTCTAGTTCGGGGCCGGTTTGGAGCAAAAAAATAATAGCTCTTCTTGAGGTTATGCTTTTTAATTCTTTCATAGTGAAAGCACAAGGGGACCTTTATCATTTACGCAGCAGGTATGCATACCATATTACTTAACCGTGCTTCCATGTATAGTATTTGGAGCAACACAATGCACATTCTAGTTATTCATATCTTTCACATACTGTTGGACGGACAACACAAATTGGTACTTGAACCATTCCATTTTAAAAAGTTGAACCAGTGAGTGGCTAAGAAACCAAAAGAGCCATGTGATTTTTTTAATTATCATAGCTCTTTAAAGCATAAATCAATGAGCAGTCAGTTTGAGTTTTCTGTTAAATGGTTTGTGACAGTCTTTGATCTTTGTCTGCTCCTACAAAGTTATGTGTTTAAAGCACGTACAGATTATTGTCGTCATATATAGTTAGTGAAACAAAGGAATCATTTTGCCTCTCATGAAAGGGTTCTATAACTAATTAGGTTTGGGTTATCTTTGCCTTCTTTGTTCAAGCCTGGATCTATTTCAGTAGGACCTAGGTAATTAAAATGATTATATTATTCTAAACATTGAATTGGTTAGCTCCTATTTAACTTTGTTTTGATTACTTAACATGATCTTACTATCATGGTGCAAATGTCAACCGCTACTGCTTGAAGTTTTTTAGTACTTTGTTTAGACCCTAAACAAACTAAACCGAAGTTTACTTTCTGTGCAATGTTTCATTGTAGGTAAAGATGTTCCGCTCTTTCAAAATAAATAGGAAAAAGTGCAACAAAGTGACTAGTTTTTATATGAGTCTTGGTCTTCAAATGGACATGCATTAGAAGCAAACATATCTCATATTGGTCGTGAGTTAGAGCCACTTCCTGAGCCATTAGATGAGAAGATGAGTTAAGGATGAGTTAAATGAGACCTCTAACAGTTGAGTACCATTATTTGGGATATGATATGCTATATAAGTACCATTAATAATCTCATTGGTATTTTTTAGTAGTAATTGTATTTATAGTTATCTTGAATTTGTGTACATGTTTGTCGGACCAATTGTTGCTCTTGTGTAAACTGTATGTGCTAGCTTACTTGGGATGTGGTCAACTTAATTGGAGATAGTCTTAGTGCCCTTTCACCAACTGATGTGCCATGTGCGAGATTTCATATTTATGTAGTGAGCTTGATCATGTAGTTTTCACTGTGTTCTTGATATGGATGTCTAAAGAAGATAGTATTTCTATCCCTATGTGGATGGGACATTATGTTACATTCTATTTTGTAAATTGAACTTGTTATTTTTTTCATTCCGATTGACATGCACTATTAATATATTGAACTAACTATTTTGTAAATTGAATATTTAGAGCAAGAACATCACAAAGAACCTGATGAAATGGAATTCTTTGAATTGTCTCACAGGAGGCAAGACCGGTCATATTTTGATAAAAACAAATATGCTGATATAATGTGAGTATACATATTAAGTTGAATTTTGTTACTAAATCAATGTTATAACCTTTATTGTTGGTAACCCTTGTTTACCTAATCATTTTGAAAATGCAAAATGTTGTGAAAGGTATCGATTACTCTTCAAAGCTGTGTAGCTTGAGGTTTTTTTAGGGTAGTACATGACATTATATTTAAGGAAATGATCTTTCGGTTATGTATGGGTTTGTGGATAATATTTGAGACAAAATGATCTGGATGAAGAAACCTTGATACTAAGCTTATGGATGGTTCAACTAATCATTAGATGGGATGTGGTGGTGTTCTGGTATCATTACTTGTTCCTTTGTTATTTGATTCAGCTCTTTCAACTGACTATAACATCTGTCTTTCTGAATTTCAGATTCTCGCTTAACAAATCTCAGCATCACCCCTGCATTTTCAATACGATCCTACCGAACCAAATTCACTGTCAATGTGGCTGGAACGCTGGTCATCATCCCATTTTTGGGAATCAGTTGCAGAGGAAAAGAAAGTGTCGGGCTCAGCAGCTGGCAGCGGAAAACGGAGGAGCTCCCAAACAGTTGAAGCAGAACGTGGATCTCCTCCAAATCGTAATGTTAGAAGGGAATCTACTGCTAATAATGTGGAAAACCCTTGCCAATATATGTCATCCGAGCACGGAAAACCCAAACGCTACTCTCGAAAACCGATACCAAGTCAACAAGGGGAAGCCACACCAAAAATTGAGCTTGAAAGGGTCAAGAGGATCTTGAGGAAGATAGCCCTAAACAGCAAGGAGACATCACAAGGAAAAAATGGACCTCCTAGTTGGGCAATATTAATTGTGGGTGCTTTGATGGCTGCCGCTATTATTGTCCATTGTAGAAGGTAGGGAGAGGATGAGGGCGGCTATACACCGGCAATGACATATGAATGAGAAATCTGGTTGGAGTTGCTTAGATAGCCATATTATTGTTTATGTTCAAGGTTGAAATTTGTGAGCTCAATCACACTTACGTTGTTATGTATATCTCGCTTTGACTGGTAACTTTTTGTTTGTGGAGGTTGTCTTTTTTTTTTTGTTATAACATACAAGGGTTTTAGATTTTGTTAGTTAATATAAGATGACTGAAACGTTACTCCTACTTCATCATCCGAGTGATTAGAATTAGTAACTTGTTTGTCTTAATTAGTCAATAGTTGTAGAAATTTATTAAACGCTTTCAAAATTTGTAAGTTAGTTGATGTCTGCATTTACTTGAATTTTACCCTTGTGTTACCTTAACGATTGGAATTTTTTTTATTATGAACTGTAACATTGTACCCTGATGATGAAAGCAAACGGTTTTCAGACTTTATCACCTAAGCGATTAGATTTTGTAACTTGTTCGTCTCATTTAGCCGGTTGTAAGAATTTATTCATCGCCATAAAAATTTTAAAGGCAGTTGTTGTTCACATTTACCTGCATGTATCTTATCCTTGTATTACCTCAACGGTTGGAAAAAGTGTAATATCATACTTGTATAACTAATGCTTAAAAAAAGAGTACAAATGTCTATCCTGTTATAATTAAGTGTGTTACATATACATATGTTTAGATCATATCATCTTCTCTATCATCTTATATACATTGACAAAATCTTAAACTCTTATATTGTTACAGTTTGTAATAAATCTTTCTAGTCGTACAGATAATATTACGGTAAAATGTCGGTAAATGTGGACATCAAGACGCTGAATAAATTTTTACAATCATTGAATAAATCTAATCGCTTGCGTGATAAGGTTGAAGTATCATTTCTATTAGTCATCGGAGTACAAGGTTATAGTTCAAATCAAAAACTTCCCAACTGTTCATGTAATATGACGGTAAGATGCATGTAAACGCGAACATCAACTGATTGTACAAAGTTAAGATATTGAATAAATTTCTACAACTATTGATTACATGAGGCGATTCAGTCACTAAATCTAATCGCTCGAATGATAAAGTTGCAGTGTCACTTTGTTTAGTTGTCAGAGATGATTGTTACAATCGTAAAAAAAAAAATTCAACCGTTCAGGTAATACGAGAGTAAGTTGTAGATAAATGCAGACAACAACTCACTTTTAAAAATTTGAATGAGTTGAATAAATTAACTACTTTTTTAAGTATATAAAAATATAATATATTTGTATATAGTTAATTACCTTTTTTCTCTTTCCTTACGTTAATCACTCATTTTCTCTTTCCTCTATAATATTTTTTTCTTTCCTCACCTTAATTATTGCTCTAATTTTTTTCTCTTCACGGAGTATCGTTCTTTATCTGTGCACTAGTGTTTTGTAAGCGTTATTTATTACTTTTGTTTTTTGTGACCGTGATGCTTCCAAAAGCGTCTTTAGCACAAAAATCTTTTTTTATTATCTTTCCTTGCTCTTCATTAGTCTCTTTTTTCATCTCCCACCATAGATATTGAAGTTACGGTGTAAGTAAATTACATGAAGACTAATGATAAACCATAGAATTATGAGTAAATAGAAAAAAATTTTGTATGTACTTAAATACAATATTTATAAATATTCAAACCATTTTATTATATATATATTATCATTTAATATTTGAAAAATAACATTAGCTATATAAATAATATATATTAAATAACTAAATGATGAATTGTTTTCTTATACAAATTTGAATTTGGATAAAAATAATACTACCAATAAGTTTTAAGACTAAATGTTTAAAAAATAGTAACTACTACTATATTAACGTGCATCACCATGTAATGTTTGTTACTTTTTTCTCTCCCCTATATAATAGTATATTCAGTTAAGATATTGAATAAATTTCTACAAATTGACTACATGAGGTGATTTAGTTACTAAATCTAATCGCTTACGTGATAAAGTTGCAGTATCCCTTTGTTTAGTCGTCGAAGAACGTTGCTACAATTCGTAAAAAAACTTGGCAACGGTTCACGTAATGCAAACATCATCTCACTTTTAAAAATTTGAAGGAATTTAATAAATTAACTACTTTTTTAAGTATATAAAAAATATAAGATATTTGTATATAGTTAATTACCCTTTTTCTCTTTCCTGGGTTAATCACCCTTTTCTCTTTCCTCCCTCTCCCCACTACTCAATTTTTTCTATTTCATCCTTTAATGGAGAGTGTTATTTATGGGTGCACTATAAAGAATGCTTATGTTTTGTAAGCGTTATTTATTACTTATCACTGCTCTAATTTTTTGTTTTTTTTTCCTTTTTTCTCTTTCCTACCACTTGTCACTGTTCATAATATTTTTCTCTATCCTACCGTAAATCATTGCTCTAATTTGTTTTCTCTTTCCTCCTGTCGATGGGTATCGTTCTTTATCCGTGCTCTATAAAGAATGCTTAAGTTTTGTAAGCATTATTTATAACTTATCACTAACCTAATTTTTTTCTCTTTTTCTGTTACCCCCTCCTATCACCACTCATAATATTTTTCTCTTCCTCACGTAAATCATTGATTTCATCATCAGGGTACGATGTTACAGTTCATAAAAAAAGTTCCAATCATTAAGGTAACACAAGGGTAAAATACAGACATTAACTAACTTGAAAAATTTGAAAGCGTTGAATAAATTTCTACAACGATTCTAATTAAGACAAACGAGTTACTAATTCTAATCACTCAGGTGATGAAGTCAGAGTATTGTTATAGTTAGTCATTGGAATATATTGTTACATTTCGTAAATAAAACTTTCCAACCGTTCAGACAATATGAGAGTAAAATACAAGTAAAAATGGACATTATGTTTCCTCTACACGAAGTGTACACCCCCTAAATTGACATCATCATAACATAAAAGATCAAAGGGACAAAATTGCACTGATAATGATCTGGCTCCTTTGAAAAGATGAATACACCATAGAACTACACATATTTCATTTTTACACATGGTACAGAGAGTTAGAAAGTCTATATGAGTCATGTTTAATGGAAAATATATTTCAAAAGTGTTGTATGTGATATATGTTAAATATACCCTTGAATACGGCCAATTCCTATTTCCCTCAGCTGCATAAAGGGCCTTGACTTGCTCGACGTGTCATAAATTCCCAGCAAAACTGGTGATCACTAGTGCATCTTCATGGGAACCCAGCAAAATTGTGCAGATCAAAGAAGCTTGAGCTATAATATTTGACAGCTTAGAATATCTCTCTTTTCTCTCTGTTTAGGAAGATCCGCTTAACTGTATGTGGAGGCTGCTGTTATATCTTTCATTTTGGTACACCTGTTCTCTTCCCACAATAAAGTTGAGAGAACCGAAGACCTCACCAAGATAAACTAGATATCACAATAACCAACTAGTTATTCCATCACATCAGACAACACTTCCAGCTTAAGCATATTATAACTCACTGAGTATACAATTCCATTCAATTCCCACCGATTGAAAATGAAACACCACATCAATATCAAGGTAGTTTAACGACTGAAAACTAAAATCATTGATAATTGACTTGCTCAAACTCATTTCGTGTACCTTTCTGTTTTATATTTCCATACTATATTATAGCCATTATCCTATCAATTAATATCAGCTATCGCGTCTAGTGGCATCCCTTATAGATCCAAATCACTCAACCAACACATCAACCAGGAATTCTGCTGATTTTAACTGCAATCATCACATTATCATCACAATTCATCATTCTTTTTTCCAAAATTCTAGTCTAGCATCAGCTTTAGACAAACGCAAATGTCTGTAACAGCATTCAGCAGTGGCCATATTACTTACAATCTTTCACTGTCAAATATTCCTTTTTCTTTTTCTAGTAACCCTCCACAAGTAATTGACTACTTTTAAGTACATTGAATGAACCGTCAGGATAGATGTGCTTACCCTAAACACCAGTGATAAAATTGAAATACACCAATGACACTGAAACCAATTATTTCAACAGCAGCACTTGGAATACATGGTTATAAAAACTAATAAGAACTAAATGAGCAAAACACACACTGCCATAATACACAGCTTCAAAGCTGATTCAAAAGAGCTCCAAGTATCATTTACTGACAACAATTTGGTGACAAAGATCTCTCATTTGCGTCTGGTTACAGTATATCAAGATCCAATCAATCTATTATCCAAGAAGATCATACGACACCCTAGAACCTATAAAAACAAGAAATATGTATATAGTTTTGAGTGATCCCTGTCACTACAATAATTACTGAAGAAAACAAAGTCATATCTCATCTCCTACGGCTCTGTAAAAGTACAAACCCATTTATAAAATACTAACGGAAAATTTCTATAGTAATCACACCACAAAATACAACAGGAAACTTCACATATTCAACGAGAACCAATAGGATTCAATGACTGGAAACAAACTTACCTTACAAGCCCAATAATGCTCATTGTAATGTTCCACCCACCACCCCTGTACCACTTGAATCATGAAGATATCAGGCCCTTAGTCCGATTCCCACTGGGTAGCAACTCACTGGCCCATTTTCTCCATCTTCTTCGTTTTCTGAATGGTGCTAGTAGCGAATGATCTCACTGGGCAGAAAAGAATAAAATGCATGCTCTTACAGTTGAAAGATCAATAAATGAAAAAAAATAGAAAGTGTAGCGAGCAGAGAGACAGAGAGAACGACAAGAGAACATTAACTGCTGTTACAAGCAAGTATATCATAGAACAAAGAGACAACAAACATTAATCTATCTCTTAAACTAACAAACTTTGTAACTGTAAAAATCTGTATAAGTAGATATAATAAAGCAAACAATATAAAGCAAACAAGTGCATAAGAACCATAAAATGAAGTGTTATTGCTGTAAAAACATGTACAACAGCAGCAACATCTAACTTTAATGATATTAGCAATTAAGAAGCAATACATTGTAAAAGAACAGTAGTTTACCAGAAGTTTCACCGACTAACAAATTTCCTGTGCCACTCTGTCGTTCTCCCCTAGTTGAAATACCCCAACCTTAATGTGTAATAATATAAATCATAATTTTCTAAGGCTAATTAAGTCCTTAAGATCATTGGTGAAGAAATAAAACCAAAGAGAAAAAGAAAATGCGTAAGAGTCACAAAAACGAGAAAATACGTATTTTAATTATTTAGGAGGTACATAACCTTCATTAGGGTTATAAATATATTTTTATACCTTAATTTCACACTAAGAATGTGTGGGAAAAATTACGGAAGGAAACGGATCCAAACAATGCGTTTAAACGCTAACGGAGTCTAAGGCGTGTTTTTTGAGAAAACCCGAAAACGTGACCTTAAACAGTTAAATGCCCCCGTAAAAATAATAGTTGATTTTGTAACAATAACTAAACATTAATGGGAGTTTAATAACCATTAAAATTAAAGGAATGAGAAAATTCCGGAAAACGACCCCGGTTAGTGAATAGTGCTAAATCGGGTAAATAAACGAGCGTTTTCTGTTAAGAAACGAAAAACGCTCCAGCATGTTTACAGTAGTGGGACGGTTTTAATTATGTAAACAGCCCACCCACACATGACTAGTTAGCTAATTAATTAAGTCAAGAGAGAGCCAAAATAACAAAGGGCACAAATACCCCTCACCCATCTCTCTCCTCCTTTATTTTCTTTTTCCCTCTCTCTTTCCTTTTCTCTTTCCTCTCTTTCCTCTCCCAGCCGGCTCCTTCCTCCCTCTCTGCCGATGGAATTCTCCATCTAGCCAACAATGGCTTCCTCCATTCTTCTTCATCCCCAAGCTCCATTTGAGCTCCAAATAAAAAACAAACCACATATTCTTCTTCCTCTCATCTTCCTCTATCATCCTCTCTTTTCAAAATCCCAAAAGGATGAAGTTGACCTCCATGGGTTTTCCCCACTTGAAGAGAAAATGGCACCAATGGGAAGCTTGGAGTCTCCTCTTCCTTCTAAGGTAAAGATTTCCAAGAAAAAGTCGTTTTTCCTTCACCTCTTGGTGTAATCGATTTTCACCATTTTTGATACCTTGTTTTCTCCTTGTTCTTGAGCTCCAAATTGATCCTTCAATGGTGGAGAAGTTCCCCTCTTGATTCAAGGGTGAAAATCCCTCTTGAAAGCTTCACAAAGGTAAACCCTAACCTTGTGTTCTAGCCCTTTGATTGAATTGAAATATTACAAGGGTTTAGATAATTAATTGAGTGTGTTTTGTGTTCTTGAATGTTGGGATGGAGTTTGGAAACTCCATGCCCTCTTAACCGATTTTGGAGAAGATATGGAGCAAGAGGAGAATTAAGGAAACTTGTGAAATTAAGGTAAGGAATCCACCTTAAACCTTGTTATAATTGTTTAAGTGTTTGGGATGGGTAAACAAATTAATGAACCCAAATTGTGGATTGAAATATATGTTGGAATGTGTTCAATTGATGTTAGAAGAGGTTTGTGAATTAATGTTGAATGGAGGGCCTTTAGAGCCAAATGTTTTGAGTTTGTGATGGATATTGTGGTTATGGAGTTTATGGTGATTGTATTGTTGTTGATGAATTTGAGGATTGTGTTAAGTGCTGTTAGGACCCTTGAAAGGGTGTGGCTAGATTAGGGATGAAAATGATGGAAATTGATGAGGATGAATGTGTAGAGTTTATGGGGAGGTTATGGCGAAATTTTGGTAGAAAATGAGTGTTTTTGACTCTTTGATTTGGTGATGTTTTTGGTTGATTTTAATGTGTGTATGATGCGTTAAAACCCCGTGGAAACGTGTTTTCAATTGGCCATTTTGCTACTATAAGTTATGTATGTTTTGTGGGGGATTTGTGGCTTGGTTCTAGTTGTTTTCCGTAATGGATTTTGCAGTTTTCGGTATGTCCTAACATGTGTCCGAACATTGAAGTTCGGACATCATACGACGGAAAATTTTCAGAACTCTCGACTTATGTCCGAACATGCAAGGTCGGACGCATGTTCGGACCAACCTTTGTTTTTGCATAACTTTTTTGTTTGAACTCCGTTTTGAGTGCCGTTTGCGGCGTTGGATTCCTCTTTTCGAGTACTATCTGTTTTGACATGTTTTGGCATATGTTTATGTATATTTTGATTTTAAAAATGACCGATAATCTTTTGAACTCCATTTTGTGTGCTTTAGCCTTCTAATGATAGGGGATTGGATGGTAATGGTTTTGGATGATGTTTAGGCCTTGTTTGCTGATATGTAAAGGCCTTAAAATGTGTAAACAAGTGTTAGGTTTGATGTGAGAGTTGTGAACTTAAGATCACAAGAGTAAAATTAAGTATAACGGGATAACGGGGTTAACTATGGGCACACTAGTCGTTTAACAATTGTGTTGCCCCGATGTTAATGGAAACAAATAAAATATTACCAGTTGTTCAAAGAGTTTTTGAGGAACATGTGATGGGACGTTAGAGTGAACCTTCGGTGACAGGTATGGTTTTCTTGCAACCTGTGTCCTACCGGATTACACCGGCTTGTATGCCAATGTGTTTTTCTGTGTGTTTGCCACCTTGCAAGATAAAGCATGAAATGAGTTTATAGTAATTCATTACTGTGGCGTAATCAATTCCGATACCGCTTAACCTTAATTATGTGTTAAATAATATTTAACCGACCTTAGGTTCACATAAGAGATCGGTATTCGGAATAAGCGTCCCAACCCACGGGAACGTTCTAACTACGGCTATCCGTGCGTTAGTGTATGTTGTGATTAAAGTGTGATGTATGTGACTTGTTTAATATGTTGTTGTTGTTGGATACTGTTATCCGTGTTGTTAAAATGGGATATGATTTCCCTCATGTGTCTAACCGAGTTAGTAACACTATGTGATGTATGTATGTGATAAGTTCCATAAGGGAACCCTTAACTAATAAGTATATGTTATGTATGGAGAGGAATCCGGTCGTTCCGGTCGCGCGTATTGTTTGGGAGTTATATATATATATATGTGTGGAATTAACTCCCATCCTGTTATGTTAGGGTTGTTTTCCTTCATTGGATTTCGACCTCCCACTAGCTTAGCCAAAGCTTACCTACCCGACCTCCACATCGGGCTAGGAGGGAAATTATGTATAATGTTGGTAGGGTGTCGAGGCTTAAGTTCGCTTCGACTCCCTCTTTGTTATGTTACGGTTGTTTTTCCTCCTTGAATTACAACCACCCACAAGCTTAACCAAGGCTTACCTACCTCATCACTATTGGAGCTAGGGGAAATTACGTATGTTGTGATCGGTCCTATATGAGGCCGCCACTCAAGTAAAGAAAATGTATGTATGTTGTGCTCGGGCTTATATCACCCCGACACTCTCTAAGTGAAGTTCATGTACTCTAAGAAGAGTGAAATTAAGTTGTGTATGTTATAAAGTGAAGTGTGTTGTTATGTTGAGTGTGCTAACCTTGTGTCTGTATTCTATTAATGGATGTTTGCTTATAAGCATGATATGTGTGTGAGTTTGTGCATGTTTGAAATAAAATCAACCGCATGCTAAGACGACAAGTAGTTGTGCGTGGCCCGGTAGCATGCGGGCTGCAGGATTACCATACCGGCAAAGGTGCTGACCCCCTTTGGGGGCTCCCATACTTTTCAGGTACAAGGAACTGGAAGCCGTTCGGGAGTAGGACGGGGTAGTTGTTTGTATGTGGTAGTCATGAGAATTGTGGATATATTATAGGTGTAGTAAGTCCGAAAATGTATCGGCGTTAGTTGGTAATTACTCGGTACAGCTGTGATGTAAGAGTATAATGGTTGTTGGACATGGAACGAGATTTATGTGTAGTTGCTCGGGAGTTTAGTCCATCAGACCGGTACAATGTATGTATGTTAGCCTTGTTAGCCACGTGGGTGGCTAACGGCGTGTAACACCAAGGAGTTAAGTTATGTCTTGAGTTGTGATTTCCGCTGCAAGGTGTTGTTAAGTGTGTTGTTAGTAGTTGGGGTGTTACAAAAAGTGGTATCAGAGCGAAGTATCTCTCTGATGATTGAGTTACCGAGCTTAGTAAGTACCGAGTTAGGATTTTAGTGCTTTGGGTTAAGGGTTGAGTGATAGCGTGAGAAGTACGCTAGTTAGGAAATGCCAGTGTGTACTGGATACCTACACTATCCATCCCGCCCTCCACAAACCCTATATTATAACTCAGGAAGAACGCCAGAGAGATGGAAGTCCTCTCTTACTCGGGAATACCCGATCTGGCTGTTATTAAATGTCCTAATAAGCACGGAGAACCTGTCACACGGTAGATCCCGAAAGGCGTGAATCCCGAAGACGATCTCCATTTTAACAATGTCTGCCGCATGAGTTAGCGAAAAGTGAAGAATTTTATGCATAAGAGAATGGAATTTCTGGCACCCTGGGTCGACATGCGAAGCAGTCGAGGATAACCAGCGTGCAAGCACTAACCGTGCAACAGTGGAGAAGTGAAGTAGTAGAACCCGAGACGAGTGTCTACGGGACTACAATGTTGACTAACACACCAACGGTACACCAACCGAGCAAAGAACTACGACGTAGTACGAGGAGGATACGATACTAAGTAAAAAGGGGTCTCCCAGAATGGGAAACACCCTAGTTAATGGTTATCAGGTGAAGACAGTGAGAACTACCCAAGGAACTGTTGTTAAGACGGTAAGATCAAGCAAGGGCCAGCAAGGCCACGGATGTTAGAGCGGGTCAAAGCAGTACCGCAACCGATGTGTATTGAACTAGTAGCCAGTCAGCATGGCGCACTTGCCAAGGCTAGTGCTGCTACAACAAGGCTGGCGGCAAATTATTAGCAACTATAAAGTACTTAGTAAAGTACCATGAAGTAAAGTGAGATCATCATAACTGTGGAAAGGCTTAGCAGCCTGACCTTTGTAATTGGAAATATACCAGTCAGCAAGAAGCTAGACTTGGTTAAGGCGAGAAAATGTTGTGAAACCACGAGAATTTTCTTTCAAACTTAAATTCATTTTCAAAACCTTTTTCAAAACCAAATTTTCTTTCAAACCCAATCTATTTTAAATTCTTCTCTTTTTAAAACCAGACCAGAAGACCTACACCGGCCTCAGTGCCACATGATAGGTAAGTCATACCCAGTTACTTTTAAATAACCGGATGGAAACCGGTTGACCCAAGGGTAGCAACCCGGGGAATGGATTGAGTTCATAACAATACAACGGTGGATAAACCTTCCCTGGACTAAGTTCGGGAAGCAAGGAATACATATTATCACAGGATAATATAAGAGGAGTTGACAACAGAATACTTCACCTAGGCGTGTGACGGACACTACGAGTGTACCAACAGTAATGTGGGACGACCGCACTCCGATAGGAGCTTGTGGGCCTGACAAACCTTCTTATGGGGTAGTCGGGTAAGTAGCAATGTATCAGTAGGATACCCCATGTATGTATACGAGTGGAGCCTGGAACACGGGAAGTAGTCGACTCCATACTACGGTCCGAAGTAAAAGTCAAGCAAGAGCAATGGAGTACCATCGAATGGTTGAAATAAAGGAACCCAGTTAAGTTAAGGAAGACCAAAGGAATTAGTAAGTTTATTTTAAGGAAATATTTAAAGGTGAATGAGTGCGAAGTGCACTGGTTAGTAAGTAAAGACGTCACACATGTCTTAAGAATCCTGAAGGATGAACATAATAGCTGGAGTAAGTGCCCAACCTACATATGGTGAGGCAAATGCCTACAATGGATATGTTAATGTGCAATGATCGGGATGAGCAGAGGTATCAATTTCACTAAAGAGGATATTTAACCCAACAAAGAACGTAGTTTAGAGCAGACTAGGTAGTAAATTAAACATACCAACAAGTGCAAGCTAGATGTGATGGCATAACCTAGTGACCCCAGGACACTGTCCTTAAAAGGGTGTTTGGATCAACAGTGGTTGAACGAAATTACGTGACAGAAACGCAAAGGTGAGGGACTAACACCCAGCTTAAGCATAGTCGTCAGGGGAAGTCTGGCATCTTTGAAGGGGATCCCATGAAAGGAAGCGTGATGCTAAGGCCTTGTCATGGAGCCCAATACGACCTCTAAACCATGTAATATTGTTGTGGAGAAGTGTAAAAATGTGTGTGGACAGCCTACAGTGAGTAGAGCTCGAGAGCAATAGGGCTTATAAGCCATAAATGGAGTGTGTCAAGTAAATTTTATTAATCACAGAAGTTTATGTTATATAAGTAAGTAAAGTGGATAACGAACCACTGCTTTAAGAGTGGGGATACCTCTTGATACTGTGAGACCGCAACGGCGGTAGTTATGTAAACCAAGTTTAAGAGAGATGTTAGGAATGGACTATGATGTTGTTACCTAAGAGTGATTTGAATGAGTGTTATACGAAAAGAAGTGTTATACCAGTTGTGGAGACCGGATGAGTAAAAAGTCTAATAACAACCACCATAGGTGTGTGATGCTAAATGTGTAATGAACAACGCTCGAAGAGCATAAAGACTCGAAGAATAGCGTGTTCAGCAATCAGCCAAACAAGTGGCGAAACTCAGTGTAATGGCGGAGGCTAATATAATAGCGAATGCAGTATAAGTTAATGTTATACAATGAAAAGAGGCCGGTGCGCAGTAAGCGACCGTTGCATAAGTATTGTTAAATAATAATGTGGCAAATAAGACAGATTATGAGTGAAACTCAATGGGCATACAAGGTAAGTGATAACAAACCGACTGGGCAATAAGCCAATGGTCGGTACTATGTGATAAGGAACACAGTATGAATTCCTATTGCAATCGCATAAGAGATTTACTGTCAAGAGTTTACGCCTCTGCACTCTGTATGAGTGTTTTGGTATTGCACTTGCGCGGTAATGATCGAGTGAGATAGCTAGGAAGTTTGGGAAATGTCAAGTGTGATAGAAGAACAAGACTTATGGCGTGATAAGACCGATGCATAAGAAATGCACGGTCGTACCAACCAAAAATGCTTGATTAGCAATAAGTGACTACGGTAGCATAGTATGCTAAATATCAGTATGGGATGTACCTCAGTGTTGGAAATAACCGACAGAGTACTACACATTAGGTAGTAGCTCAATTCAACCGACAATAAGTCGGGAGAAATCAAATAAGTCATTGTGGAATACAATAAATTATCATGGAAGTGGATAGAAAGTTTTGAAACTCACCGAATTCGCTAACGGTAAGAAATACCACGCGTCGGTTGAGAAACCGTTATTGCCAAGATAAAGGTGATAATCGGGGATGTACAATACAGTAAGAATAATGTATGGGGCAAACTAAGCTCTAAATTATCAGGAGTCGCGCAGCAGAAACTAGTGAGCCAGCGATTCAAGTGGCGGATGTGCGTTGTCAATATGAATGAATGGCTAATTATTAACGCCTAGAAGTTTCACAGGCCAGAATCGAAACTGGTTATGAATTACATAAACTCTAAGGAGAATTCTTGGTTAGGGACCAAACCGCCAATATGGCTAAGATCCTCAAACCAGAACATATTGTATAATAAACCGCGTGGAGATACAACACTTCACGACGGTAGGACGTTATAAACCAGTGGTTAAGTGATTGATTACGTGGGCGTAATCCCTTTTAAGGGGGGTAGAGCGCGAAACCGTTTAGTGTGTTTTACCGTACAAGTGTACGTGAACTATGGTGTGCATAGCACAAAATATTTGTTTTGATGATTGGTGCGTGTGTTACATAAACATACGCATTCATTCATGGTTTAATTATGGTAATTGCGCACAGAAGATGCGAATACCATTGTGATAAGTGTGTTATTTGTTAACGATGTGTGAAAGTATAAGTATAAGGGAGTAAAAAACTCCCGGGGAACTAAAACCCCGACTATATGTTCATATAATACTAAATGTAAAACGTGTATGTATTTTGATAAAATATATATATACAGTGTTTATTATGAAGAGTATGAAACCGATATAAACCTAGTAAGAATTAAATTCCCTAGGTAACGGATTAAGTTGAATTTGGATGATGATTGATAGACGGAGTTCTATCCCTTGGAGATGTATGATTATGACTAGATGGATTAAAAGATAGAAAATGGAATGAATGTGTTATTGTTGTTTGAAAGAAGTGGGAGGTGAAACTTGATTATCATGAGATCAAGGGAAGCCGAACACAAATTGGGGTGGAAAGATAGTTCAACTCTGATGCTGATCACATTAGGGTTGGATGATTCTTGAAACTCCCTATAAGTGGTCACAAATAATCACATCAAGAATAAGATGCAGTTAACAATAATTGGACTTGGAGTTGTATTGAGTTTTCAAAAGAATTTTAAATTGGGTTTCAAATTTTCAATTGGTATTTTCAAGACTTCAATAAATATTTTTAAGATTCTTAAGTGGTATTTTCAAAGGAAGGACTACCTTTATGTGACCTTGTAGGATTTTCAACTTGTATCCTTCCAATAAAGGATTTCATTATACTTAACCTCATAGAGTATTTTCCTATTACTTGCTCACGAGCTGAGGACGTATGAGCCTTTGTCTTCGGACCGGTGACATGAGAAGTATATTTTAAAGATGTATGCAATTGTTTTGATCTCCCAAAGGAACGGGGACCAGAGTGTCCATCGCGACCGGTTCTGCGGGATCACAGTGTATATGTACTCACATGGGTCTCGAACCATGAAGAGATGGAAAAGGAATTTCTGGTTGATATACATGCTAAGACATGTTGTGTGGTATGTGTAATAATTATTATTTTGACCTTGAGTCCTAATGTGGTTAAGTTCAAAGTGTTATATTACAGACCTATGTGTCTGATTGTTATGTTATCAAGACCTACGAGTCTAAATGTTGTTATGTTACCCAGACCAAGAGTCTAAGGGTTGTTATGTATGTGCAAATGTTGTTAAGGTACCCGGACCATTAAGTCCGAGGATACTATGTAAGTATGTTATGTTATGTTATGTATGGATGATGTGTTACCCGGACCGTTAAGTCCGAGGTTGTGATGTAAGTATGTTGTTATGGAAGTTTTATGTTACAAGTAATCCCTGTTCTAACAAATGTGTGGGAAGTGTGAACTTCGAGGACGAAGTTCTTTTAAGGGGGGTAGATTGAAATACCCCAAACCTTAATGTGTTAATTAATTATAATTATAATTTTCTAAGGCTAATTAAGTCCTTAAGATCATTGGTGAAGAAATGAAAACCAAAAGAAAAAGAAATGCGTAAAGTCACAAAACGTGAAAATACGTATTTAATTATTTTAGGAGGTACATAACCTTCATTAGGGTTAAATATATTTTTATACCTTAATTCACATTAAGAATGTGTGGGAAAAATTCCGGAAGGAAACGGATCCAAACAATGCGTTTAAAACGCTAACGGAGTCTTAAGCGCGTTTTTCGAGAAAACCCGAAAACGTGACCTTAAACAGTTAAATGACCCCGTAAAAATAATAGTTGATTTTGTAACAATAATTAAACATTAATGGGAGTTTAATAACCATTAAAATTAAAGGAATGAGAAAATTCCGGAAAACGGTCCCGGTTAGTGAATAGTGCTAAACCGGGTAAATAAACGAGCGTTTTCTGTTAAAAACGAAAAACGCTCCAGCATGTTTACATAGTGGGCCGGTTTTATTAATGTAAACAGCCCACCCACACATGACTAGTTAGCTAATTAATTAAGTCAAGAGAGCCAAAATAACAAAGGGCACAAATACCCCTCACCCTCTCTCTCCTCCTTTATTTCTTTTCCCTCTCTCTTCCTTTTCTCTTTCCTCTCTTTCCTCTCCCAGCCGGCTCCTTCCTCCCTCTCTGCCGATGGAGTTCTCCATCTAGCCAACAATGGCTTCCTCCATTCTTCTTCATCCCCAAGCTCCATTTGAGCTCCAAATCAAAAACAAACACATATTCTTCTTCCTCTCATCTTCCTCTATCATCCTCTCTTTTCAAATTCCAAAAGGATGAAGTTGACCTCCATGGGTTTTCCCCATTTGAAGAGAAAATGGCACCAATGGAAGCTTGGAGTCTCCTCTTCCTTCTAAGGTAAAATTTCCAAGAAAAAGTCATTTTTCCTTCACTCTTGGTGTAATCGATTTTTCACCATTTTTGATACCTTGTTTTCTCCTTGTTCTTGAGCTCCAAATTGATCCTTCAATGGTGGAGAAGTTCCCCTCTTGATTCAAGGGTGAAAATCCCTCTTGAAAGCTTCACAAAGGTAAACCCTAACCTTGTGTTCTAGCCCTTTGATTGAATTGAAATATTCAAGGGTTTAGATAATTAATTGAGTGTGTTTTTGTTCTTGAATGTTGGGATGGAGTTTGGAAACTCCATGCCCTCTTAACCGATTTTGGAGAAGATATGGAGCAAGAGGAGAATTAAGGAAACTTGTGAAATTAAGGTAAGGAATCCACCTTAAACCTTGTTATAATTGTTTAAGTGTTTGGGATGGGTAAACAAATTAATGAACCCAAATTGTGGATTGAGATATATGTTGGAATGTGTTCAATTGATGTTAGAAGAGGTTTGTGAATTAATGTTGAATGGAGGGCCTTTAGAGCCAAATGTTTTGAGTTTGTGATGATATTGTGGTTATGGAGTTTATGGTGATTGTATTGTTGTTGATGAATTTGAGGATTGTGTTAAGTGCTGTTAGGACCCTTGAAAGGGTGTGGCTAATTAGGGATGAAAATGATGGAAATTGATGAGGATGAATGTGTAGAGTTTATGGGGAGGTTATGGCGAAATTTTGGTAGAAAATGAGTGTTTTTGACTCTTTGATTTGGTGATGTTTTTGGTTGATTTTAATGTGTGTATGATGCGTTAAAACCCCGTGGAAATGTGTTTTCGATGGCTATTTTGCTACTATAAGTTATGTATGTTTGTGGGGGATTTGTGGCTTGGTTCTAGTTGTTTTCCGTAATGGATTTTGCAGTTTTCGGTATGTCCTAACATGTGTCCGAACATTGAAGTTCGGACATCATACGACGGAAAATTTTCAGAACTCTCGACTTATGTCCGAACATGCAAGGTCGGACGCATGTTCGGACCAACCTTTGTTTTTGCATAACTTTTTCGTTTGAACTCCGTTTTGAGTGCCGTTTGCGGCGTTGGATTCCTCTTTTGAGTACTATCTGTTTTGACATGTTTTGGCATATGTTTATGTATATTTTGATTTTAAAATGACCGATAATCTTTTGAACTCCATTTTGTGTGTGCTTCAGCCTTCTAATGATAGGGGATTGGATGGTAATGGTTTTGGATGATGTTTAGGCCTTGTTTGCTGACATGTAAAGGCCTTAAAATGTGTAAACAAGTGTTAGGTTTGATGTGAGAGTTGTGAACTTAAGATCACAAGAATAAAATTAAGTATAACGGGATAACGGGGTTAACTATGGGCACTAGTCGTTAACAATTGTATTGCCCCGATGTTAATGGAAACAAATAATGTTACCAGTTGTTCAAAGATTTTTCGAGGAACATGTGATGGGACGTTAGAGTGAACCTTCGGTGACAGGTATGGTTTTCTTGCAACCTGTGTCCTACCAGATTACACCGGCTTGTATGCCAATGTGTTTTTCTGTGTGTTTGCCACCTTGCAAGATAAAGCATGAAATGAGTTTATAATTCATTAGTGGCGTAATCAATTCCGATACCGCTTAACCTTAATTATGTGTTAAATAATATTTAACCGACCTTAGGTTCACATAAGAGATCGGTATTCGGAATAAACGTCCCAACCCACGGGAACGTTCTAACTACGGCTATCCGTGCGTTAGTGTATGTTGTGATTAAAGTGTGATGTATGTGACTTGTTTAATATGTTGTTGTTGTTGGATACTGTTATCCGTGTTGTTAAATGGGATATGATTTCCCTATGTGTTAGTTAACACTATGTGATGTATGTATGTGATAAGTTCCATAAGGGAACCCTAACTAATAAGTATATGTTATGTATGGAGAGGAATCCGGTCGTTCCGGTCGCGCGTATTGTTTGGGAGTTAATATATATATATGTGTGAATTAACTCCCATCCTGTTATGTTAGGGTTGTTTTCCTTCATTGGATTTCGACCTCCCACTAGCTTAGCCAAAGCTTACCTACCCGACCTCCACATCGGGCTAGGAGGGAAATTATGTAATGTTGGTAGGGTGTTGAGCCTAAGTTCGCTTCGACTCCCTCTTTGTTATGTTACGGTTGTTTTTCCTCCTTGAATTACAACCACCCACAAGCTTAACCAAGGCTTACCTACCTCATCACTATTGGAGCTAGGGGAAATTGTATGTTGTGATCGGTCCTATATGAGGCCGCCACTCAAGTAAAGAAAATGTATGTATGTTGTGCTCGGGCTTATATCACCCCGGCCTCCCTAAGTGAAGTTCATGTACTCTAAGAAGAGTGAAATTAAGTTGTGTATGTTATAAAGTGAAGTGTGTTGTTATGTTGAGTGTGCTAACCTTGTGTCTGTATTCTATTAATGGATGTTTGCTTATAAGCATGATATGTGTGTGAGTTTGTGCATGTTTGAAATAAACAACCGCATGCTAAGACGACAAGTAGTTGTGCGTGGCCCGGTAGCATGCGGGCTGCGGATTACCATACCGCAAAGGTGCTGACCCCCTTTGGGGGCTCCCATACTTTTCAGGTACAAGGAACTGGAAGCCGTTCGGAGTAGGACGGGGTAGTGTTGTTTGTATGTGGTAGTCATGAGAATTGTGGATATATAGGTGTAGTAAGTCCGAAAATGTATCGGCGTTAGTTGGTAATTATCGGTACAGCTGTGATGTAAGAGTATAATGGTTGTTGGACATGGAACGGGATTTATGTGTAGTTGCTCGGGAGTTTAGTCCATCAGACCGGTACAATGTATGTATGTTAGCCTTGTTAGCCACGTGGGTGGCTAACGGCGTGTAACACCAAGGAGTTAAGTTATGTCTTGAGTTGTGATTTCCGCTGCAAGGTGTTGTTAAGTGCGTTGTTAGTAGTTGGGGTGTTACACTAGTGGCCTGTCAAGGTTTCATATATTAATTCAAAACCAAAAGACAGAACTAGTCACTATATAGAGTAAAAAACAGGAATGAATAAATAGAGAAAAAACAGAGAACAAGATTAGATCTGACACAGAATTATCCCACAACAGAACTACAGAAATAAACAAAAAACACCAATGCGCAAGAATCAATTAAAAAATTATGACATCTTGATGACAACATGTTAGAAGTGATGTTGATAATAATAATAATAAGGTTTGGGAAGGTTATAATGGGGAAGGGGAATAAGATGTAAGTAGATTAGAGACGATTGTGATATGGAATGTTATTAGTTGAATTGTTTGGGTAACCTGCCTATTTGGCATTTGGTTACTTTCTTTTCGAATTAGAAGAATACTGCATTCTTCTTTCGTCTCTCTCCCTCCCTTTTATAACTCTTAACACAAAATGCCAGCCCTAGTACAGCCGCTGGCGGGGATCAGAAAGGATGTAAAATCAACACCATATAGAGAAAGACAAAGCCATTGAACAGTCGAGTCAGTGACACATCAATATGAGCAAAACTGAGATTTGAAAAGAGCGGACTTTTATAGAAAAAAAGTGTGAATTCTGTTAGTGTATATTATAGTATATGGTAGTATAATCTAATCTCCCCTTCCTCCATATATATCTATTATATACACGACTTAAATTTTGTTGTCAAAATACACATAAATATATATATTGAACTGTACGAGAATAGGATAGACTACGATACACAAGTTAGAGGGTTTACTCCAAAACTAATATACTGTGAGGTCTTCACACCAAAACTACACAAGCGTGGATGATTTTCATAATATCAACTACATAGATACATCATCATCTGATAGCAACTCTAAAAATTTCATATTCATATCCAACAATCTTGTGCTGATAGCAAACCTTCATTGAATATCCAACTTTCTATGATTCATGTGAAGTTCAAGCACTACCACACAACAGTTATAGAAATCACAAAAAATAAATATTAAACAAACAAAAAATGTCATAGTATAGTAAAGTTTATAATCAAGTCTATCTACATAAGCAATTTAAAGGAAAAAAAACAACAACATAAAACTACTTTTCCATTGAAAATCTCAATCTTTCTATCATAAAGGCTGACCGAGTTTCCTATATGAGCACTCTATGGAGTAGATAAAGTCTAATTTGTCCATATTGCGGGAAAATACAGACAGATAGATCCACAAAGAAGCTTACCTACAGCAAGGCATCAACATGGTTGGGGGCAGAGATCAATGGAAACAATCACTGAAAATTGTTAGAGAATAGAGAGAATAAACAAATGGTCAGAAAATAATTTACTGTATAATAATAAAACTAATCAAACCAAAATCAGTAGAAACCTAGTTTGAGCTCCCCATAAGCTTGAATTAATAGGACCAAATGGATGGATTATACGGTGGAAGAGAATTTCTGATTTAAAAAGAAATAAATTAAAACTAGTTGGAGAGAGAGTACAAGACAAAAAACTTACCATGTACTAACAAAAATCTTATAATTAACAAAAAAAAAGAAGAATTAAGCAGAACTTGTTGTCAAGTAAGTACAAAAGATTTAAAGAAGCAAAACGATGAGATTATCAAGACCAGTAAAACACATCATAGCTGAGAAAGTAAGTTGGCCAGATCAGAAGTCTCACAACAACAACAACGAGATTTGAGCTTAAAATTAGAAACAGAGAATGAAAAAGTACACAAAATCTTCATTAAAAGAGACATATTTACCAGCAATTTCTGCACAAAAGCCACGCTTCCGAGCTGCACAGTGAGGAACAGAAGCATGACATCAGCCTTGAACTCTTCATGACTAACACGAACTTCAATCGGCAACTCGTCGCGCGCTACGATCTCAGACTTCCGAAGCTTCAAACTAGCAGCTCCAACAAAGTTAACATCGACACAGGTATAACCGACATTAACTATCACACGAATGCAGCAATCTTACACTCATGTAGGCAATTCTGCTTCCATGTAATGCATGCATATGAAAAGGAGTAAGACGAAATATTACAGTGAAGGAACCTGGCGTCTAGGGTTCGTATGACTGGAGACATCGATGAATTGGAAGAATGAATAGACAAATTTACCTGGCGTCGATTCGGCGGTTCCTTCTTCAATTGAAAACCCAAAATCGAGGAGAGGACAGAGATGTTAGCATCTGTATCATAAATTCATATTTTAGAGGTATTGAAGAGAGAGCGCAAGTAGCGGGAGCCGGTAGAAGGGTGAAACCAATTAATGAATTAGGAGTAGAGTGGGATCGAAATTTTACGGAGTAGTCAAGAAGAGTGGCAGCGCAGCGCGGGGAAGAAGAGGATTAGAGAGGGACTGAAATTTGACGGAGGAGTCGAGAAGATTAGCAGGGCGGGGAAGAAAACCATCTTTAAAAAAAATGAAATTCTTATCCACTGTAGTGCCTTATGGTAGATAACCAATATGAAGAAAAAAACCCAGTTAACCCCTTTAGGTTAAGGCAAATTCGTATACACGGCGGTTCCGTGCACAACACTGTGCGAACCTTGTGATATGGCAGTCCCAGTCAGCAGCTGACTGGGTTGTTTTGCTGACTGGGTTGCTTTTTTTATTATATTAACTTTAAATGATTGTAACTTTTAATATATAAGTCTAAAATAAAAAAAAATTATATCATTGTTCATCTAAATTCAAGCTCTTCAAAACAAGATCAGTCATGTATATGTTTTGACAACTTAAAAAAAACTTATTTTTACATGTGTATGATGATAAACTAAAATCAAATATGATTCATTAGTTTGGATATATGATTCATTAAAATTGATATTATGATTCATTAACTAGTAAATAGTGAATTAGATTATAAATTTTGAACCCGATAAAAATCATTATTGTTTTGTAGTGTATTATTATTGTTGTATGGTGTATTTTAAACCTTATACGGTGAATCATGTATTTTTTTATGTATCAAATATTTTGTTTTGTGTTGTATTATTGTTTAAAATTTTTCTTTTCATATGTGATTGATGATTCAATAAAATGATGTTATGATTCATTAAACTTGATATTATGATTCATTGAAATTGGTGTTATGATTCATTAACTAATAAGTGGTGAATTAGATAACAAACTCCGGAACCGATAAAATTCATTATTGTTTTTAGTGTATTATTATTGTATTGTAATATATTTTAAAACTTACATGTTGAATGATGTATTTTTCTTACGTACCAAATATTATTTTGTATTGTATTATTATTTAAATTTTTATTTTATATGTTACTGATCATACACTAAAATGATGTTATAATTCATTATATTTGATATTATGATTCATTGAAATTGGTATTATGATTCATTAACTAATAAGTGGTGAATTAGGTAACAAACTTTGGATCAAATACTTTTCTAAACACTGATGCATCGATGCCGCAGGATCTTAATCACACTCATCTCGCCCTCATCCCAAAGAAGCCCGGGGCGACCTCGATCACAGATTTCCGCCCCATTTCATTGTGCAACACTATTTATCGTGTCATATCCAAGGTTTTGGTCAATCGTGTGCACCATGTTCTGCCGGATGTCATCTCCGACAATCAAGCAGCATTTGTGCAGGGCCGGTTGATTTCTGATCAGGTGCTCCTTACTCATGAAATCCTACATTCTATGCGCACTTCACATGCTCGTCTTCAGGGTTTCTTTGCATATAAAGTTGATATGTCTAAAGCCTTTGACCGTGTAGAATGGTGTTTTGTTCTACAAGTATTAGCAAGCATGGGCTTCCATCCGTTTTGGATTAAGGCTGTCCGTAAGTGTCTTACTACTGCCACGATGTCTGTGCTAATTAATGGCCACCCGGGGCCGTCCTTCAACCCACATCGTGGCCTGCGCCAGGGAGACCCATTATCCCTGTTGCTTTTTATTTGCTGTATGGAAGTTTTGACCTCGGCCATTAATCTCTCTGCACAGGTCAATCAGTTTAAGGGTTTCTCTTTTCCGGGGCTTCCAACCTCTATTACCAGCTTACTATTTGCGGATGATTGTATTCTTTTTGGAAAGGCAACAGAGGCCAACGCTCGGGAGCTATCTTATATTCTTGAAGATTTTAAGTTAGCTTCGGGACAATGTATTAATGCGGACAAGTCCGCCCTTATGTTTTCACATCATCTGCAGCCGCAATTACGTCGCGCAGTTGCCGGAGCTCTGACAGGCCGTGTGGTCCGCGACTTGGGGATGTATCTGGGTTTCCCAGTGCACGTCGGCCGTGATAGGAAAGCTGTGTTTGCTTATATTAAGGACCGCATTGCTCGCTGCATTCAGGGTTGGTCTTGTCTCACTTCTCAAGCAGCAAGGTTAAATCTGATTAAATCCATCCTTCAGGCCATCCCAACATATGTCATGTCAGTCATTATGCTCCCTAAATTGCTCCTCACTTCCATCACTGGAATGATCTCGCGTTTTTGGTGGGGTGGTTCAGCTAATGCTAAAGGGATGCACTGGAAGAAATGGGAGCAACTCTGTCTTCCTCTCTCCTCTGGTGGCTTAGGCTTTCGTGACTTGCGCAGTTTTAATCGCGCTTTGCTCGCTAAACAGCTCTGGCGAATTCTGCATCAGCCTCAGTCCCTTTTGTCCACCTTTTATAAGGCGCGTTATCTTGCCGACAATCCCCAACGTCCCATTCAGCCAAGGGCTAACTCCAGTCCCATTTGGAGAGCGCTCCTCACTGTTCAGGATCTCGTGCAGGCTGGGGCTTACAAGAAGATTGGTGATGGGCACACCACACGCATTTGTGACCGATGGCTTCCCTCTAAGGAGGGGGGTACACCTTACCTTTGGTCACTTCCTCAGCACCTACATCATGCCCCAGTTTCTGATTTTATGCTCTCCCCCTCGGCATGGAATGTCTCGGCTTTACAGTCTGTCTTTCATCCAGAAGATGTACAGCACATTCTCAATGTCGCGTTGCCAGGGGATATTTTATCACGGGACTCTTGGTTTTGGGGCCTCTCTCCTTCTGGCCAGTACACGGTCAAAAGTGCTTATCATTGTGATATAGCCCTTTGCCGCCTTGCGCATCCTTCATCTTCATCTATGACCTCATCTCCTCAAGGTCAGGCGAATAGACGTTTATGGGCTCTTGATATGCCACCCCGTGTTCGTCTGTTTGGATGGAAATTGTTGCATGGAGTTGTTCCATGCCGTGCTCTATTGGCTTATCGACTGCACCGTCCGGATCTTCAACCCTGTGTTCTCTGTGGGGGCCATGACACCATTCTCCATGCCCTGTTTCGCTGCCCTACAGTCCGCTCTTATTGGGATCGCCTGTGCATCCCCCATCCCCCTCCCCTGCAGACAGACAACGCGTTTACTGATTGGTTTACCGACTCTTGCATTTGCCTGCCACGACATCGTCTTTCCTCGCTTGTCTCGCTTCTTTGGCGTTTATGGTATGCCCGTTGCCAGTATGCCCATAACCGTGTCACCACTTTTGAAGCAGGATGGTTTCAGGCGGACAGCTTTTTGAGCCTCAGCACTGCTACTTCAGCTTTTGCTACATCTCCTTCCTTGGCAGCGGCCCGTCTTTCGGGGCATTGTTTCGTCGAGATTGCTGTTGATGCGGGCCTGGACAGGTTTGGTCGTTTTGGCCTTGGGGCAGTCGCGGTTTACCAGAATGATGTTATTGGAGCGGCATTGATGGGCGGTTTGACGGCTTCGGATCCGTCACATTTGGAGGCGGCAGCGCTTCAATTAGGCCTTGACCTTGCAAAGCAGTACCAATATTCTCATGTGAGGCTCCTGTCTGACTGCAAGAATGTGGTTGATTACTTCGCGTACTTTGGTCGGTCCGGCCTCTCTGACAGTGCAAAACTAGCGCTTCATCATGCTTTGGCAACTTTGGCCCCTCTACACGATGTCCAATGCTATCACGTTAGTCGTTTAGATAATTTAACTGCTCACAACCTAGCGTCCTTAGCTAGAAAATTGCAGCTCTGCGCGAGTTGCTGGAAGTCTGCTGACTTCCCATCCTATGTACTTGACATTTGCTCTTGATCTATATAATATATGCTATTTCAAAAAAAAAACTTTGGATCAAATACTGAACCATTATTGTTTTGTGGTGTATTATTAGTGTTATATGGTGTATTTTAAACTGTATGTGGTGAATCATAAGTGTCGTTGATATGTACATATAACAAGCACAAATTTTTAAACTTGTCAAAACATATTCATGATTGGTCTTGTTTTAAAGAGCTTGAATTTAGATGAACAATGGTGCAATTTTTTTTTATTTTGGACTTATATTTTAAAAGTTATGACAATTTAAAGTTAATACAAATATTACACCATTTTATTATACCACATAAGCAGTCCAATCAGCAAGCTGACTGGACTGCCACTTACATCCCCGCTCCATTATCGGAATAAACCGTCCGCACTATCTATCGTCTGTTAGGTTAACATATTGGATGAAGCTAATTTATATATCTCAAAACATATTAAAATATAATGTACAAAGATACTATAAAACAATATTAATAATAATTCAAAAATAACAATAAATTATTGTAAGCTATAATATATAACTTTAAAAACGTAATATTACATAAAATTATTTAAAATGATTTTTGAAGAACTTATTAAAATTTGTTCAAAAATAAATAAAAATTTAGAGTAAATTACTCGGAATCTCCTTGAGGATTTGGGATAATACAGTTAACCCCTTGTGTTTATCATGATTATTGGTAACCACCTTCATGTTACAGTATTTTGACTATGAGCCTCTGAACTATAACTTCGTTATCAAGACGTTAACAACGTGTTGACCCGTCAGCTTAATCACATTAATAATGACAGACCAGACAAAAAACAATACTTAATCAGTATTGTTATTTTCCTAAAAACGTCAACTCTACATCGAAAATGCATCTGAAGTGGGATGAGGGAGAGCTAAACGATGTTGATTAAGCAATTTAGTTGTCCAATATGGCATTATTGATGTGATTAATCTGACAGATCAACACGTAGTTAACTACCTGATAACAGAGTTATAGTTCGGGGGCGCGTAGTCAAATATACCTTAACCTCAAGGTGATTACCAATAATTATGATAAACACAAGGGGGTTATTAACTGTATTATCCCAAAGCCTTAAGGGATTTTCTAATTTACTCAAAAATTTATAAAATCTAATATAAAGCAAATTCAAAAAATTGTTATTCATTACTAATCACGTTGTTACTTAAAGCATTCATATTCCAGATCACTAATTAATCTTCTCACGTTGTTAGTAGCTAACATGGTTGTATAGTTTTCTACAACCTTTAGGATTAAGTCCTTATCCCATTTATCTCCTCTCAATCATATGTATACACTCACATTGATTTAGTTTACTACTTCCATGGACTTTAATTTGACCCTAAGTATAGATGGTCTTAGGCCTTGTAATTCTTATCCACTTCAATGAATTGGTCAGCTTTACCCCCTTGGTCTACTTAGTTGGTTTGTCAACGTGGTTTACACTAATCTGGTCAACGTTTTCACTAGGTCAAATTTGATATAGTCAACTTGTTTCTATTGACCTTAGGAATACTCCTAGTTACTCAATCTTTTTACATAAACCCTAACCATTTATGTAAAGTTTTAAGTATACCCTTAACAATTCTACTAATGACTTAGGTTTCATGGGGTACTATTCCTTCTTTGCCACCCATATATAGATATTTTAGGGGGCTTACCTTGTCATCATAGTCTTTATAATGTTAAAGACTTGAATGTTGTACACATGGACTTGTTTCATGTGTTATGTTATAACATATGTTGTTACATTGTCCTATTGTGCATTCCTTGTGTATTCTTTGTATTTTTGAGTATATTGGTAAACTTTACTATTCATTGTAACAATATTGTTACTTAATTTCTTCTCATGATTTATGATCTTAAATCATGTATTAATGTATTACATGTTACATTAACATTAGGAGTTGTTTCCTCCTTATAAATGTTCCCTCTTTAGTCCATTATTTCATATGGGTTTTAGTACCCATTTTTGACTATGCATACTTGTTTATGTCTGTATGTATATATGGTCTCCAACCATAATATATACTCATCCTTATATACATTATTCTTGTGTATGTATATATTTACCACGTAGGTAAATTTTGTGAGTTTAATAAACTCTTATATTATATGTTACATTTTATCATCTTATATTAGATGGTTATTCCCATTAGTTGTATTATATTATACAATTATATTATTATCCTAATATTATGTAACATTTTATGTTGTATAATTACAACTCCTAAGGTTTATTCAACAAATACCTTAGTTTACAAATCTTATTTATTTATAGTTTGTCACATTGTTTAATGTGAATATCCTTCCTTATATTAATTCCATCTAAACCATATAATTGTTATAACATTTATAACATTATAGACCTTAGTCTAAAATTCATTTTCCAACCTTTAATATTTTGGTACAGCCCTTGAATTTATTTAAATTCTATTTTGACCACATAACATTATGTAATGTTATTCCATATGCTAATATCATTTGATATGATATTTTTATTTCCTTTAACTTATAACCTATAGTTTTTATACAAAACTATTATATATTGCCGCATAGGCATATATATTAAACCTTATTATTTTCCATAAAACATAGTTTCCTTTATTTACAAGATCACCCCATCATTTATACCATGTTATATATACCATTTAATATAACATTTCTAACTTATAAAAGGGTATAACCTATGATTATATTTTTGTAAATTCCGAACAAACCCACCATATTCTTATAATTGCCATTTGGCCCAATTTATAACATATATTTTTATAATATCATTAAAACTATATATTATACATATATCTTAACAAATACCCTTATATAATTCCAAAAATCACCAAATTTCACCAAAGGGTTATAATTACCCTATTAACCCATATACTTTCGGTATTTGCTATACCACCACTTATATTTCTCCCAAGTGTCATAATGACATAACTATATATATACATATATAGTTTATTTTTAATTCCAAAATCAACCCAATAAATTCCTAAAAATTGCTAATAGCCCATGGGTGTTTATAATACCATTTTACACCCTTAATTTTCGGTAATAACATATATACCACATATGTTATAAAATTGTTACAATTAAATACATAACTTATTATAAAACCTTAAATAAGTTATTTAACTTATCTAATTTGGTCAAAACCTACCATATGGTCAAGGTTGACCACCTTAATATTTCCTTGACCATTAATCTCCATTTATTACGGTTTTGTACCCAAACTTTCTAGAAATCACCATTTAACCCCCAAACTTTATATAATCTTATAATTTTTATATAAACTCATTTAAACCTCTAAATTTCGGCTATATCCTTTTATAGCCCCCAAATTTAATTTAATTACACCTAAGACCCCAATAATATGCGGTAATGCATATTTAGCACCTAAACTTAATTAAAAGCTTATAAATGCATAAATAAAATGGCCTAAAGTACATGGCCTTATTACAAACATTGGCTTACAAAATAAATTACACATAAATGTCCAAAAAATGCATTAAACTTTCGGCCCTCACCATATCTTTTCAATATTTACCAATTTTCCACATAATGTCTTAAATTTGACAATTATGTTAATTAATTACTTAGATAAATTTATTAAACCATTCCTTAATCACCTAAGGTCAAAATAAGACCTTATTAACCATGTTCACTCACGGCATATACATATACATATGTATAATTACATATTAATATACCAAGTGAAGGTTTAAGTGATTTATACCTTGTTTTTGCCTAGTTTAGGCCTTGTTTGATTTCGGCTGCTTAGGAATAAAATTTCCACAGCTTCTTTTACATGTTTTCGAACAGCAACAAAAGCATAGTTAGTCTCCAAGCAAGATCTAACCATAAGAAGTGTTTTAATGTATATTTCAAGGTAAAATTTACCTTAGAATAACAAGGTAGCCAAGGGTTGTCTTCGGCCTAAATATACAGAAGGTAAAGAGCATCAAAAGAGCTACTAAACCAAGGCTTAAAACCGGTATAACTTAGATTCGAAGATGGCTAATTTTTACCTTGTTTAAAATGCCAAAAATGGTGTTTTTTGGCTTGGATCTGGCTATACCTTGAAGCTCTTGATAGATCCACTGAATAAGTATGTTAAGAAGAAGATTATAAGGCTAGGAGAACAGGTTTTACAACTGGATCTAAAGAGAATCAAAAGATAAGTGCTTAAAGCACATTTTTGTACCTTAAGAACAAGATTGGGTTTATCCACCTTCTTCCCTTGTTATGGCTGAGATTTGCCCTTCATTTAACCTCCAAAACAACCTAGATCCATGGATGGAAGTGGTTGATGCTTAGATCCACCGAAAGGAGAAAGATTTGTGAAGAAATTGAACATAAAATGGCTTAATAAGCTTACCTATGTCAATTGGTGTTATCCTCTGTTATTTGCATGTTAGCCACGGTTTGGAGAAGCAAAGAGAGGATGGAGGAGCCTTGGTGTCGGCTGGGAAGCAAGGCAAATGAGAGAATAGGTCAATTTTGCCTTAAAACCCTTTTTTTGCTTTGTTTAATGTATTTAGTGTGTGATGACTCACCATAGATAGGTGGCATCGATTATTGGAGGGGAAAAGGGGGTCTCACACGTTTTTTTGAAGGCTGAATCAATCAAGGAGTCAAAAAGTGTGATATATAGACTATAATATGATAAAGGTAAAAGTAGTCCCTTAATTTAAGGAATGTGTTGGAACCTTGTCCCTTGAGCTTGCAAGTGGCGAAAATAGGCTCCCTTGCTTGTGGCTGTCGACCTCATGTGGTCCAAGGGGTCAAACTTTGACCTTTTGACCATTCTTAGTCAATGTTGACACAAACAGGCCCCTTTTTAGGGTTTTATTAATATTTTAATATTAAATTTGTAAAAATTTGTAAATTTCTAGAATTAAATTCCTAATATGATATAATATGATATATTATCATATTTAAAGGTAATTATGACCTTTAAGCCCATTAAAAACCAATTTAGAAGGCAATTTCACAAAAACGTGCTTTAAGGTGTTTTAGTGCACATTTTGTGTTGCAAGGTGTTTCTGAGCTTGGTTTTCTTTGAGAACGGTTTTGTTGTGTTCCTTACATGATATTTGATCACGGAATCCAATTTTATATCATTTAGAGGTCATTAGACCTTTATGGTTTTCTTAGAGCACATTTTTGCCCTACTTGACCTTGAAGCATGTAAATGCTTGTTCTTTGTGTTGGAGTGTTTTCCAACAATTGTAATATGTTTAGTAATGTGTTAATAAGCTTAGGACAAATTTTTAGGTCCTAAGAAGTTCATTTGGGTATTTATTTCCCCTAAACAGTCAAAGGGTGCAACATCTTGCTTTGTGTTGACCACTGTTGTTCTCAGTTGACTTTTAAGGCATGTTTAGGCCTTAATCAATGTGATTAGATGTTTAATCCATGTTTTATTAGCTTGGGGTATTTCAATATACCCCCCTTAAAAAGACTTCGTCCCGAAGTCACTTAATCAAATAGGTAAGTATATAAATGTATAACTACCCATTATTCCCATAATGTATATCTATGTGATATATCATTTATACACATCGTATTGTGCCTATACAGCACATAGCCATCACTTTGTGGCGTTAATTCAATCATATATGGATATAGGTGATCCATCAGCACCATCATTTCCTATCAGTTCTACAATCCCTGACAACCTCCCCGAGGTGTCCATGACATACCATCGTTCCACATTCCATATCTAATGATTCATTTCGTATCTAGGCGATACCATATGTAATCATTCTACCAAGCAATATAAATACATATATCACAAGTAGCATAAGAAAAGTACTACACACGTGGGTGTAAATACAACATTCAAACAGGTATCTCATAAGATACCTACATATAAGTGCACATCACACACCAAACAAACCAACAACGTACGCCCCGCGTACCAAACATAACCAACAAACCATAACCAACAAAACCACGTATGCCCCGCATACCCCCAATTCACTGTATGCCACGCATACGAAACAAACAAATAAACAAACAAACTTCGTATGCCCCGCATACCACAACAAAACTTAGTGCACATACGTGCACAACCAAGAGGCTCTACCCCCCTTAAAAGGGTTACGCCCCCGTACCCCACAAGTATACAACAGCCGCTCAACAAGGAACGCTGGATACTTGGCTCTCATAGAGTTCACCAACTCGTGGATTATCCTCATATCAGAGAGACGGGTATGACTTTAGCCCTTCCGGCTCCTCAATACATAAAGGGTGAGGCACTGAACTATATGTGCTCTCTCCCAAGTTCGTTCTAATGGGCCCACTCGCTCCGTATTGAGGTGCAGACCCATGAACATAGGCTCAATTTGCCTCTTCCCATTGCTGTGTATCCTCTCATTAGGATCACTAGCATACATGCGTGTGTCTTTTCTTACTGATATTCAGCTTGAGGTATAATATGACATTGGCTATTGTTAGTAATTAGTGCTCTTTGCACTTGTCTTAGTAATATTAAGACGTACCAGCCTATATGTCCACAGAGATGATGATTGTCATCCGTGTCTCCTGGTGGTTTTGTTCCGGAGTAACACACTGTTGTAGTTCTTGATACACACTCGTGTTGATATCCATTACATCTTTCTGTATTCCCACTAGATTAATAACTGCATAAGTGCAATACCAAAACACTCAGTCCTACAGAGTGCAGAGGCATAAACTCTCAGCAGCTAATATCTAATTTGTCAAACAGATAAGATGAGTGAATTATCATGTGAGTGGTACAATTCAAGTCCATTGTTCCTTCTCAAGGTATCTGCTATTATATTAGCTTTGTCTCCAATCATTGTGTAGTCACGCGTTTATGTCCACAACATCTGGTAGATTTCCTCTGGATTGCAAGAATTGCTCGATCCTTATGAGGATTCTACATAATATTCGTCCATAATGGGTTTCCATGTTTCTTTCCTTCTGTTTCTGTCCTTGAATGGTTTCCTTGTCTTCACTATATACTGTTTACTGCCCTGTGTGTTGAAAGTTCCTGATTTCTCTAGCCCGTTGTTTAACTGCGGCTCTTCTCGTCCGTCTTCGAGGTAATCTGTATCACTGTCCTTAATATGGAGTTGACTACTTCTCGTGTTCCTAACACTACTTGTCTACTTGCATGGGGTACCGTACTGATACATTACTACTTACCCGACTAACTCATAAGTAAGTCTGTCAGGCCCACATGCTCCTATTGGAGTGCGGTCGTCCCATGTCTCGTTTAGTAAACTGGTAATGTCTGTCACACGGGTATTGTGAAGTATTCTGTTGTCAATCTCCCTTTTGATGGATGTCCTTTAGTTATTTATTGATTCATGTTATCGGTTATCTTGTTGTAAGTGCTATTGCCTTTGTGGCATCGGTGGTAACTCGTGCCATAAACCATAAGCCATAACGCCGGCTTGTAAGTAAAATCTGTGCTATATTTAGCAAACCTGGTTCTCCTAATTCGATCTCCTTGAGTACAATACATATTCCTTTTCTCCCTGTTTATTCTGATCATATCTCATCCATAATTCATATTCGTTCCCTCATCCGTTTAATTGGATGTATTGCAGATTGCATAATAGCTTGAGCAACTTGGCTCTTCACTTCCCAACCATCCTCACTGACGGTGGTGCATCTACAAAGGGTATGCTTGTCCATAATGTAACACCCCAACCAAAGCCAAACGTGGTTATCGTAAAACTGAACACTTAAATGAATATGTCACAACGGAGATAATAAACACCTGGACCTTGCCACGGTCTGATCGTTAGAATATACCGGCCTTAACATTTACAATACTTATCCAAAATACTTAACCAACCCAAAACATCACCATCCACAATACCACAACCAACCGAGTACAAGTAGCTAAATTATAATCACAACCTTACATCAGTTTAAATATAAGCAGTCGGGTGCACAGGCGCAACCCGAACTCAAAATAAACATCCCACCCTAAGTCTAACCGCTCCTACTCTCGTAGTGCGTCCTCATGGGTCTCTTACCTGCAAGTGTAAAAATAGCCCCCAAGGGGGTCTGCACGAATGCTGGTACACCCTCTCATGGCCCCCAAGCTAACGGGGCTACGACGACTAATTGTCGATAGCATGGAAATTGATTACATACACAAGCATGATATGAAGTGCAATGACAATAACCACATATGAACATATATAGTTCATAAACAATGAACGACTCAAGCGTTCCCTTATCAAGTGGGTTAGTAACCCCCTCCTCAGTCCTTATTTCCTTAATCTCAATTCCTTACCTAAGCCTAATCTTAATCTCAGCTTAATCTCAGTATACAAACCTTTCCTGGAAGGGAATGGTTGTAGCTTAATTCGAACCTGGGATTTAGGTGATCCCACCGCACCATCTTAATGCCACCTACCCTGGACGGGAGTCCAACGTAGCTGAGCCGGCAACCGGCCCTAGGCTACAAGTCCGAAGACAAGTCCTTAAGCGGAGGGCGGATCTGATTCAGATACCGTCCCCCTTTTTCCTTAGCATGCATGACCGGAGATCGGTCCCGGGTTTCCTCACTCAAGTTCCAGTTAGTAGAAATCTCAATCACCGTGTGCTAGCTAAGCCTTAACGGGCATCAACCAACAACCACCCAACTTAACTCTTATTCTTAACTCAGTAAGTACTAAACTTGGTTAGTAACATTCTCAAGTCTCGCGGATTAGTGTAACTGTAACACATACACAACGAGAACAAATATAACCGGTTGCATGCTTTATCTTGTTTTAGTCATAGCAATTAAACAGATAGCACACAAGCCGAGGGACACCTCGTTAGCAAGCAGGTCACAAGAAAGATTGTACCGTTCATCGTCGATCATTGTTTGATTAACCTTCTTCGGGGTCCCAATTCACGAACCTAAAACATTCATTCATTCTTAGGTCATTAGTTATTTGTACCTTACTTAACTCACTTAGTCCCTAAAGATTCCCATTCAATACCCTCTTAAGTCTTTGCCACTTAGCTTACAAACTTAACTTTAAACATTAAAATTTATACTTAACTTAACTTAATCCCTTAAGTTCTTAGGGTCCTAATCATTACCACCCTACCAAAGGTATACCTTATTACCTATTACCATTCTTAGAATTCAATTTTTTTTTTATTTTTAGGCTCGACCGAACTTCCGACCGACCTTACCTAAGGTCGGTCCATTCCAGAACACATTGCCGTTTGAAAATTCTACCCCGACCGACCTTGCAAGTCCGGTCCCCAAGGTCGGTCCATTCCCGAGAGTTTCCCCGAGGGAAATTTGAGCTCGACCGAACTTGCCAAGTCCCGGTCCATGTTCGGTCGATTCCAGAGACTTATTACCGTACAAAATTCTTGGCATGACCGACCTTGCAAGTCCGGTCCCAAGGTCGGTCCATTCCAGAGACTTAATTCCTTCACAAAATACAAGCCCGACCGAACTTGTAAGTCCGGTCCTATGTTCGGTCGATTCCAGAAACTTTCTCCGGTAGTGTAATTTGAGCTCGACCGACCTTGCAGGTCCGGTCCTAAGGTCGGTCGGCTCCAGAATCTTGTTTCTAAATTCTCTTTTAACTCCAAACTTCTCCTCATATATCCTAATATGTTATAACCTCATTTGGGCACCTCAAATACACCTTAAGCCCTCCTCTAAACACATTAAATCATTCACCAAGATCCACCTTAGTCATTATGCATTTTCCTTGTAATAATGCTAACACTTGTAATGTTTTCCACTAGGTTTCTTGGTGGTGGTTCATACCTAATGTAACCACTATGCCAAATGTTTTCCTCACCACTATAACATCATCTCCCAAGCATCTTTCTCCATCTAAAACTCTTTTATGCATTTACTTAAAGTTCCTTCACAAGCTTAAACTTCCATCCATCAATACATTATTTCCTTCCTAGTTGTTTACCAACATTTGCCTAAGTCCTAAATACTCAATTACATTCTCTTGATTCCTAAATCCTTCATAGTAATACCTAAGTCATTGTAAGTCATTAGAACACCTTAATCTCACCCTTTTTCATCAAGACAACCTATAGAACATTCTAGTACTTCCTTAGTCATTAAATCCCCTTAGAATATCTTAAACACTTAAGTTCTCCTTTAAATTTTGCCATGGGTTCTCTAGTATATAGTACGTCCTAACACTTGGTTTTTCTCCATCAAACAACCAATACCACTCAAATTCTCATCACAACACCTTAACACAATTTACACCAAAACTACCACATCATCTTATAGTGCATAAACTTAAATGCTTGGCACTTAGGCCCTTAAATGACAATAATCTTAACCACTGAATTTCCACATATATTTGCCTTCAACCTGCGAATACACACAACAAGGCTCCCATTGAAATAAAATGCTTCTTGTAATTCACCTTGATATCCTTAAACTATCTCTTTTTCTCATTTGCTCCTTAGTCACAAGTTCACAAGTATAGTCATTATTTCTCCTAGGTTATATATAACCCCTTTCCAATATAACTCCACACTAAACTCATCACATATCTAAATCCCATTCCCTTAAACAATAAAACACCTTAAGGTAAGTAATTTACCTTGTTCTTTTACAAGCTTTAAAAGCTTTCTTCCTTAGGGTTTTCCTTGCTCAATCTCGGTCACCAATATATATCTCCTTGCCAATGTTCTACCAAAATCCAATGACTCCAATGAGTACTAGATAATACATTAACCCTAAGGAACAAACCCTAGGTTAAAAATGTGCTTTAAGGTATTAAGGTGATTGTTTTACCTTGGTTTCTCAAGACAAGCTTGGATATGAAGCAAGAAGGACCTCCTCAATCCTTTGAAGAGTAGAAAACAAGCTAGAACAAGGCATAAACATGGAGTCCCATGAGTGCAAATTTTCGGACAAGGAAGAAAATGATGGAAACCTAGATTTTCTTACACTTTCTTTACCTTAAGAGAATGGAGAAGCCAATGGAGTCTCCAAACTTGAATTTCCTCCTCTAATGGTGGTTTGAATTGGCACCAAAATGAAGCTCTTGAAGTTTTGAAAAGATAGAAAGGAAGAGCTTGAGCTAACTAAGAGATATATGTATTTAGTTTTGGTTTTGGAGCTAAAATGAGCAAGATGTGTGCAAGGCTAGATGGAGCTAGCATGGAGGTATGCTTCACGTTAATGGAGAAGGGAAAGAGAGCAAGAAACCGTGGGAAACAAGGGAAGAAGAAGTGAGGAGAGAGAACCACTAAAGGTGAGATATTATGTTAAAAAGGTGAATAGTTAACTTATTTGCTTTTGCTTTCTCTTTACTTAGCTAGATAGATGTGGTGTGAGTCACACTTAAAAAAACCGTCCCCCTTGGTCAAATAAGGTAGGTTGTGGTCTTTGTTGACCATTTATTTGACTTACTTTGACTAATGTTATAAACTAGCTTAATTAAGTTACTATTCACAAAACAAGGCACATTGTTGTGAAATTTTTGATTTCCCATTGATATAGACTTCCAAATGTGATACTATATAGTACACATGTTAATTAAAGAGTAATTATGGACATTTAGCCATTCAAAACTCATTTACAAGACAATTTTTCAAAAACGTGCTTTAAGACTCCTTAAAGCACATTTTGTGTTTTTAACTTGTTTTCAAGCTTGGTTTTCTTTGGTAATTGATTTAAAATGACCATTAGGATATTACTAAGGTCTTAGAACAATATTTGGGTACTCTCCCAAGTCTCTCCAAGCTTAGAGCACGTTTTTGCTTAAACTGCTCTTTTGGTGTTTCCTTATATTTTCTTTGATTAAGAATGTTTCTTAATGTTTCTAAGGCATTATTTAGCCTCCTTATATCTTAGTTTGTCATTTAAACACCATATCTAAGTTTGGGGTATTTCAATCTACCCCCCTTAAAAGAACTTTGTCCTCAAAGTTCACATATGTGTTTAATCATTCACGGTACTCAATTCCCTTAATCTTAACACCACATCTTATTTTCACATTCACACATCTCAAGACTCAAAGGTCAATCTCAAATACAATACATAAGTATTATACATAACTCAAACTTACACCGAAGTGTAGCAACTTACACAAATTCACATCTTAAACAACCAAACAAACGACAAACATGATCGTTTCCTAACTCAAAAGCGAGGAAGCTCTACCCCCCTTAAAAGAGGTACGCCCCGTACCCTATACAGACGATCTAGTCAGTAAACAAAGAAGGGTACTTCGCCCTCATCTTATCCTCTAATTCCCACGTGGCCTCTTCGACATCCTGGTTAGACTAGAGAACCTTCACCAGTCGCACTGACTTGTGGCGAGTGTCCCTAGTCTTACTGTCCAAGATTCTTTGAGGAGTCTCCACGGATCTCATATTTGGTTCCAAAGTCAACCTCTCAGGTTCTAACACATGGGAGGGGTGGTGCATGTATTTCTTTAGCTGTGAAACATGAAAAACATCATGCCCTTTACCCAGCTCGGCAGGTAAATTTAACCTGTAAGCAACCGGGCCCACCCGCTCCGTAATCTCATAAGGACCAACAAATTTCAGGCTTAATTTGCCCTTCTGCCCAAACCTGAATACACTCTTCATCGGTGAAACTCGCAGAAATACCTGGTCGCCCACTGCGAACTCCAGGTCCCGTCGTCGAACATCAGCATACGACTTCTGCCTATCTTGAGCAGCTTTCATGTTCTCCCTGATTTGCTGAACTTCAGCCTTAACTTGTTCTAAGTACTCTGGTCCTATAATGACCGTCTCACTCGACTCATCCCAACAGAGCGGTGTACGACATGGTCTACCGTACAACGCTTGAAAAGGTTCCATCTTGATCGAAGCGTGATAGCTGTTGTTGTATGAAAACTCGATCAGATGCAATCTGTCAATCCAACTGCCCTGGAAGTCTAAGGCACATGCTCTCATCATGTCCTCGAGTGTCTGAATAGTACGCTCAGTCTGACCATCTGTCTGAGGATGGAACGCGGTACTCAGCTTGAGTTCTGTACCCAACGCTTCTCTGGTAGCTCTCCAGTACCTCGAAAGGAATCTGGTATCTCTATCTGACACTATGGTCTTTGGTATCCCGTGATGTCTCATGATTTCTTTCTCAAATAACTCAGCTAATTTGGTCACCTTCCAAGTATCCTTCATCGGTATGAATCGGGCTACTTTGGTAAGGCGATCCAGCACCACCCATATCATGTTGAGACCTCCCCTAGCAGGTGGAAGCCCAACTATGAAGTCCATGGAGATATCATGAAACTTCAACTCCGGAACTGGCATCGACTGTACCATTCCGCCCGGTCGTCGGTGCTCGAATTTCACCTTCTGGCATGTGAGACACCTCAAGACGAACTCGGTAATATCTGTCTTCATCCCCGACCACCAGAAGTATCTCTTCATGTCCTTATACATTTTAGAGGCTCCCGGATGGATGGAAACTAAAGAACAGTGTGATTCTCTAAGTATACGGTCTTTCAGATCCGTGTTGCCCCGTGGTATGCATAACCGGCCCTTAAGTCTGATCAGATCATCATCATGAAGTCTGAAGTCGTATTTCTGACTCTCAAAGGTACCATCTGTCAGCTTCTGTCTAACCTCTCTCATGTACTCATCTGTCCTCTGAGCCTCTCGCACCTCATCAACCAAGCTGGAGAAAGAAACTAGCGAATGGAGTGAGTGTGCTCGACGGCTCAGGGCATCTGCTACAACATTGGCCTTCCCCTCTTTGTATTGGAGGTCAATGTCATAGTCTTTCAGAAACTCTAACCATCTCCTTTGTCGAAGATTTAACTCCTTATGAGTGAATATGTATCTCAAACTCTTGTGATCGGTGTAGATCGTGACACTAACCCCATATAAGTAGTGGCGCCATATCTTTAAAGCGAAGACTACAACTCCCAGCTCTAAATCATGTGTGGGGTAGTTCTCCTCATGTTTCTTCAACTGGTGTGAGGCATATGCCACCACCTTGCCATGTTGCATGAGCACGCAACCCAGCCCTCTGCCGGATGCATCACAATAAACCTTAAAGCCCTCTGTACCGTCTGGAATGGTCAAAACCGGTGCAGTGGTCAGTGAGTCCTTCAAGCACTGAAATGATCTCTCACAGTCAACTGTCCACAAGAACGGTGCATCCTTCTTCATCAGACTGGTCATCGGTTTCGCGACCTTGCTGAAATCTCTAACAAACCTCCTGTAGTAACCTGCCAGACCGAGAAAGCTCCGGATGTCGGTAACAGTCTTCGGCCTTGGCCAAGTACGTACGACATCAATCTTTGCTGGATCCACTGCGATCCCAGCATCTGAGATGACATGACCTAGGAAAGAGACCAGGTCAAGCCAAAACTCACATTTGGAGAACTTAGCATATAACTGGTTCTCCCTCAGTATTTCCAATACCCTCCTCAGATGTTCCTCATGTTCAACCTTAGACTTCGAGTATATCAAAATGTCATCAATAAAAACCACAACCGACTTGTCCAGCTGCTCCCGGAACAAGCGGTTCATCAGATCCATAAATTTCGCCGGTGCATTCGACAAACCGAACGGCATCACTGTGAACTCATAGTGGCCGTATCGTGTCCGGAATGCCGTCTTCTCAATGTCTCCCTCCTTAATGGCTATCTGATGATACCCCGATCTGAGATCAATCTTGGAAAATACAGACGCTCCCTTCAACTGATCGAACAGATCGTCAATGCGGGGTAGTGGGTACTTATTCTTCACTGTCACTGCATTCAGCTCTCTGTAGTCGATGCAGAGGCGGAGACTACCATCCTTCTTCTTCACGAAGAGGATTGGCGCTCCCCATGGTGACACACTTGGTCTAATGAATCCCTTATCCAACAAATCTTTCAATTGTTCTTTTAACTCAGTCATTTCTGCCGGAGCCATACGGTATGGTGCCTTGGCTATCGGTCCGGTACCAGGTAGCAGCTCGATGGTGAATTCTACCTCCCGAGTGGGTGGCATGCCGGGCAGTTCCCGTGGAAATAAGTCAGGGAACTCCGACACTACCGGTAAGTCGGGGTCGAACTCAGGGTCTCTCTCTATGTCCTGTACATAGCAGAGGTACACTTCTTCCTTTCTCCTCAATTCTTTATACATTGCCATGGCGGTGATGATCTTAGTCGAAGGCTCTCTGGGCCTCTGGCGGTATGATATTGTTACCCCAGACGGACTCCTGAGCAGCAATCTATGCTCAGCGCAGAGGATACGTCCCTTGTGCCGCTCCAACCAGTTCATCCCGAAGATAACATCAAATCCTAGCTTACTGAACTCAATGAAACTGACTGGAAAGTCTTCTCCCTTAATTCTGATAGTGGCTCCTCAGTAATAACGAGTGCAACGAACCTTCTCCTTAGACGGGAGCGTAACCGTGAAGTCGGGTAGCTCATCAACGTCTAGCCCCAACCTGCTCGCGAATGATGCCGAGACAAAGGTATGCGAGGCCCCTGAGTCGAAGAGAACTGATGCCTCAATCCCATTAATCGGAAAGGTGCCGGTGAGGATAGTACCGCTGACGTCGGCCTGTGCCTCTGTAAGTATGCTTAGCGCACCTTCCGTACCGAGTCCATAACCTAATTGTGTTCACAAGCTTTATGAGTATTGGTGGTATAACAAGAGTCATAACAATTTATATGAACAACACTGTTATTTTATTCATGACCATCCTGTTTACAACATGTGCTTCAATCTTACATCTCATTCCTCATTTCATTCTAACATTACATGGCTAATATTGTCTAAAGGTTAGGTTTAGTCTTCCTGGTCTCATATGCGTCGCATTGATTACTGCTGACGGTGCTGTATTCAGCTTGATTCTCTTAATCCCATGGTATAACATCCTTGATTCTCCTCCCATAATTAACACATCACCTGACTTAAGTACCAACTTATTTGCACGGTCCGCACGCTTCTGCTCGCCGTATAAAAACTCTGCATCATCCCCAATGGACCAAGACACTACGGGTATCCCTCTTTCGAGAGACTCCGTTGTCTCGTCCTTATCCTGGTGTAGTCCCAGTTTCCCATCCTTCTCGTAGAAGTTTACAATGCAAATGTCTGCCTGGATGTCTGGAATCGGTTCAGCTTCCAACTGCTGAGCAATTTCCACGACTTGTGTAATAACTGGATGGAACTCTTCGGGTATTCCCGGTGGTGAGACTCCATCTTGCACCCTCATGGTTTGGTAATTCTTGGCATACGGATTCCAATCCTTGCCCAAGCTCATTATTTTTAATCTCATCCTTGCTCCCCCTGGGTACTCCGGTGTGTAAAAACCTCCCGGTCCCATTCCTAGTTGATTGCATCTTCTGATGATGGCTATTTGTGCTTCGGGTGTCAGGTATCCCCTTAATAAAATCATACCTGGGTGGATAACCTGACATTGTTCGGTTGGAAAGTCTATGGTTTTGATGTCGGTGTGCTCCGGGTTAGGTGTAGATGGTATTGGGTAACAGATGTTGAATCTTCCTAAAGTGGTAGTAGGTTATATCTTACTTAAGTTCTAATCTCATCTTATTCTTACTTAACTCAGTTTTCACCAAACATGCATGATAATGCGGTAAGCAGGTAGTTTTATTACTGAATGGTTATAGTGGTACCTGGCCTCGATGAGGGTTCAGGCTCATCGTCCCGGTCCACCATGTGTAGTGTGGGTCCCGACTTCTGGGTCACCCTTGGGTTCTTGTCTGCCGCCTGCTGCACCTTCCTCTGACCGTCAGATCCAGCTCCTGATCGGTCTTGCCCTTGCTCCTGGTGTCGGGCCTATAGGCTCTGCTAGCAGGGTTCCGGTAACACTCATATGCCCGTGTCCATACACTCCACAAAAGTTGCACTCCACCTTATTCCCTTTACAATCGAGCCCGGGGTGGTCCTTGTGACACCACCTACAGATGAAGCGTCGCTGGTAGCCACCACCGGCTCCCTTCTCAGTCTCAGATCCTGATGATTCATAATGTCAATTCTCATATCTCAAACGGTTACTAATTTGTTTCTTAACTCATTCAATATCAATTCCTTACCCTTTGGCGCCCTAGAGCGCAGGGGTGTAGCTGCATAAGCATATGTCAACTTCAATGGCTCTTCCGGAGCCTTCTCTTTTTCCTCCTTCCCCTTTGGGTTCTGATTTTTCTGGGCCTGAGGCTGGTACTTCTGTTTCTTGTACCACCTTGCCCTTGACTTCTGAGCTCTTACCAGCATTCTTCCTCTTAGCATTCTCCTCGTCCCTCAGCTGGACGGTTATCTCAACCTTAGCAGCGGCATGATAGCACTCCTGCTTTTCCATGGTATTAGTCACTCTTATTTCTCATAATCTAAATCTTACTCATTACTTACTCAAATCTCAATTATTCTTATTACCTGCAAGGTAGTGTAACTCGTCGGCCCCATGCCGTAGCGGAGTCGATGGCTAAGCCCGCCATAGAAGCGGTCTACTAGGATCTGGTCAGAATATCCAAGACCTGGCAGAAGACGGAGCAAGGCAGTGAACTCTGAGTAATACTCGTCCACTGTCATCTTGTCTGTCTGCTTAAGCGCATCCAACTGTAAGCGCTTCTTCGTCTGGACATGGGCGGGGTAGTACTTTGCTCGTAGCAAGGCGGTGTACTGCTCCCAGCCGAACTCTGGATTGGCCACATGCTCGGCCCTCACCAGCTTCCACCAATCGCCTGCCGCCCCCTTCAGATAGAAAGCAGCTAGACGCACCTTGATCCCAGCAGGGACATCAAGGGTCTCGAAGGCGGTCTCCAGCTCGGAGATGTACGCCTCAAGCTTGGCGGGATCGGTCTCCCCCTTAAAGTGCGCGGGTCGAAGGTATGCAAGACTCTTCACCCAATTTGGTTCCCTGGGTTGTGGCGGTGGAGGTGGTGCACCCACACCAGGCTGATAGCCCATGTGCCCTAATGCGGCAGCTACGATCTCTGCGATCGTCTGCCCTCCATGTATTCCTGAAGCATCATCACCCTGGCCGCGACCTCGGCTTCCCCTAGGACGTCCTGCCATCTGAACAAGCATAACTCACATTAGATTCGTATTCACCACTGTTTCGGTTAACGAATTTCTAACGTCCGTAGACGGTAAAGACGATCCACACTTATTAGCGGTCATCTGACTCTACTCACTCTAACTTCTCACACCCTTAACCCATCACTTATTCCTTAACTTATATCCTAACTCGGTGGTTACTCATGTCCGGTATTTCTTGATCAGAGCGTAACTACGCTCTGATACCACTTTTTGTAACACCCCAACCATAGCCAAACTTGGTTATCGTAAAACTGAACACTTAAATGAATATGTCGCAACGGAGATACCTGAACCTTGCCACGGTCTGATCGTTAGAATATACCGGCCTTAACATTTACAATACTTATCCAAAATACTTAACCAACCCAAAACATCACCATCCACAATACCACAACCAACCGAGTACAAGTAGCTAAATCATAATCACAACCTTACATCAGTTTAAATATAAGCAGTCGGGTGCACAGGCGCAACCCGAACTCAAAATAAACATCCCACCCTAAGTCTAACCGCTCCTACTCTCGTAGTGCGTCCTCATGGGTCTCTTACCTGCAAGTGTAAAAATAGCCCCCAAGGGGGTCAGCACGAATGCTGGTACACCCTCTCATGGCCCCCAAGCTAACGGGGCTACGACGACTAATTGTCGATAGCATGGAAATTGATTACATACACAGATATGAAGTGCAATGACAATAACCACATATGAACATATATGTTCACAACAATGAACGTCTCAAGCGTTCCCTTATCAAGTGGGTTAGTAACCCCTCCTCAGTCCTTATTTCCTTAATCTCATTCCTTACCTTCTAATCTTAATCTCAGCTTAATCTCAGATACAAACCGTTCCTGGAAGGGAATGGTTGTAGCTTAATTCGAACCTGGGATTTAGGTGATCCCACCGCACCATCTTAATGCCACCTACCTGGACGGGAGTCCAGCGTAGCTGAGCCGGCAACCGGCCCTAGGCTACAAGAAGACAAGTCCTTAAGCGGAGGGCGGATCTGATTCAGATACCGTCCCCCTTTTCCTTAGCATGCATGACGGAGATCGGTCCCGGGTTTCCTCACTCAAGTTCCAGTTAGTAGAAATCTCAATCACCGTGTGCTAGCTAAGCCTTAACGGGCATCAACCAACAACCACCCAACTTAACTCTTATTCTTAACTCAGTAAGTACTAAACTTGGTTAGTAACAATCTCAAGTCTCACGGTTAGTGTAACTTAACACATACACAACGAGAAAAATATAACCGGTTGCATGCTTTATCTTGTTTTAGTCATAGCAATTAAACAGATAGCACACAAGCCGAGGGATACCTCGTTAGCAAGCAGGTCACAAGAAAGATTGTACCGTTCACCGTCGATCGTTGTTTGATTAACCTTCTTCGGGGTCCCAATTCACGAACCTAAAACATTCATTCATTTTTAGGTCATTAGTTATTTGTACCTTACTTAACTCACTTAGTCCCTAAAGATTCCCATTCAATACCCTCTTAAGTCTTTGCCACTTAGCTTGCAAACTTAACTTTAAACATTAAAATTTATACTTAACTTAACTTAATCCCTTAAGTTCTTAGGGTCCTAATCATTACCACCCTACCAAAGGTATACCTTATTACCTATTACCATTCTTAGAATTCAAATTTTTTTTTTTATTTTAGGTCGCCGACCGAACTTCCGACCGACCTTACCTAAGGTCGGTCCATTCAGAACACATTACCGTTTGAAAATTCTACCCCGACCGACCTTGCAAGTCCGGTCCCCAAGGTCGGTCCATTCCGAGAGTTTCCCCGAGGGAAATTTAACTCGACGAACTTGCCAAGTCCGGTCCCATGTTCGGTCGATTCCAGAGACTTATTACCGTACAAAATTCTTGGCATGACCGACCTTGCAAGTCCGGTCCCAAGGTCGGTCCATTACAGAGACTTAATTCCTTCAAAATACAAGCCGACCGAACTTGTAAGTCCGGTCCTATGTTCGGTCGATTCCAGAAACTTTCTCGGTAGGTAATTTGAGCTCGACCGACCTTGCAGGTCCGGTCCTAAGGTCGGTCGGCTCCAGATCTTGTTTCTAAATTCTCTTTTAACTCCAAACTTCTCCTCATATATCCTAATGTTATAACCTCATTGGGCACCTCAAATACACCTTAAGCCCTCCTCTAAACACATTAAATCATCACCAAGATCCACCTTAGTCATTATGCATTTTCCTTGTAATAATGCTAACACTGTAATGTTTTCCACTAGGTTTCTAGGTGGTGGTTCATACCTAATGTAACCACTATGCCAAATGTTTTCCTCACCACTATAACATCATCTCCCAAGCATCTTTCACCATCTAAAACTCTTTTATGCATTTACTTAAAGTTCCTTCACAAGCTTAAACTTCCATCCATCAACACATTATTTCCTTCCTAGTTGTTTACCAACATTTGCTTTGCCTAAGTCCTAAATACTCAATTACATCTTGATTCCTAAATCCTTCATAGTAATACCTAAGTCATTGTAAGTCATTAGAACACCTTAATCTCACCCTTTTCATCAAGAAACCTATAAACATATAGTACTTCCTTAGTCATTAAATCCCTTAGAATATCTTAAACACTTAGTTCTCCTTTAAATTTTGCCATGGGTTCTCTAGTATATAGTACATCCTAACACTGGTTTTTCTCCATCAACAACCAATACCATCAATTCTCATAACAACACCTTACACACACAATTTACACCAAAACACACCACATCATCTTAGTGCATAAACTTAAATGCTTGGCACTTAGGCCCTTAAATGACAATAATTAACCACTGAATTTCCAATATATTTGCCTTCAACCTGCGAATACACACAACAAGGCTCCCATTGAAATAAATGCTTCGTGTAATTCACCTTGATATCCTTAAACTATCTCTTTTTCTCATTGCTCTTAGTCACAAGTTCACAAGTATAGTCATTATTTCTCCTAGGTTATATATAACCCGTCCCATATAATAACACACTAAACATCACAATATCTAAATCCCATTCCCTTAAACAATAAAAAACACCTTAAGGTAAGTAATTTACCTTGTTCTTTTACAAGCTTAAAAGCTTTCTTCCTTTAGGTTTTTCCTTGCTCAATCTCGGTTACCAATATATATCTCCTTGCCATGTTTAACCAATATCCAATGACTCCAGTGGTATACGTAATACATTAACCCTAATGAACAAACCCTAGGTTAAAAATGTGCTTTAAGGTATTAAGGTGATTGTTTTACCTTGGTTTCTCAAGACAAGCTTGGATATGAAGCAAGAAGGACCTCCTCAATCCTTTGAAGAGTAGAAAACAAGCTAGAACAAGGCATAAACATGGAGTCCCATGAGTGCAAATTTTTGGACAAGGAAAGAAATGATGGAAACCTAGATTTTCTTACACTTTCTTTACCTTAAGAGAATGGAGAAGCCAATGGAGTCTCCAAACTTGAATTTCCTCCTCTAATGGTGGTTTACTTGGCACCAAAATGAAGCTCTTGATGTTTTGAAAAGATAGAAAGGAAGAGCTTGAGCTAACTAAGAGATATATGTATTTAGTTTTGGTTTTGGAGCTAAAATGAGCAAGAGTGTGCAAGGCTAGATGGAGCTAGCATGGAGGTATGCTTCACGTTAATGGAGAAGGGAAAGAGAGCAAGAAACCTGGGAAACAAGGGAGAATGAAGAAGTGAGGAGAGAGAACCACTAAAGGTGAGATATTATGTTAAAAGGTGAATAGTTAACTTATTGCTTTTGCTTTCTCTTTACTTAGCTAGATAAGTGTGGTGAGTCACACTTAAAAAAACCGGCCCCCTTGGTCAAATAAGGTAGGTTGTGGTCTTTGTTGACCATTTATTTGACTTACTTTGACTAATGTTATAAACTAGCTTAATTAAGTTACTATTCACAAAACAAGGCACATTGTTGTGAAATTTTTGATTTCCCATTGATATAGACTTCCAAATGTGATACTATATAGTACACATGTTAATTAAAGAGTAATGATGGACATTTAGCCATTCAAAACTCATTTACAAGACAATTTTTCAAAAACGTGCTTTAAGACTCCTTAAAGCACATTTTGTGTTTTAACTTGTTTTCAAGCTTGGTTTTCTTTGGTAATTGATTTAAAATGACCATTAGGATATTACTAAGGTCTTAGAACAATATTTGGGTACTCTCCCAAGTCTCTCCAAGCTTAGAGCACATTTTTGCTTAAACTGCTATTTTGGTGTTTCCTTATATTTTCTTTGATTAAGAATGTTTCCTAATGTTTCTAAGGCATTATTTAGCCTCCTTATATCTTAGTTTGTCATTTAAACACCATATCTATGTTTGGGGTATTTCACATAAGGACTAAACATGTATCACTGGTAGTGATTAGCATTAAATGAGGGTATACACTGATGGTATTTGGCTAATAAGCCCTGTCTGAAAATCCTCGAACAATTAAACTGGTGTGGTTCACAATCACAGTGGTTGTATAATTTCTCCAGTTGCAGTGGTTGGACTAACGGTCCTTCCAAAGTTGCATAAGTTTCTAATCTCAAGGTTTGTATGAAAAAGTTTGAAAAACATTTTTTTTTGGGTATATATATAATAAAAGATTAAAAAGTAGTAGTTGTTGCATTTGCAGTTGCTGTTGCTGCACTTGCTGTAGCAAGTGCGCAAGGCAGATGGAAATTTCAGTGGTTTACTTGGCATAGCGCTTGCAATAGCAAGTGCGCCATGCAGGTGGAAATATTGGTTCAGCAACCACCGGTCTCATTGTCTCTGCGTCATCGAGTATGGCTACATAATAATGTAAGCATTAACATCCTGTTCATATATATAATCCATCAAGATTCCAATGTTACTTGTATCAAGTCCACAAAACTAGTTCCCAAAAGTCATACACCAAAAAGGCAAGTGGTCAATGACACACTCCCACATATTTATAACATAGCTCCTTCTAACATCCAAGGTAAGTACGTAACAAAGTAAGCAAAAGTCTTCCACCCGCGGTCTCATGGAGTCAGGGTACTCATGCCCTATCTACTCCCTTGCCTCTCTAGGCTCCAGCATCAGTAGATGTCTGGCCATCCTGACCGCCTCGTGGTACTCCAGATCCTCCAACTGAGGTCTTCTGAGTATTCTTTGGTGGCCTGTAATTACGGCTCTCAGGGTTCATCCAGCACTCGAACTCCTTGTGGCCTCTTTCTTGCAGCACCGACATTCAACTTTGCGGCCATTGCAATCGACCCCAGGATGGTCCTTCCCACAACGCTTGCAATAGAAATGGCGCTGGGGCTGTCCGGTGCCTAATGGTAGCATTTAGTTTAAGTTAATATCTGATGATATAAAGGTTAAGGTCACAATTTAATTTAAGAGGTAGGTGTTCTCACCCTTAGGAGGCGCAGATCTCAAAGGCTGAGCATCTATAGCTGGGCCGGTCAACTGAAGGACGGGCTCTTTCCCCTTTGCTCCCTGGTGACCCTGCTGCCCTTTCTTTTGAAAGAATTTCCTGTTTAAGGTTTCGGATCAGCATTCATAAGATATTTAATATGATAAGTAGTTTAGAATGGGATAAGTCCTTACTTTCCCTTCTTCTGGCTATCGCCTGGAGATGCTCCTCCACCCTCAGACTCTCCCTCAGGGTTCTTTCTCTTCTTTGTCCCGAGAGTCTCTTCCCGAGTCTGGAGCATTAGCTCCGTCCCTGAGGCAGCGTCATAACACTCCTGGAATCTCATTGATAAGCTCTCACAAAGTTAATCGGTAATGTAATAAGTAAAGAATTTATGGCTTTCATGTTAATACCTGGATGGTAGTGTAGAGGGTAGCACCCATCGCCATCTGGATGCGAAACAACAATCCCCCGAACTCCGACTTCGACCTTCACGGTCTCTGAGTAATCAACACCGGGGATAAAGTCAGCAGACCAATGAATCGAGCGTAGTACTCATCCACGGTCAGACCTCCCTGAGATAATGTCTCGAACTCATGGCGCTTCTTCTGCTTAAGATGAGCTGGGTAGTACTTCCCCCTCAACAACTCGACAAAGGCAGCCCACGAAAAGTCAGGCGTAGCCAGGTGATGGTCCTTGACCAACCTCCACCAAGTGCTGGTTGCATCCTTCAGATGGAAAGCAACAATGACAACCTTCTGGTTGGCAGGTACTTGTAGAGCCTCATAGGCCTTCTCATGTTCAACTATGAATCGCTCCAAGGCTACGGGGTCTGGCTTCAGCCAGTTCGTTTCCCTGGGCTGTGGCGGGTGGGCTGGTGCTCCTCTTATTTGAGTACCCAGCTGTGCAAGAACAGCAGCAATTGTCTCTGCAACTCCTGGATTCGCGGGGTCACCGCCTCCGTCTCTACCAGTACCACGCCCTCTAGTTCCCCCAGACATCTGTAGTACAGTATGTCACAAAAATATTCGGTAATTACCGTATACAACCAATAGATATTGAATTGCCTTTAAAGGCTACTATATCACGTAATTTGCGTTACTAGACACAATATCTCTTAAGACGAATCGTCTCGTACCTCTCAAACGTTTCCCTTAATTTCCCAAGTCCTAAGCTCACTGTCTTAACCTATTTTCCTCGTCATCAGAGCGGTACTCCGCTCTGATACCACTTTTGTAACACCCCTCTCCATAAACACGATATAATCTCTCACGTAGCAATAAATAAAACGTCTTACAACGGAAGAATAAATAACAATAACAAAACTCACTCGGGTGTCACCGGCCATTACTCGCCCATGCGAGCAACGAAGCCAAACTACATCCAACTTCCAACATAAACAAACTGCTAACCGCCATGATAACGAGAAAACTCCTATACAACATACTGAGTCCATACTCATAAACATCGACAAGTGAGCATCTACCCAAATCCCAAATATACATAATTTTACCATAATACAACTCACCATCCTCATTGCTATACAAATAATCCCCTGTGCGGTAATCAAATAAACTCTAATTACCCTGTTCCCGCACTTCGGCTTTGGCGATAATCAACAACCTGCATATGGTGTAGTATCAGCGATAGACGCTGAGTATGCCGGGCCTGGACCCTAATGGTCACTTAGTCATTTTAACCATCTTATTATTAGATTGGTTTCATGCTTTACCATTTTACAGTTATAATCAATACTGTAATATATATGTATAATATACATAATCATCCATCCAAATATTCATAAACACTTAACCATCCATCCAATCCAAACATTCATTTAATATCACAAACCACAATTCAATATCGACGTATCGAATAATTCCAATATAATGTACAATCGCCGTGGCGTACAGTTTCTTTAGTTAATAATGTACAATGTACATTCGCCGTAGCGTACAGTTTCTTTAGTTAATAATGTACAATGTACATTCGCCGTAGCGTTCAGTTTCCATAGTTAATTTACCTTGGCCTTGTAGGCCCCATCCAAACCATGTTTAATTAATACCAGTTGGGCGTCATGTTAAGACAACCCTATAACCTCACCATGGACAGTAGTCCTCCCGTACACACAAAGGTGCTCATTTCGCCAGAGGTCCGGAGGCCCCTGATTATTCTCTTATGTCTCGTAAGACGTCCATATAAAAGCCGTAGCTACCTGACCCACGATCCAGTTTGGGCTCGTTGGGTATAAACCTGGAGCGGAACCCGATCGGGTACCCCTCAGTGATCACAACTGCGCAACCAAGTAGTTCGTAAACTACCGGGATTCCTCACCTCAACTCATACCATCTCTCTCTCATAATGTTTAAGATATGCTCTTAGTCTTATGGAGAATAATTATTAGTTAGCTGCCCAATGGGTCTCACGCATACCTAGAAGTAATCTAGGCTATATTCATGTTCGAGATCCATGCTCTAGAGACCGACAATGTCGTGACTCGTTCCTAAGTGTTTTACTTAGGTTACCACATACTTAATATTAATACTATGGTATTATATCAAGTAACCGTCATTTTATCACAACAACGTATATGTATGTTTATATAAGTCGATCTATAGTCGACGTAGTGTTAGTCCCGTAGGACGCTCGTGCATAAATAAATAATGCAGTAACACTTAATCACATACATGTATCCACACACATAACACACAAGTTATATCAACCAAATCCGAAACCCCTTTACATACAGTTCACCAAGACCTAGGATGCGCAGTGTAGTCCACTAGCTCGTCAAGCGTCATTGTCTGAAGTATAATCTAAACGTAATAAAACTATAAGTCAGTCTCCATGACTAACTACATACATCCGGTATCTCCGAATAATAAGTAACCCCGACAGTTCATCCCCTTTCTACAGTTATGTTACGGTTTTCTAAACCGGTCGGCTTTGTTACTAAAACTCGTATGTCAAAACATTTCGACTGTTAAGTTTAATTCATTATATCTCTTTAATCTTATCCACCATTAAATTTATGTACGTAACCTATAGTTGCATGTATGCATGCATTATTATTTTATATTGTATTATTTTCCACCATCCATTATAATACATTGTATTATATACCCCATTATCTTTAGCAAATAATATTTGCATCCAAAAACTTATACCTTATAGTTCGTAACTATTTTTCATGTAATAACCACCACCATTATATTATATGGTCTCCAACCATAATATATACTCATCCTTATATACATTATTCTTGTGTATGTATATATTTACCACGTAGGTAAATTTTGTGAGTTTAATAAACTCTTATATTATATGTTACATTTTATCATCTTATATTAGATGGTTATTCCCATTAGTTGTATTATATTATACAACTTATATTAAGATTATTATCCTAATATTATGTAACATTTTATGTTGTATAATTACAACTCCTAAGGTTTATTCAACAAATACCTTAGTTTACAAATCTTATTTATTTATAGTTTGTCACATTGTTTAATGTGAATATCCTTCCTTATATTAATTCCATCTAAACCATATAATTGTTATAACATTTATAACATTATAGACCTTAGTCTAAAATTCATTTTCCAACCTTTAATATTTCGGTACAGCCCTTGAATTTATTTAAATTCTATTTTGACCACATAACATTATGTAATGTTATTCCATATGCTAATATCATTTGATATGATATTTTTATTTCCTTTAACTTATAACCTATAGTTTTAATACAAAACTATTATATATTGCCGCATAGGCATATATATTAAACCTTATTCTTTTCCATAAACCATAGTTTCCTTTATTTACAAAATCACCCCATCATTTATACCATGTTATATATACCATTTAATATAACATTTCTAACTTATAAAAAGGGTATAACCTATGATTATATTTTTGTAAATTCTGAACAGACCCACCATATTCTTATAATTGCCATTTGGCCCAATTTATAACATATATTTTTATAATATCATTAAAACTATATATTATACATATATCTTAACAAATACCCTTATATAATTCCAAAAATCACCAAATTTCACCAAAGGGTTATAATTACCCTATTAACCCATATACTTTCGGTATTTGCTATACCACCACTTATATTTCTCCCAAGTGTCATAATGACATAATAACTATATATTATACATATATAGTTTATTTTTAATTCCAAAATCAACCCAATAAATTCCTAAAAATTGCTAATAGCCCATGGGTGTTTATAATACCATTTTACACCCTTAATTTTCGGTAATAACATATATACCACATATGTTATAAAATTGTTACAATTAAATACATAACTTATTATAAAACCTTAAATAAGTTATTTAACTTATCTAATTTGGTCAAAACCTACCATATGGTCAAGGTTGACCACCTTAATATTTCCTTGACCATTAATCTCCATTTATTACGGTTTTGTACCCAAACTTTCTAGAAATCACCATTTAACCCCAAAACTTTATATAATCTTATAATTTTTATAAACTCATTTAAACCTCTAAATTTCGGCTATATCCTTTTATAGCCCCCAAATTTAATTTAATTACACCTAAGACCCCAATAATATGCGGTAATGCATATTTAGCACCTAAACTTAATTAAAAGCTTATAAATGCATAAATAAAATGGCCTAAAGTACATGGCCTTATTACAAACATTGGCTTGCAAAATAAATTACACATAAATGTCCAAAAAATGCATTAAACTTTCGGCCCTCACCATATCTTTTCAATATTTACCAATTTTCCACATAATGTCTTAATTTGACAATTATGTTAATTAATTACTTAGATAATTTATTAAACCATTCCTTAATCACCTAAGGTCAAAATAAGACCTTATTAACCATGTTCACTCACGGCATATACATATACATATGTATAATTACATATTAATATACCAAGTGAAGGTTTAAGTGATTTATACCTTGTTTTTGCCTAGTTTAGGCCCTGTTTGATTTCAGCTGCTTAGGAATAAAATTTCCACAGCTTCTTTTACATGTTTTCAAACAGCAACAAAAGCATAGTTAGTCTCCAAGCAAGATCTAACCATAAGAAGTGTTTTAATGTATATTTCAAGGTAAAATCTACCTTAGAATAACAAGGTAGCCAAGGGTTGTCTTTGGCCTAAATATACAGAAGGTAAAGAGCATCAAAAGAGCTACTAAACCAAGGCTTAAAACCGGTATAACTTAGATTCGAAGATGGCTAATTTTTACATTGTTTAAAATGCCAAAAATGGTGTTTTTGGCTTGGATCTGGCTATACCTTGAAGCTCTTGATAGATCCACTGAATAAGTATGTTAAGAAGAAGATAAGGCTAGGAGAACTGGTTTTACAACCGGATCTAAAGAGAATCAAAGATAAGTCCTTAAAGCACTTTACTTTTTACTAAGAACAAGCTTGGTTTTCTCTCTCTCCACTCCATCTTCTTCTTCCCTTGTTATGGCCGGATTTGCCCTTCATTTAACCTCCATAACAACCTAGATCCATGGATGGAAGTGGTTTGCTAGATCCAACACGAAAGGAGAAAGATTTGTGAAAAATTGAACATAAAGGCTTAATAACTTACCTATGTCAATTTGAATACCCCAAACCTTAATATGTTTAATTAATTATGTATTATAATTTTCTAAGGCTAATTAAGTCCTTAAGTTATTGGAAGAAATAAAACCAAAAGAAAAAGAAAATGCGTAAAAGTCACAAAACGTGAAAACGCGTATTTAATTGTTTTAGGAGTAGAAACTTTTCACTGGGGTTAGTAAATATAATTTTTATACCCTAATTACACACTAATAACATGTGGGAAATTCCGGAAGAAACGGATACAAATATGCGTTAAAACGCTAACGGAGTCTAAAGCGCGTTTTTTTTTCGGAAAACCCGAAAACGTGACTTTAAACAGTTAAATGACCCCGTAAAAATTATAGTTTATCATATAACTATAAATAAACATTAATGGGGTATAAAACCATTAAAATTAAATAAAGACAAATTCCGGAAAACGGCCCGGTTAGTGAATAGTGCTAAAACCGGGTAATTAATGGGCGTTTTCCTGTAAAAGACGAAAAAACGTTCCAGTGGTATATATTAGTGGGCCGGTTTTTATTAATTAAACAGCCCCCTCACACATGACTAGTTAGCTAATTAAATAAGTCAAAAGGTAAAAAGTAAAAAGGTACCCCCCCCCTCTCTCCCCTCACTTTCTCTTTTCCTTTTCTTCCTTTCTCTCTTTTTCTTCTTCCAACGTTTTCTCCTCCCCTCTGGCCCTGAACGATTTTGAGCTCCCCTCCATGCTTCCTCACTTCAATGCCATGTCCAAGCTTCCTTAAGGCTCCAACCAACAAAATAAATACATATTCTTCTTCCTCTCATCATCCTCTATCATCCTCTCTTTTCAAACTTAGAAAAGGATGAACTTCATCCATATGGGTTTTCTCCATTTGAAGAGAAAAGCACATCACCTATAGCTTGGAGTCTCCTCTTCCTTCTAAGGTAAAATTTCATTGAAAAACTCACTCTTGTTCCTCTCCCTTGGTGACCACGATTTTACCCCTTGTGATGCCTGTTTTTTTCTCCTTGTTTTCTTGAGCTCCAAATTGACCCTTCAATGTGGAGAAGTTCCCCTCGCGATTCAAGGGTGAAATCCCTCTTGAAAGCTTCACAAAGGTAAACCCGACTACTTTGTGTTCTAGCCCTTTGGATTAATTGAAATATTCCAAGGGTTTAGATAATTAATTTAAGTGTTTTTGTGTTCTTGGATGTTGGGATGGAGTTTGGAAACTCCATACCCTCTTAACCGATTTTTGGAGGAATGAGGAGCAAGAGGAGAATTATGGAGAGACTTGTGAATTTAAGGTAAGAAAACTACCTTAATAACTATCTTGGTTGTTTTAAGAATTTGGGATGGGTTAAATTGAATAGAACCCAAAATATGGAAAGTAATGTGTTTAGTTGGTTTGAGGTTTTGTGAAATTAATTGTGAATAAAGGGCCTTGGAGCCAAGTGTTTCGAGTCGTGGCCATATTGTGGTTTTTATGAGAATTTGGAGTTATGTTATTGTTGATGGATCTTGAGGATTTATTATGTGCTGGTAGGACCCTTTAAGGGTGTGGCTAGAGTAGGAATGTCAATTGATTTTGGAGATTTTAAGTTTATGGGGGGCTTATGGCGAAATTTCGATAGAAAATAAGTGTTTTGATGATGTGGCTTGGCGACTGGGAGAACCTTGTGGTTTGTAAAGTTGAGAGAGTGGTTTAATAGCCTTGAAATGGCATTTGGGAACTAGGAAGAGAAGGATGAAAATCTGTAGCAATTTGCATATGAGGAGTTTCGAAATGCTAGAAAAGAGTTGGTGTTTATCAACTTGTTAAACAAGGAGTGAGTGTGGGGTTTTAGAAGTGCATTTATGTAGGTGATTGGAAATGGTCATTGGTGGATTTGGAAAGGTTGGTGGAAGGTTGTGAAATGTCTGAAGAGGTTTAAGATGCACTGATATGCATAATGCAACAGAGGGAATAAGTTTTGAGCATTTGAACAAGAATTGGTTGTGGATTGGACCAACGTTTAGGAGCATTTGAGGAGGTTTTAGTGTGTGTAAATGAAATACCCCAAACCTTGGTATGTTGGTTAAACATTAAAACATGGTATATTAAGACTAAAAGAGTCTTAGAAACCTTAGTAAACAAATTTAAACAAAAGGAAACACAAATGTGCTTTAAAGTCAGTAAGAGCCAAAATGTGCTCTAAGCTTGGGATAAACTTGAGTAAGGCCTAATGAGCTTACCAAGACTTCATTTATATATTAATGAACATATTAAACCAATTACCAAAGAAAACCAAGCTTGAAAACAAGTTAAAACTCAAAATGTGCTTTAAGAAGTCTTAAAGCACGTTTTTGAAAAATTGTCTTGTAAATGAGTTTTGAATGGCTAAATGTCCATCATTACTCTTAAATATATATGTGTACTATATAGTATCACATTTGGGTGGCTATATTAGTGGGAAATCAAAAATTTCACTTCTATGTGCCTTGTATAGGTGAATAGTACTTTTTATAAGCTAATTTGTAACATATGTTGTATTAAGTAATTAAATTGACAAACAAAGACTATATTACCCTCATTATACTTAGGGGGCCGGTTTTCTAAGGCTTGGTGACTCACCACTCTCTTATTAATGTATTAAGTAAGATAAGATAAGTAAATAAGCTACTTTTTACCTTTTAACACATAAATATCTCTTAAAGCAAATTCTATCTTCATTCTCTCATTTCCCTTCCTTGCTCACACGGTTTCCCACTCATCTTCTCCCTTCTTCTTTGTTCTCTCACGATAAACCACTACCACCATTGAAACACAAGCTTTGACCACTTGCTAAATCTAGCTCACTTGTCCAAATCAAAAACAAATACCACCAATCTCTTCCTCTCATCAAGCTCTTCATTCCTATCTTCTCAAAACTCCTAGAGCTCCATTTCGGTGCCAAGGTGTTCCACCATTGAAGGAGCTTGAGCTTGGATTTCTACATATTATTACTCTCCTTTACTTCTAGGTAAGGAATCTCAAACAAAAATCAAGTTTCCTCCTTGTTTTTGTCATGTCCGAAAATACACATTGATATAGCTCATTGTGTGACTTTGTTCTAGCTTCATTTCAACTCTTCATGGACTAGGTGGAGTCCTCTCTTGTTGTATATCCAAACTCTCTTCAAAGAACAAGGTAAAACAACTACATTAATGTTTTGAAACTATGTCAAATTAGGGTTTACAATGAGATGAAGCCTATAGCTTGAATACTCATTATTAAGTTGGTATATTGTTTAGAACTTGTCAAGGAATCAAGTACTCTATTGGTTTTCTAAAGGAAACAAGAAAGGAGTTATCTTGCAAAAGAGGTAAATCTACTAACCTAATGCTATTTTAATGCCTTAGGAGAAATGAGCTTATAATGCTTATTAAAACTATCTAAAGAGCAAATGGTGAATGACTTAGTAAAGTGTTCTTAATAGACTAGTAAAGGGCATATGTATGTTGAGTGTATTTGCAGGTTAAAGGCATATACATTGTGGAAATTCAGTGTTTATGATTTAAGCACTTTAAGGGCCTAAGAGCCATGCATTTTAAGGGCCTAAGTGCCATGCAAACTATATTGTGCACTATGTTGTAATGTGGTGTAAATTTGGTGAAATTATGTATGTGAGTGTTCTTGATGATTTTAGATGATCTTGTGTGTTTAAAGGAGAAGGTAAAGTGTTTAGGCTTAGAAATGTTCTAAGGGAACCCATGTCAAAATTTAGGTAAGAAGCAAGAAGTTTTAAGTGTTTACATAAGATTTGGTGAGTTAGAAAGTGTAGGAGATGAATAAGAAGTTTATGATGTTCTTAAGGAATTTTGATGAACTAGGAAACATTCTATAGTGTAATAAGGACTTAGGCATGATCTTGAGATTAAAGTAGGTACCAAAGTCACTTGGGACTTAGGTAAATACTAGGCAAACTTGGTAAAATAAGGAGAAGTGTACACTAGGAAAAGAGTTTCAAGAAGGAGATAAGGAATTAGTGGTGAGAGATGATGCTTGGGAGATGATGTTAAGTTAAGGAGAGAGCATTTTGGGATAGTAGTTGTCTTAGGTATGAAACACCATCTAGGAACCTAGTATAAGATAACATAAGTGTTAAGGAATTTTACAAGGAAATAAGTAAATGGTTTAAGGAATTAGAAAATGAGTTTCATGGATGTTGTATGTGGATATAAAGTTACCAAATGTTGCTAGGAAGCATTAAGAGGCCTTAGGAGAAGGTTGGTGAAGAATTGGCAAGGTTTGGGTAAGTTTAGGAGGCGACCGACCCAGGGGCCGACCCAGTTTTTGGGTCGGTCGAGCCTCTGTAAAATGTTAGGAAAATGTTCGCACATGGACCGACCCAGAATGGTGGGTCGGACGTGGGTCGGACGAGCATGATTATAAGGAGGCAAAAGGGTTTCTGTAATGGACCGACCCAGAAGGTTGGGTCGGACATGGGTCGGTCCAGGCAAGTTTTTCAGACCCGAAGACCACTGGGAGGGTCCGACCCAGTTGTGGGTCGGACGGTGGGTCGGTCGGACCAAAACATGTAAAAAAAAAAACAGAAAAGAATGTGACTTATGTAGTTAACCCTAGGTTGTATAATGAAGGTAACCTAGGGTAAGATAGGCATTAAAACATGTCATACCATCATGTTAAATACTTAGTGAGTTTGGAGTTGAATAAATAATTAACCCACATTACTAATGTGTTTAGGATTCTCTCAAGGTGGAAATCAGTCGAGGCAAGGACCAAGGTATGGTTTTCTTGCAGTCTGTTGCCTAACGGTTTACACCGGCTTGGGTGTTGTTTGTTTTCTGAGTGTATACGACCTTATAAGATTAAGGCATGAAAAGAGTTTACAGTTGTTATATATTATGGTGTTGTGTTATTATGACTCCTTTCCCTTGGTGTGTCTAACAAGACCTAAATGTTGCTTGTATGTGACTTGACAAATGTTGTGTGTTCACTAACAAGTGCTAATCGGGGGGAGTGAGGAGCCCGGTATATTCCGGCCACGCGTGTGATGGATGGGGGTCGTTATCATATCCAGTTCGGCTCCCTAGGTGTATGTTTAGGTGGTATTCCAATTTGGTTTCAACCTTCCCTTAGCTTATCCAAAGCTAGTTTACTGACTCACGTCGGGCCATAGGGGCATACTGTGTTGTTTGGTGTGCTTGGGATCACTATATCCGACACACCTTGGGTTTAAGTCAACCGTTCAAATAACAGGATGGTGATGAGGTATTTAACGAGCTTGGTATGGGTTTGGCAACAATCTCTATGCTCATGGTATGTACTAACTGTGGTGGAAGGATCTTAATGTGAACCGTTCTTGTGGTGGTATGTATTGATGATGTGATGCTATGCAATTTCCCTTGCTATGCTATTGTATATGTGTATATATATGTTGGTTGTTCTAAAATGAATGCCATGTTATTATGACAATTGGTTGCGCGTATCCCGTTAGTTGATGGGCTGCGCGTTAGCCATACCAGCAAAGGTGCTGACCCCCTCGGGGGCCCCATATTTTATTTTATTGCAGGATGAGGATCGAAGAGGCAGAGTGGCTCTAGGTCCTAGGTTGTAGATATACTTTTGGATAAGTAGGTTGTTGAGCCCGGGATGCGCCTGTGCTCCCGAGGCGTACATGTTGATACCTTGTTATACAGTTATGGATGACTATGGTTTGGAGATGATTGTAAATTAAATACTCGGTATTGTCGGTTATGTTTATATATGGATGCTAGTTACTATGCTCGGGAGTCTGATCATCAGACCGATACACTTGTATTTATTCTGCCTAGTTAACCACGTGGGTGGTTAACGGCGTTGTAACACCAAAGCGATAGTTATTATTTGGCTGGTTATTTCCGCTGCGACTTCGTTAGATGATAGGAGCGTGGTAGGGGTGTTACAGTAAACATGTAGGAAACATGTGGAATGTTTAGGAAATGATTAGATGTTGATTAGGGGTTGGAAAACTGATCAAAAACTGTAAAATTTTGACAAGTTCAGAGTGGTCCGGGTTTTTAAAATCCGTTCACAAACCCGGGCCATAGCAAAAAAACGGCAGAAGACATCCCAGGGGTTGGTCCGGGTTTGTAACCCGGACACAAAACCGGACATGTTAAAAAGTGCCCGAAAGTGTTTCTAAGGGTTGTTATGGTGGGGAAGTGAATGGTAATGGTTTTAGATGTTGATTAGGCCTTGTTTGGGGAGTTTTAAAGGCCATTAGAAGTATAAACAAGTGTTTGGAAGTGATTGAGAACGTTTGTGAGTTTAAGTACACAAAGTTAAACCGAAATAAGGGATAAAGGGTAAGTCGGGAGAGCAGAAATTATGTACCTACCGTAACGCCTCGTAATATAATTGAACCATTTGACATGTGAATAGTGGTTCAAGAGTAAGACATGAGGAACAAGTGTGAACCGAGGAACGTGAGAACACCCGGTAAAGTAATTCCCCACGGTGACAGGTATGGTTTTTCTTGCAACCTGTGTCCTACCGGATTACACCGGCTTGTATGCCAATGTGTTTTTCTGTGTGTTTGCCACCTTGCAAGATAAAGCATGAAATGAGTTTACAGTAATTCATTATTGTGGCGTAATTAATTCCGATACCGCTTAACCCTAGTTATGTGTTAAATAATAGTTAACCGATGAAATACCCCAAACCTTGATATGTGGTTTAAATATCAAACTATGGTATGTAAAGGCTAAAAAGTGCCTTAGAAACATTAGTGAACAGTTTAAACCATAGTAAATGCAATAAAGCATTAAGACAAGTTTGAGCAAAAACATGCTCTAAGCTATGAGTGAACTTGGTTAGGACCCAAAGAGCCTACCAAGACTTAATATATTCAATTATGATTTAATAGGGCTAATTAAGTCCTTAGGAAACCTTGGTAGTCAGTTAAACCAAATAAAACACAAGGAAATACCTTAAAGTCAATAAGAGCAAAAATGTGCTCTAAGCTTGGGATAAATTTGTATAAGACCTAATGGTCATACCTATACCTTATAAATATGTTAATGAACATATTAAATCAATTACCAAAGAAAACAAGCTTGAAAACAAGTTAAAACACAAAATGTGCTTTAAGGAGTCTTAAAGCACGTTTTTGAAAAATTGTCTTGTAAATGAGTTTTGAATGGCTAAATGTCCATCATTACTCTTTAATTAACATGTGTACTATATAGTATCACATTTGGAAGTCTATATCAATGGGAAATCAAAAATTTCACTTCTATGTGCCTTGTTTTGTGAATAGTGATTTTTATAAGCTAGTTTGTAACATATAATGTTATAAGTAATTAAATTGGTCAACAAAGACTATTATACCCTTCTAATAATAAGGGGGCCGGTTTTTGTAGTAATGAGTCACCAAACATGTTAACTTGTTAAGTAAATAAAGATGACTCATAAGTTACTATTTGCTTTAAGTTATAAATATCTTCAAAAGCAAAACCAATCTCACTTCTCTCATTTCTTTCTTCATTTCACACGGTTCCCTTCTTCTTCTACCTCTCTTCTTTCTTTTCTCACGGTGAAGCTACAGCACCACCACCATTCCACCATCTTCCATTGTCAATATCTCATGGCTCACTTAATCAAATCAAAAACAAACACCACCAATCTCTTCCTCTCATCAAGCTCTACACTTCTATCTTTTCAAATCTTCAAGAGCTCAATTTTGGTGCCATGGAGAATCACCATTGATGGAGCTTGAGCTTGTGTTTCTACACATTATTACTCTTCTTTGCTTCTAGGTAAGGAATCTCAAAGAAAAATCAAGTTTCCTTCATGTTTTTGCCTTGACCGAAAATACTCATTTATGGAGCTCCTTGTGTGACCTTGTTCTAGCTCCATTTGAATCTTTCAAGGACTTGGTGGAGTCCTCTCTTGGTAGATATTCCAATTCCCTTCAAAGACCAAGGTAAAACAACTATCTTAATGCTCTTTGAACAATGTAAAACCTAGGGTTTACAATGAGATTAAGCTTGGAGCTTGAATACTCATCACATTGTTTGTGTAATGTTTAGAAGTTGACAAGCAACTAAGCTTAGCCGATTTTTAAACAAGGAAACAAGAAAGAAGTTTGTGAGGAAAAGAGGTAAATATGCTATCTCAATGTGGTTTAATGCCTTAGGAGAAATGAGCTTATGATGCTTGTTAAAACTACCTAAAGAGCAAATGGTGAATGACTTAGTAAGGTGTTCTCAAGGAGACTAGTAAAGGAACATATGTCTTAGTTGTGTAATTGCAGGTCAAAGGCTTATATATTGTGGAAATTCAGTGTTTAAGGTTTATGCAATTTAAGGGCCTAAGAGCCATGTTATTTAAGGGCCTAAGTGCCAAGCAATTTAAGTTATGCACTATATTGTGATGTAGTGCTAAATGTGTGAAGTTTGTGTATAAAAATGTGTTTGATGGATTTTAGGTGTTTTTGAATGAAATAAGGTAAAAACCTAAGTGTTTGGATGTGAGTATATGCAAGAGAAGCTATGGCAAAATTTGGAAAATGTGCAAGAAGTTCTAAGTGTTTTAAGAAAGTTTTGGTGAACTAGGAAGTTGTTTAAGGTTTAGGTAATGTTGATATCCAAGGAATAAGTGATGTTTAGGTAAGATGTGAAAAAGGAGGTTTAGTTAGTAAGAAAAGAAGCTTGAGAGATGATGTTAAGGTGTAGAGGAAACACCTTGGTATAGTGGTCATTATAGGTAAAATGCCACTTAGAAATCTTAAGGAGAAAACTATATAAGTGTTAGGAATTTTGGTAAGAAGAGAGTAAGTGTTTAAGGAGTTATAAAATGAGTTTTATGGATGTTATATGAAGGGTTAAGGGTGCCAAATGATGTTAGAACACATTAGGAGGCTTGAGGAAAAGTTTGGAGAAAGTTTGACAAGTTTTGGACAACTTCTGATGTTGTCCGACCCTGGTCCGACCCAGGGTGGGTCGGACAGCCTCTGTTAAGTTACCCGTTGATGTTTCTGGAATGGTCTGACCCAGATGGTTGGGTCGGACATGGGTCGGACATGTGTGCTCTAAGTCTCTAGAATGGTCCGACCCAGATGGTTGGGTCGGACATGGGTCGGACGTGAGTATTTAGCAGACGGGAAAAGTTTCTGGAACGGTCCGACCCAGCTGTGGGTCGGACGGTGGGTCGGACGGCCCAAAATTATGCAAAAAAAAAAGAAAAGACAATGTTGTAAGGAGAATCAAAGTGATATTTTGGTATTAGAATATGCCTAAGTTCATGTATGAAGTTTGGGTAATTAATGGAGGTGGAGAAATAATGCAACAAGGTTTGAAAAATGCAATTTTTTCCAAGTCTGTAGCTTTGGTCCGGGACCTAGGTCATGGTTCAAGTCCCGGACCAGGGGTGTAAAATAGGCCGAGAGTCACATAAGGATGTGGTCCGGGACTTAGGCCTTGTATAAGGTCCCGGACCACCCCATTTTAAAAGGCCGAGACTTGAGTTAGCATATGGTCCGGGACTTAAGAAGAGGACCAAGTCCCGGACCACTATAAAAACATTTTTTTAAGTTATTAAAAGATGTCTAATGAAGGGGATTGATGGATAATGATGTTAAGGTTGTTAAGGACATGTTAGGTGAGTTTTAATGACAATTAAGTGGGTGAAAAGTTGTAATAAAATGTGAAAGTAAAACAAGTTTAAAAGTGAAGTTATGTAACTAAGTTAACGGGGAAAAATTATAAGCATTAGTCATTAAATAATCAAGCAACCCCGATGTTAATAAAAACACATGTGATGTTAACAGTTGTTCGAGAATTGCTCGAGGAACATAAGTGGACGTGGTAAAGTGGACTCCGGTGACAGGTATGGTTTTCTTGCAACCTGTGTCCTACCGGATTACACCGGCTTGTATGCCAATGTGTTTTTCTGTATGTTTGCCACGTTGTAAGATGAAACATGTAATGAGTTTACAGTAATTCATATATGTGGCGTGTTCAACTCCGATACCATTTAACCTCGGCAGTGTTAACCTTAGTTAACTGAGTCTAGGATCACATGAGAGTTCGGTATTCGGAGTAAACGACCCGAACCATGGGACGTACTAACCACGGCTATGCGTGTGTTAATTGTGTGATATGTGTATGTGAATGTAGGGATCTCCCTTGTGTGTTTAACCCAGTTGTAATACTGTATGGTGTGTAGTTGTGACAAACTCCACAGTGGGGTTCTAACTAATATCTAAAGTAAGTATATACTAACAGTAGTGAGGAATCCGGTTAGGCCGGTCGCGCGTTGTTTGGGAGAGGGTATCCTTCTTAGCCTTACCCTTCTCTTTGTTATGGTTGTTTCCCTCACGGGTTTATGATCTCCCATTAGCTTACTCCAAAGCTTAGCTATTCTGACTTATGATCGGTTTAGGGGGAACATGTGTTTGTGTGGTGTGTACGGGCCTCCAAACCCGAACCATCTTAACTTAAGTTACTCGTCCGACTATTAGGACGGTAATGAGTGTTGTTGTTATTGTATAACGAGCTTACCATGAGGGTGACACCATTCTCTAGGCTCACCAGTGAATTAACTATGTTTGGGTCGGTTCCTAAGAGGACCGTTCCCGTTATGTTATGTGATGTTGTTGTAAAGTAAATCCTATTGTGATGTTATCATGTGCACATGGAAACGTGAAGGGTGTTGTTATGTTTGGTTATGTGAGGAACATTATATGTTATAAAATATGGAGTGTGTGGATCATGGAAATGAATCCCAGTGTGTGATAAGAGGCGTTTAAGGATAACCCGATTTAAGGGTAGATGTCGTCTATTAAGGAAGAAGCTCCATTAGAGGAGAAACACTCTAGGAATAATGAATACCATGAGTGACTTATCAAATAAGGATATATTATCCGTTTGTTGAGCCCATTGAGGCGAAATGTTATGTGTTGTGTGTTTACTGTTACATGCATGATTTAAATATAATCAACCGCATGCTAAGACGACAATTAGTTGTGCGTGGCCCGGTAGCATGTGGGCTGCGGGATTACCATACCAGTGATAAGTGCGAAATATATAGACTTTTAAGGGTTTAATTACCTTATAATTTGCAGTATTTTAAGTAATATTTCTCACTTATCTGACGATTTTCCTAGGTTTATGTTTTGATATGAATTGATATATTTTATGTGTTAAATGTAGGAAAAAGTGTTGGAATCAAGTAGTTTACTTCACAAGCTTTCCAACGCAACAAACGGCGAGTCAAACGGACTTATAACGAATAATCTGGAGCCGATTCAAGATTGGACTACAATCGTGTATATATATAACTGGCGGACAGGAGAGGCGCGGACACAACAGAGGCGTCCGCCTCATAAGTCGCGGACAAGAGAGAAACAACCGCCTCGCGGACGCGGATGAGAGGTCCGCCTGGTTTGGTCGCGGACAGGACATAGACGACCGCCTGGTTTGGTCGCGGACACAACAGAGACTACCGCCTCTTATCAGGCGGACAGCACACAGATGACTGCGAGGCGGACTGAGCTAGGCGCGAGGCGGACAAGAGCATTTCAGCGCACGGAACAGAATTTCGAACAGAGTTTTCTTCTTCCTTCTTCAGGCGCCGCAGTCGAACTACTTCATTAATTGCGATCGCCCACCTTAATTTGCGCGAGCGTGATGCCGGCTCTTCAATCAATGGCTGCTGCAGATCATCAATTAAATCTGTCTGAAATCAATTTCACTGCCCTATGAAATCTCAATCTTCACGGATCTGCACCAACTCCTCCGACTATCTTGATTCACCCTGTCACTTCTCCTTTGTCTGTTTCCCATGTCCTCCGCCTATATAAACCCACACTACTGGAAGCTAAAATACACACGATCCATACACACGATCCATACACACAATCCATTCATTTATCAGTCCACGAATTAATCCGTTCACCCACACAGTCTCCCACGATCGCACTCCATTCACTTCATCAAAAATAATCACCCATCCACTCCATTAAATTCCCACGTAATACATACACCCCACTTTCCATTTTATTTCCACTATTACGCACCAGCTCTACAGAAATAAATTAGCAGACGGGGCAACGCAAGACGAAGTTGAAGCGAGGAACCGGAGCGAACTTCTAAACTGGAGTTATCTCTTACCCTTACTTTAATTTATTTAATGCATTCCTTTTCTGTTATTGTTGTTTCTGTAACGATGAGCGAGTAAGTATTTTAGCTTCCCGGGTTGGGAAGCGAACCTATTTCCTAAATTCTGTTGTGTATTTCTTTAAATAAATTCTGTTAACTGCAACAGTTCAATTCCTGTCCTTCAAGTGTTTTAATTATTTGGCCGGTAGTTAAAACAACCCTTGTAGTTATTTTATTAAAATGCGAGAGCTGAGATAAATAACTAGACGAAGGAAGTTGAACCTAATTAACAACTAGAAGCCTGATCCGGCCTATAGGTTAATTAGACTCCAATAGAAACTGCTCTTTATGCGATTAATTGTCCGGTCTAGAGCATTAGCCTGCTGCTAGGTCTAACAATTGGTTAGGATTCATTATACTTAGTCGTTAATGAATTAATCAAAGTTTCTGAGTTATTGCAGTAAAATTAAAGAAAGAATTTACTAACAGATATAAAAGGAATAGGTAAGCAAACAACCCGGGGTGCGCTTTTCTATTTATCACATTCACCACTCTTTAAATCCCTCTGTGTTTATTTACTCTTTTAAATTGTTCTATTTTTCCTTGTAGTTTAGTTTCTTTTCAACCAATCAATCAAAACCGAAAAAAGTGATATTTCCTGTTTTCTTTAGTTTAACTTAATTTCCCAGTTAATCAAATATTTGTCAATTAATTATACGAGGTCCCTGAGATCGACAACCCCATTTAATCACTATACCCGCAAAACGATAGGTACACTGCCTATGTGGTAGAAGTAGTCACATATTTCTCCATCAACCAGCAAAGGTGCTGAGCCCCTTGGGGGCCACCCTTTCTCTTCTTTTCCTATTTCAGGTACAGAGAGCTGGAAGCCGTTCAAGAGTAGGACGGGGTAGTCATTGTACATGGGTATTCATTTAAGTGTATATATACAGTAGGTGTAGTAAGACCGATATTGTTGTCGGCATCAGTTTATAAATACTCGGTATAGTTGAAAGGTGTATGTTGTTGTTGTTGTGAATGGAAAGGGATAATAATGTGTAGTTGCTCGGGAATTTAGCCCATCAGACCGGTACAATGTATATGGATTAGCCTTGTTAGCCACGTAGGTGGCTAACGGCGTGTAACACCAACGAGTTAAGTAATGTGATGAGGTTTGTATTTCCACTGCAGTTTATTGTACGTGTGTTAATGTTGGATGGGGTGTTACAACCGACCTTAGGTTCACATAAGTGATCGGTATTCGGAATAAACGTCCCAACCCATGGGAACGTTCTAACTACGGCTATCCGTGCATTATTGTATGTTGTGACAATGCGTGATGTATGTGACTTGTTTAATATGTCGTTGATGTTGGATACTGTTATCCGCGTTGTTGAAATGGGATATGATTTCCCTTATGTGTCTAACCGAGTTAGTAACACTATGTGATGTATGTATGTGATAAGTTCCATAAGGGAACCTCTAACTAATAAGTATATGTATGTATGGAGAGGAATCCGGTTGTTCCGGTCGCGCGTATTGTTTGGGAGTTAATATATACATATAAGTGAATTAACTCCCATCCTGTTATGTTAGGGTTGTTTTCCTTCATTGGATTTCGACCTCCCACTAGCTTAGCCAAAGCTTACCTACCCGACCTCCACATCGGGCTAGGAGGGAAATTATGTACAATGTTGGTAGGGTGTTGAAGCCTAAGTTCGCTTCGACTCCCTCTTTGTTATGTTACGGTTGTTCTTCCTCCTTGAATTACAACCACCCACAAGCTTAACCAAGGCTTACCTACCTCATCACTATTGGAGCTAGGGGGAAATTGTGTATGTGTGTACGGTCCTATATGAGGCCGCCACTCAAGTAAAGAAAATGTATGTATGTTGTGCTCGGGCTTATATCACCCCGGCACTCCCTAAATGAAGTTCATGTACTCTAAGAAGAGTGAAATTAAGTTGTGTATGTTATAAAGTGAAGTGTGTTGTTATGTTGAGTGTGCTAACCTTGTGTATGTATTCTATTAATGGATGTTTGCTTATAAGCATGATATGTGTGTGAGTTTGTGCATGTTTGAAATAAATCAACCGCATGCTAAGACGACAAATAGTTGTGCGTGGCCCGGTAGCATGCGGGCTGCGGGATTACCATACCAGCAAAGGTGCTGACCCCCTTTGGGGGCTCCCATACTTTTCAGGTACAAGGAACTGGAAGCCGTTCGAGAGTAGGACGGGGTAGTTGTGTATGTGGTAGTCATGAGAATTGTAATATTATAGGTGTAGTAAGACCGAAATTGTATCGGCGTAGTTGGTAATACTCGGTACAGTTGTAATGTAAGTGTATAATGAATGTTGGACATGGAACGGGATTAATGTGTAGTTGCTCGGGAGTTTAGTCCATCAGACCGGTACGATGTATGTATGTTAGCCTTGTTAGCCACGTGGGTGGCTAACGGCGTGTAACACCAAAGAGTTGAGTTATGTTGAGTTGTGATTTCCGCTGCAAAGAGTTGTTAAGTGTGTTATTTGTAGTTGGGGTGTTACAAAAAGTGGTATCAGAGCGAAGTATCGCTCTGATGACTGAAATACCGAGCTTAGGAAGTACCGAGTTAAGAGTTTAGTACCTTGGGTTAAGGGTTGAGTGATAGCGTGAGGAGTACGCTAGTTAGGGAAACACCAGTGTGTACTGGATACCTACAGTATCCATCCCGCCCTCCACAAACCCTATTTTATAACTTGGGAAAGAACGCCAGAGAGATGAGAGTCATCTCTTACTCGGGAAAACCCGATCTGGCTGTTACTAAGTATCCTTATAAGTACGGAGAACCTGTCACACGGTAGATCCCGAAAGGCGTGAATTCCGAAGACGATCTCCATTTTAACAATGTCTGCCGCATGAGTTAGCGAAAAGTGAAGAATTTTATGCATAAGAGAATGGAATTTCCGGCACCCTGGGTCGACATGCGAAGCAGTCGAGGATAACCAGCGTGCAAGCACTAACCGTGCAACAGTGGAGAAGTGAAGTAGTAGAACCCGAGACGAGTGTCTACGGGACTACAATGTTGACTAACACACCAACGGTACACCAACCGAGCAAAGAACTACGACGTAGTACGAGGAGGATACGATACTAAGTAAAAGGGGTCTCCCAGAATGGGAAACACCCTAGTTAATGGTTATCAGGTGAAGACAGAGAGAACTACCCAAGGAATTGTTGTTAAGACGATAAGATCAAGCAAGGGCCAGCAAGGCCACAGATGTTAAAGCGGGTCAAAGCAGTACCGCAACCGATGTGTATTGAACCAGTAGCCAGTCAGCATGGCGCACTTGCCAAGGCAAGTGCTGCTACAACAAGGCTGGCGGCAAATTATTAGCAACTATAAAGTACTTAGTAAAGTACCATGAAGTAAAGTGAGATCATCATAACTGTGGAAAGGCTTAGCAGCCTGACCTCTGTAATTGGAAACACACCAGTCAGCAAGAAGCTAGACTTGGTTAAGGCGAGAAAATGTTGTGAACCACGAGAATTTTCTTTCAAACTTAAATTCATTTTCAAAACCTTTTCAAAACCTTTTTCAAAACCAAATTTTCTTTCAAACCCAATCTATTTTAAATTCTTCTTCTTTTAAACCAGACCAGAAGACCTACACCGGCCTCAGTGCCACATGGTAGGTAAGTTATACCCAGTTACTTTTAAACAACCGGATGGAAACCGGTAAACCCAAGGGTAACAACCCGAGGGAATGGAGTGAGTTCATAATAATACAACAGTGGATACACTTTCCTTGATTAAGTTCGGGAAGCATGGAATGCATATTATCATAGGATAATATAAGAGGAGTTGACAACAGAATACTTCACCTAGGCGTGTGACGACACTACGAGTATACCAACTGTAATGTGGGACGACCGCACTCCGATAGGAGCTTGTGGGCCTGACAGACCTACTTATGGGTTAGTCAGGTAAGTAGCAATGTATCAGTAGGATACCCCACGTATGTATACGAGTGGAGTCTAGAACACGGGAAGTAGTCGACTCCATACTACGGTCCGAAGTAAAAGTCAAGCAAGAGCAATGGATTACATCGAATCGTTGAAATAAAGGAACCCAGTTAAGTTAAGGAAGACTAAAGGAATTAGTAAGTGTATTTTAAGGAAATGTTTAAGGGTGAACAAGTGCGAAGGGCACTGATTAGTAAGTAAGGACATGGAATATGTCATAAGGAACCTGAAGGACGAACATATAGCTGGAGTAAGTACCCAGCCTAAATATGGCGAGGCAGATGCCTACTATGATACGTTAATGTGCAATGATCGGGATGAGACTCCCGAAGTGATCACTTGAACTAAGGGAATATCAATCTCACTGGAAATGACATTTAACCCAGCCAAGAACGCAGGGCGATGTAGCTAATGAAACGTACTCATAAGTGCGAGCCGGATATAATGGCATGACCTAGTAACACCCAGGAACTATCCTTAAAAGGGTGTTTGGGTCAACAATGGTTGAACGAATAACGTGGCAGAAATGCAAGGGTTGAGACTAACACCCAGTTTGAGCATAAGACGTCAAGAGAAAGTCTGACATCCTTGAAGGGGCATCCCATGAAAGGAATTAATCATGGAGCCCAATACAACCTATAAACCGTGTATTATGTACGGGAAGTAAATGTGTGTGAACCTACAATGAGCAGAGCTCGAGGCCATAGGGCTTATAAGCCACAAGTAAAATGTGTTAAGGAAATTTTATTGATTACGAAAGTTTATGTTATATATAAATAAGTAAAGCGGATAACGAACCACTGCTTTAAGAGTGGGGATACCTCGTGATATGTGAGACCGCAACAGCGGTAGTTATGTGAACTAGGTTCAGGAAATGTGTTAGGAGTTGACCATTTTGTTATTACCCAAGAATGATGTGAGTAGGAATAAATCGAAAAGAGGTGTTTGTACCAGTTGTGGAGACCGCAAGAGTAATAAGTCTAATAGCAACCACCATAGGTGTGTGATGCTAAATGCGTAATGAACAACGCTCAAAGAGCATAAAGACTCAAAAACAATAGCGTGTTCAGCAGTCGGCCAACTAAGTGGCGAAACACAGTGCAATGGCAGAAGCTAATATAATAGCGGATGCCGGGTAAGTTAATGTTATACAATAAGTAACCGCACGGTGCGCAGCAAGCGACCGTTGCATAAGTATTGTTAAATAATAATGTGGCAAATAAGACCAGTTATGAGTGAAACTCGATGGACATACAAATAAGTGATGATACACAGACTGAGCAATACGCCAGTAGTTGATGCTACGTGATAAGGAACACAGTATGAATTCCTATTGCTATCTCATAAGAGACTTACTGTCAAGAGTTTACGCCTCTGCACTCTGTATGACTGAGTGTTTTGGTATTGCGCTTGAGCGGTAATGATCAAGTGAGATAGCTAGGAAGTCTGAAAATGTTAAATGTGATAGAAGAACAAGACTTGTGATGTGATAAAACCGATGCATAAGATAAGCACGGCAAAGGGTACTTGGTTGACATAAGTGACTACAGTAGCACAATTGTTGAATATCGGTATGGAACATACCTCAAGTGTTGGAAATAACCGACAGAGTACTACACAAAAGGTAGTAGCTCAAACTTAACCGACAGTAAGTCGGAAGAAACCAAGTAAATCATTGTAGAATACAATAGATTATCGTGGAAACGAATAGAAAGTTTGTAACTCACCGAATTCGCTCACGGTAAGAAATACCACGCGTCGGTTGAGAAACCGTTATTACCAAGATAAAGGTGATAATCGGGGATGTATAATACAGTAAGGATAATGTATGGAGCAAACTAAGCTCTAAATTATCAAGAGTTGCGCAGCAGAAACTGGTGAACCAGTGAGTCAAACGATGAATGTGAATAGTGAACATGAGTGAATGGCAAACTAATGATGCCTAAAAGCCTCACAGGCCAGAATCGAAACCAGTTAAGAGTCAAAGTAAACTCTAGGAGAATTCTTGGTTAGGGACTAACCGCCAATATGGCTAAGATCCTCAAACCAGAACACATTGTGTAATAAACCGCGTGGCGATAAACACTTCACGACGGTAGAATGTTCTAAACCAGTGATTAACTGATTGATTACGTGGGTAATCCCTTTTAAGGGGGGTAGAGCGCAGAACCACTTAGTGTCTTTTACCGTACAAGTGTACGTGAACTATGATGTGCATAGCACAAAATGATTTGTTTTGATGATTGGTGTGTGTGTTACATAAACATACACATTCATTCATGGTTAGTTGTGGTAATTACGCACGGAAGATGCGAATACCCTTGCGATAAGTGTGTTTATTGTGTCAACAAATGTGTGTGAAAGTATAAGTATAAGGGAGTAGAAAAAACTCCCGGGGAACTAAAACCCCGACAGTGTATGTTCATATGATACCAAATGTAATATTGTGTATTATATTTTGATAAAAATATATATATATGGATATATGTATATTACAGTATTGTGATTTATGAAGAGGTATGACACCAACGTAGAACCTAGTGAGAATTAAATTCCCTAGGTAACTTGATTTAAAATAAATCGGGAAGATGATTGATGGACATAGTTCCACCCTTGGAGATGTAATGATTACGACTAGATGGATTAGAAGATAGAAAATGGTACATGCTTGAATTAGTTGTTGTTTGAAATTAAAGTGGGAGGTGAAACTTGATTATCATGAGATCAAGGGAAGCCGAACACAAATTGGGGTGGAGAGATAGTTCAACACTGATGCTGATCACATCAGGGTTGGATGATTCTTGAAACTCCCTATAAGTGGTCATAAATAATCACATCAAGAATAAGATGCAGTTAACAATAATTGGACTTGGAGTTGTATGGAGCTTTCAAAAGAATTTTAAATTGGGTTTCAAAGTTGCAATTGGTATTTTCTAGACTTCAATAAATATTTTAAGATTCTTAAGTGGTATTTTCAAAGGAAGGACTACCTTTATGTGACCTCGTAGAGGATTTTCAACTTGTATCCTTCCAATAAAGGATTTCATTATACTTAACCTCATAGAGGGTACTTTCCTACTACTTGCTCACGAGCTGAGGACGCATGAGCCTTTGTCTTAGGACCGGTGACATGAGAAGTATATTTTAAAGATGTATGCAATTGTTTTGATCTCCCAAAGGAACGGGGACCAGAGTGTCCATCGCGACCGGTTCTGCGGGATCACAGTGTATATGTACTCAACATGGGTCTCGAACCCATGAAGAGATGGAAAAGGAATTTCTGGTTGATATACATGCTATGACATGTTGTGTGGTATGTGTAATAATTATTATTTTGACCTTGAGTCCTAATGCATTAAGTTCCGGAAGTGTTGTGTTATCAAGACCTAAGAGTCTAAATGTTGTTATGTTACCCAGACCTAAGAGTCTAAGGGTTGTTATGTATGTACAATGTTGTTAAGGTACCCGGACCATTAAGTCCGAGGATACTATGTAAGTATGTTATGTCATGTTATGTATGTATGGATGTGTTACCCGGACTGTTAAGTCCGAGGTTGTGATGTAAAGTATGTTTGTTATGGAAGTTTTATGTTACAAGTAATCCCCGTATTCTAACCAATGATGTGTGGGAAGTGTGAACTTCGAGGACGAAGTTCTTTTAAGGGGGGTAGATTGAAATACCCCAAACCTTAATATGTTAATTAATTATGTAATTATAATTTTCTAAGGCTAATTAAGTCCATAAGATTATTGGTGAAGAAATAAAAACCAAAAAGAAAAAGAAAATGTGTAAAAGTCACAAAACGTGAAAACGCGTATTTAATTGTTTTAGGAGGTATAAAACTTTCACTGGGGTTATAAATTATTTTTATACCCTAATTACACACTAATAACATGTGGGAAAAATTCCGGAAGAAAACGGATACAAATAATGCGTTAAAACGCTAACGGAGTCTAAAGCGCGTTTTTTTCGAGAAAACCCGAAAACGTGACTTTAAACAGTCAAATGACCCCGTAAAAAATTATAGTTATCATATAACTATAAATAAACATTAATGGGGGTATAATAACCATTAAAATTAAATAAACGAGAAAATTCCGGAAAACGGGCCCGGTTAGTGAATAGTGCTAAAACCGGGTAAATTAATAGGCGTTTTCTGTAAAAGACGAAAAAGTTCCAGTGTGTATATATTAGTGGGCCGGTTTTTATTAATGTAGACAGCCCCTCACACATGACTAGTTAGCTAATTAAATAAGTCAAAAGGTAAAAAGTAAAAAGGTACCCCCACCCTCTCTTCCTCCCTCACTTTCTCTTTTCCTTTCTCTTTCCTCTCTTTCTTCTTCTTCCAACGTTTTTCTCCTCCCTCTGGCCTGAACGATTTTGAGCTCCCCTCCCATGGCTCCTCACTTCAATGCCATGTCCAAGCTTCATTAAGGCTCCAACCAAAAAATAAATACATATTCTCTTCCTCTCATCATCTCTATCATCCTCTCTTTTCAAAATTCGAAAAGGATGAACTTCATCCATATGGGTTTTCTCCATTTGAAGAGAAAAGCACATCACCTTATAGCTTGGAGTCTCCTCTTCCTTCTAAGGTCAAAAATTTCATTGAAAAACTCATTCTGTTCTCTCTCCTGAGGTGGTCACCGATTTTTACCCATTGTGATGCCTTGTTTTTCTCCTTGTTCTTGAGCTCCAAATTGACCCTTCAATGGTGGAGAGAAGTTCCCCTCTCGATTCAAGGGTGAAAATCCCTCTTGAAAGGTTCACAAAGGTAAACCCTAACTGTGTGTCTAGCCCTTGATTGAATTGAAATATTCCAAGGGTTTAGATAATTAATTTAGTGTGTTTTGTGTTCTTGGATGTTGGGATGGAGTTTGGAAACTCCATACCCTCTTACCCGATTTTTGGAGGAGATGAGGAGCAAGAGGAGATTAAGGAGAGACTTGTGAATTTAAGGTAAAAAAACTACCTTAATAACTATCTTGGTTGTTTAAGAATTGGGATGGGTTAAATTGAAAATGACCCAAAAATATGGAAAGTAATGTGTTAGTTGGTTTGAGGTATTTGTGAAATTAATTGTGAATAAAAGGGCCTTGGAGCCAAGTGTTTCGAGTTGTGGCCATATTGTGGTTATTGAGAATTTGGAGTTATGTTATTGTTGATGGATCTGAGGATTTATTATGTGCTGGTAGGACCCTTTAAGGGTGTGGCTAGAGTAGGAATGTCAATTGATGTGAATTGATGTTTTGGGAGATGTTAAGTTTATGGGGAGGGGTTATGGCGAAATTTCGATAGAAAATAAGTGTTTGATGATGGCTTGGCGAATGGGAGAACCTTGGTGTTTGTAGTATTGAGAAGAGAGTGGTTTAATAGCCTTGAAATGGCATTTGGGAAAACTAGGAAGAGAAGGATGAAAAATCTGTAGCAATTTGCATATGAGGAGTTTCTAAATGCTAGAAAAGAGTTGGTGTTTATAACTTGTGAAACAAGGAGTGGAGTGTGGGTTTTAGAAGTGCATTTTGTAGGAATGATTGGAAATGGTCATTGGTGGATTTGGAAAGGTTGGTGGAAGGTTGTGAAATGTCTGAAGAGGTTTAAGATGCATTGATATGCATAATGCAATAGAGGGAATATAAAGTTTTGAGAATTTGAACAAGAATTGGGTGGTGGATTGGACCAACGTTTTAGGAGCATTTGAGGAGTTTTAGTGTGTGTGTAAACATGTAGGAAACATGTGGAATGTTTAGGAAATGATTGGATGTGGATTAGGGGTTGAAAACTGATCAAAAACTATAAATTTTGACAGTTCCAGAGGTGGTCCGGGTTGCAAATCCGTTCGCAAACCCGGACCATAGCAAAAACACGGCAGAAGACCATCCCAGGGGGTGGTCCGGGTTTGTAACCCCGGACACAAACCCGGACCATGTTAAAAGTGCCCAGAAAGTGGTTCTAAGGGTTGTTATGGTGGGGAAGTGAATGGTAATGGTTTTAGATGTTGATTAGGCCTTGTTTGGTGAGTTTTAAAGGCCATTAGAAGTATAAACAAGTGTTGGAAGTGATTGAGAAATTTGTGAGTTTAAGTACACAAAGTTAAACCGAAATAACGGGATAACAGGGTAAGTACGGGGAGTAGCAATTATGTACCTACCATAACGCCTTAATATTAATTGAACCATTTGACATGTGAATAGTGGTTCAAGAGTAAGACATGAGGAACAAGTGTGAACCGAGGAACGTGAGAACACCCGGTAAAGTAATTCCCCACGGTGACAGGTATGGTTTTCTTGCAACCTGTGTCCTACCGGATTACACCGGCTTGTATGCCAATGTGTTTTTCTGTGTGTTTGCCACCTTGCAAGATAAAGCATGAAATGAGGTTACAGTAATTCATTATTGTGGCGTAATTAATTCCGATACCGCTTAACCCTAGTTATGTGTTAAATAATAGTTAACCGACCTTAGGTTCACATAAGTGATCGGTATTCGGGAATAAACGTCCCAACCCATGGGAACGTTCTAACTACGGCTATCCGTGCGTTATTGTATGTTGTGACAATGCGTGATGTATGTGACTTGTTTAATATGTCGTTGATGTTGGATACTGTTATCCGCGTTGTTGAAAATGGGATATGATTCCCTTATGTGTCTAACCGAGTTAGTAACACTATGTGATGTATGTATGTGATAAGTTCCATAAGGGAACCTCTAACTAATAAGTATATGTATGTATGGAGAGGAATCCGGTTGTTCCGGTCGCGCGTATTGTTTGGGAGTTATATATATATATATGTGAATTAACTCCTATCCTGTTATGTTAGGGTTGTTTTCCTTCATTGGATTTCGACCTCCCACTAGCTTAGCCAAAGCTTACCTACCCGACCTCCACATCGGGCTAGGAGGGAAATTATGTACAATGTTGGTAGGGTGTTGAAGCCTAAGTTCGCTTCGACTCCCTCTTTGTTATGTTACGGTTGTTCTTCCTCCTTGAATTACAACCACCCACAAGCTTAACCAAGGCTTACCTACCTCATCACTATTGGAGCTAGGGGGAAATTGTGTATGTGGGTACGGTCCTATATGAGGCCCGCCACTCAAGTAAAGAAAATGTATGTATGTTGTGCTCGGGCTTATATCACCCGGCACTCCCTAAATGAAGTTCATGTACTCTAAGAAGAGTGAAATTAAGTTGTGTATGTTATAAAGTGAAAGGTGTTGTTATGTTGAGTGTGCTAACCTTGTGTATGTATTCTATTAATGGATGTTTGCTTATAAGCATGATATGTGTGTGAGTTTGTGCATGTTTGAAATAAATCAACCGCATGCTAAGACGACAAATAGTTGTGCGTGGCCCGGTAGCATGTGGATGCGGTATTACCATACCATCAAAGGTGCTGACCCCCTTTGGGGGCTCCCATACTTTTCAGGTACAAGGAACTGGAAGCCGTTCGAGAGTAGGACGGGGTAGCTGTTTGTATGTGGTAGTCATGAGAATTGTGGATATATTATAGGTGTAGTAAGACCGAAATTGTATCGGCGCTAGTTGGTAATTACTCGGTACAGTTGTTGTAATGTAAGTGTATAATGAATGTTGGACATGGAACGGGATTAATGTGTAGTTGCTCGGGAGTTTAGTCCATCAGACCGGTACGATGTATGTATGTTAGCCTTGTTAGCCACGTGGGTGGCTAACGACGTGTAACACCAAAGAGTTGAGTTATGATGTGAGTTGTGATTTCCGCTGCAAAGAGTTGTTAAGTGTGTTATTTGTAGTTGGGGTGTTACACAATTGGTGTTCTCCTCTGTTCTTCACATGTTATCCACGGTTTGGAGAAGCAAAGAGAGGATGGAGGAGCCTTGGTGTCGGCTGGGAAGCAAGGCAAATGAGAGAATAGGTCAATTTCGCCTTAAAAACCCTTTTCTTGCTTTGTTTAATGTATTTAGTGTGTGATGACTCACCATAGATAGGTGGCATTGATTATTGGAGGGCAAAAGGGGGTCTCACACGGTTTTTTTGAAGGCTAAATCAATCAAGGAGTCAAAAAGTGTGATATATAGACTATAATATGATAAAGGTAAAAGTAGTCCCTTAATTTAAGGAATGTGTTGGAACCTTGTCCCTTGAGCTTGCAAGTGGCGAAAATAGGCTCCCTTGCTTGTGGCTGTCGACCTCATGTTCCAATGGGTCAAACTTTGACCTTTTGACCATTCTTAGTCAATGTTGACTCAAACGGCCCCCCTTTTAGGGTTTTATTAATATTTTAATATTAAATTTGTAAAAATTTGTAAATTTCTAGAATTAAATTCCTAATATGATATAATATGATATATTATCATATTTAAAGGTAATTATGACCTTTAAGCCCATTAAAAACCAATTTAGAAGGCAATTTCACAAAAACGTGCTTTAAGGTGTTTTAGTGCACATTTTGTGTTGCAAGGTGTTTCTGAGCTTGGTTCTTTGAGAACGGTTTTGTTGTGTTCCTTACATGATATCTGATCATTGAATCCAATTTTATATCATTTAGAGGTCATTAGACCTTTATGGTTTCTTAGAGCACATTTTTGCCCTACTTGACCTTGAAGCATGTAAATGCTTGTTCTTTGTGTTAGATTGTTTTCCAACAATCGTAATATGTTTAGTAATGTGTTAATAAGCTTAGGACAAATTTTTAGATCCTAATAAGTTCATTTGGGTATTTATTTACCCTAAACAGGCAAAGGGTGCAACATCTTGCTTTGTGTTGACCACTGTTGTTCTCAGTTGACTTTAAGACAGGTTTAGGCCTTAATCAATGTGATTAGATGTTTAATCCATGTTTTATTAGCTTGGGGTATTTCATAGACTATATTATAAAGTCTAAATCAAAGTTTGAAAATAAAATCAAAATGGGCAATTTAGTATGAATAGTACCCAATAATAACATTTAATTACTAAGTATTAACCATGGTCAATTGTCACCCATTTACTTGAATACCCTTGCCGACCTCATATGGCTGTTATGCCAACTCATTAAGCTACCTATAAACAATTAACTAGCTAATTAGATGAGTCACTAATTACTATTCCTAAAGTAACTTAAAATAAGCTTAAAGGCAAAACTAGCTTAATTTCTCTCATTGCCTTGCTTCCCAGCCGACACAGCAGCTTCACACTCTCCCTTTGGCTTCTCCAAACCGTGGCTAACTCACCAAGAACATAGAAGAACACCTTGCTACCTAGGTAAGCTTAGTTAGTCATTTTATGTTCATTTTCTTCACAATTCTTACCTCTTTCAATGGATCAAATCATCAACCACTTCCATAAATGTTCTTAGGTTGTTTGGAGGTTAAATGGAGGGTATCTCGGCATTAACAAGGGAAGAAGGTGGAGAAAGCTAATCTTGTTCTTAAGGTATAAAAATGTGCTTTAAGCACATATCTTTTGGTTCCCTTCAAATTCGGCTGTGAAACTTTGTTCCTAGCCTTATTATCTTATTCTTAACATACTTATTCAGTTGGTATATCAAGAGCTTCAAGGTATAGCCAGATCCAAGCCAAAAACACCATTTTAGGCATTTTAAACAAGGTAAAAATTAGCCATCTTCTAATCTGAGTTTATACCAGTTTAAAGCTTGGTTATAGTAGCTCTTTTGATGCTCTTACTCTTTGTGTAAATTAGGCCGAATTCAGCCTTGGGAACCTTGGTATTTTGAGGTAAATTTTACCTTGAAAATTGACATTAAACACTTCTTATGGTTAGATCTTGCTGGAGACTAATCATGCCTTAATTGCTGTTTGAAAACATGTAACTAATGCTGTGGAAATATTATCTCCAATCAGCCGTGGCCAAACAAGGCCTTAACTAGGCAAAAACAAGGTATAAATCACTTAAACCTTCACTTGGTATATTAATATGTGCTTATACATATTTGTATAATATGTGCCGTGAGTGAACAAGGTATTAAGGTCTTATTTTGACCTTAGGTGATTAAGGAATGGTTTAATAAATTTTTATAACTAATTAATTAGCATAATTATCAAATTTAAGACATTTTGTGGAAAATTGGTAATTATTGAAATATTGGTGTAGGGCAGGCCGAGTTTAAGGCTTTTATGGGCATTTATCTGTAATTTATTTTATAAGGTAATGTTTGTAATAAGGCCATGTACTTTAGGCCATTTTATTAATGCATTTATAAGCTTTTATTTAAGTTTAGGTGCTAAAAGTAAAAGTACCGCAAGGAATTGGGGTTATAGTGTAAATAAATTAAATTTGGGGGCTATAAAAGGATATAGCCGAAAATTGGAGGTTTAAATAGTTTATATAAAAATTATAAGATTATATAAAGTTTTGGGGTTAAATTGTAATTTCTGGAAAAATTGGGGTACAAGTCGTAATATATGGAGTTTAATGGTCAAGGAAATATTAAGGTGGTCAACCTTGACCATATGCTAGGTTTTGACCAAATTAAATAAGTTAGATAACTTATTTAAGGTTTTATAATAAGATAAGTATTTTATTGTAACAATTTTATAACATATGTGGTATATATGTTGTTTCCGAAAGTTAAGGGTGTATAATGGTGTTATAAACACCCATGGGCTATTAGCAATTTTTAGGAATTTATTGGGTTGTTTTTGGAATTAAAATAAACTATATATGTATAATATATAGTTATTATGTCATTATGACACTTTGGAATAAAAGATGGGGTGGAAATGAAAATATACCGAAAGTAAATGGGTTAGTAAGGGTAATTATAACCCTTTGGTGGCATTTGGTGATTTTAGAATAATATAAGAGTATTTATTAAGATATGTGTATAATATATAGTTTTAATGATATAATAAAACTATATGTTATAAATAGGGCCAAATGGCAATTATAAAACAGAATAAGGTCTGTTCGGAATTTACAAAATATAACCATAGGTTATACCTTTTATAAGTTAAAAATGTTATATTATATGGTATATATAACATGGTATAAATGATGGGGTGAATTTGTAAATAAAGGAAACTATGGATTATGGAAAAAGAATAAGGTTTAATATATGTGCCTATGCGGCAATATATAATAGTTTTGTATAAAAAATATAGGATATAAATTAAAGGAAATAAAGATATCATATTATATGATATTAATATATGGTATAACATTACATAAGTTATGTGGTCAAAATAGAATTTAATAAATTCAAGGGCTGTACCGAAATATTAAAGGTTGGAAAATGAATTTTAGACTAAGGTCTATAGTGTTATAAATGTTATAACAATTATATGGTTTAGATGGAATTAATATAAGTAAGGATATTCACATTAAATAATGTGACGAACTATAAATAAATGAGATTTATAAACTAAAGTATTTATGGAATAAACCTTAGGAGTTGTAATTATACAACATAAAATGTTACATAATATTAGGATAATGATCTTAATATAAGTTGTATAATATAATACAACTAATGGGAATAATCATCTAATATAGATGATAAAATGTAACATATAATATAAGAGGTTATTAAACTCACGGAATTTACCTACGTGTGTAAATGTACATACACAAGAATAATGTATATAAGGATGAGTATATATTATGGTTGGAAACCATATAATATAATGGTGGTGGTTATTACACGAAAAATAGTTACGAACTATAAAGTATAAGTTTTTGGATGCAAATATTATTTGCTAAAGATAATGGAGTATATAATACAATGTATTATAATGGATGGTGGGAAAATAATACAATATAATATAATAATGCATGCATACATGCAACCATAGGTTATGTACCTATATTAATGGTGGATAAGATTAAAGAAAAATAATGAATTAAACTTAACAGTTGAAATATTTTGACATACGAGTTTTAAAGTAACGAAGCCGACCAGTTTAGAGAAACCCGTAACAAATAACTGTAGAAATCCGGGGATGAACTGTCGGGGTTACTTGTTATTCGGAGATACCGAGATGTAGTTAGTCATGGAGACTGACTTATAGTTTTATTACTGTTTAGATCATACTACAGACGAGGACGCTTGACGAGCTAGTGGTCTACACTGCGCATCCTAGGTCTTGGTGAACGGTATGTAAAGGGTTTGATCCGAGTTGTCCTAAGGAAACTCCTTGGGCTCGGATTTGTTTGTTATCACTTGTGTGTTAAGTGTATTGGATACGTGTATGTGATTGTGTGCTACTGCATTTATTATTATGCACGAGCGTCCTACGGGACTAACACTATGTCGACTATAGATCGACTTATATAAACATACATATACGTTAATGTGATAACATGACAGTTACTTGATATAATACCATAGTATTAAAATTAAGTATATGGTAACCTAAGTAAAATACTTAGGGATGAGTCACGACATTGTCGGTCTCTAGAGCATGGATCTCGAACATGAATATGACCTAGATTACTTCTAGGTATGCGTGAGACCCATTGGGCAGCCAATTGATAAATTATTCTCCATAAGACTAAGAGCATATCTTAAACATGAGAGAGAGATGGTATAAGTTGAGGTGAGGAATCCCGGTAGTTTACGAACTACTTGGTTGCGCAGTTGTGATCACTGAGGGGGTCCCCGATCGGGTTCCGCTCCAGGTTATACCCATACGAGCCCTATTTGGATCGTGGGTCAGGTTGTAACACCCCTACTACGCACATAACACTAAATGAAATCGCAGCGGAATTAAATAACTAAACAGTAACTAACGCTTCGGTGCTACAACGCCGTCAACCACCCACGTGGTTGACAAGGCAGAATAAATACAAGTGTACCAGTCTGATGATCAGACTCCCGAGCATAAACTAAACCAGAAATACATTATATACAATACCGAGTACTACATACATCCTTCACTGATAATCATCCCTGTAAACTGTCACAACCAAATATATAACACGCCACGGGAGCACAGGCGCCACCCGGGCCAACATCCAAAAGAACTCAAAAGTAAACCACCTCCTAGGATCTAGAGCCACTCCGCTTCTTCGATCCTCATCCTGCAGTATAAGAAATATGGATCCCCCGAGGGGGTCAGCAACCCTTGGCTGGTATGGGTAACGCGCAGCCCATCGGCTACCGGGATACGCGCAACTAATTGTCATGATAACATGACATCATTATCATAACATAACATAACATAACATAACATAACATAACATAACATAACATAACATAACATAACATAACATGTGGCATAGCATCAATAGTGCACAGCACAACATCACATACACGGTGGAACTTCGTTCCACAATAACACAAACCCACAAGGGTCAAATATCACAAGAGCCTAGAGAATGATTCACTCTCATGTTAAGCTCGTTAAACACACTCATTACCGTTCTGTTAGACGAACAAGTAACTTAAGTCACAGATGGTTCGGATTTAGTGACCCGAACACACCACACAAACACATGTTCCCACTAAACCGATCATAAGTCAGAATAGGTAAGCTTTGGAAGAAGCTAGCGGGAGATCGAACGCCAAATTAAGGAGAACAATCTTAACAACATAAGAGTCGAATCTGATTCAGATATCTACTCTTAACTTACATGCATGACCGGACAACCGGATTCCTCACTTCCCAGTTAACACTTGTTAGAAGTTCGTAATGGAACTTAACAACCAATACACAATAGGTGGTAAGTCATGTTAGACACACACAAGGGAAATGAGTCACAACATAACATCACCATAATATGAACAACTATAAACTCATTACATGTTTAAATCTTATAACGTCATAACACACAGAAAAAACATACAACACACAAGCCGGTGTAAACCGGTAGACAACAGACTGCAAGAAAACCATACCTTGGTCCTTGCCTCGTTTGGTTTCCTCCGTAGGTCACTCCTATACATAGTTAATAACGTCGGTTAATTATTTATTTAACTTCAAACTTACTAAGTATTTAACATGATTGTATGACATGTTTTAATGTCTATCTTACCCTAGGTTACCTTCATTATACCCCCTAGGGTTAACTACATAAGTCACATTCTTTTCTGTTTTTTTTTTACAAGTTTGGTCCGACCGACCTTACCGACCGAACTTACCTAAGTTCGGTCGATTCCAGAACACATTTCCGTCAAAATTTTCTACTTCGACCGACCTTGTAAGTTCGGTCGCATGTTCGGTCTATTCCCGAGAGTTTCTTCCCTTTGAAAATTTAGCCGCCGACCGAACTTGCCAAGTCCGGTCCCATGTTCGGTCGATTCCAGTAACTCAATCCGTACACAAAATACAAGCCCGGCCGACCTTGCAAGTCCGGTCCCCAAGGTCGGTCCATTCCAGAAGCCAATTCCCGCAGGGTAAACTGGGCTCGACCGACCTTGCAAGTTCGGTCGCAAGTTCGGTCGCAAGTTCGGTCTGGCCCAGACCCTTGTTTTCCTTTCACATTCAACTCCAAACTTCACCCCTTGTAACCTAGTACCCTACTAACCTCATTTGGGCACTTCAAACACACCTTAAGACCTCCTTAACCACCCATAAAAAACTCATTTCTAATTCCTTAAGCCTTTACTTATATCTTCACAAAATTCCTAACACTTACAATGTTTTCTCCTAGTCTCCAAGTGGTGTTTCATACCTAGGATAACTACTATCTTACAATACTTTCTCTTCATTTTAACATCATCTTTCAAGCATCATTCCTTACCATGAACTCCTTATGTCATTTCTTGAAATCCTTTTCCAAGCTCACACTTTCTCCTTATTTTACCAAAGTTTGCCAAAGTCTTTGCCTAAGTCCAAAATGACTTTGGTACATACTAAAACCTCAAGCTCATGCCTAAGTCCTTCTCACATCTTAGATCACCTTATTGCATGTTTCTTTCACAAGGGAACACACTTAACCATTCTAAATACTCCTTAACTTATCAAACTCATTTTAAACTCCTAGAACTTCACATTTATTACCTAAATTTCGACATAGGGTTCCTAGAACATTACTAAACCAAAACACATTGTTTTTACCAACAAACAACCAAGAACACTAAAAATCCATCAAGCACTTATTATACACAAACTCCACTCACAAAGCACTACATCACAATATAGTGCATAATTTAAATTGCATGGCACTTAGGCCCTTAAATGACATGGCTCTTAGGCCCTTAAGATGTATAAATCATAAACACTGAATTTCCATAATATATTTGCCTTTAACCTGCAAATACACTCAACAACACATATGCCTTTTACTAAGCTCTTGAGAACACTTTACTAAGTCATTCACCATTTGCTCTTTAGGTAGTTTTAACAAGCATTATAAGCTCATTTCTCCTAAGGCATTAAACAACATTAGGTTAGTAGATTTACCTCTTTTTCAAATAACTTCTTTCTTGTTTCCTTTAAAAACCGGTAGGGTATTTGATTCTTTGACAAGTTCTAAACAATATACAAACATTATAATGAGTATTCAAGCTATAAGCTTCATCTCATTGTAAACCCTAATTTTACATTGTTTCAAAAACATTAATGTAGTTGTTTTACCTGATCTTTGAAGAGAGTTTGAATATCTAACAAGAGAGGACTCCACCTAGTCCATGAAGAGTTGGAATGAAGCTAGAACAAAGTCACACAAAGAGCTCCTTCAATATGTATTTTCGGTCACAACAAAAACATGAAGGAAATGAAGTTTTTATTTGAGATTCCTTACCTAGAAGCAAAGGAGAGTAACATATGTATGTAAAAATACAAGCTCAAGCTCCTTCAATGGTGGAACTCCATGGCACCGAAATGGTGGTCTTGGAATTTTAAGAAGATAGAAATGAAGAGCTTGATGAGAGGAAGAGATTGGTGGTGTTTGTTTTTGATTTGAACAAGTGAGCTAGATTTTACAAGAGATCAAAGAAGAGGTTTAATGGTGGTGGTGGTGTGGTATTACCGTGGAAGAGAAGGAAGAAGAGGTGTGGAGCCGTGTGAATACAAGGAAGGAAATGAGAGAAGAGAATGAGATAGAATTTGCTTTTGTAGATATTTATACTTATAAAGTAAAAAGGTACTTAAGTAGTTTTATTATTTCTTAACAAGATAACAAGGGTGGTGTGTCACCAACCTTAAAAAACGGCCCCCAATAGTAATGTGAGGGTATTATAGTCTTTATTGTCAATTTAATTACTTATACAAACATATGTTGCAAAATAGCTTATAAAAATCACTATTCATGAAAACAAGGCACATAGAAGTGAAATTTTTGATTTCCCATTAATATAGACATCCAAATGTGATATTATATAGTACACATATGTATTTAAGAGTAATGATGGACATCTAGCCACTCAAAACTCATTTACAAGACAATTTTTCAAAAATGTGCTTTAAGACTCCTTAAAGCACATTTTGTGTTTAGACTTGTTTTCAAGCTTGGTTTTCTTTGGTAATTGGTTTAATATGTTCATTAGTGTATAAATGAGGTCTTGGTAAGTTCATTAGGTCTTAACCAAGTTTATCCCAAGCTTAGAGCACATTTTGGCTCTTATTGACTTTAAAGCACATTTTGTGTTTTCTTTGTTTAAATTGTTTACTAATGTTTCTAAGACTTTTTTAGTCCATACACCATATTTAAGTGTTTAAACAAAATATTAAGGTTTGGGGTATTTCAATCTACCCCCCTTGAAAGAACTTTGCCCTCAAAGTTCATACTTCCTCATATCCTAATTATTAGAACACAGGAATACTTATAAACAATACTTCCCCTTCCATACATCACTAACAACACACTTACATAACATTGGACACAGGTCCATACAACATAACATCGGGTATATAACATTGACACGGGGTCCATACAACATTATCCACATCATTCAGACACAACGGTCTGTAACATAGACGATGTATTCAAATACACGTCGTACACACATAACCGAAACGGCTCTACCCCCCTAAAAAGGGGTACGCCCCGTACCCTATACACATAACACTAAGAAGTAAACAATGACGGGTACTTCGCCTTCATCTTATCTTCCAGCTCCCAAGTGGCCTCCTCAACGTCCTGGTTGGACCAAAGAACTTTCACCAGTCTCACGGACTTATGGCGAGTGTCTCGAGTCTTAGTATCCAGAATCCGTACCGGAGTCTCCACTGATCGCATGGTCGGCTCTAAGGTTAGCCTTTCAGGCTGAAGCACATGAGACGGATGAGACATATACTTCTTCAATTGGGACACATGAAATACATCATGTACCTTGCCCAGCTCGGCGGGTAGATCTAGTCTATAGGCTACCGGACCGATCCGCTCCGTCACTACATAAGGCCCCACATATTTTGGGCTCAACTTGCCCTCTGGCCAAAACGAAATACTCCCTTCATGGGGGATACTCTCAAAAATACCTGATCGCCCACGGCGAACTCCAGGTCACGTCTGCGCACATCTGCGTACGACTTCTGTCTATCCTGAGCTACCTTCATGTTAGCCCGGATCTGGCGAACTTCTGCCTGAACTTGTTCAAGATACTCTGGTCCTATAATGACCGTCTCACTCGACTCATCCCAGCATAATGGCGTGCGGCATGGTCTACCGTACAAGGCCTGGAAGGGAGACATCTTGATCGATGCATGATAACTGTTGTTGTAACTAAACTCGATCAGATGTAACTTATCAATCCAGCTGGTCTGAAAGTCAAGTGCACAAGCACGTAGCATATCCTCAAGTGTCTGAATGGTGCGTTCACTCTGACCATCGGTCTGTGGGTGAAAGTGGTTTTGTACTCAATTTCAGTTCAGTACCCAATGCCTCTCGTGTAGACTTCCAATATCTGGATAAGAATCTGGTATCTCTGTCGGACACAATCGTTTTCGGTACACCATGATGTCTTACAATTTCTTATCAAAGAGTTCTGCCACTTTCCAAGTGTCCTTCATCGGAATGAATCGGGCCACTTGGTCAGTCGGTCAACAACAACCCATATCATATTCAGACCTCCCCTTGTAGGCGGAAGCCCTACTACAAAGTCCATGGAGATATCATGGAACTTCCACTCAGGCACTGGCATTGGCTGCACCATACCACCAGGCCGTCGGTGCTCAAACTTGACCTTCTGGCAAGTGAGACACCTCAACACGTAATCACTTACATCTTTCTTCATTCCAGTCCACCAAAAATACCTTTTCATACTCTTATACATCTTTGAAGCTCCGGGTGAATCGAAAGAAGTAGTAGAACAATGGGATTCACTCAATATGCGCTCCTTCAACTCAGCGCCACTCCTGGGTATACACAATCGGCCATTCAGCCTAATCAGGTCATCATCGTGGAGTCTGAAGTCGTACTTCTGACCCTCGAATGTGCCGTCAATAAGCTTCTGCCGGATCTCCAGCATATACTGATCCGTCATCTGAGCACTCCGCACCTCTTCAACCAAGCCAGTATGAGAGACTAGCGAATGGAGAGAGTGTGCTCGGCGACTCAATGCGTCAGCTACCACATTTGCCTTACCCTCTTTATATTGCAGATTAATATCGTAGTCATTCAGAAACTCAACCCACCTTCTTTGCCTCATGTTCAACTCTTTTTAGTGTGAACAAGTACTTTAAGCTTTTGTGGTCAGAATAAATTGTCACACTTACCCCATACAAATAATGTCGCCATATCTTCAATGCGAAGACAATGGCACCCATTCTAAGTCGTGGGTAGGGTAGTTCTCCTCATGCTTCTTCAGCTGACGGGAGACGTATGCTACGACCTTCCCGTGTTGCATCAATACACAACCCATACCTCTACCTGATGCGTCGCAGTAGACCTCAAAACCATCTGGACCGTCTGGTATAGTCAGGACTGGTGCAGATGTCAGAGCATCCTTGAGACTCGTGAAAGAACTCTCACAGTCGACTGTCCACTCGAATGGTGCATCCTTCTTCATTAAGGAAGTCATCGGCTTCGAGATACTGGAGAAGTCCTTCACAAACCTCCTAATAACCTGCTAGACCGAGGAAGCTCCTGATATCAGTGACTGTCTTCGGCCTAGGCCAGGTGCGCACTGCATCTATCTTTGCCGGATCAACAGCGATCCCGGCCTCAGAAATCACATGTCCAAGAAAGGACACTTGTTCAACCAAAATTCACATTTCGAAAACTTTGCATACAACTGATTCCCTCAATGTTTGTAATGTAACACATTTCTCAGGTGGCTTTCGTGCTCACCTCTTGATTTAGAATACACAAGAATATCATCGATGAAGACTACCGACTTGTCCAACTGATCTTGGAACAAGCGGTTCATTAAGTCCATGAACTTAGCTGGTGCATTTGATAAGCCAAACGGCATAACTGTGAACTCATAATGCCCATACCTCAATCTGAATGCTGTCCTTTCGATATCACTATCACGGATGGCAATCTGGTGATATCCGGAACGTAAGTCTATCTTGGAGAATACTGATGCACCCCTCAGCTGATCAAATAGATCGTCGATGCGTGGTAAAGGGTAACGGTTCTTCACCGTAACACATTCAGCTCCCGATAATCAATACACAGGCGGAGGCTACCGTCCTTCTTCTTCACGAAGAGAACCGGCGCTCCCCATGGTGAAACACTAGGGCGGATAAAGCCCTTGTCAAGTAGGTCTCTCAGCTGCTCCTTGAGCTCTGTCATCTCTGCTGGAGCCATACGATAAGGTGCTTTCGCAATGGGTCCAGTGCACCGGAACTAAGTCGATCTCAAACTCAGCCTCTCGTGCTGGCGGCATGCCCGGCAGTTCCTTAGGAAATACATCAGGAAACTCCGACACTACCGGCACATCTGGGGTAAACTCAGGGTCTCTCTCTATGTCCTGGACATAGCAGAGGTATACATCACTCCCTCGTCGTAACTCACGATACATGGCCATGGGCGGTGACGATCTGAGTCGAAGGCTCCCTGGGCCTCTGGCGGTTATGATATGGTAACCCCAGATGGACTCCGAAGAAGCAGTCGATGCTCGGCACACAGGATTCTGCCCTTGTACCGCTCCAACCAGTTCATCCCGACAATCACATCAAATCCAAGTCCGTCGAACTCTATCAGGTCGATCGGGAACTCTTCACCTCTGATTCTTACAACAGCATCTCGGTGGTAGCGGGTACACCTGATCCGCTCTTTCGATGGGAGAGTGACCAAGAAGTCTGGCATCTCATCTCCATCTAACCCCAGCCTCTTCGCAAAAGATAGCGAAATAAATGTGTGTGAGGCTCCAGAGTCGAACAAGATCGATGCATCCACGCCATTCACTGGAAGGTACGGTGAGGATTGTGCCGCTCTTGCCGGCTTCTGCCTCATTGCAGACACTCAGTATACCTCCCGTTCGAGTGCACAGCCTAATTCATTGGCAAACTAATAAGTACTGGGTAACAACACGGTGATATACTTCAATAACTCCACTTTATTCATTAACACTTCTCTTTACAACATTGTGGTTTACATGGTTGATATAACTTAAGACATACATAACTCCCTTAACATATACTGGCTTAGCACATTACAGAATTATACAAGGCTTTAGATTGTCTGAAGGTCAAATTCAAACGTCCGGGTTCATGTGTGTGGCATTGATCACTGCCGACGGTGCGGTATTCAGTTTGATCTTCCTGATGCCATGGATATAGCATCCTTGACTGCCCACCCATAACTAGCACATCTCCTGACTTTAGTATTAACTTCCTTGCGAGATCAGCACGCTTCTGCTCGCCATACACAAACACTGCGGTATCACCAATGGACCAAGACACCACGGGTACTCCCTTACTTAGAGACTCGGGTGACTCGTCCTTATCTTGGTGTAAACCTAACCGTCCACCTTTCTGGTAGAAGTTCACAATGCATAGATCTGCTTTCACATTTGGAATTGAATCCGTTTCAACTTGTTGAGCAATTCCCACGGCGTGATTAACGATCGCACGGAACTCCTCAGGTATACTTGGTACTGTTGCTCCATCTTCAGCTCGCACTTCTTGATATGACTTGGTGTAAGGGTTCCAGTCCTTACCCATGCACATCATCTTCAATTGCATTCTTGATCCGTTCGGATATTCAGGTGTGTAGAAACCTCCAGGTTTAGCTCCAAGTTCGTCGCATCGTCTGATGACATGGATTTGTGCTTCCGGTGTCAGGTATCCATTTAAAGTATCATACCTGGCTGGATAACCTGACATTGCTCCATTGGAAAGTCGGTGATGTGATGGTGGTTTCTTCAGGGTTTGGTGTGGGTGGGATTGGATAACATATATGAAGGTTCCTTTAAGTTTAGAATTATCTAATTAGGTGTCTTTCACACTATACTTTAACTCTTTACTTACATGATAATACGCTTGGACTCATTAATACACACATGCATGAAATGCGGTATGCAATCACTTATTACATTCAACAGTTTATGGTCGGTACCTGGTCTAGAAGAGGGCCTGGCGCCTCGACCGGTCCACCACATTCAGGGCGGCCTTGCTAGGTCCCGACCCTTCCCCTTCTGGGAATCAGTATGCCTCTGATCTGTGGGTGGCTGGTTAGCCGTCTTCGGGCCATCATTAGCTGTGTGGCCTACCCTTCCACTGCCCTCGGGCTTGTTAACTCTGCTGTTGGGGTTCCGGTAACACTCGTGGTCACGGTGACCCCACTTCTCACAGTATCGACACTGCACCTCATTTCCCTTGCAGTCTTGCCGGGGTGGTCTCCATTGCACCACTTACAGTAATAGTGGCGCTCCGGTCCAGAGCCCGTGCTAGCTGCTATCACAATACACATTCAGTACTTGTTTCACAACTTATCAACATACACTTCACTTATCACACAAGATTAAATAATTACCCTTAGGTGGGTAAGAGCGTAGGGCTTCGCCGCATAAGCATATGTGAGCTTCAGTGGCTCCTCAGCTGTGGTGGTTTGGGCTTGGCCCTATCACCCTGGTGCTGACTCTTCTGGGGCTGGGGATAAGGTTTCTTCTTCTTTTTCCTCCCCGTACCCCTGCGGACTCTGGCCCTCGCTCGTGGCCTTGCGCTTGTGCGCATTCTCTCGTCCCTCAGACGGACGGTTGATCTCCACCTTAGCCAGCGGCATGATAGCACTCCTGCAAGGTAGTATACTCAGCTGGCCCCATCCCATAGCGCGAAGACGGTGGCTGAGACCGTTATAAAAACGGTTTACCAGCACCCGGTTCGAGTATCCCAGGTCCGGTAACAGGTGGACAAGGCCGGTGAATGCAGTGTAATACTCATCAACCGACACCTTGTCCCCCTGTCTCAGACTATCCAGCTCCAGGCGCTTGGCCTCTTGAACGTGCACAGGGTAGTATTTGGCTCGCAGCAGAGCCGTGTACTCCCTCCATCCAAACTGAGGATCCGCCATACGCTCCTCTCTCACAAGCTTCCACCAGTTTTATGCCGAACCCTTCAGGTAGTAAGCGGCAAGACGGACCTAGCCTCTGCGGGTACAGCCAAGGTCTCGTAGGCGGTCTCCAACTCGGAGATGTACGCCTCCAGCTTACGTGGGTCGTTCTCCCCATGGAATGAAGGGGGGTCTCAAGTCTGCCAATGCCTGACCCAGTTGGTCTCTCGTGGCGGTGGTGGTGGTGGTTGAAACCGGGCATTTGCCCCTGCTGTATCGCAGCTAAAGCTGAGCGGTACCATCTGGGCTACAGCGGCAGCTACAGCCTCAGCCATAACCTGAGTCGTAGTATTCTCGCCCTGGTCACCCGCATCACTAGTACCGCTTCGCGGCCTCTACCTCGCGGTCTACCTGCCATCTGTATTCACATGAATATTTATTAGCAATATGCTGCCACACTTATCGGTTCCAACGGGTTGTAACGCTTCCCGACAATAAGGTATCTCCACACTTAGTTAGTGGTTAACCTTTCCATAACGTTCACTGAAGTAACTGTAGTTAGGTTTCCTAACTCGGTATATCCCTAAGCTCGGTATTCTAGTCATCAGAGCGATACTTCGCTCTGATACCACTTTTTGTAACACCCCTACTACGCACATAACACTAAATGAAATCGCAGCGGATTAAATAACTAAACAGTAACTAACGCTTCGGTTGCTACAACGCCGTCAACCACCCACGTGGTTGACAAGGCAGAATAAATACAAGTGTACCGGTCTGATGATCAGACTCCCGAGCAATAAACTAAACCAGAAATTCATTATATACAATACCGAGTACTACATACATCCTTCACTGATAATCATCCCTGTAAACTGTCACAACCAAATATATAACACGCCACGGGAGCACAGGCGCCACCCGGGCCAACATCCAAAAGAACTCAAAGTAAACCACCTCCTAGGATCTAGAGCCACTCCGCTTCTTCGATCCTCATCCTGCAGTATAAGAAATATGGATCCCCGAGGGGGTCAGCAACCCTTGGCTGGTATGGTTAACGCGCAGCCCATCGGCTACCGGATACGCGCAACTAATTGTCATGATAACATGACATTCAATATACAGAACACATAACAGAACAGAACAGACAGAACAACAGAACAAACATAACAGAACAGAACAAACAGAACAGAAACAGAACAACAGAAACAGAACAGAACATAACAGAAAAGAACATAACAGAACAAAACAGAACATAACAGAACAGAACAAACAAAATAACAGAACATAACAGAACAGAACACATAACATAACATAAACAAACAGAACATAACATAACATAACATAAATAACATAACATAACATAACATAACATAACATAACATAACATAACATAACATAACATAACATAACATAACATAACATAACATAACATAACATAACATAACATAACATAACATGTGGCATAGCATCAATAGTGCACAGCACAACATCACATACACGGTGGAACTTCGTTCCACAATAACAAACCACAAGGGTCAAATATCACAAGAGCCTAGAGAATGATTCACTCTCATGTTAAGCTCGTTAAACACACTCATTACCGTTCTGTTAGACGAACGAGTAACTTAAGTCACAGATGGTTCGGATTTAGTGACCCGAACACACCACACAAACACATGTTCCCACTAAACCGATCATAAGTCAGAATAGGTAAGCTTTGGAAGAAGCTAGCGGGAGATCGAACGCCAAATTAAGGAGAACAATCTTAACAACATAAGAGTCGAATCTGATTCAGATATCTACTCTTAACTTACATGCATGACCGGACAACCGGATTCCTCACTTCCCAGTTAACACTTGTTAGAAGTTCGTAGTGGAACTTAACAACCAATACACAATAGGTGGTAAGTCATGTTAGACACACACAAGGGAAATGAGTCACAACATAACATCACCATAATATGAACAACTGTAAACTCATTACATGTTTAAATCTTATAACGTCATAAACACACAGAAAAACATACAACACACAAGCCGGTGTAAACCGGTAGACAACAGACTGCAAGAAAACCATACCTTGGTCCTTGCCTCGTTTGGTTTCCTCCGTAGGTCACTCCTATACATAGTTAATAACGTCGGTTAATTATTTATTTAACTTCAAACTTACTAAGTATTTAACATGATTGTATGACATGTTTTAATGTCTATCTTACCCTAGGTTACCTTCATTATACCCCCTAGGGTTAACTACATAAGTCACATTCTTTTCTGTTTTTTTTTTTTACAAGTTTTGGTCCGACCGACCTTACTGACCGAACTTACCTAAGTTCGGTCGATTCCAGAACACATTTCCGTCAAAATTTTCTACTCCGACCGACCTTGTAAGTTCGGTCGCATGTTCGGTCTATTCCCGAGAGTTTCTTCCCTTTGAAAATTTAGCCCGACCGAACTTGCCAAGTCCGGTCCCATGTTCGGTCGATTCCAGTAACTCAATCCGTACACAAAATACAAGCCCGACCGACCTTGCAAGTCCGGTCCCCAAGGTCGGTCCATTCCAGAAGCCAATTCCCGCAGGGTAAACTGGGCTCGACCGACCTTGCAAGTTCGGTCGCAAGTTCGGTCTGGCCCAGACCCTTGTTTTCCTTTTCACATTCAACTCCAAACTTCACCCCTTGTAACCTAGTACCCACTAACCTCATTTGGGCACTTCAAACACACCTTAAGACCTCCTTAACCACCCATAAAAACTCATTTTCTAATTCCTTAAGCCTTTACTTATATCTTCACAAAATTCCTAACACTTACAATGTTTTCTCCTAGTCTCCAAGTGGTGTTTCATACCTAGGATAACTACTATCTCACAATACTTTCTCTTCATTTTAACATCATCTTTCAAGCATCATTCCTTACCATCAACTCCTTATGTCATTTCTTGAAATCCTTTTCCAAGCTCACACTTTCTCCTTATTTTACCAAAGTTTGCCTAAGTCTTTGCCTAAGTCCAAAATGACTTTGGTACATACTAAAACCTCAAGCTCATGCCTAAGTCCTTCTCACATCTTAGATCACCTTATTGCATGTTTCTTTCACAAGGAAAACACTTAACCATTCTAAATACTCCTTAACTTATCAAACTCATTTTAAACTCCTAGAACTTCACATTTATTACCTAAATTTCGACATAGGTTCTCCTAGAACATTACTAAACCAAAACACATTGTTTTTACCAACAAACAACCAAGAACACTAAAAATCCATCAAGCACTTATTATACACAAACTCCACTCACAAAGCACTACATCACAATATAGTGCATAATTTAAATTGCATGGCACTTAGGCCCTTAAATGACATGGCTCTTAGGCCCTTAAGATGTATAAATCATAAACACTGAATTTCCATAATATATTTGCCTTTAACCTGCAAATACACTCAACAACACATATGCCTTTTACTAAGCTCTTGAGAACACTTTACTAAGTCATTCACCATTTGCTCTTTAGGTAGTTTTAACAAGCATTATAAGCTCATTTCTCCTAAGGCATTAAACAACATTAGGTTAGTAGATTTACCTCTTTTTCCAAATAACTTCTTTCTTGTTTCCTTTAAAAACCGGTAGGGTATTTGAATCTTTGACAAGTTCTAAACAATATACAAACATTATACTGAGTATTCAAGCTATAAGCTTCATCTCATTGTAAACCCTAATTTTACATTGTTTCAAAAACATTAATGTAGTTGTTTTACCTTGATCTTTGAAGAGAGTTTGAATATCTAACAAGAGAGGACTCCACCTAGTCCATGAAGAGTTGGAATGAAGCTAGAACAAAGTCACACAAAGAGCTCCTTCAATATGTATTTTCGGTCACAACAAAAACATGAAGGAAATGAAGTTTTTATTTGAGATTCCTTACCTAGAAGCAAAGGAGAGTAACAATATGTAAAAATACAAGCTCAAGCTCCTTCAATGGTGGAACTCCATGGCACCGAAATGGTGGTCTTGGAATTTTAAGAAGATAGAAATGAAGAGCTTGATGAGAGGAAGAGATTGGTGGTGTTTGTTTTTTATTTGAACAAGTGAGCTAGATTTTACAAGAGATCAAAGAAGAGGTTTAATGGTGGTGGTGTGGTATTACCGTGGAAGAAAAGGAAGAAGAGGGTGTGCAGCTGTGTGAATACAAGGAAGGAAGTGAGAGAATGAGATAGAATTTGCTTTTGAAGATATTTATACTTTATAAAGTAAAAAGGTACTTAAGTAGTTTTATTTATTTTCTTAACAAGCTAACAAGGGTGGTGTGTCACCAACCTTAAAAACCGGCCCCCAATAGTAATGTGAGGGTATTATAGTCTTTATTTGTCAATTTAATTACTTATACAAACATATGTTGCAAAATAGCTTATAAAAATCACTATTCATGAAAACAAGGCACATAGAAGTGAAATTTTTGATTTCCCATTAATATAGACATCCAAATGTGATATTATATAGTACACATATGTATTTAAGAGTAATGATGGACATCTAGCCACTCAAAACTCATTTACAAGACAATTTTTCAAAAATGTGCTTTAAGACTCCTTAAAGCACATTTTGTGTTTAGACTTGTTTTCAAGCTTGGTTTTCTTTGGTAATTGGTTTAATATGTTCATTAGTGTATAAATGAGGTCTTGGTAAGTTCATTAGGTCTTAACCAAGTTTATCCCAAGCTTAGAGCACATTTTGGCTCTTATTGACTTTAAAGCACATTTTGTGTTTTCTTTTGTTTAAATTTGTTTACTAATGTTTCTAAGACTCTTTTTAGTCCTAATACACCATATTTAAGTGTTTAAACAAAATATTAAGGTTTGGGGTATTTCATTAGGTCAGGGGCCTCCGGACCTCTGGCGAAATGAGCACCTTTGTGTGTACGGGAGGACTACTGTCCATGGTGAGGTTATGAGGTTGTCTTAACATGACGACCAACTGGTATAAATTAAACATGGTTGGATGGGGCCATAAAGGCCAAGGTAAATTAACTATGGAAACTGTACGCTACGGCGATTGTACATTGTACATTATACTGTGGACATTTCGATATGGATGGGGCCTTGAAGGCCAAATTAAATTAAATTAATAAAGGATGGCGTACGCTACAGCGATTGTACATTATACTGTTATTGTTCGATACGTTCGATATACAATTGTTGTTTGTGATATTTAATGAATGTTTGGATTGGAAGGATGGTTAAGTGTTTATGAATATTTGGATGGATGGTTATGTATATTATACATGTATATTACAGTATTGATTATAACTGTAAAATGGTAAAGCATGAAACCAATCTAATATTAAGATGGTTAAAATGACTAAGTGACCATTAGGGTCCAGGCCCGGCATACTCAGCGTCTATCGCTGATACTACACCATATGCAGGTTGTTGATTATCGCCGAAGCCGAAGTGCGAGAACAGGGTAATTAGAGTTTATTTTAATTACCGCACATGGAGTTGTAATATGGTACGGTTATGTATATTCAGGTTTGGGTAGACGCTCACTTGTCGACGTTATGGTTTGTGGACTTAGTATGATGTATAGGAGTTTTCTCATTATCACGGCGGTTAGTAGTTTGTTTATGTTGGAAGTTGGATGTAGTTTAGCTTCGTTACTTGCATGGGCGAGTAATGGCCGGTGACACCCGAGTGAGTATTGTTATTGTTATTAATTCTTCCGCTGTAAGACGTTTTATTTATTGCTACGTGAGAGATTATTACGTGATTGTGGAGAGGGGTGTTACAAAAGTGGTATCAGAGCGGAGTACCGCTCTGATGACGAGAAAATAGGTTAAGACAGTGAGCTTAGGACTTGGGAAATTATGGGAAACGTTTGTGAGGTACGAGATGACTTGTCTTAAAAAGATATTGTGTCTAGTAATGCAAACTGCATGACATATTAGCCTTTAAGGCAATTCAATATCTATTGGTTGTGTACGGTAAATTACCGAGTATTTATGTGACATTCTGTACTACAGATGTCTGGGGGAACTAGAGGGCGTGGTACTGGTAGAGGTGGAGGCGGTGACCCCGTGAATCCAGGAGTTGCAGAGACAATTGCTGCTATTCTTGCACAGCTGGGTACTCAAATTGGAGGAGCACCAGCCCACCCGCCACAGCCCAGGGAAACGAACTGGCTGAAGTCAGTTAGCGAGACCCGACCACCTACATATTCAGGGGAGCCAGACCCCGTAGCCTTGGAGTGATTCATAGTTGAACATGAGAAAGCCTACGAAGCTTTACAAGTACCTGCCAACCAGAAGGTTGTCATTGCTGCTTTCCATCTGAAGGATGCAGCCAGCACTTGGTGGAGGTTAGTCAAGGACCATCACCTGGCTACGCCCGATTTTTCGTGGGCTGCCTTTGTAGAGTTATTGAGGGGGAAGTACTACCCAGCTCATCTCAAGCAGAAGAAGCGCCATGAGTTTGAGACATTATCCCAGGGAGGTCTGACCGTGGATGAGTATTACGCTCGATTCATTGGTCTGCTGGACTTCATCCCCGGTGTTGATTACTTAGAGACCGTGAAGGTCAAGAAGTTCCGGGGGGGATTGCTGTTTCGCATCCAGATGGCGATGGGTGCTACCCTCTACACTACCATTCAGGTATTAACATGAAAGCCATAAATTCTTTACTTACTACATCACCGTTTAACTTTGTAAGAACTTACCAATGAGATTCCAGGAGTGTTACGATGCTGCCTCGAGGACGGAGCTAATGCTCCAGACTCGGGAAGAGACTCTCGGGGCTAAGAAGAGAAAGAACCCTGAGGGAGAGTCTGAGGGTGGAGGAGCATCTCCAGGCGATAGCCAGAAGAAGGGAAAGTAAGGACTTATCCCATTCTAAATTGTTTACCATATTAAATACCTTATGAATGCTGACCCGAAACCTTAAACAGGAAGTTTTTCCAAAAGAAAGGGCAGCAGGGTCACCAGGGAGCAAAGGGGAAAGAGCCCGTCCTTCGGTTGACCAGCCCAGTTATAGATGCTCAGCCTCTAAGATCTGCACCTCCTAAGGGTTAGAACACCTACCTCTTAAATTCAATTGTGACTTTAACCTTTATTTCAACAGATTGTAACTTAAACTAAATACTACCAACAGGCACCGGACAACCCCAACGCCATTACTATTGTAAGCGTTGTGGGAAGGACCATCCTGGGGTCGACTGCGATGGCCGCAAAGTTGAATGCCGGTGTTGCAAGAAAGAGGGCCACCGGGAGTTCGAGTGTTGGATGAATCCTGAGAGCCGTAACTACAGGCCACCAAGGAATACTCAGAAGACCTCAGTTGGAGGATCTGGAGTACCACGAGGCGGTCAGAATGGCCAGACATCTACTGATGCTGGAGCCCAGAGAGGCAAGGGAGTAGATAGGGCATGAGTACCCTGAACTCCATGAGACCGCTGGTGGAAGACTTTTGCTTACTATGTTATGTACTTACCTTGGATGTTAGACAGAGATATGTTATAAGTATGTGGGAGTGTGTCATTGACCACTTGCCTTTTGTGTATGACTTTTGAGACTAGTTATGTGGACTCGATGCGAGTGACCTTGGAACCTTGACGGATTATATATATGAACAGGATGTTAACGCTTACATTATCAAGTAGCCATACTCGACGACGCAGAGTCAATGAGACCGGTAATTACTGAACCAGAATTTCCACCTGCATGGCGCACTTGCTATTGCAAGCGCTATGACAAGTAAACCACTGAAATTTCCATCTGCCTTGCGCACATGACAGAGCAAGTGCTACCACTGCAACTGCTTTAATATTCCGGATCTAAAAATGACGATTAAATTACTCTAATATGATTATTAAAGGCCTAATGGTGCTTAAAGAGTATTGGTAAAGAAAATAAAACCAAAAGGAAAGAGAAAACGCTTGAAAAGTGAAAAACGCTAAAATGCGCGTTAAATGAGTATAAGAGATATATGATCTCGAGAGGGTCCGAGATGGATTCCTAAGGCTTAGTTAGGCCTAATTAGTATACGGGAATGATTCCCGAAGAAAACAGATCCAAATAATGGATTAAAATGCTAACGGAGTTTTAAAGCGCGTTTTTCGAGAAAACCCGAAAACGTGACTTTAAGTGGTCAAACGGACCCGTAAAAAATTATAGTTGATTAAATAACTATAAATACGTATTAATGGAAGCTTAATAACCACTAAAAATAAAGAAACGAGAAAAATCCGAAAAACGGGCCCGGTTAGTGAATAGTGCCAAACCGGGTGAATTAACGAGCGTTTTCTGTAAAAGTCAAAAACGCTCTTAGCCTATATTACTTAAGTGGGCCGATTTTAGAGCATGAATTAGCTCTATCTCACACTATATCCTAGCTAATTAAGTGGTGAGTCATAAAGCAAATAGTAAAAAGTGTAAAAGTAATAAGTTACTTTTCTCTTTCCTCTTTCCTCATTTTCTTTCTTCTCATTTGACTCCCTCATCTCTCTCATCCGTAAGCTCCCCTCCTCCTTCCTCCTTGATAGATTTTGAGCTGCAACAACAACAACAATGGAGGTCTCTCTTTCTCTCCAAGCTCAAGCCATGTTAGAGCTCCAAATGAAAAACCGAATACATACTCTTCTTCCTCTCTTCAAGCCCTATCATTCCCTCTTTCCGAAATCTCAAATGGAGGAGTTTGACCTCCATGGGTTTTGGGCATTTGAAGAGAAAAGCACACCATTTTGTAGCTTGAAGCTTCCTCTTTCTAGCAAGGTAAAAATATCCATAAAAAAGTCTTATTTTCTTCATCTTATACCTTGGCCGATTTTGGTCTCTAATGGAGCCTTGTTTATTCTCTTTTGTGAGCATTGTTTCAATCCCTAAAAGCTTGGAGGGAGTTACTCTTTGATTCTTGACCAAAACCCCATCTTATGGTTTTAAGGTAATCACCCATTTTAGAGCTTTAAGCATTTCTAATTAATGAGCTTAAGTGTTTCTACTTGAACTCATTCTTGCCTTGAATGTTGATTTGGAGATGGGCAATTCCATGGCCTTTGGCCAATTTCCAAGCAAGGGAAAAGAGAAGAGGAAGAAGTGGAGTGAAAAGAAGAGAGGCTTGTGATCAAGAGGTAAATAACTACCTTGGAGCCTAATTTAATGTTTCTAGAATTGGGAAGGGGAAATAAAAGAATGAATGAACCCAAATGTATATTGGAATGTGATTTGTTGAGATGAGAAGAGTTGTGATAATAATGTGCTTGTATAGAAATAATACAAGTGAGGAAACATTTGTGAAATAAAATGTTTGAATTATGAGCCATGCACTTTATGGATTATGCATTGTGTTGCATTTGGAGAATTGATGAGTTTTGTGTTTTTATGTGTGCTGGTAGAACCCTTGTGGGTTTGGCTAGTTTTAGGATGAAATAAGTGAAGATATGATTTTTGGACAAGGTAAGGAAAGTAGCCAAGTTATGGCAAAATTTGTGTAGAAATCTAAGTGGATTAAGTGTTGGTTTGAGTGGAGAATAACCTAGGAGTGGCTAGGTATGTATGGAGGTTGAGTTGGTTTAGTAAACCACCTTGGGAATGCTAGTTTAAAGGGAGGAAATTGATGCTAAAATCTGTAGCAAAAGAGTGGTCTAGTGCCTTAGGAGTTTTTAGAAAACAAAGAAGATTTAAGGCTTTAAGGGTGAGTCTTGGAACTTGGTATGAGGTGTGCATAATCTTGGAAGTTTTGGAATGGTCAAAATAAGTGAGAACAAAATGCAAAGTGCCAAGAGGACTTAGAAAATGCACAAGTGTGCATTAGTACAATTGAGAATGAAAAATGTGTGAATTTGAGTAAGAATTTGGGTAAGGGTTGAACCTATGATTGAAGAGTTTTAGAGCATGTATTAAGGTGATTTAGGTGGGTAATTAGGTGCCAAAACATGTGGATTATAAGTGGGGAAGATTGGGTAATTAAGGGACTAAGAGAAGACCTTGAACAGAATTGGAAAATGCCAAATCTGTAAAATCTGTAGCAGGGTCCGGGACCTAGTCCATGGACAAAGTCCCGGACCACCCCCTGTTTTCATACCGAGAGTTCAATGCCCACCTTGGTCCGGGACTTAAGATGGGGACAAGGTCCCAGACCACCATCAAATATTGGCCGAGAGTTAGCTAGTGAATTGGTCCGGGACTTAGGGTATGGACCAAGTCCCGGACCACCCCCAGAATCATGCCGTGAGTGTTTTAAAGGTTTTAAATGATGGGGATTTGAATGTTAATGATGTTATAAGATGTTAAGGCCTTGTTTGGTGACATGTTAAGGCCCTAGAAAGTGTAAGAAAGTGTTATAAGTGAGTGTGAAGTAAGAACTCAATTAATAAAAGTAAAACCGAGATAACGGGATAATGGGGTAAGTACGGGAATAGCATTTAATTATGTACCGTATGATCTTAGTATTAACAGTAATGTCTGAAACATTATCAGAGAGTCGTGCGTGACCCGAGCATGGTGAGATGACACGGTAAAGTAAAAACCCCGGTGAAAGGTATGATTTTCTCATACTCCGCGTGATAACCGAGTTACGTTGATTTGTGTGTTCGTGTGCCGGCTTAATCAAGACTAAATCATGAAAATAATCCATTGTTTGATTATGTATGTCTTGTTGTATGTTGAATGAGCTAACATACTTGTATGCCGGTGTGGTCTAACATAGAGTAAAGACCGACTCATAGTGAGTAACGTTTGGCTAGAGACCCATAGATCGGGTCGATGCTTATGATAACGAAAACGTGCAAACACACAAAGTATCCGTTAAAGTACAACAAAAACGCAAACATATGAACTCCCTAGAATGTGAGGAGATGTACGGGTTGAGTAATTACCCGATAGCGGTTAGTAAACCATAATGACACAATCCACGAAACAAATGAGAGTGGAAAGATAAGTGAACCTACTTCAAGAGGATTAAAGATAGTTCGAAGATGTGAACTAGTAAAGAAAGTAAAAGGGACCTAAGGGATTAGTAGCTCCCTTGAGACATGGTCGACCTTCTACATGAGGATTTTACCCGATATAAGAAAATAACCGAAAGTAAGAGTAAGTGAAATGTATGGGTAACTCTTAAAACCTAAGATTAACCGAACTTAAGTAATGCCCCCAAATTCATTAGAAACATCGAGAGTGATGCTTCTAGACTAATATAGTTAATATAATTATAACTCCGAGAGAGAAGTGTATGGGAATGTAAGTAGTCCGAGAGTAGTTGGACCTAAGTAAAAAGAGAGAGGAACTAAGAGAGAGTTTCGTGAGCTAGTTGAACCTTCCCACCATGCTAGACCCAGACTAGGGTCGAAACCGGGAAATTAAGACTATGCTTGAGGGTCATGAGTTTTGGCCTAAGTATATATTAAGAGTAACAAGCGTGACGTAGGAGACTTGTAGTGTCCGGAGAATCTACAATGGCTTGAGTATAAATAACCCAAGAGTGTGGGTGAGATAACGAGTATGAATAACCCAAGAGTGTGTGGGTGAGATAACGAGTATGAATAACCCAAGAGTGTGGGTGAGATAACGTGTTTAAGTAACCCAAGAGAATGGGCGTGTATATGAATAAGTAACCCGAGAGAGCGGGTGAGATATTGAATAAGTAAACGAGGCATAGTGAGGTATAACCCTCAAGGCCTAAGAGTAAACTGATGAAACTAACAACCTTGTTATGTTAGTGAGGAATTGTGTTCCGTTATTGGATGTAGATTCCTTGAGTAATACCCATATGTATTGTATTGCTATGATGCATGTTGTTTGACTAAAATGAACTCCATGTATATCCGACAAAGTAGTCGGCGTACCCCGGTTAGCGCTCGGGGTATGCGAATTTCATATGCAGCGTTTAAGCTGAGCCCCTAGGGGCAACGTTTTTATTTTACAGGTACACCGAAGATGTTGCCGTTCGAGAGTAGGACGGGGTCGGTGGATTGCATGGGTAGTTAGATTTAATTACTTATGTATTGAAAGAGGTGTAAGACCGAATATGTTGTCGGCATCTATATATTGTAGACTCGGTATAGTAAAGAATTGATTTGAGTAAAGTATTTGTATTGTGTATTCGGTTGTTCCAGTTCATCAGACCGTTACGGTATGTAAGAAAGGCCTGGTTAGCCACATGGGTGGCTAACGACGTTGTTTCACCCCTCGTTGTAATTGGAAGTTCCGCTGCGTGAGTAGGAGTAATTAGTAACGGTTTAAGAGGTAATGACGAGGTTAACGGTTGGGGTGTTACAAAAATGGTATCAGAGCGAAGTGTCACTCTGATGACTGAAAATACCGAGCTTAGGAAATACTGAGTTAGGAATTAGAGACTTAGGGCTAAGGGTTGAGTGGTAGCGTGAGAGATGCGCTAGTTAGGAACTTCCAGTATGATCTGGATACCTACAATACCAGACCCGCCCTCCACAACCCCCGTATTAAAAGCTCGGGAAGAACGCCGGAGACGGGGAAACCCAATCTGGCAGTTATTAAATATTTCCATCTGAACTAGAACCTGTCATGCGGTAGATCCCGAGAACCGGAAACCCCGGAGACGGATCCCGCTGGAACGACAATAACCACACTCAATGGCGAGATGTCGAAACATCCTATTCCAAGGAGACCAGAATCTGTGGCAGCTTGGGGCGACATGCTTAGCAGTCGCGAGAACCTAGCTGGCCGAGCAGCAGCAAGAAGAAAGCACCAACCGTGCAACAAGGCGGGTTAATGAGAAGCAACCAAACCGAGACATATGTCTGCGGACCGCCATGGTTATGTAATACCACTAACGGCTAGTTGAGAGTAGGTCCACCCACCCTGCCACTCCCGAAGAAGTTGAAATACTTAACTGATATAGCTTAGACGGCTACGAGCAAACTACGGGATATACCTGAATAGGACTACAAAAGTAGTGCCTAAATAACTTAAACCTCGGTAACCACAATCAAGACGTGGGAACGAGCAATGAGGTAGAGCATAGAACTAAGTAATTACGGAACTCCGACAGTGGAGAAGCACCTAAAGGATTAAGGAAGAGCCGACAAGGCTACCAAATATAGTGTGAACAATACCGCGACCGGTATGAGTTAACCCAAAAACCGCCTGTACCGCGCACTTGCCACGGCAAGTGCAGTATTAATGGGACTATTAGGAGGCGCTTGACAAGTGACCAGTACTTAGCAATTACCAAAAAGGCGAGAGAAGCCAATATGGCAAAACAACCCTAAGAATTGTGAAACGAAACCTTGAAAAGGCCTGACAGCCTGATCATTGTATTAAGAACATACCAGTCAGTGAGAAGCTGGACTCGGTAAGGAGCAGCCGGCATTGAAATGCCATGAAGAAGTTACCTTCAAAACCCAATTTTCTTTCGAAACTCAAATTTTTCCGAAACCCGCAAATTTTAAAACCAAACCAGGGAACCACGGTAAGTTATCATAGAATGATACAAGAGGAGTTGGCAACAAAATACTTCACCTAGGCGTGTGACCGACACTACAGTGTACTTAACGAGACGTGGAACGACCGCACTCCGAAGGAGCTTGCGGGCCTGACAGACCAGTTATGAGTTAGTCGGGTAAGTGGCAACGTATCAATAAGATACTCCATGTATGTATACAAGTAGAGTACGAAACATGGGAAGTAGCCCACTCCATACTACGGACGAAAGAGCTAATCCAAACCAAGATATTTGGACACCTCGCATGATCGAAGAACACAAAGAAGTTTACGAAGCTAAAGGAGTCTAGAAACCAGTAAGGTGACGGACCTGAGGATATAGTGTGGATAGGTGCGAGAAGCACAGAGTATTAAGTATAGACATTGGATATGTCTCAGGAATCAAGAAGGAAATACCTAATACCTGGAATGAGTATCCAGCATAAACAAGACGGCGAAGGCCGAAAATGAACATATAATGTTTGATAAACGGGATAGAATTCCCACAGTAGACCTCACTGAAGAGATTAATGACCTGACCAGGGTCGTAAAGGAGAAGGAATCAATGGCCTACCCACTAACGGGAGACGTTACAACCCTATATGGAATAATTCAATGTATTTATTACCGCAAGGCGGAGTAAGGAACTGAACGTACCTATGAGTACAAGCCTAATGTAATGGCGTAACTCAGTAACACCCAGGAGCAATCCGTGAAGGGTGCCGGAGTCAACAGTAGTTGAACGAGATATCGTGCTGAGAACACAAGTGTTAAAGCAAACACTCGGGTAGAACCCGAAGGGATCCCACGTAACACGGGATACCCTAGATTGCCAGACGGCGTGAATTAGTATCAAAATACTTAGCGGGCCTTCCATGTACGGAAGTGTGATGAGACAACCATATCAAGAACCCAGTAATACCTCCAAATCAGTTAATGGTGTACGAAGGAATAGACATTGTATAAACAGCCGCACAGAGCATGGCTCGTGGCAATGAGGCGGGTAACCAGAAAACCAACTACAATGTGTAGATCCAAACATTGCAAACTTATGCATAAAGGCATAAAAAGGGATTGTGGAGAACGAACCACTACCTTACAGCGGGAATACCCCTCATTATTGTGGGGCCTAAGGAGCGACAATTGCGTGAATCCTCCAGATTAAGGCTACCACCTAAGTATGTAATGTGAAACCGCTAGAGCGGCGTGGTGATACTTGAGCATGTGTATATTGCCAAGGAGTATATAAACACATATAGTATGTTGAAAGGCTTTGATAGCAATGGAAGGGAGAAAATATGAATTGTAGAGTAAACAGTGCACAATAAGCGTAAAGAATTTAGAGTAGTATATTTTATTGAGCCAAATGAATGGCAAGCCATAGTATAAATGGCAAGAACACCTGGGCGGAAGCTAAAGCAGTAGCGGATGCCATGAAATTGAGTAGGAACATGGCACGCAGTAAGCGACCGTTGTAAGAGTATAGCCACATAATGATATGAAGCTCATGAGTAAAGTCGATAAAGAGACATGTTCCTTCCTATCACATAAGTGATTTACTACCAGGAGTTTACGCCTCTGCACTCTGGACTAGGACTGGTGTTGGGCCAGTAATGATTGTGGGATAGCTAGAAACTTGAGAAATGTCAACGAAGCCTGTCGAGCAAAATTTAGAGAAATGACCGTGCGGCCACTGGCCAAAGATGCACGAAGAATGTGAGCCATAACCCACAGGTCCCAGGACCGATGCGTGGTAAAGGCAGAGTATGTATGAAGAACTCTTGTACAGAAACAAATAAACAAACACGATTCAAAAGCCATTATTAAAAGAGGAAACACTACATACTGAGTAGTAGCTTGACCTCAACCGACAAAGAGTCGGAAAAAAGTGGTGAATAACCACAAGAGTATACAAAGTTATACAAAAATAGATTTCCAGAGAGCTGGAGAGAAAATTTATAACTCATCGAATTCGCATACGGTAAGAGATACCAAGCGACGATTAAGAAACCCTTATTCCCAAGATAAAAAGGGATTAAAGGGAGTAAATAATACATTGGGAATACCAAGCGACCGTTGTGGACCGTAATTCAAAGGTTGAGTATACCTAGCAATTGTGAGTAATTGGCTTATCATAAACACCTTGAAGCCTTAGAGGTGAGAACAAACCCGGTTATGAGTAAATTAACCGTAGTGAAGTTAAAACACTTCATGATACCCGAATTAGTGAACCAATGTTCAGTGATAATATATGGTCGGTTACGCGGGCGTAACCCCTTTTAAGGGGGGTAGGGCGAGAAACCGCTTAGAGTATGTTTTACGTATAGATGCGTAAACTACTATGTGCATAGCACAAAGAAAATTGTTTTGATGTTTGGAACTCATGTTACATAAACATGTGTACCCATTCATTGTTTATTATTATCGTGCATGAGAGATGCTAGTAACGAGTATATGATAAATATGAAAAGAGGAGTAGAGAAACTCCTGGGGAATGAGAATCCCTATAGGATATGTCTAGTGAGATTAGACATGAGACATAATGAGTATGAGTCGGTATGAAACCGATGTATAACCTAGTAGGAAGTGAGTTTCCCTAGGTGATTTTTATTTGAGAATGATTGATGGAGTGAGTTCCATCCTTTGGAGTTGTAAGTTGTGTGTTTTATTGAGCAATAATTTGACTAATGACGCCATGAGTACTGAGTACCTAGGTAAGGAAGTGAAATAAATTGAGAATTATGGATGACTTTAGTTCCATAACTAAGAGATAAATTAAAATGGATTGTTTATGAATATGACTAAAAAGAGTAAAAGATAGAAAACAAAATGGTTGACTATCTGATTGTTTGAAACTGACGTGGGAGGTGGAACTTGGTCTGCTAGCGATCAAGGGAAGCCGAACACAAATTGGGGCGAAGGATAGTTCAACACTGATGCTGATCACGTCAGGGTTGGATGATTCTTGAAGCTCCCTATAAGTGGTCACAAGTAATCACGCAAGAAAAGATACAGCTACCCATAAATTTGATTTGGAGTTGTGGGATGTTTTAAAAAGAATTTTCAAACAGAATTCGAAAAGGATTTCCTTCAAGTATGAAGATGGAAATGAAAACTGGTTTTGAAACCGCTATCACCCGCCGATGGCTGAGCCTTAAGTCTTGATGACCGGTAGAACGGTGGGCGTATATTAGTTTTGAAACTATTGCACCGTACGTGCGGCGGTCCTAAGTGACCGGTTGGGGCGGACAGTGTGTGATTTTTCCAAAGGCAGCGGGACGGGGAGAGTACCCTGAGACGTTCCTGTGTTGAGTGAGTCAACCAGAGTGCCTGAGGATATGTATATGTGTAACGTTTTGATCAGAACCGAAGGGACCGTGGGCCAGAGAGAGTAAGTGCCCATTTGTCATGAAACGGCCGTGAACCAGAAAGATTAAGTGTTCAACATGACCAGTACCTGAGGGATCGGCAGTGTATTACTCAATATGGATCGAGGACTGTAGAGCCTTCTTGTCTTCGGACCGATTCCACGGAGAGAATACAAAGAGTATTTTTGATTGCTATACATGCTGTGATATATGTGTGGTATGTGTAGTGTAAAATGAGACTGACTTGTGGAGTCTGTAAGGTTATACATGTATTATAACCTTGGCATAGTACGCCCATGAGAGCAACCATCTAGATTCACCAACTTTGAGGACAAAGTTCCTAAGGGGGGTGTATTTTAATACCCCGGATCTAAAAATGGTGATTAAATTACTCTAATATGATTATTAAAGGCCTAATGGTGCTTAAAGAGTATTGGTAAAGAAAATAAAACCAAAAGGAAAGAGAAAACGCTTGAAAAGCGAAAAACGCTAAAATGCACGTTAAATGAGTATAAGAGATATATGATCTCGAGAGGGTCCGAGATGGATTCCTAAGGCTTAGTTAGGCCTAATTAGTATACGGGAATGATTCCTAAAGCGTGTTTTTCGAGAAAACCCGAAAACGTGACTTTAAGTGGTCAAACGGACCCGTAAAAAATTATAGTTGATTAAATAACTATAAATACGTATTAATGGCAGCTTAATAACCACTAAAAATAAAGAAACGAGAAAAATCTGAAAAACGGGCCCGGTTAGTGAATAGTGCCAAACCGGGTGAATTAACGAGCGTTTTCTGTAAAAAGTCAAAAACGCTCTTAGCCTATATTATTTAAGTGGGCCGATTTTAGAGCATGAATTAGCTCTCTCTCACACTATATCCTAGCTAATTAAGTGGTGAGTCATAAAGCAAATAGTAAAAAGTGTAAAAGTAATAAGTTACTTTTCTCTTTCCTCTTTCCTCATTTTCTTTCTCTTTGACTCCCTCATCTCTCTCATCCATAAGCTCCCTCCTCCTTCCTCCTTGAGAGATTTTGAGCTGCAACAAACAACAACAATGGAGGTCTCTCTTTCTCTCCAATCTCAAGCCATGTTAGAGCTCCAAATGAAAACCGAATACATACTCTTCTTCCTCTCTTCAAGCCCTATCATTCCCTCTTTCCGAAATCTCAAATGGAGGAGTTTGACCTCCATGGGTTTTGGGCATTTGAAGAGAAAAGCACACCATTTTGTAGCTTGAAGCTTCCTCTTTCTAGCAAGGTAAAAATATCCATGAAAAAGTCTTATTTTCTTCATCTTATACCTTGGCCGATTTTGGTCTCTAATGGAGCCTTGTTTATTCTCTTTTGTGAGCATTGTTTCAATCCCTAAAGCTTGGAGGGAGTTACTCTTTGATTCTTGAGCAAAACCCCATCTTATGGTTTTAAGGTAATCACCCATTTTAGAGCTTAAGCATTTCTAATTAATGAGCTTAAGTGTTTCTACTTGAACTCATTCTTGCCTTGATGTTGATTTGGAGATGGGCAATTCCATGGCCTTTGGCCGATTTCTAAGCAAGGGAAAAGAGAGAGGAAGAAGTGGAGTGAAAAGAAGAGAGGCTTGTGATCAAGAGGTAAATAACTACCTTGGAGCCTAATTTAATGTTTCTAGAATTGGGAAGGGGAAATAAAAGAATGAATGAACCCAAATGTATTTGGAATGTGATTTGTTGAGATGAGAAGAGTTGTGATAATAACGTGCTTGTATAGAAATAATACAAGTGAGGAAACATTTGTGAAATAAAATGTTTGAATTATGAGCCATGCACTTTATGGATTATGCATTGTGTTGCATTTGGAGAATTGATGAGTTTTGTGTTTTTTTTTGTGCTGGTAGAACCCTTGTGGGTTTGGCTAGTTTTAGGATGAAATATGTGAAGATATGATTTTTGGACAAGGTAAGGAAAGTAGCCAAGTTATGGAAAATTTGTGTAGAAATCTAAGTGGATTAAGTGTTGGTTTGAGTGGAGAATAACCTAGGAGTGGCTAGGTATGTATGGAGGTTGAGTTGGGTTAGTAAACCACCTTAGGAATGCTAGTTTAAAGGGAGGAAATTGATGCTAAACTCTGTAGCAAAAGAGTGGTCTAGTGCCTTAGGAGTTTTTAGAAAACAAAGAAGATTTAAGGCTTTAAGGGTGAGTCTTGGAACTTGGTATGAGGTGTGCATAATCTTGGAAGTTTTGGAATGGTCAAACTAAGTGAGAACAAAATGCAAAGTGCCAAGAGGACTTAGAAAATGCACAAGTGTGCATTAGTACAAATGAGAATGAAAAATGTGTGAATTTGAGTAAGAATTTGGGTAAGGGTTGAACCTATGATTGAAGAGTTTTAGAGCATGGATTAAGGTGATTTAGGTGGGTAATTAGGTGCCAAAACATGTGGATTATAAGTGGGGAAGATTGGGTAATTAAGGGACTAAGAGAAGACCTTGAACAGAATTGGAAAATGCCAAATCTGTAAATCTGTAGTAGGGTCCGGGACCTAGTCCATGGACAAAGTCCCGGACCACCCCCTGTTTCATACCGAGAGTTCAATGTCCACCTTGGTCTGGGATTTAGATGGGGACAAGGTCCCCACCACATCAAATATTGGCCGAGAGTTAGCTAGTGATGGTCCGGGACTTAGGGTATGGACCAAGTCCCGGCCACACCCAGATCATGCGTGAGTGTTTTAAAGGTTTTAAATGATGGGGTTTTGAATGTTAATGATGTTATAAGATGTTAAGGCCTTATTTGGTGACATGTTAAGGCCCTAGGAAGTGTAAGAAAGTGTTATAAGTGAGTGTGAAGTAAGAACTCAATTAATAAAAGTAAAACCGAGATAACGGGATAACGGGGTAAGTACGGGAATAGCATTTAATTATGTACCGTATGATCTTAGTATTAACAGTAATGTCTGAAACATTATCAGAGAGTCGTGCGTGACCCGAGCATGGTGAGATGACACGGTAAAGTAAAAACCCCGGTGAAAGGTATGATTTTCTCATACTCCGCGTGCTAACCGAGTTACGTTGATTTGTGTGTTCGTGTGCCGGCTTAATCAAGACTAAAGCATGAAAATAATCCATTGTTTGATTATGTATGTCTTGTTGTATGTTGAATGAGCTAACATACTTGTATGCCGGTGTGGTCTAACATAGAGTAAAGACCGACTCATAGTGAGTAACGTTTGGCTAGAGACCTATAGATCGGGTCGATGCTTATGATAACGAAAACGTGCAAACACACAAAGTATCCGTTAAAGTATAACGAAAACGCAAACATATGAACTCCCTAGAATGTGAGGAGATGTACGGGTTGAGTAATTACCCGATAGCGGTTAGTAAACCATAATGACAAAATCCACGAAACAAATGAGAGTGGAAAGATAAGTGAACCTACTTCAAGAGGATTAAAGATAGTTTGAAGATGTGAACTAGTAAAGAAAGTAAAAGGGACCTAAGGGATTAGTAGCTCCCTTGAGACATGGTCGACCTCCTACATGAGGATTTTACCCGATATAAGAAAATAACCGAAAGTAAGAGTAAGTGAAATGTATGGGTAACTCTAAAAACCTAAGATTAACCGAACTTAAGTAATGCCCCCAAAGTCATTAGAAACATCGAGAGTGATGCTTCTAGACTAATATAGATAATATAATTATAACTCCGAGAGAGGAGTGTATGGGAATGTAAGTAGTCCGAGAGTAGTTGGACCTAAGTAAAAAGAGAGAGGAACTAAGAGAGAGTTCTGTGAGCTAGTTGAACCTTCCCACCATGCTAGACCCAGAGTAGGGTCGAAACCGGGGAAGTAAGACTATGCTTGAGGGTCATGAGTTTTGGCCTAAGTATGTATTAAGAGTAACAAGCGTGACGTAGGAGACCTGTAGTGTCCGGAGAATCTACAATGGCTTGAGTATAAATAACCCAAGAGTGTGGGTGAGATAACGAGTATGAATAACCTAAGAGTGTGTGGGTGAGATAACGAGTATGAATAACCCAAGAGTGTGGGTGAGATAACGTGTTTAAGTAACCCAAGAGAATGGGCATGTATATGAATAAGTAACCCGAGAGAGCGGGTGAGATATTGAATAAGTAAACGAGGCATAGTGAGGTATAACCCTCAAGGCCTAAGAGTAAACTGATGAAACTAACAACCTTGTTATGTTAGTGAGGAATTGTGTTCCGTGATTGGATGTAGATTCCTTGAGTAATACCCATATATTGTATTGCTATGATGCATGTTGTTTGACTAAAATGAACTCCATGTATATCCGACAAAGTAGTCGGCGTACCCCGGTTAGCGCTCGGGGTATGTGAATTTCATATGCAGCGTTAAGCTGAGCCCCTAGGGGCAACGTTTTTATTTTACAGGTACACCGAAGATGTTACCGTTCAAGAGTAGGACGGGGTCGGTGGATTGCATGGGTAGTTAGATTTAATTACTTATGTATTGAAAGAGGTGTAAGACCGAATATGTTGTCGGCATCCATATATTGTAGACTCGGTATAGTAAAGAATTGATTTGAGTAAAGTATTTGTATTGTGTATTTGGTTGTTCTAGTTCATCAGACCGTTACGGTATGTAAGAAAGGCCTGGTTAGCCATATGGGTGGCTAACGGCGTTGTTTCACCCCTCGTTGTAATTGGAAGTTCCGCTGCGTGAGTAGGAGTAATTAGTAACGGTTTAAGAGGTAATGACGAGGTTATCGGTTGGGGTATTACAACTGCAACTACTACTTTTTAGTCTTTTATTATATATATGCCAAAAAAAATGTTTTTCAAACTTTTCATACAAACCTTTAGATTAGAAACTTATGCAACCTCGGGAAGACCGTTGGTCCGACCACTGCAACTGGAGGAATTATACAACCACTGTGATTGTAAACCACACTAGTTTAATTCTTCGAGAATTTTCAGACAGGGCTTATTAGCCAAATACCATCAGTGTATACCACATTTAATGCTAATCACTACTAGTGATAAATGTTTAGTCCTTATGGACAAGCATACCCTTTGTGGATGCACCACCGTCAGTGAGGATGGTTGGGAAGTGAAGAGCCAAGTTGCTCAAGCTATTATGCAATCTGCAATATATCCAATTAAACGGATGAGGGAACGAATATGAACTATGGATGAGATATGATCAGGATAAACAGGGAGAAAAGGAATATGTGTAGTACTCAATGAGATCGAATTAGGAGGACCAAGTTTGCTAAATATAGCGCAGATTTTACTTACAAGCCGGCTTTATGGCTTATAGCTTATGGCACGAATTACCACTGATGCCACTAGGGCAATAGCACTTATTACAAGATAACCGACAACATGAACTAATAAACAACAAAGAAAAGAGGAAATCCATCAAAGGGAGATTGACAACAGAATAATTCACAATAACTGTGTGACAGACATTACCAGTTTACTAAACGAGACATGGGACGACCGCACTCCGATAGGAGCATGTGGGCCTGACAAACTTATTTATGAGTTAGTCGGGTAAGTAGTAATGTATCAGTACGGTACCCCATGCAAGTAGACAAGTAGTGTTAGGAACACGAGAAGTAGTCAACTCCATACTAAGGACAGTGATACAGATTACCTCGAAGATGGACGAGAAGAGCCGCAGTTAGACCAACGGGCTAGTGAAATCAAGAACTTTCAACACACAGAGCAGTAGACAGTATACAGAGAAGACAAGGAAACCTTTCAAGGACGTGAACACTAAGGAAAGAAACATGAAAACCCATTATGGATGAATAATATGTAGAACCCTCATAAGGATCGAGCAAACTTTTGCAATCCAGAGGAAATCTACCAGATGTAGTGGACATAAACGCGTGACTACGCAATGATAAGAGACAAAGTTAAAATACTAGCAGATACCTTAAGCAAGGAACAATGGACTTGGAATGTACCACTCATAGGATAATTCGATCATCTTATCCGTTGGACTCATGAGATATTAGCTGCTGAGAGTTTACGCCTCTGCACTCTATAGGACTGAGTGTTTTGGTATTGCACTTGTGCAGTTATTAATCTAGTGGGAATACGGGAAGATGTAATGGATATCAACACGAGTGTGTATAAAAAAAAGAACTACAACAGTGTGTTACTCCGGAACAAAACCACCAGGAGACATGGATGACAAACATCATCTTTGTGGACATATAGGCTGGTACGTCTTAGTATTACAAAGACAAGTGCAAAGAGCACTAAGTACTACCAATAGCCAATGTCATATTACACCTCAAGCTGAATATCAGTGAGAGAAGACACACGCATGTATGCTAGTGATCCAAATGAGATGATACATAGCATGGGAAAAGAGGCAAATTGAGCCTATGTTCATGGGTCTGCACCTCATACGGAGCGAGTGGGGCCATTAGAACGAATTTGGGAGAGAGCACAAATAGTTTAGTGCCTCGCCCTTTATGTATTGTGGAGCCCAGAAGGGCTAGAGTCATACCCGTCTCTCTGATATAAGGATAATCCACGAGTTGGTGAACTCTTTGAGAGCCATGTATCTAGCGCTCCTTGTTGAGCGGCTGTAGTATACTTGTGGGGTACGGGGGCGTAACCCTTTTTAAGGGGGGTAGAGCCTCTTGGCTGTGCACGTGTGTGCACTAAGTTTGGTTGTTTGTGGTATGCGGGGCGTACGAGGTTTGTTTGTTTATTTGTTTGTTTTGTATGCATGGCATACAGTGGGTTGGTGGTGTGCGGGGCACACGAGGTTTTGTTGGTTATGTTTGGTACGCGGGACGTACGTTGTTTGGTTTGTTTGTGTGTGATGTGCACTTGTATGTATGTATCTTATGAGATACCTGTTTGAATGTTGTATTTACACCCATGTGTGTAGTACTTTTCTTATGCTACTTGTGATATATATATTTATATTGCTTTGTAGAATGATTACATATGGTATCGCCTAGATACAAAATGAATCATTAGATATGGAATGTGGAACGATGGTATGTTATGGACACCTCGGGGAGGTTGTCAGGGTTTGTAGAACTGATAGGAAATAATGGTGCTGATGGATCACCTATATCCATATACGATTGAACTAACTCCACAAAGTGATGGCTATGTGCTGTATAAGCACAATACGATGTGTGTAAATGATATATCACATAGATATACATTATGGGAATAATGGGTAGTCATATATTTATATACTTACCTATTTGATTGAGAGACTTCGGGACGAAGTCTTTTTAAGGGGGGTAGATTGAAATACCCCAAACTAATAAAACATGGATTAAATATCTAATCACATTGATTAAGGCCTAAACATGCCTTAAAAGTCAACTGAGAACAACAGTGGTCAACACAAAGCAAGGTATTGCACCCTTTGACTGTTTAGGGAAAATAAATACCCAAATAAACTTCTTAGGACCTAAAACTTTGTCCTAAGCTTATTAACACATTACTAAACATATTAAAATAGTTGGAAAACACTCCAACACAAAGAAAAAGCATTTTCATGCTTCAAGGTCAAGTAGGGCAAAAATGTGCTCTAAGAAAACCTTAAAGGTCTAATGACCTCTAAATGATATAAAATTGGATTCCACGATCACATATCATGTAAGGAACACAACAAAACTGTTCTCAAAGAAAACAGAGCTCAGAAACACCTTGCGACTCAAAATGTGCACTAAAATTCCTTAAAGCACGTTTTTTGTGTATGAGCTCTAAGATAATGACTTTTTGTCACTGTAAAGACTATATTAAGTTCTTTATAACATTAATGTGACATGATAGACTATATTAAAAAGTCTAAATCAAAGTTTGAAAATAAAATCAAAATGGGCAATTTAGTATGAATAGTACCCAAAAATAACATTTTAATTACTAAGTATTAACCATGGTCAATTGTCCCATTGACTTGACTACCCCTTGCCGACCTCATATGGCTGTTATGCCAACTCATTAAGCTACCTATAAACAATTAACTAGCTAATTAGATGAGTCACTAATTACTATTCCTAAAGTAACTTAAAATAAGCTTAAAGGCAAAACTAGCTTAATTTCTCTCATTGCCTTGCTTCCCAGCCGACACAGCAGCTTCACACTCTCCCTTTGGCTTCTCCAAACCGTGGCTAACTCACCAAGAACATAGAAGAACACCTTGCTACCTAGGTAAGCTTAGTTAGTCATTTTATGTTCATTTTCTTCACAATTCTTACCTCTTTCCATGGAGCAAAGCATCAACCACTTCCATCAATGTTCTTAGGTTGTTTTTGGAGTTTAAATGGAGGGTGTATCTCGGCATTAACAAGGGAAGAAGGTGGAGAAAGCTAATCTTGTTCTTAAGGTATAAAAATGTGCTTTAAGCACATATCTTTTGATTCCCTTCACATTCGGCTGTGAAAGTTTGTTCCTAGCCTTATTATCTTCTTATTAACATACTTATTCAGTTGTTATATCAAGAGCTTCAAGGTATAGCCAGATCCAAGCCAAAAACACCATTTTAGGCATTTTAAACAAGGTAAAAATTAGCCATCTTCTAATCTGAGTTATACCAGTTTAAAGCTTGGTTTTAGTAGCTCTTTTGATGCTCTTACTCTTGTGTAAATTTAGGCCGAAGTCAGCCTTGGGAACCTTGGTATTTTGAGGTAAATTTTACCTTGAAAATTGACATTAAACACTTCTTATGGTTAGATCTTGCTTGGAGACTAATCATGCCTTAATTGCTGTTTGAAAACATGTAACTAATGCTGTGGAAATATTATCTCCAATCAGCCGTGGCCAAACAAGGCCTTAACTAGGCAAAAACAAGGTATAAATCACTTAAACCTTCACTTGGTATATTAATATGTGCTTATACATATTTGTATAATATGTGCCGTGAGTGAACAAGGTATTTAAGGTCTTATTTTGACCTTAGGTGATTAAGGAATAGTTTAATAAATTTTATAACTAATTAATTAGCATAATTGTCAAATTTAAGACATTATGTGGAAAATTGGTAATTATTGAAAATATTGGTGTAAGGCCGAGAGTTTGAGGCTTTTATGGGCATTTATGTGTAATTTATTTTATAAGGTAATGTTTGTAATAAGGCCATGTACTTTAGGCCATTTTATTAATGCATTTATAAGCTTTTATTTAAGTTTAGGTGCTAAAAGTAAAAGTACCGCAAGGAATTGGGGTTATAGTGTAAATAAATTAAATTTGGGGGCTATAAAAGGATATAGCTAAAAATTGGAGGTTTAAATAAGTTTATATAAAAATTATAAGATTATATAAAGTTTTGGGGAAATTGTAATTTCTGGAAAAATTGGGGTACAAGTCGTAATATGGAGTTTAATGGTCAAGGAAATATTAAGGTGGTCAACCTTGACCATATGCTAGGTTTTGACCAAATTAAATAAGTTAGATAACTTATTTAAGGTTTTATAATAAGATAAGTATTTTATTGTAACAATTTTATAACATATGTGGTATATATGTTGTTTCCGAAAGTTAAGGGTGTATAATGGTGTTATAAACACCCATGGGCTATTAGCAATTTTTAGGAATTTATTGGGTTGTTTTGGAATTAAATAAACTATATATGTATAATATATAGTTATTATGTCATTATGACACTTTGGAATAAAAGATGGGGTGGAAATGAAATATACCGAAAGTAAATGGGTTAGTAAGGGTAATTATAACCCTTTGGTGGGATTTGGTGATTTTTAGAATAATATAAGAGTTTTTATTAAGATAGTGTATAATATATAGTTTTAATGATATAATAAAACTATATGTTATAAATAGGGCCAAATGGCAATTATAAAAAGGATAAGGTCTGTTCGGAATTTACAAAATATAACCATAGGTTATACCCTTTTATAAGTTAAAATGTTATATTATATGGTATATATAACATGGTATAAATGATGGGGTGAATTTGTAAATAAAGGAAACTATGGATTATGGAAAAGAATAAGGTTTAATATATGTGCCTATGCGGCAATATATAATAGTTTTGTATAAAAACTATAGAGATAAATTAAAGGAAATAAAGATATATTATATGATATTAATATATGGTATAACATTACATAATGTTATGTGGTCAAAATAGAATTTAAATAAATTCAAGGGCTGTACCGAAATATTAAAGGTTGGAAAATGGATTTTAGACTAAGGTCTATAGTGTTATAAATGTTATAACAATTATATGGTTTAGATGGAATAATATAAGTAAGGATATTCACATTAAATAATGTGACGAACTATAAATAAATGAGATTTAAAACTAAAGTATTTATGGAATAAACCTTAGGAGTTGTAATTATACAAATAATGTTACATAATATTAGGATAATGATCTTAATATAAGTTGTATAATATAATACAACTAATGGGAATAATCATCTAATATAAGATGATAAAATGTAACATATAATATAAGAGTTTATTAAACTCACGGAATTTACCTACGTGGTAAATGTATACATACACAAGAATAATGTATATAAGGATGAGTATATATATGGTTGGAAACCATATAATATAATGGTGGTGGTTATTACATGAAAATAGTTACGAACTATAAGGTATAAGTTTTTGGATGCAAATATTATTTGCTAAAGATAATGGAGTATATAATACAATGTATTATAATGGATGGTGGGAAAATAATACAATATAAATATAATGCATGCATACATGCAACCATAGGTTATGTACCTATATTAATGGTGGATAAGATTAAAGAAAAATAATGAATTAAACTTAACAGTTGAAATATTTTGACATACGAGTTTTAAAGTAACGAAGCCGACCAGTTTAGAGAAACCCGTAACAAATAACTGTAGAAATCCGGGGATGAACTGTCGGGGTTACTTGTTATTCAGAGATACCGGATGTAGTTAGTCATGGAGACTGACTTATAGTTTTATTACCGTTTAGATCATACTACAGACGAGGACGCTTGACGAGCTAGTGGTCTACACTGCGCATCCTAGGTCTTGGTGAACGGTATGTAAAGGGGTTTGATCCGAGTTGTCCTAAGGAAACTCCTTGGGCTCGGATTTGTTTGTTATCACTTGTGTGTTAAGTGTATTGGATACATGTATGTGATTGTGTGCTACTGCATTTATTATTATGCACGAGCGTCCTACGGGACTAACACTGTGTCGACTATAGATCGACTTATATAAACATACATATACGTTAAGGTGATAACATGACAGTTACTTGATATAATACCATAGTATTAAAATTAAGTATATGGTAACCTAAGTAAAATACTTAGGGATGAGTCACGACATTGTCGGTCTCTAGAGCATGGATCTCGAACATGAATATGACCTAGATTACTTCTAGGTATGCGTGAGACCCATTGGGCAGCCAATTGATAAATTATTCTCCATAAGACTAAGAGCATATCTTAAACATTATGAGAGAGAGGATGGTATGAGTTGAGGTGAGGAATCCGGTAGTTTACGAAACTACTTGGTTGCGCAGTTGTGACACTGAGGGGGTCCCGATCGGATTCCGTCCAGGTTATACCCATACGAGCCCTATTGGATCGTGGGTCAGGTAGCTACGGCTTTTATATGGACGTTACGAGACATAAGTGAATAGTCAGGGGCCTCCGGACCTCTGGCGAAATGAGCACCTTTGTGTGTAAGGGAGGACTACTGTCCATGGTGAGGTTATGAGGTTGTCTTAACATGACGCCCAACTGGTATAAATTAAACATGGTGGATGGGGCCATAAAGGCCAAGGTAAATTAACTATGGAAACTGTACGCTACGGCGATTGTACATTGTACATATACTGTGGACATTTCGATATGGATGGGGCCTTGAAGGCCAAATTAAATTAAATTAATAAAGGATGGCGTACGCTACATCGATTGTACGTTATACTGTTATTGTTCGATACGTTCGTATACATTTTGTTTGTGATATTAATGAATGTTGGATTGGAAGGATGGTTAAGTGTTTATGAATATTTGATGGATGGTTATGTATATTATACATGTATTTACAGTATTGATTATAACTGTAAAATGGTAAAGCATGAAACTAATCTAATATTAAGATGGTTAAAATGACTAAGTGACCATTAGGGTCCAGGCCCGGCATACTCAGCGTCTATCGCTAATACTACACCATATGCAGGTTGTTGATTATCGCCGAAGCCGAAGTGCGAGAACAGGGTAATTAGAGTTTATTTTAATTACCGCACATGGAGTTGTAATATGGTACGGTTATGTATATTCAGGTTTGGGTAGACGCTCACTTGTCGACGTTATGGTTTGTGGACTTAGTATGATGTATAGGAGTTTTCTCGTTATCACGGCGGTTAGTAGTTTGTTTATGTTGGAAGTTGGATGTAGTTTGACTTCGTTACTTGCATGGGCGAGTAATGGCCGGTGACACCCGAGTGAGTATTGTTATTGTTATTAATTCTTCCGCTGTAAGACGTTTTATTTATTGCTACGTGAGAGATTATTACGTGATTGTGGAGAGGGATGTTACAATTTTCTTATTAATCAAGGTAATTAATGTTTGGCTATTTCATTTTAGGTCTTTAAAGTATACCTATAATTCATCTAGGGTGTTTCTGTATTTGGATAAATTTTCACTTGAGAACAGTATTACCATTACTCTACCTAAGGAGTCTCTTAGGTTATCTTAGGATACCATAAATTATATCATTATCCTACCATATGTCATAATTTCCTTATCACATCTCATAACTTAATTCAAGTTATACTCGGTATTTGCCTCGGTTTGAATAATAATCCCACACAGTTAATAACGCAAGGTATTCATCAAATAAATTACACTAGCATAATAACACATACAATCAAAAATATCATCTTATTAATAAATTTACATTCTATATCCAAACCCAAGGTTATCCTCGGGAATAATCGGATCATACAACAACATACGGTGCACCGACGAGAGAGGCTAGCGTTTAGTTCCGCGCCCGTCCTCTAATTCCTTAGCTCTGGAATATGACGTTAAATATTAATACTATATAAACAATCAAACCATTTTGGTATTTTTTGTAATGACTAATCCCCCGTAATTAACCCCAATGTTTATTATTCTTTGTATTCTGGTTATCACTTAAAGTATATGGATTCCAGGTTAGTAATTAATCCTTCCCCGTTGATAGCAACTAACATTGTCATACTTCCTACAATTTTAGGATTAAATCTAATGGTGGCCACGGTTCCGGTTCCGGTTCCACCGGTTCCGGTTCCGGAAAATGTGTATTCGGATTCGGAACCGGTCTTGGGCGGTTCCGGGGCGGTTCCGGCTCCGGTTCCGGAACTCTGTATTCGCTTCGGATTCGCTCAAATCAACGGTTCCGACCGGTTCCGGAGCGATTCCGGTTCCGATTCCGATCGGTTCCGACCGGTTCCGGGGCGGTTCCGACCAGTTCCGGAAAGATTCGATCGGCTCCAGTTTCTTCGTTTTAACTCCGATTGTAGATCCGTTTGCGCGCACACGTTGCTCTTTTCGTCCACTTTACTCCTAGATAGGTTATTCCTCAAGTTTATAATCTTAAATGTGTAAGAACCAAAGACTTAAATTTTTGTATTGAATTTGCAAAAATTAAAGAGTAAAGCGGATTTTATTATATGATTCACTACCTCGTTAAAACCTTATTAGGTAAAAACCCATTGGGGAAACCCTAATAAGGAAAAAGAGTACAGCTACTAATAGGTTACATGATTTCAATTTGGAAGTCTTAAAAGATTACATGGAAACAAAATAATACTAATACATTTTTAAAGATTACAATACAAAATAGAAGTCCTAAGTGGTGATTCCAACGGCTACTTTGGCTGGTTCCGGGGCGGTTCCGGTTCCGGTTCCACCAGTTCCGATTCCGGTTCCGGTTCCACGGTTCCGAATCCGACGCGAATCCAGGCGGTTCTAGGCGGTTCCGGTTCCGGTTCCGGTCCCGGTTCGGTCCCGAATCTCAAAACTTGTATTCGGATTCGATTCGCAAGGGGGCGGTTCCGGTTCTGAAATGGTTCCGACCCGGTTCCGGCCGGTTCCGGTTCCAATCGGTTCCGGGTTGAACCGCCGGTTCCGGGTAGATTCGGATTCGGTGGCCACCATTAATTAAATCCTTATCATATTACCTTCTTTTAAACCTTATGTATATACATATACTTACATGGTGTAATATAATATATAGTAATGACTTTAGATCTTTAAATTCTCATCCTGTTTAATGAGTTGGTCAACTTGACCCCATTGGTCAACTAAATTGATTAGATCAATATGGTCAACCTATTAATTCAGTCAGTGCAGTCAATACACTAAATGGTCAACGCGGTCAAGATCAACATAGTTAACATTTTCTGAATGACCTTATAAATTCCTAGGTTTAACAACCTCTCTAATTAAACATTCTTCTAACCATTTATGTAATGGTTGTTAACAACTTTAAATCTCATAATAATGACTTAGGTTTATTCCATAATCATTCTCATCCATGATTACATTCCCAAACCTTATTATATAATTCCAACAATATGCTAAGTATTCATATTTAATTCATATGAATTATAAAACTTTGGATTCCTAATTAAGTTCACATTTTCAATATTTGTTTTTCTCACTTGGTCAAAATCCTAAGTACATCTAGGCTTACCGAATTCCTACTGCATAGACCTAATTTTTCCAAAATTACAGTTTGGACCCATAAGTTTTCTAAACTTTACAATTTACTCCAAAATATTACGTAACACATCACTTAACGACACATGCTAGATAAATCCAACAAACCACATGAAATAACTTTATGTTGTGATTCATCTAAGCACACTTCTATAGTTAAAAATTCATATACAAAAGCTGTCCTCTAATTTGACTATTTATAACCAAAATAGCACTCTTTGAATTTAATCAAGGGTAACACTATATTAAGAGAATTCGAAGCAGATACGGAAATCAATACAAGCATAAATGTTGCTTATCTTCGTACTTTAAAATTTTTGTTAACCAAACCTAACCTGAATAACTCCCACAAATTTGACCCATAATCAGAAAAAACCAAATAACCCAAAGGCTGACCCTAACAAAAGAATAAAGATAACAAAACTAACACATCACTTAACGTCACATCCTAGATAAACCCAACAAACCACATGAAGTAAATTCATGTTGCGAGTCAACTAAGCACACTAGTTTAGTTGATAACTCATATTTAGATTAATTCACTAACTAAAAGAAAATCAATAGTTTAGTAGCCATACTACTAACAATATATTTTTTGCTTTAAAATGTTTTGTAACAAAAAGTAATGTGTATATCATTACTTTTTTATATTACTTTATATATTTACAAACTTAGATTTCTTTATATTTAGAATTTGGGATGGTTTGAATGTTGATGAAGTTTCAATTATAAAACCTGAAATTTTCAGTTGAGACATATATTACTCAAGATTGATGTCTATATGCCTACATTTGGTAATGGTTTTAATGTGCATCATCACATCACTACTTAGGTTTCTCAAATTTTACATTTTATTTTAAGTAATATTATGTTTTAAAAAATTTATATTCTATTTACAATAATTAGTTTTTAGATATTTTTTAAATATTATCAATATTGTTGTATGATATCTTTTGTAAACTATGTTTATAATTTGTTTCAATATGTTTTTAGATATACATCACTAGTAGAAAAAACACGTATAGTGTCGAGCTTATAGCATCGGTTTTTAAGAAGACGTCACACAAAATAATCTAAGGCCACGATTTTATGTTAAAGTGAAAAATAAAAAATTGATGGAGTATGGTGGCGGGAAATTTTCCTGGTTAAATTACAATTTATAAGGCGTCAGATTTTTATGCAAATGTCACAGTAACATCTAAGATGACGGTTTGTTCAAAAAAAAATCATCTAAGATGACGGTTTTATAGACAACCGACACCAAATCCCTAATTTTATTCTCCCTTCCCACCTTTCTTTCCAAACTTGTCGCGGGAGGTACTACAGAATTCACCGCCCCTTTTTTTTACTGCAACTTACGAACTCCCATCTTCTACTATCTTGTCTAGGTTTCTCCAGCGTCGTACTCCCACCCGGCACTTTATCGGTTGGTTTTGCTTGCTCGACCTCCGTTCACAAGGCATAGAGGGCGAATCGTTGTGAGTTGAGATTAATCGGGGCTACGACGATGCCGGTTTGAGTGGTTTGTTGTCTCAGTCAAGTAAGACTAACTAAAAATTAAAGCTTTTTTTGACTCCTTCTCGCAAAAAAATTTGTGTGCTTGTTTCGGTTGACCAAAGAAAATCGGTGTTATAGGATTAAGGGTCGTTAATTCAACTTCTCTGCCCAAATTTGCACCAAGTGAATCTTTTTATGGGTTTCCTATCAAGTATCTATTGTTGTAATCTCCTAGAATGTACTCGTTTGTTGTGGGTTAAGAGAGTTTGCTTATGTTACAGTATAGCTATACCGGCTATATCAGTAACTGGAGTCGATGTTCTAATGAGAACAACAACCCTTCTCACATGCAAACTGTCATGGAAGAAGAGACGGTTACGCAGAGGAGAGAGTACGGAGCTAAAGACAAAGAGAGAGATGACAATGAATTTCTTTTCGTGACTTTCCATTCATTTCTTGTCAGTACATATAGCTGTAACAGTTGTAAAGAATAAGAGAATGCAACAACTTCCTAACAGAATAAAGAGGAAGAGGTTTACACAATATAGCCTTATTCCATTATATTTGTTATACTACCGAATTCTATAACAAATCTCCCCTCTTTGGAGAACCTTGACCTCAAGGTTTGAAATCTGGAAATTGCCTGAGCAGGTCATAGAAGAATTCCCAAATAGCTTCTTCAACCGGTAAATCTGTCCATTTCACCAGCACCTGAGTAGCTGCCTTGCCCTGCCTATTAACCATTCTCCGTTGCAAAATAGCCTCTGGTTCATGATGTAAAACATCAGTAGCAGTAACAGGTAACTGAGTTGAGACAGTAACAGGACCAACCTGCCTCTTAAGTTGAGATACATGAAAAACTGGGTGCACTGAAGTAGATGCAGGTAAATCAAGCTTGTAAGCCCGTGTACCACATCTGTCCAATACCTTAAATGGACCGAAATACTTAGGGAAAGTTTCTGATTTGGCCTAGAAACCAATGAGTGTTGGCGATATGGCTGAAGCTTGACAAAAACTAAATCACCAATGTCAAAAGACCTTTCAAACCTATGTAGATTACTTTGTTGCTCCATCCGGTGTTGTGCACGCATCAAATGAAACTTAAGAACCTGCAGCATGTTCTCTCGGTCCTGAAGGCATTTAGCCACCACAACTACCTTGGACTCCCCAGGTAAGTAAGGTAAGTGCTGAGGTAGTACTTGTCCATAAACAACCTCAAATGGGGTCAATTGAGTTGTTGTATGAAAGGTAGTATTATACCAAAATTCAGCCAGAGGTAAATACTTACTCCATTAATGGGGACGATCACTACACATACACCTAAGGTATGTTTCCAAGCAATGATTGACCACCTCAGTTTGTCTATCAGTTTGAGGGTGGTAAGCAGTTGAGTAGTTCAAATCTACCCCCTGTAATGTAAACAATTCACGCCAGAAATCGCTTAAAAAGACAGAGTCTCTATCACTAGTGATAGACCTGGGAAAACCGTGTAGCTTAAAAACTTGATCCAAGTACACCTGAGCAACAGACACGGCAGTGTATGGATAGGACAAGGCCAGGAAGTGGGCTGCCTTACTCAAGCGGTCAACCACCACCAAAATAACTGTTTTCCCAAATGAATTAGGCAAGGAGTCTATAAAATCCATCGATACATCCTGCCAAACCTCTTCAGGAACAGGGAGGGGTTGTAGTAAACCGGGGTATGCCGACTGATCATATTTGCAACGCTGACATTCGTCACAAGCGCGGATAAAAGCTTGGATATCCTTTGTCATTCCTGTCCAATAAAATAGAGCTTTTATCCTCTGATTCCTGGCATCCCTTCCTGAGTGACCACCCAAGCTAGAAGAATGAAGCCAAAGAAGAATTTTATTCCTGATCTGAACATCATTTGGAACAACAATTTTACTCTTTCTGCGCAAAATGTTGTTACTCCATGTATAATGCTTATGACTGGTTTTATCTGCTTCCAAATCACTGATAACAGAAGCAAGCTGAGAATCAAGGGCATATGCTGCCTGTATCCATTGGAGCAAATCACTTTGAATAACAGATAAAGAAAAAGATAGAATCTCAGAACCTTCTCTTCTCGACAAAGCATCAGCAGCAATGTTTTCTGTACCCTGCTTATATTGAATCTCATAATCAAACTCAAGTAACATGTGTGGAGGGTGATTTTTCGGTATGAGGGGGTCTATCTAAATATGGTTCTGACTGAGAAGCCTAGATCCTAGAAATGCCATTCTGTGGAGGGTGAAAACCCATTATTCTGGCATCCCTCAAATACCTACTAAATCGTCCGTCTTCCCAGAAGCATAAGGGAGAATGCAAGTGTGCACTACACCCGCTCTCAATGGGCTCCACGCGGACTTATGCCTCTATAAGGCGGAGTTGACTAGAGTCGCCACCTAGTTTGACCTAAGATACTAGGAAGGAAGGGAAGGAAGGGAAGGAGGGTTCTAAGAACCATTAATTGACTCTGAGATTGTTGTCTATGGATAGGACTTATCTGGTCATGTCAGAGATTTTGTGTGGGTTCGCACTGGGTTACACCCCTTAGAAGTGGCAACGACCACGACTTCGGATTGGTGCCCGAGGAAACCTCGGTCTCCAATTATCGGGATTGCCTTCTTTCAAAACCTTTTTAGAGAGATTCCATTAAAGCCAAAGGATAGGATTGAGATGGGAGGAGAGAAAGAGAGTGGATGAGGCGAGCTTTTCTGCCAAGCTAGAGCCAAGAAGAAGAATTGGTGAATTCAAATGAGTATAGAATGAGAATTGGAAAAAGTCTGAGGTTGAGTGAATAGACAAGACTTAGCGTCTGATGGTTTGAAGTTCGTGGGAGCCGAAGAAGGTTTGAGCGTTTTGAGAGATACGAGAGTCACCTTAGATGGGGAAAAAGGGTTTTTTTTGTTTTGAATGGGGTCGCACCCTAGATGGGCTGCCTACGTACTCAACTCCATGTTGAGATCAGACCTTACGTAGTTCAGGGTTTGGGTTTTTGGAGATTTTAGGGTTTTTAGGTGTTTAAGAGATTAGTCTGTGAGATGTTCGGGTCTGTGAGACATTTGGGGTGTTCATGATGAAAAGAATGAGATATCGAAGTCTGTGAGACGCTTGGGTCTATGAGACGCTTGACACCCTGAGATGTCGAAGTCTGTGAGACGCTCGGATCTATGAGACGCTCGGGTCTGTGAGATGTTTGGGTCCGTGAGACATTCAAATCGTTGGGATGACAAAGTCTGTGAGACGCTCGGGTCTATGAGACATTTAGAGTGTGGGAGAAATCGGAATGGAATTGAAATTGAATTGAAATCGAAGTTGAATCGGGGTTGAATGAATATTGATTTGAATTGAAATTTTTTGATTTGAATGAGTTTGGAATTGAATTGAATTTGAATTGAGATGAACTTGGAGTTGAATGAATTTTGATTGAATTGGGATTGAATTGAATTGAGATTGAGTTGGAATGAATTTTGAATTGAATTGAATGAATTTGAATTGAATTGAATTTGAATTTGAATGGAATTTGTTTGAATTGAATTTGGGTTGGGGTTGGAAAAACGGGTCGGGTCAAAATTTGGGTTGGTCAAAGTTTGGGTGGTCAAAGTTGGGTCAATGTCAAAGTTTGGATTGGTCAAAGTTGGACCAGGTCAAAGTTCGGGTTGGTCATAGATGGGCCAAGTCAAATTTGGACCGGATTGGGCCTCGTCAAGGTTTGGGTTGGTCATAGATGGGTCAATGTCAAAGTTTGGATTGGTCAAAGTTGGACCAGGTCAAAGTTCGGGTTGGTCATAGATGGGTCAATGTCAAAGTTTGGATTGGTCAAAGTTGGACCAGGTCAAGTTCGGGTTGGTCATAGATGGGCCAAGTCAAATTTGGACCGGATTGGGCCTCGGTCAAGGTTTGGGCCAGATTGGGCCATGGTTGGGCTTTTGGGTTGAATTGGGCCGAGTTGGGCCTTAGAAGATGGACCGATTTAGGCCTCAGAAGATGGGCCGAGTTGGGCCTTGGAAGATGGGCCAGATTGGGCCTTGGAAGATGGGCCGGATTAGTCCTCGGAGAAGTGGACTAAAAATTGTTTTTGTTTGCAATTGGGCTGAAAATTTTTTTGGACTGAATTGGCCTTTTGCGATTGATTTGGACCTTGGGCCTTTTCATTTCCAAAGTTGGGCCTTATTTGGCATTTGAATTGAATTGATGTTTGGATTTTGAAATGAATCTTTATTGATTGTGGATTTTATTCTGACATTAAGGGATGATTTGAAAACTTTTGATGAAAACGGGTATTCCTCACATGGACCGTGTCTAGGACCCGTATGCATTGAGGATACCCAAACCTAAGGCTTTTCTACAAGGGGTGTCCTACGAGCTATCTAGGGCTTCCTATTGTTTTGGGCCTCTATATTGGACTGGGCCCACAATCACCGAACTAGTAATCCATAATAAGATAGCATTTAATGGAAACAAACAATATGAATAAAAACCAAAGATAGATGACAACAATTATAACATGAAATTTAAATCTAACACTTTACAAGTTGCAGAAGCATCGAGAGTGTATGTACAAATAAATCCTCAACGCATACGAGGACAAGAAATTAAAGCAATCTGAATCGGGTCAAGGTATAGTCAGCACAACTAAGACCCGAATTTATAAGTCGCTAACTACATTTTTATTAACCCCTTTTTTCTTTTATTTCCCTGTTTTTTATTATAATTTTTAGCTAGTCAAGCACTAAAACACTTTTCCCATTTCAGCACTTAAACAAAGGATATAAATCGATATGTGAACGTGGGAAACAAGTTAACAAATCCCGTTTTTCTTTTTTGGAACTCTTCCCGACCCAATGCACAATTAATCAAACAAACAGAGGATAACAAATCGTGAGCTCACATATATGATATACCTAACCATTGATATATAAACACGCGCAGTGGGACTGGGAAAAAAAGCATGGCCAATCAAAACAAACATATACAAATTCAACCTCCGAACACACATTAAGCTTAGGGATTTTGTGAGTTAACAACTTTGGGATTAAATACCGAATAGAGCAGAATGCTAATTCCCGAAGTGGCGAATGATTACCTCCTTGTTCGCCAGCGGTTTTCAATAGATTATCGTCAGTTAGAATGGCATAGGAGCATGCACTTTCGTTGTCCGCCTGCGACGTGAAGGGCAAGAGGGAGGCGGAGATGTCTATCCTTTGTTCGCCAGTGATTATGAAGAGGATGGGTTTGTTCTCCTGTTTGTTGAAGATGAGGAAGAGAGGAGCATGTATACTCCCGCTTTGTTCGTCAGTTACAGATGGAGAACGATCTCTTCAGATTGTAGATGATGGTCATCAGTTTTTCTTCGCCAGCGACAGTTGTGGTTCATAACATGAACAAAGCTGGAAGTAGACTTCGAATGCTCTGAGCCCGACTCATCTGTTGGTTTTACGCAGCCCAGGATGAGGGTAGCAAAGCTTCCGACGTGAGGAAGAGATGGAGCGGGCAGGAGGTTGGAGCGTATATGCTCCTGGTTCGCCAGTTCAGTGAAGAAGGTGCAGAGAGGTGAGCTTGTATGCTCCTGTTCGCGAGAGAGGTTGCAAAATCACTCGTTGGAGAATGAAGAAAGTGCAGACCGTGTACGTTCCGTGAGTGAAGAGATTAAGGGAGCATGTATTCTCCTCGTTCATCAGTTAGGTTGCAAAAATTATCGTCGGTGAAGAGGAACGCAGCACGCAGGGGAGGATGTAATTCGTTGTTCGCTAGCGATGGTGAGAAGAATGAACAGAGAAGCTTGGGAGTTCTTGTACGCGTCGTTCTCCAGTTGAGCTTGCGAAGGAAAAGTTTACTGATAGTGAAGTGGAGGAGTTGAAGAGCACATATGTTCCTTGTACGCAGCAACATGAAAAGAACGGAGAGGATGCAGAGCTTACGTTCTTGTTCCTCAATTGGTTTGCAGAGGTACAGTAGTAAAGAGGATGGAGTGAAGCAGTGTAGCAGCTCCACTGATTTGGCTCATCGGAGGCACAAACGCAAGAGAAAGATGAAGATGCAGTTTCCTTGTTCGCCAGCAAAGGTAATCAGAATGGAAAGAGTTGCAGGGCTGTATGTTTCTCGTTCGCTAGCTGGTTGTAAAATATTTGGCGTGAAGAGAATGAAGCAGGAGTATAGTTTCCTGTTCGCCAGCTGGGCTCGATGGTGAAGGAAACAGAGGAGAAGCATGTATTTGCGTTTGCCAGTGAATACGAAGAAGAGAGTGAACGACGTGAAGACATGAAAGGAATTGGAGTTGTATACCCTGTGTTCGCCAGTAGATTTTGCAATGTCAACGAGAGTGTATAGAATGAAAACAGATGAATAGCTATGTTGTTCATTGTTTCTGATGGGTTAACGAGATCAGTCGAGGTCGATAAGGAAGATTGGTTTTATGTTTGTCATCTTGGTGTTGTTGTCGAGAGGTAGAGAAGCTTTGTTCTGCGTGAGTTTTTTTTATCGATCCTCCGATGGAGGCGGCTGGTTCTCTTGAAAATGAAGAAGAGCGAAGAGAATGATAGAGACGGCTACCGTTCTTGTAGGGTTTGTTATTGCTTTTATAAGCAGAGGGATTAGGTTTTGTTTGATTCTCACGTGAAATCTTTGGTGGACTATGATGCCAGTTGGAAAATGAATTGCTAAAAAAAAGGGGGGTGAGACAAGGCTCGAACCGCACACCTCCAGATTAGAGCAGTAAGCACCGACTAGGCTAGCAAGTTATTCAGTCTTAGCAATGAAAATCAATGAAAATCAATAAAAATTGGCTTCAGATTTGAACCTAGAAGGCAATAATAAAAAGGCTCCAGGAATGCTTGTAACTTAAGATTTGAACTCACAATGTACAATATTCTTTATACTCACACTAACCGGCTACGCTCTTGATATAGGAATGTGAGAAGTAATACTAAGACCTTAAATTGAACCGAATGAATTCCTTTAAAAAACGTTAGCATTTTAACGAAAATATACAGTGAGATGAAAGGGTTTTATCTAATAAAATGAATGGTTTTCTTTTCGATGGAATGGTAGGATAGATATGAAGAAACAAAGAAACGTAATTACAATAATAACAATAATGTAGTACTGGTGAAAACAATGATACGGGCATAAAATAATGAAATAGTACTAATAAAATGGATGTTAATATACAAATAAACGCAATAAAAAAAGAAGTTGAGTTACATATGTACGAGTAGTATGTAAATAAGATAAAAAGAGAAATAACATGAGATGAGAGGAAAATAACAGAATTAGCGACAAAACAAAACAGAATATATTAATACGTATAATAATAGTGAAACGATACATAAAATGATGAAATAATTCTAAGAATGATAAAGACAAAGTAAAAACAAGTACTAATAAAAAAATACAAGTAAAAGTATCAAAGAAATTAAATGAGATAAAATAAACAAGTAACAATAATGAACATAAATAAAATGAATAGGCAAATAAATAAGCGAATAAAACAAAACTGACTAACAGGAAATAAATCGAGAATAAAATGGTAAACTAAGTGAATAACGAGGAGATACGGGTTTGAAAACAGCTGCTGTAAAAAAATGATTTAGAAAATTTGTCATGATATGACAGTATTCATTTTGGTATGTACATGAGTAAGTGTGGAAAAGAAAGGCGACGACCCTCTTATTTTTTTTATTTATCTGAATTTTGCTTTATGGGGTGAGAATTTTTGGTGTCTACAGATGGCTCCCCTTGATTCAATTTTGCAAGCCCTTGCAGAATTGGATCAAGGTTGAGAGGCGCCAAAAATTCTCACTACGGCTTTGTGGTGCATTAGGATGCGACCGCGAGGAAGATAATGTATGAATGCGACAGGAAATGATTTGATAGCTGAATGCACGAGGACTTATCTCGAGCCTCAACCGGACCTCTTGATATCCAGTCCTAGGACTTATGATGAGCCTAGAATAATAACAATAGATTGGTTTAGGGTGCACGAGGACTTAGGAGTGCCTCAACTGGACATCTTGATATCCAGTCCTAGGGCTTATGACGGGCCTAGAATGCGATTGAAAGTACGAGGACTTAGGAGTGCCTCAACTAGACCTCTTGACATCTAGCTATAGGACTTATGACGAGCCTATAATACTTTTGGATGTGTACCGTACTAGTAGCGTAATAGCTGTCTAGCAGGTGTAAAATGAAAGGCGACCGTACTAGTAGCGCAATAGCTGTCTAGCAGGTGTAAAATGAAAGGCGACCGTAATAGTAGCGCAATAGCTGTCTAGCAGGTGTAAAATGAAAGGCGACCGTACTAGTAGCGCAATAGCTGTCTAGCAGGTGTAAAATGAAAGGCGACCGTACTAGTAGCGCAATAGCTGTCTAGCAGGTGTAAAACGAAAAATTCGACCGCACTAGTAGCGCAATAGCTGTCTAGAGGGTGTAAAATGAAAGGCGACCGTACTAGTAGCGCAATAGCTGTCTAGCAGGTGTAAAATGAAAGGCGACCGTACTAGTAGCGCAATAGCTGTCTAGCAGGTGTAAAATGAAAGGCGACCGTACTAGTAGCGCAATAGCTGTCTAGCAGGTGTAAAATGAAAGGCGACCGTACTAGTAGCGCAATAGCTGTCTAGCAGGTGTAAAACAAAAAATTCGACCGCACTAGTAGCGCAATAGCTGTCTAAAGGGTGTAAAATGAAAGGCGACCGTACTAGTATCGCAATAGCTGTCTAGCAGGTGTAAAATGAAAGGCGACCGTACTAGTAGCGCAATAGCTGTCTAGCAGGTGTAAAATGAAAGGCGACCGTACTAGTAGCGCAATAGCTGTCTAGCAGGTGTAAAACAAAAAATTCGACCGCACTAGTAGCGCAATAGCTGTCTAGCAGGTGTAAAACGAAAAATTCGACCGCACTAGTAGCGCAATAGCTGTCTAGCAGGTGTAAAACGAAAAATTCGACCGCACTAGTAGCGCAATAGCTGTCTAGAGGGTGTAAAATGAAAGGCGACCGTACTAGTAGCGCAATAGCTGTCTAGCAGGTGTAAAATGAAAGGCGACCGTACTAGTAGCACAATAGCTGTCTAGCAGGTGTAAAATGAAAGGCGACCGTACTAGTAACGCAATAGCTGTCTAGCAGGTGTAAAACAAAAAATCCGACCGCACTAGTAGCGCAATAGCTGTCTGATAGGTGTAAAACGAAAAATTCGACCGCACTAGTAGCGCAATAGCTGTCTAGAGGGTGTAAAATGAAAGGCGACCGTACTAGTAGCGCAATAGCTGTCTAGCAGGTGTAAAACGAAAAATTCGACCGCACTAGTAGCGCAATAGCTGTCTAGTGGGTGTAAAATGAAACGCGACCGCACTAGTAGCGCAATAGCTGCCTAGCGGGTGTGAAGATGCGTCAGATAGTGAGCAAATTTTGTGGGTATATGCAGATGATATGTGATGTGAGGTGATTAACCAATGTATTAATTGAATTAAACTCCCTGTTTGTGGAGGTAGGTTTTTGTGTGAGCAGATGGCTTTATAGTAACATCAAAGCCTCGGGATGGCTCCGGTATGGCTCCGGCATGGCTTCATGGATCTGAGATGGCTCCAGCATGTGTTGATGGCTCCAGTATGCTCTGATGGCTCTGGTAGGCACTGATGGCTCCGGTGTGACCAATGGTCTCGGGGTGGTTGGTGGGTTTGACATGGTTGGTGATGTTGTGGCAGTTTGTAGGCTTTCATTTGCCTTGAGATTTTTTTTTCAGGGTGGTTTGATGGCTCCGATGATGGATTTATTGTTGTTTGACGGGATTTGTTGTGGACTTTGTAGTGAGTGAATGGTTTTTCACGAGTGAATGATGAAACACAGTTGCATGACTTTGTTGGGAGTTCCCATCATGGTTCCAGGATTTCCATGGATGGCTCCGGGATGACCTTGTGCTGATTGAGCATGACGATGCTTTGGTTGGTTCACTTTAATGACACCGAGGGGAAAAGGGAAGTTTTCGCCTCTGATGCAGTCGCACCCTAGGCGGGCAGCCTACGTACTCAATTCCATATTGAGATCAGACCATACGTAGTTCGATCCTCTGTGAGCAAAGCCTTGGTGACGAAATGGATCTAACAAGGATTTGAGGTGGCCCCCGTATTGTTCTCGGACTGTTGGGATGGCCTCTGTGTAGCTCTATGGATGGTCTCAATGTTTTGAGGATGACTCCTGCATGGCTCCAGATTGGCTTTAGAAGCGGTGTCGAAAGGGAATGAGTATGGCAGTGGATGGCTCCGGGATGGTCTTCGTATGCCTCCGGATAGCTCTCGAATGGTTCGATGTAGCTCGGAGATAGCCTAGGATGGCTCTGACTTGACTTCCTTTGATAGGGAGTTACGCTTCAATAGCGGCAGCTGAAGTCTACTTTCAGCGAGACTAGGCAAAGTTCTTATCAATCATATGTTGATGATGGAGTGCTTATGATGCATGCAAACACTGGGTGCAAAACATGATGCCAAATGCATATGCAGTTTTGGGAGAGAGGGTACGGTCCTATCTCTGTTAATACAAGGTTTACGAATATAAGACATCTCCGGTTCTATCTTGAGTGATTATTGAACTCAAATGCGTGAATCACTTTCCTCTCATGGAGGGATACGGGTCAATCTTTCATGAGTATGGCCGTGTGTGCAAATGTCGTGATGACACTCTTGATGCTCAGAGCAGTATTTTCCTTAGAATTCCTTTTTGAGGTTATGGACTTTCCGTTCCTTACAAATTCCTCACCTGCAATGGGGTAGGCCGATTATGATTTGGTGGTTTAGTCGAAGAGTCACTCGCACTCTAAAGACCTTGTGAGATTAGGTCACACTCATTCGCTAACTGTCCCTTTGGTATGACGGGACATGTTGATAACAAGTACAAAACTTATGATTCATGTTTCAGATCCGATACTTTCGGTTAACGCTCATCAATCAACGAGTCAGAGGTCTTTTATTGGGTTATAACGGGGCTTAGGGGTATGATGTATGTTACATGGGACTGGAGGATTTATTTGGGAATTGTGGAGCTTTTGTGCAATAGAGGACGTGTTTCGCCTTTCCCATGGGTGAAATGATTGGACAGGTTTTGATAACCTTTTATTGGTTTCTATGGGACATCATTGGTCCTTCTGATTTGGATTTCTCCTTCTTGCCTCTTCTGGTGTTCGATTTGAACTTTCTTCTCATTTTGTTTTTTGAAACTACATTTGGCTCATCAACTTTCTCAAGGGTTCACTGCTTTGTATTTTGGCTTTCAGCTTTGGAGTTGCATTGACTCATCGATCTTCTTGAACATTTTCGGTGTTCTTTTTTGGTGTTTGGCTTTGGAGTTGCATTGACTCACTGATTTCTTCAAGCATTTAATTTGTTGTTTTTGTGAAGATGGTGGGGGAGAGACCATGGCTCCGGCTCCTTTGAGATCCTCTATTGCAAGGGCAAGTAAGTATATGTACATGGGTTGGCATGTTGTGGACTTCACAGAAAAAAGGTTTATCGTGAAAGGCTCAGCGGGGCTCACTAAGGGATTATGTACAGGGCAGTCAAAGCTCTTTGGTATTGTGGGGATTTTGATCCTAAGTGCCTCGTCATTCTCATTATTCAATGATTGTTTTCTTACTCTTCTCAAATCTTTGCATGAATCACAGTTCGTATCATGTTTATCGACATTGCTCTCACTATGATTTGTGCCTCTCCATGTGCTGAAGGAATGCACATGTCGCTCGGGGTTTTACCTCAATTGGAACTATTTACCTTCCCTCATCACTCAATGGATTGTCCAAAACACTCATTTGAAATTCGAAGGAAAATACCGCTCTTTGTACACTACTCACTTTGATTTGTGGTGCTGATTTTGATTGGACCCTTGAGTTCAATGACGGGTCAAGAGTTTAGTGATTCAAACACTATGTTCAAACAATCAATCAAGCTTTTCACCGAAGACATCGTTTCGATATGGGAGTATGCAAATGCAATTATCTACAATGCAATATGATGTGGTAATATGGAATTACTATGTATAAGATGCATGAAATGATGAGAATGAAAATGACTCATTCGAATTTTGATTCGATTTTTTTGCTTATTTTTTTTATGGATGCATTGCATGAGTGGTAAGGTTATGACTAGTCTCGCTTGAGCCGAATTCAGTTTGCGGTTTATGAAGCTCATCCCGTCATTGTAAGCCCTGAAGGTGGTCTAGCTGTTGGGGTTATTGTCGGAGAAGAAACTCTCGAGTGAGGTCGGGTTGGTGATTGGCTCCTGGATTTTTTGAATTTTTAGGGAGTGACAACTCCCGCATGGTGGCCCCACGATTGGCAGAGATTGTATTTTTTTTTGGATTTTTGGATGTATGATGTTTTTTTTTTTGGATTTTTGGATGTATGATGTTTTTTTTTTTGGATTTTTGGATGTATGATTGTTTGGGATTTGTTTGGGATTTTTTTTTGGGATGTATGATTTTTTGCTGTTGTTGGTCTCTATGTACATGGTATGCTGAATGGGAAAAGGCTTGGATCCTTGGTATTTCTTGCTATCACTTCGAAGGTCATGTCATCACTCGTGGACAAAGACAGTTATTCACCTGCAAACATGGTCATCATAACAGGAAGAACATAACAAAGGTGAATGTTAGCATGCTTGCAAACTTGGATGAATGCTTGTGTGGTGTGGTTGGGAATGCAACATGTGATTATGCAATTTTTCTAAGGTGAGCGTGATTCATGAATGATTAATGAATGTGCACTGACCAAAAATGGGAAGAAGCAAGTCGTATGTGCTAAAAGAAATCAAGTTTTTTAGAAAAACAATTTTGAAAACATGTGTTTTCGAAGTGGTGGGTTTTCTCAATAGAAATTTTGATGCTCGATCATTCGTAAATAAAGTAGGGAGTGGGGAACCCTATACACATTGATCTAAATAAAATTGAAGGGAATGTATAAACCTATACATAAAGCCTATTCAGAATTTGACAAGAGAGAAAAGAATGCTAGGGGAAAACCTATACATCAATTTTAAAAGTCATTAAATGGGGATTTTGAGCTTAAAAACTGCTCCCGAATTCTTCTGCTTCGTCCTTGAGCTTTTGACTGTCTGCTCACTCATGTGCGGGCTCCTGATTGGCCGTTCGCTTGTCTTCGGGTTCGGGCAACAAGGTGACACTATGATCAAGAGAAACTGGTTGGTGCTCTTCTGACCCTTTGCAGCTTCGAACTCGAACAGTTGTTTCTAATCTTCATGTCACTCGACTCGGATCGGTGCAACTCTGATTTTTGCTCGAATCGTCGTTGATCTTCATGCATCCCACTTGCTCCGGTGAAGGAAAATAAGGGGCATTTTTTTAGAAAGGAAAGGTGAATGATCGAGCACAAATTCTTTGTGAAAATCCACCACTTTTGTGAAAACACGAAATGACTAGTACGCTCCACGGTAATGACCGCTGCTCCTGAAGGTGGATTGAACTTCAAAAATAGCGGGTCACGACATGGGGACTAAATCATTTATTTTGAAATACATTTGTGAAAATCAATTTTGAAAACTGTTTTCGAAAACTATTTTGAAATAAGATCCATGAAAAATGTTGTTCCGAAATTCGTTTGTGTAAAGCAGGTTTTCTTGAAATTTGTTTGTGAAAATAGTTTTTGAAACTACATTTGTGAAAACATCTATTCTTTTGCAAACCGTTTGACAAAGTTTGTTTTCTAGAAGACTTTGATTGAAACCGTTTTTGAAAACTGTTTTGGAAATAACAATTTTGAAAATCATTGTTTTTTGAAATCATTTGAAATGGATGACTTTGAAGATATTTCATTGGAGTGTTTGAGCTGTTTTTTTTTGGCAATTTTTGAAACGTGATCACACATACATGTAAGTGCAAAATAAAAATCGTGGCTGATTTTTTTGTGAAGCTGAGTGTGAATGATTGGGATAATCACCTTCCAGGTCAATCAATGCTTCCATACCACTGGGGGAACCGTCATCCCTTCACTGTTCATCTCTCGGGATTTATCTCTGTTATGCCTTGTGGGGCACGTCATCAAGAAAGTCCGGAGTGCTTAAGTTCGAAAGGTCAGGATACCCGAAGTGATACAGTCACACGAGCCACGGCCGGGGATTACATCACAACATACCACTTTTGGGAAACTTGGGGAAGTACTGCATGGGAACGGGTCTCCCCTCGTCTGCACGATAAGGTGTGTCTAAAGTCCAAATTATTCGCTGACTACGCTGTATCATGTATGGGTATCCGTAAATACGGGATCCTCTATGAATTTGTAGCGCGACATTGGGCTCTAAAGACACCCGTGGTGCAGAGGAATCATGGAGAACTGAGCCCATGCAATCTTCAGGGTAAGGCAAAAGGGTGGTCAGACAGGCGGCATACAAGGGGCACTACCCATAAAACCCATCCTAGACACTGGATAAGGCAGCTGGACACTGAAGGCTCGTAACTCACTATATGCTGGCTTAGACTCGGTAATGGAGGATATTTTTGGATCATGAGCTTCAAGGCGTTGGTCTTGGACCGTATTACCTCTGGGTTAACTCCTTCTAGGAAGGACCCAACTCATGGGGAATCAACCGTGGACCGGTTGGGATCCCGTGACTCGTGGACAAATCGGGTGACACAGAGGAATGCATGTTCTATGCTACCCGATGCAACAATGGGTTGACTCCTTCTAGGAAGGCCCCATTTACAAAAGCAATAAATAAGCAATAAATGTTATGTCATGCATGAAGAGCAGTAAACATAAGACAGTAAACACACAACAATAAACACACAAAAGTGAAGCATGCAAATGGTAAAGCACACATATGGCACTCAAGGCCAATCTCGAACTCTGAACTCTCGTCCTAACTATCCTCTCATTGCACACTCTAAGTGTGGAGTAGAGTAGTCCTAGCGGCTTTGAAACGAATCTCTTGAAGGTTTTGAAAGAAGTGGGAAATCTCGACAATTTTGAATGGAGTTCAGTCTTCCTTGAGTTTGAGAAAAACTTACTCAAGTTTTCCCCAGCGGAGTCGCCATTCTGTGGAGGGTGATTTTTCGGTATGAGGGGGTCTATCTAAATATGGTTCTGACTGAGAAGCCTAGATCCTAGAAATGCCATTTTGTGGAGGGTGAAAACCCATTATTCTGGCATCCCTCAAATACCTACTAAATCGTCCGTCTTTCCCAGAAAGCATAAGGGAGAATGCAAGTGTGCACTACACCCGCTCTCAATGGGCTCCACGCGGACTTATGCCTCTATAAGGCGGAGTTGACTAGAGTCGCCACCTAGTTTGACCTAAGATACTAGGAAGGAAGGGAAGGAAGGGAAGGAGGGTTCTAAGAACCGTTAATTGACTCTGAGATTGTTGTCTATGGATAGGACTTATCTGGTCATGTCAGAGATTCTGTGTGGGTTCGCACTGGGTTACACCCCTTAGAAGTGGCAACGACCACGACTTCGGATTGGTGCCCGAGGAAACCTCGGTCTCCAATTGTCGGGATTGCCTTCTTTCAAAACCTTTTTAGAGAGATTCCATTAAAGCCAAAGGATAGGATTGAGATGGGAGGAGAGAAAGAGAGTGGATGAGGCGAGCTTTTCTGCCAAGCTAGCGCCAAGAAGAAGAATTGGTGAATTCAAATGAGTATAGAATGAGAATTGGAAAAAGTCTGAGGTTGAGTGAATAGACAAGACTTAGCGTCTGATGGTTTGAAGTTCGTGGGAGCCGAAGAAGGTTTGAGCGTTTTGAGAGATACGAGAGTCACCTTAGATGGGGAAAAAGGGTTTTTTTTGTTTTGAATGGGGTCGCACCCTAGATGGGCTGCCTACGTACTCAACTCCATGTTGAGATCAGACCTTACGTAGTTCAGGGTTTGGGTTTTTGGAGATTTTAGGGTTTTTAGGTGTTTAAGAGATTAGTCTGTGAGATGTTCGGGTCTGTGAGACATTTGGGGTGTTCATGATGAAAAGAATGAGATATCGAAGTCTGTGAGACGCTTGGGTCTATGAGACGCTTGAAACCCTGAGATGTCGAAGTCTGTGAGACGCTCGGATCTATGAGACGCTCGGGTCTGTGAGATGTTTGGGTCTGTGAGACATTCAAATCGTTGGGATGACAAAGTCTGTGAGACGCTCGGGTCTATGAGACATTTAGAGTGTGGGAGAAATCGGAATGGAATTGAAATTGAATTGAAATCGAAGTTGAATCGGGGTTGAATGAATATTGATTTGAATTGAAATAAATTTTGATTTGAATGAGTTTGGAATTGAATTGAATTTGAATTGAGATGAACTTGGAGTTGAATGAATTTTGATTTGAATTGGGATTGAATTGAAATTGAGATTGAGTTGGAATGAATTTTGAATTAAGAATTGAATGAATTTGAATTGAATTGAATTTGAATTTGAATGTAATTTGGTTTGAATTGAATTTGGGTTGGGGTTGGAAAAACGGGTCAGGTCAAAATTTGGGTTGGTCAAAGTTTGGGTGGTCAAAGTTGGGTCAATGTCAAAGTTTGGATTGGTCAAAGTTGGACCAGGTCAAAGTTCGGGTTGGTCATAGATGGGCCAAGTCAAATTTGGACCGGATTGGGCCTCGGTCAAGGTTTGGGTTGGTCATAGATGGGTCAATGTCAAAGTTTGGATTGGTCAAAGTTGGACCAGGTCAAAGTTCGGGTTGGTCATAGATGGGTCAATGTCAAAGTTTGGATTGGTCAAAGTTGGACCAGGTCAAAGTTTGGGTTGGTCATAGATGGGCCAAGTCAAATTTGGACCGGATTGGGCCTCAGTCAAGGTTTGGGCCAGATTGGGCCTTGGTTGGGCTTTTGGGTTGAATTGGGCCGAGTTGGGCCTTAGAAGATGGACCGATTTAGGCCTCAGAAGATGGGCCGAGTTGGGCCTTGGAAGATGGGCCAGATTGGGCCTTGGAAGATGGGCCGGGTTAGTCCTCGGAGAAGTGGACTAAAAATTGTTTTGTTTGCAATTGGGCTGAAAATTGTTTTTGGACTGAATTGGCCTTTTGCGATTGATTTGGACCTTGGGCCTTTTCATTTCCAAAGTTGGGCTTATTTGGCATTTGAATTGAATTGATGTTTGGATTTTGAAATTGAATTTTGAAATGAATCTTTATTGATTGTGGATTTTATTCTGACATTAAGGGATGATTTGAAAACTTTTGATGAAAACGGGTATTCCTCACATGGACCGTGTCTAGGACCCGTATGCATTGAGGATACCCAAACCTAAGGCTTTTCTACAAGGGGTGTCCTACGAGCTATCTAGGGCTTCCTATTGTTTTGGGCCTCTATATTGGACTGGGCCCAACAATCACCGAACTAGTAATCCATAATAGATAGCATTTAATGGAAACAAACAATATGAATTAAAAACCAAAGATAGATGACAACAATTATAACATGAAATTTAAATCTAACACTTTACAAGTTGCAGAAGCATCGAGAGTGTATGTACAAATAAATCCTCAACGCATACGAGGACAAGAAATTAAAGCAATCTGAATCGGGTCAAGGTATAGTCAGCACAACTAAGACCCGAATTTATAAGTTGCTAACTACATTTTTATTAACCCCTTTTTTCTTTTATTTCCCTATTTTTTATTATAATTTTTAGCTAGTCAAGCACTAAAACACTTTTCCCATTTCAGCACTTAAACAAAGGATATAAATCGATATGTGAACGTGGGAAACAAGTTAACAAATCCCGTTTTTCTTTTTTGGAACTCTTCCCGACCCAATGCACAATTAATCAAACAAACAGAGGATAACAAATCGTGAGCTCACATATATGATATACCTAACCATTGATATATAAACACGCGCAGTGGGACTGGGAAAAAAAGCATGGCCAATCAAAACAAACATATACAAATTCAACCTCCGAACACACATTAAGCTTAGGGATTTTGTGAGTTAACAACTTTGGGATTAAATACCGAATAGAGCAGAATGCTAATTCCCGAAGTGGCGAATGATTACCTCCTTGTTCGCCAGCGGTTTTCAATAGATTATCGTCAGTTAGAATGGCATAGGAGCATGCACTTTCGTTGTCCGCCTGCGACGTGAAGGGCAAGAGGGAGGCGGAGATGTCTATCCTTTGTTCGCCAGTGATTATGAAGAGGATGGGTTTGTTCTCCTGTTTGTTGAAGATGAGGAAGAGAGGAGCATGTATACTCCCGCTTTGTTCGTCAGTTACAGATGGAGAACGATCTCTTCAGATTGTAGATGATGGTCATCAGTTTTTCTTCGCCAGCGACAGTTGTGGTTCATAACATGAACAAAGCTGGAAGTAGACTTCGAATGCTCTGAGCCCGACTCATCTGTTGGTTTTACGCAGCCCAGGATGAGGGTAGCAAAGCTTCCGACGTGAGGAAGAGATGGAGCGGGCAGGAGGTTGGAGCGTATATGCTCCTGGTTCGCCAGTTCAGTGAAGAAGGTGCAGAGAGGTGAGCTTGTATGCTCCTGTTCGCGAGAGAGGTTGCAAAATCACTCGTTGGAGAATGAAGAAAGTGCGACCGTGTACGTTCCGTGAGTGAAGAGATTAAGGGAGCATGTATTCTCCTCGTTCATCAGTTAGGTTGCAAAAATTATCGTCGGTGAAGAGGAACGCAGCACGCAGGGGAGGATGTAATTCGTTGTTCGCTAGCGATGGTGAGAAGAATGAACAGAGAAGCTTGGGAGTTCTTGTACGCGTCGTTCTCCAGTTGAGCTTGCGAAGGAAAAGTTTACTGATAGTGAAGTGGAGGAGTTGAAGAGCACATATGTTCCTTGTACGCAGCAACATGAAAAGAACGGAGAGGATGCAGAGCTTACGTTCTTGTTCCTCAATTGGTTTGCAGAGGTACAGTAGTAAAGAGGATGGAGTGAAGCAGTGTAGCAGCTCCACTGATTTGGCTCATCGGAGGCACAAACGCAAGAGAAAGATGAAGATGCAGTTTCCTTGTTCGCCAGCAAAGGTAATCAGAATGGAAAGAGTTGCAGGGCTGTATGTTTCTCGTTCGCTAGCTGGTTGTAAAATATTTGGCGTGAAGAGAATGAAGCAGGAGTATAGTTTCCTGTTGCCAGCTGGGCTCGATGGTGAAGGAAACAGAGGAGAAGCATGTATTTGCGTTTGCCAGTGAATACGAAGAAGAGAGTGAACGACGTGAAGACATGAAAGGAATTGGAGTTGTATACCCTGTGTTCGCCAGTAGATTTTGCAATGTCAACGAGAGTGTATAGAATGAAAACAGATGAATAGCTATGTTGTTCATTGTTTCTGATGGGTTAACGAGATCAGTCGAGGTCGATAAGGAAGATTGGTTTTATGTTTGTCATCTTGGTGTTGTTGTCGAGAGGTAGAGAAGCTTTGTTCTGCGTGAGTTTTTTTTATCGATCCTCCGATGGAGGCGGCTGGTTCTCTTGAAAATGAAGAAGAGCGAAGAGAATGATAGAGACGGCTACCGTTCTTGTAGGGTTTGTTATTGCTTTTATAAGCAGAGGGATTAGGTTTTGTTTGATTCTCACGTGAAATCTTTGGTGGACTATGATGCTAGTTGGAAAATGAATTGCTAAAAAAAAGGGGGGTGAGACAAGGCTCGAACCGCACACCTCCAGATTAGAGCAGTAAGCACCGACTAGGCTAGCAAGTTATTCAGTCTTAGCAATAAAAACAATAAAAATTGGCTTCAGATTTGAACCTAGAAGGCAATAATAAAAAGGCTCCAGGAATGCTTGTAACTTAAGATTTGAACTCACAATGTACAATATTCTTTATACTCACACTAACCGGCTACGCTCTTGATATAGGAATGTGAGAAGTAATACTAAGACCTTAAATTGAACCGAATGAATTCCTTTAAAAAACGTTAGCATTTTAACGAAAATATACAGTGAGATGAAAGGGTTTTATCTAATAAAATGAATGGTTTTCTTTTCGATGGAATGGTAGGATAGATATGAAGAAACAAAGAAACGTAATTACAATAATAACAATAATGTAGTACTGGTGAAAACAATGATACGGGCATAAAATAATGAAATAGTACTAATAAAATGGATGTTAATATACAAATAAACGCAATAAAAAAAGAAGTTGAGTTACATATGTACGAGTAGTATGTAAATAAGATAAAAAGAGAAATAACATGAGATGAGAGGAAAATAACAGAATTAGCGACAAAACAAAACAGAATATATTAATACGTATAATAATAGTGAAACGATACGTAAAATGATGAAATAATTCTAAAAATGATAAAGACAAAGTAAAAACAAGTACTAATAAAAAAATACAAGTAAAAGTATCAAAGAAATTAAATGAGATAAAATAAACAAGTAACAAAATAGCATGAACATAAATAAAAATGAATAGGCAAATAAATAAGCAATTAAAACAAAACTGACTAACAGGAAATAAATCGAGAATAAAATGGTAAACTAAGTGAATAACGAGGAGAGACGGGTTTGAAAACAGCTGCTGTAAAAAAATGATTTAGAAAATTTGTCATGATATGACAGTATTCATTTTGGTATGTACATGAGTAAGTGTGGAAAAGAAAGGCGACGACCCTCTTATTTTTTTTTATTTATCTGAATTTTGCTTTATGGGGTGAGAATTTTTGGTGTCTACAACATGGGTAACCACTGCTGCTGTATGGGAGTGTTAAGACGTTGTTCAAGCAAATACTTCAAACTCCTCTGATCAGTTCGTATTATAAAATGTGCTTGAAGGAGATAATGACGCCACTTTTGCAAGGCAAATACAACAGCCAACAGTTCTTTCTCATAAATGGATAGAAGCAACTATTTACCTTGCAAGTGTCGACTGATATAAGCAAGTGGATGGCCTTCTTGCATCAGGACAGCGCCTATTCCCTGATTGCTCGCATCAGTTTCGACCAAGAAGGGCTTATCAAACTGTGGTAATGCCAAAACTGGTGCTTGGCAAAGGGCAAGCTTGAGTTGATTAAAGGCAGCAGTAGCTTCATCAGACCACAGGAATGAATCCTTTTTAGTTAACAACATCAGAGGTCGAGCAATTGTTCCAAAATTGCGAACAAAGCGCCTATAGTACCCCGCTAACCCTAAAAAGCCTCGAAGCTGTTTGAGGTTCTTGGGAATAGGCCAATCGGACACTGCCTTTACTTTTGCTGGGTCTGTAGAGATCCCCTGAGCAGAAATAAAATAACCCAGATATTCAATCTTGTCAGCTGCAAACTCACATTTGCTTGCCTTGGCAAATAATTGATGCTGACTCATCAAAAGGAACACCTCTCGCAGATGTAAAATGTGGTCGTCAATAGATTTGCTGTAAATGAGAATATCGTCAAAGAAGATTAATACAAATTTCCTCAAATAATCTTTGAATACGACATTCATTAATCCTTGAAATGTAGCCGAATGGCATAACTAAGTATTCATAATGCCCGGAATGAGTTTTGAATGCAGTCTTGTGAACATCTTCCGAATCCATGCGAACTTGGTGGTAGCCTGCCCGTAAATCTATCTTGGAAAAGATAGTGGATCCAGTTCCTCTTGGGGTGTGCCTTCTCGTACAATCGACCAAGAAGCAGACATTGGCGAATTGTTTTAGGTTGAAACATTCGTATATGCATCTGCGTGTCAGTACGTAGACCCGCCAAGTATGCGCTAACTAAGTAATCTTCAGGAAGATTAACCCTGGTGAACAAGCTCAAAGCGATTGTGATAGTCCACGATCCCCTCAGTTTCTTGCAGATTTTTCAACTCGGCAATAGGATCATCGAGGAGCTCAGCAAATCTTTCTTTGAGTAATACCTTGTAAACGCTCCAATCGAGTAACGCGATTTGACCCGCGTCCGATTGCACCAAGGACTGGTGCCAAGTTGTGGCGTGAGAATCAAAGTGGATCGACGCCAACCCGACTTTGAGCTCTTCAGGAGTATGATCGATGGTGAAGAACTGCTCAACCTTAAACAGTCATTCCTTGAGTCGTTCACCAGAGAAGCGAGGAAAATCGAGCTTCGCTAGACGAGTAACGCCAGAATAAGATTTACGACTACAAGATTCTCCTGAACCTTTATCAGACCCACTTTCGGCAGAAGACGTTGTATGTAATCGCAGAGCTGCGAAGAGATCAGCGATACTTTTGTCTATCTTCGCATTCTGAGTGTCGATCTTAGCATTCTGCTCCAGAAACATAGCCTGGATTTGAGGTTGTAATGTCGATTCCAACTCACGGACAGCATCACGGATGAGTTGGCTGTTTCTTGTTTCTGCCATGAATATCACAGAATCGAACGGAAGTCTGATACCTTTGTTACAGTATAGCTATACCTGCTATATCAGTAACGGGAGTCGATGTTCTAATGAGAACAACAACCCTTCTCACATGCAAACCATCATGGAAGAAGAGACAGTTACGCAGAGGAGAGAGTACGAAGCTAAAGACAAAGAGAGAGATGACAATGAATTTCTTTTCATGACTTTCTATTCATTTCCTGTCAGTACATATAGCTGTAACAGTTGTAAAGAATAACAGAATGCAACAACTTCCTAACAGAATAAAGAGGAAGAGGTTTACACAATATAGCCTTATTCCATTATATTTGTTATACTACCGAATTTTGTAACAGCTTTTTGAACATTACTACTACTGATAGTCTAGTACCGTGCTAGTCTTCTAATCGATGTTAAATGATGGTTGACCACCTCAATTAGAACTACAATAACTTCACTCATGCTTTATGTATTGTTGGTAATGATTAAACTATGCAGATCTATGTTCTCGTCAAGAAGTGTCCCCCCTGCTGTCCTTATTCTCTATCTCCGTTACCGGTATGGATTTTTTCACTTTAAAATGATGTCATTTCGATTATAATATTAGGGAACAGCTGGTTTCTTTCTATGCATATATATAGCAGTGTACTAATTGATGCAACAATGACATATATAGGCTCTTGGTCAGTGTGATCATACATTGCAGCGAGTTGAACTTGTACTAGAAGCAGCAGATGTTATTGCAGTAGCAGCGTATAGGTAACTCATTCTAATAATATTAAAAATATTGGGCTTTCCTTCTTTGTAGAAAAAAATGCATGTCATGGTTTTATACACTCAAACAAATGTCGTTATCTCACATACCAGCCTGTGGAATTTAGTTTGTTAGTCAAGTTTTTTCTTTTTGAAGTCAAAGTTTGTTAGTCAAGTTATGAACTACTTGACAATTGATAGATTCTTAGTAAAACAAAATAGGTCATTTTTGTTTTGTGTATGATTGGTGAATCTAATTCATTTGGTTTTACATTGTATTAACTTAAGAAATTGTGTAGCGTTTTTGAGCATACAGTTTTTGTCTAGTGAATTAAGTTTTACTATTGGACCATTCTATGGGTATAGAAATGTGTAGTTTTGTTGCTGATGAGCTCTACTAATGGATCTTTCCGTTGGAATAGTAGTGTTTATTTGGTAAATTGTGTAGCGTTTTTTAGCATACAGTTTTTGTCTAGTGAATTAATCTTTCCGTTGGAATAGTTGTGTTTATTTGGTTTACTAATAATGGCCTTTACTAACGGAGAATTCCGTTGCTATAGGTGTTTCAACCTGCTCCAACAGATGCAAAATCCGTTGCTACAGAGTTATACTAACTGTGCTTATGCCAACGGAAAAATTTCTATTGGAGCAGCGTTGCTGGGCTTATACCAACGAATTTTGGACCTATACTAATAGAATTTATCTGTCAGAAAAAGTCAATTTTTTTGTAGTATGTTGTTATTATACTGTTTACTATCAGTTTGTGCTTCAGTATTCATAAATTAAGAAGACGACAGAGTAATTTACTCATCTCCTCTCTACTTTTGTTTTAGCATGAACAATGCCTCCGTAAGATACTGTGTGAAATCTGGTACGTTATCTGGTTTGATACACGTTATGGCACTTGAATCTCAGTTTATGTCGTGAACTGTTTGATTTCTGTAATATTGACGCTCTCTTTGGGATCGATCTGGAAAGGGCAGTATCTGCTCATGGTAAAAGTTTGGTTCTTGTTCTTCTGTTCATATGATTCTCCTTATTATCGAGGGCCTTCTAGTTAGTATGTTTGATCTAACCAGTAACCTCTATTTGTTTGGTTTCTCTTTCTGTTTCTTTTCTTTCTTCAATTATGGTTGGTTGCCTCGTTACTCTTCATTTGTACAGACACTAACCCTATTCCCTTTTGATGTTTTGTTCGATTTCCTTATTTCAGTTTTGTGAATATTTGCACAGATTGATTCAGGACATTTTGTTTTTTTTTTATCTGATTTTCTGTCCCTCTGCTTTCACTGGAATAATATACAATCGTGTGCATTGTTTTCTTTCTCTCACCGGTATTGTGCTCTCGTGCTCGAAGAAGAAAGTCAAGCAAACCCCAAATCAAAGTCAGGTAAATGATGTTCTTATTTTTCAAGTTTTTTCCTCCATCTCAGTGGTATTACAAGAACCCTAGCCGAGTTTTGTTTCCCCGAGCTCAATCAATTCATTGAGCATTTGAGCTAAATCAATCCTGACACTGCTACACTAAATATGAGAAATTAATATGTATTTAAATTGTTACTATTGCTACTCTAAGTTCTTGTTCCTAATTTGAGCTGCTTCTAATTGCTTTGATAACTTTGCAGCAGCATTCTACATTTGTGTTCTATTCTAGGCAAATCTCTTTGTAGTTTCATCTTATCATCATCTCCATATCTGAAACACTAACAGGCTCTCAAAGGTTGGTGCCCTTCCTTCTCAGATTTTTCTGTTAAGGTTGCACCTGTCTGGCTGAAACTGAAATTTATTGATATGGTTCTTGTATACTGTCCATATGCTCATATCTGATGTGCATTGAAGTTAATTCATTAAATGATATTTTATCTCCTAAAGCTAATCTGTGTGGATGAGCACGATGCTTAAAGGAAGAATAGTATCCTGCTGTTTTTCACTCCTTTTGACGTTGTATATTTTTAGCTTTGTTTGGATTTGTGTTTTCTATCTGTTTTGACGTTGCATATCTGGGTATTATACGAGACGGATATCAGATTGCCTCATTTACATAATGACTAAGTTAGCCACTTTGAAAGATTGCCTCACTTATCATATTATTTGAAGGTTAAATTATTTTGATCTTATAGTTTATTGCTTTTTATTGACCTGTTTGACAGACCCAATTACCAAGCCATATATACACTCTTCAATCATCAACTAAATGCATCTTTTAGATAGAAGGAGAGGGGTAGTATTGATGGTTTATAAATTTAGCTTTGTGTGGTCAATTTTAATGGTCAAAATTTATCTGTTTTTGCACTTCCCTTAAGAAGTGTTTTCTGCCGAATGATGGTTGATTGCTACCTAAAACAGAACATAAAATGCACTCTATTACACTAGTTTAAATGGCTAATAACCTGCGCAACACGTGGTCTATTTTAATAGTCAGAACCTTGGGTGTTTTTGCATTTCTATAAAGTGTTTCTTTTGCTAAGTTTTGGCTATTTTTCGAGCACCATTGCCATTATTTTTACAATCTGATGCACAGCTCATAAAGATGCCATTTTCCTCACTTTTTGCTCCTAATTCTTCCTGACACTGTTACACTATTTGTATTAGTTTTTATATCGGTTCAAATTTTTATTGAGTTTTACATAATGATGCAGTCTGTTGTTACCTTTCATTACAAGTGTCGTTTTCTTTGGCTGAAACTGTAGGTAAAAGGAAGTCAGACCCTGAATTCTACCTAGAAGTTCTAAGCCAGCTCAAAGTAGATCCACAATGATGTATATTTGTAGATGATATGTTAATGATATCGTCTCATTTAGAAATGAGCTAAATCTTTGGGGCATATTGAAATTCATGTTGTATTTTACATCTTTGCCGCTGAATAAATGCCCTTGAGGCGTCTCGTTCTTCAAATTTTCACTTCCTTGGAGCTTCATCTGTTTGGGAACCTGTCCATAACAAGTGTCTTATATTCGATTTTATGGGTTGAATCTATTGACACACAAAGAATATTGTTGGTGTATGTTTTATTTAGCTGAATCACTACATTGTTATTGTCAATGATGATCTGTTTATTGTTCTTCGTCTGTCATGTGAGGGATTTTAGATTTAGTACCTTGTTGGATTCATTTGGTTAGTGGTTGTAGATATTTTTCATTGTATTATTTTTGTGAATCATTGCATTTTACCCTTGAATTACTTGAACAGTTGAAAAGTTTTTTTTTTGAAATATAACACTGTACCGTGAGGAGTAAAAAATATATTATCTTTTGATTTTATCACATGAGTGATTAGATTTAGTAACTTGTTTGCTTCGAAGGTTTCAAATTTTTAAAGTCAGTTAATGTCCGTGTGTATTTGTATTTTACTCTCATATTGTTTGAACGGTTGAAAAGTTTTATTTACGAACTGTAACAATATACTCCGATGACTAACCGAAATTATACTCCGACTTCATCACCCGAGCAATCAGAATTAGTAACTCGTTTGCCTTAATTAGTCAATAGTTGTAGAAATTTATTCAACGTTTTCAAAATTTTCAAGTTAGTTAATATCTGCATTTACCTGTATTTTTCCCTCGTGTTACCTTAACGATTGGAACTTTTTTTTATGAACTGTAACATCGTACCCTGACGATGAAAGCAAACGATTCTTTGACTTTATCATCTAAGCGATTAGATTTAGTAACTTGTTCGCCTCATTTAGTCAATGGTTGTAAAAATTTATTTATCGTCTTAAAATTCTTAAGGTCAGTTGCTGTCCACATTTACTTGCATCTTATCCTCGTATTACCTGAACGGTTGGAAAAAGTGTAATATCATATTTATACGACTAATGCTTAAAAAAGAGTACAAAAATGTCTATCCTGTTATAATTAAGTGTGTTACATATGCATATGTTTATATCATATATTCTTTATCATCTTATATAGATTAACAAAATCTAAAACTCCTATATGTTTTATTTCACTTGGACAAATATCTACCAAAGAAAAAAGCCAACCTCTACAAACAAAAAATTACAACTCAAAGCGAGGTATGCATAATAGCTTAAATGTGATTGATCTCATAAATTTGAACCTTAAATGGAAACTATAATACAACTATCTAAGCAACCTCAAGATTCCTCATTCATATGACATTGCCCGTGTATAGCCATCCTTATTATCCCTAAACCTTCTATAGTGGACAAAAGTGGATAATCATTTTGTTTAAGCCACCTGAATTTGACCTGCAACCGAGAAACTAATCCCATTTCTAGATTTATGAGTTTTTCATTATTAGTTAGTTAACAAAATATATACAATTTGATATTAAATTATTGTTTTTGAAATTCACCACCTCTCCACTCGTAACTAAAAAATAGAAAATAAAAATTAGCATTATATTCCGAAAATTGAGTAAAATAAATCCTATTAAGTAGGACAATAGAAAGAAACAAACTGCTACTTATTAGAGATTGATCTTAGAAGAAAAACTTATAGATTTTTTGAAGAAAAAATTTACTTAGTGTTTTATTTATTTTATTTGTTAATATAAAGTATGTACCTAATATTTAAATTATACGTAATTTTTAATAAACATAATTTCCCAACTACATTTATATAAAAGTTGACATGCATATTTTATTTTCTAAAAATTGTATTCAACCGAATGTACTATTAAATAGGGGAGAGAAAAAAGTAACAAACATTACATAGTGAAACACGTTAGTTACTATTTTTTAAATATTTAGTCTTAAAACTTGTTGGTAGTATTATTTTTATCCAACTTCAAATTTGTGAAAGAAAACAATTCATCATTTAGTTATTGTAATATATATTATTTATATAGCTAATGCTATTTTCCAAATATTAAATACTAATATATATATATATAATAAAATGGTTTGAATATTTATAAATATTGTATTTAAGTACATATAAAATTTTGTCGATTTACTCATAATGCTATGGTTTATTATTAGTCTTCATGTAATATAGTTTCTGTTTACTTGCATGGTAACTTGAGTATCGATTGTGGGAGATGAAAAAAAAAGACTAACAAAGAGCAAGGAAAGAGAATAAAAAAAGGATTTTTATGCTATAAAAAACGCTTGTCGCATTCACAAAAGACAAAAGTAATAAAGAACGCTTACAAAATACTAGTGCACAAATAAAGAATGATACTCCATTAATGGGAGGAAAAAGAAAAAAAATAGAGCAATGATTAACGTGAGGAAAGAGAAAAATATTATGAGCAGTGATAGGAGGGAGATAAGAGAATAAGAGAAACCGTTAGTTTGTAACGCTTACAAAACATAAGCGTTCTTTATAGAGCACGAATAAAGATCGATGCTTCATTGATGGGAGGAAAGAGAAAACAAATTAGAGCAATGATTAATGGGAGGAAAGAGAAAAAAATATGAACGGTGAGAAGAGGGAAGAGAGAGAAAAAAGGTAAAAAAAAGAAAAATATTAGAGTTGTGATAAGTAATAAATAACGCTTACAAAACATAAACGTTCTTTATAGTCACACATAAATAACGATTCTCCATTAACAGGATGAGAGAGAAAAAAATTGAGTAGTGGGGAGGGGAAGAAAAGAGAAAAAGGGTAATTAACTATATACAAATATATATATTTTTATATACTTAAAAATGTAGTTAATTTATTCAACTCCTTCAAATTTTTGAAAGTGAGCTGATGTCTGCATTTACCTACAACTTACTCTCGTATTACGTGAACGGTTGAAAAGTTTTTTTACGAAGTGGAACAACGTTCTCGGACGACTAAACAAAATGATACTTCAACATTATCACACGAGCGATTTGATGTAGTAACTGAACCGCCTCATGTAGTCAATAATTGCAGAAATTTATTCAATATCTTAACTTTGTAAAAAGTCAGTTGATGTTCGCGTTTACCTGCAGCTTTCCGTCGTATTACATGAACAGTTGGAAGTTTTTGGTTTGAACTATAACATTATCCTTCGATGACTAATAGAAATGATACTTCAACTTTATCGCGCGAGCGATTAGATTTAGTAGCTGAATCGCCTCATGTAGTCAATAGTTGTAGAAATTTATTCAATATCTTAACTTTGTAAAAAGTCAGTTGATGTTCACGTTTACCTGCAGCTTACCGTCGTATTACATGAACAGTTGGGAAGTTTTTGGTTTGAACTATAACATTTTCCTCCGATGACTAATAGAAATGATACTTCAATTTTATCACGCGAGCGATTAGATTTAGTAACTGAATTGCCTCATGTAGTCTATAGTTGTAGAAATTTATTCAATATCTTAACTTTGTAAAAAGTATGTTGATGTTTGCGTTTACCTGCAGCTTACCGTCGTATTACATGAACATTTGGGAAGTTTTTGGTTTGAACTATAACATTATCCTCCGATGACTAATAGATATGATACTTCAACTTTATCACGCGGGCGATTAGATTTATTCAATGGTTGTAAAAATTTTATTCAAACGTCTTGATGTCCACATTTATCTACATCTTACCGTACTATTACCTGTACGAGTAGAATTTTTTTTTACAAATTGTAACAATGTATTTGAGCGACTACACGAAATGCTACTCCAACTTTATCACTCGAGCGATCAGACTTAGTAAATTGTTTTCCTCATCCAATCAAGAAAAAAATTAGAGTTGTGATAAGTAATAAATAACGCTTACAAAACATAAGTGTTCTTTATAGTCACACATAAATAACGATTCTCCATTAACAGGATGAGAGAGAAAACAATTGAGTAGTGGGGAGAGGAAGAAAAGAGAAAAAGGGTAATTAACTATATACAAATACATTATATTTTTTTATATACTTAAAAATGTAGTTAATTTATCCAACTCCTTCAAATTTTTAAAAGTGAGCTGATGTCTGCATTTACCTACAACTTACTCTCGTATTACGTGAACGGTTGAAAAGTTTTTTTACGAAGTGGAACAACGTTCTCGGACGACTAAACAAAATGATACTTCAACATTATCACACGAGCGATTTGATGTAGTAACTGAACCACTTCATGTAGTCAATAATTGTAGAAATTTATTCAATATCTTAACTTTGTAAAAAGTCAGTTGATGTTCGCGTTTACCTGCAGCTTACCGTCGTATTACATGAACAGTTGGGAAGTTTTTCGTTTGAACTATAACATTATCCTTCGATGACTAATAGAAATGATACTTAAACTTTATCACGCGAGCCATTAGATTTAGTAACTGAATCGCCTCATGTAGTCAATAGTTGTAGAAATTTATTCAATATCTTAACTTTGTAAAAAGTCAGTTGATGTTCACGTTTACCTGCAGCTTACCGTCGTATTACATGAACAATTGGGAAGTTTTTGGTTTGAACTATAACATTTTCCTTCGATGACTAATAGAAATGATACTTCAATTTTATCACGCGAGCGATTAGATTTAGTAACTGAATCACCTCATGTAGTCTATAGTTGTAGAAATTTATTCAATATCTTAACTTTGTAAAAAGTATGTTGATGTTTGCGTTTACCTGCAGCTTACCGTCATATTACATGAACATTTGGGAAGTTTTTGGTTTGAACTATAACATTATCCTCCGATGACTAATAGATATGATACTTCAACTTTATCACGTGGGCGATTAGATTTATTCAATGGTTGTAAAAATTTATTAAACGTCTTGATGTCCACATTTATCTACATCTTACCGTACTATTACCTGTACGAGTAGAAAGATTTTTTACAAATTGTAACAATGTATTTGAGCGACTACATGAAACGCTACTCCAACTTTATCACTCGAGCGGTAAGACTTAGTAAATTGTTTTCCTCATCTAGTCAATGATTCTAGAAATTTAATAGACGCTTCAATTCCTTTCTGTATACTCTACCTGAAGTGTACGCCCCAAAGTTGACAATTATCATAACGTAAAAGATAAGAGGGACAAAAGTGCAATGATATTGATTTGGCTCCTCATAAAAATGAAATTTCTATATAGCTGCACATTTTCATTTTTACACATGCTACGGAGGGGAACAGAAGTCCATATCATGTTTAGTAGAAATATTTTCCAAAAGTGCTTTCTATGAACTATGCAAAATAGACCGTTGAATCTAAGCCGATTACTGTTTCCCTTTAGCGGCATAAAAGGCCGTCATTTCCTCGATATCATCACAACACTTTTAAAACACTCTTCTAGCACGTTTTGATGCAACACTTAGCCACCGCTCGGACAACACTTTCCCATCACTTATCCAGCACTTTCAAAACACTCATCAAGCACTTTCCCCTCACTCACCCACACTCTTTTTTACATTAACTCAACACTCGCTTATCGTACTCATTATTATATCTACACATTAATAATGAATTCCAAATGGAAATATAACTAATTTGATTACGCAATTAAGAAAAACAATTGCATTTCATTGATATTTAATTGCATCCAAGTTCATATTCCTTTCTAAACTACAATAATGCAAATCAAACATAAAAATACACGTCATAAAGAGAGAGTAGTATTCAGATTTTACATTACAAAGTTGTAAAATCAAGCTACACTCTCAAATCAACACTAACCGACAGTGTGATAAGATCACACATGAGAGGAACGATTAAGTGGTGGAGAGATCTCATCTTGAGAACCTTTAACTTCTTGTGCATCTGAACTTTTGAACACTTTCTGTCACCCAACATCATATACAAAATGAGGAAGGATGGAGCAAAAGAGCTGACAAGACATAATCCAATCCAATCAGATCATGATCTGTAAGACAAAAATTAAACACAAGAATGTAATAAATAACCAGCACTAATAATCTTTAGATAGAGAAGCGACAATATGATCAAGCTCAAATATCCTAATCGATCCTACTTGATTATCGTCACTAACATATATCAAATTCAGTTATCTTTAAATGTACTAATGTGAATAAATGGATCATTTGTCAATGCAACACGTTGACGGAAACAACAATAAGTTTGGAGTTCTTTTAGTTTATTCCAAATCCATCAGATTGAGTATAGACTCCCAATATTTTCTAAACGTAGAATGGTAAACTAAAGATGATTATGGACATGGATTTAGCGTGTCCATAGACATCTTGATACTAGCCATAATAACCAACAAAGCATCGTAGATTCAATCCATAATATTATAAAAAGAACAATCCCGTTTGTCACAGAAACGTATGTTATATGAAAATAATTTATACAAGAACCACTTGTAAAATGCAGAAACAAATCAAAAGGAGACTGTCATTGTTCATGACACCTTCAGTTGTTTAGATATCAACTCTATGGTATCAATAATCTATGTAAACACTCCAAAAAAGGAATAGAAATCAACATAAATAGTTAACTATACACGGTTAACACATAACAAGTTTTGATAAAAGAATGGTTTAAGTCAGAAACTGTTCTGCTACAGATCCATTTTCAAAAGCACCCTTCCCAAAGAACGAAGTAATTAAGAAGTATCACATCATTTGTTAGCGCCAAGTATACAAGTGACCCTTCATTATAGTTATCCTCATAAATATTAAGCTAGGGAGAAAACAATACATGGCTCTTCATCAACCCCACAGGTCATAAATGATTAAAAAATGAGAGCATAAACAAATGGGAAAATTCCCTAAAATTGGCACTGAAAAGGTTCCCACGGTTAATTGTTATGCAAAGTTCAGGCCCCATTCTTTTCTCGACATAGTAGCTACTATGACCAGGGCTAGCAGTTATGAAATTAAAAACAGGAGCATAGTCTATGCAAAACCTAAGAGAGGTCAAAGCTCTAGCTCTATTGAAAATGAAGATGTGGACAATGACTAAGGTAGCGTCAAAGCAGAGATGGTAAGTATATTATTGGTGGTGGTTAGGTTGAAGATATTGTAGGACTCAACACAAGTTGTGGTAGAAAAAAGAACAATAAGTCGATCTAACTACCAGCAAGCCAATTAATATTACTGCTGACAGATGTGGCAAACAAATAACATCTCATTGAATAAAAACTGGGAGAAAAGGTCAATCATATTAACTTATCATATAGTTTGAGAAATTTGAAAGTACCTGGATTTGGCTTGAGCTGAGTTTCCCCATAAAAGGAAAACAACACCACTTTTGTTTCGAGAAATAGTTTGGATTACAACATCAGTGAATTGCTCCCAGCCCTTCTTGGCATGAGAATTAGCTTGGTGGCTCCTTACTGAAATGAAAATAGTAAACATGCTCAGTAACATCATACTAGTTTGAATTTGTACTACAACAACGCATCAGGGAACATGACCAATTATTCCTTTAGAATCAAAGCATAAGCATGCCTATCATAGTGAGCATTGTCAAAGATGGTTTCCAACATAGTATGAATAAAAAAACTGCTATTATCAGTGCAACTTTCTCAATTAAGAAAATTAGCCACTCTTCAGACCACACCCACCTTGTTCAGAAAGAATGATCACCTTGGCAAAAATTTAATATCAATGGTAAGAGAAAATAGAAAAATGAAAATGATTGCGACAAAATTTGGAAGAAGGGCTGGGAGAGGAGAATGAAGAGAATGAAGGATGGCGCGGAATATGTATGTTCCTTGTTCGCCAGTTAGGGCTGCAAAATTTTCGTGAGCGAAGAGAATGAAGAATGGCGTAGAGCAGCAACAAGTTTTTTTTATGTGTAGGAAGTGTTGGTGGTGGTTCTAAACAACATGTTCATAGGAAATCTATTGACACTTTTGGACAGAGGACTTCTCAGTACAGAGATGTCACCAAGTAAGTTGTAGTAGTAGTAAAGTAACTTCATTTACTTTCTCACGGAGCTTTCGTTAGTAACAAGAGGACAAAGGCTGCTATTTGGAAGCAAGCCTGTAAAGCGAATGGATCAGGCAGAGAGAAAGAGATGGGTCAGAATGTAACAACGAACAAGTGAACTCTTTGACTGTTCAGACTATTGTTTATTGAAACTGATGTCAACTCTTCTTATCATAAGTTCTACATACAGTACATAGTACAAACAGAATTATGTGCCAGTTCAACTAAATAAACTGATGATTAAACTTTATACGTCTCAGGCAACACATCTGCCAGAGGGTTATACCATACATACGAATCATCTTATCTAATAATGCAATAAAAGATACTAAGGTGGTTTCAGGTTGGCATTTTGGTGTTTACTAGTTAAAACCGTTTCTCATTATGAAGCCAAAAGTAATTTAATTAAGTTACCCGTAACAAAAAAATCATTCTTACAGTGATTTTGGTGGCCCTTAAAACAAAATCTCAAGTGAAATACATGACAGAATAAATTACAAAGTTCCTTCTACTTCTACATAAATGAAGACGGACATATCAAATATCAGCAATCCCATCAATAGCACTATCAATGAAGTAGTGAAATAAAAACCACTAAAACAGCATAGGTTTTATAAAGTTTCCCATATGCTACATTTTTTATTCATAAATGGCGGTACCAGTTTTCAACTATGGGTGGTCAGGAGCTGTTATCATATAGTACAAAAAGAATCAAATGAAAGAATAAAGAGATAAATGTACTATTAGACAGACGATTCATTGGTCAGTTGTGAAATCTTAACACTATATATTTCACTGATATGATATGAATGTATACGGGAACAAATCTATTAAAAAGAAAGATAAATAACAAAAGAAAGATTCCCATTCCCAATAAAGGCAAGGTTGAACATTCCCAAATATATATATGTAGTACGTATATGTGTTGATATATAGAATTTGGATTCTTTAAGGATTGAATTCTCTTGTTAAAGTGTCTTAATTATAGAAGAAGAAGAAGAATATCAAAGACAAAGACTTACACCAACTTGTTCATGGAGAAACTTGATGTACTCGATTGCTTCCAAGAGGACAGAGGCCGTATCAGTCTCGAAATGAAAGTAAAATTTAATTAGATTGAAAAAATGCTGAGAACTTAGCAAACAACTAAAAGCTAACTACAACAATGTCCAGTGAAAAGTTCCCCAACACTAAAATTAGATTTCGAATTTCATTGACATCTTAGAGATTATTGCTAATCCAGAATTTAAGAAAACAACTCAGAAAAAAGCATTCACCTCATAACTGACGACGGCGGTGAGTAGCGAGAACTTTTGTAGTCACGAGTTGTACTCGACTGGAGATTGCAGTGCGACGGCGGTGAGTAGCGAGAGACCGGCAGTGAAGGATGACCGCCCCATGTCAGAAGGGGGTATGGGTATCATACTATCCTTCCTTGGCCCCTTCCCACTTTTTTTTCACAACATTAAGCTTGCAATGCAACAGAAGGCAATCATCCTTCAAATATTTTGGATGCTCTAGAAGAGATCTTCTAACAAAGCGTTTGTAGCCCCTGAAACAGTCGTCATATACGGAGTGACAACATCGAGCGTATGGACTGGAAACTCTTGGAACAAATCAACTACATATTTTGAAATACCCCGAACTTAAATATGGCGATTAAAATTATCCTAATAGGTATTTAAGAGCCTAATAATGCCTAAGTAGTATTGGTGAGGAAAAATAAATCCAAAAGAAATAAAGAAACGCTTAAAAAGCGAAAAACACTAAATAAGCGTTAAATAACCATAGGGGGTATGAGACCCCGGATAGCGTATTATATGGATTCCAAAGGATTAATAAGACCTAAATAATATATGGGAACAACTCCCGATGTCTTTCGAGGAAACCCGAAAACGTGACCTTAAATGGTCAAACGGACCCGTAAAAATTATAAATCATTAAATAACAATTATTAAGCATTTATGGGAGCTTAATAGTCAATGAAAATAATTAAATGAGGAAATTCCGGAAAACGGGCCCGGTTAGTGAATAGTATCCAAACCGGGTAAAATAATGAGCGTTTTCTGTAAAAGACGAAAAACGCCCCAGCTTACTAATATAGTGGGGCCGGTTTCTATTTAGGAAGTCAACCCACTCACACACACTCTAAGCTAGTAATAAAGAAAGAAAGAAAGAGAAGGAAGAGAGAGGAAAGTAAAAAGCAAAAGCATAAAACATTTCCTCCCTCTCTCTCCTCTCACTTTTCTTCTTCTTCTTCCTCACCTCTCTCCACCGATTTTCTTCCCTCTCTCTCTCGGTGCTGGGCGAAAATGGAGCCCTCCATGGCTGCCTCTACTTCCTCTCCTTGTACAAGCTCCATTCATGCTCCAAACTCAAAAATAAATACATATTTGTAATCCCCTCATCCTCCTCTATCATTCCCTCTTTTCAAAATTCGAAAAGGATGAGTTTCATCTCCATGGGTTTTCCCCATTTGAAGAGAAAAGCACACCATTATGGAGCTTGGAGTCTCCTCTTTCCAACAAGGTAAAAATCTCCATGAAAGACCCCACTTTCCTCCATCTCCATGGTATGACCGATTTTTGTCTCTCTCTCTTACCTTGTTTTTCCTCTTGTTTTGGAGCTTTGCTTCAACCCTCCAATGGTGGTGAGAGCACCTTCTTGAACCAAGGGCTAAAACCCCTCCTAAAAGCTTCAAAAGGTAAACCCTAGAAATTTGTTTAAAACATCTCAATGAGTTAGCATAAATCTAAGGGTTAGTATATTAATTATACTTGTTTTGTATGCTATGGGTGATGGGAATGGAGTTTGGCAACTCCATTCCCCACAAAACCAATTTGTGCAAGAAAGAAGGAAGAAGAGAATGGAAAAGAGATGAAGGAAAAATAAGCTCAAGGTAAGAGCTCCTTCCTAATGTTAAATTCTATTGCATTAGAGTGATGGGAATGGGTAAACCAAGTTTAAGAACCCAAAGAATGTATCGGTAATGTAATTGTGGAATCTTGGGTATTTGTGAACTAGTATGTGAATTGTAGGCCTTGGAGCCAAGTGTGTTGTATATGTGCATTAGTAATGTGGATTGAGGAAGTAATGATGTATTGGTATTGTAATTGAGGAAGTAGTGGTGTACTAAGGTTTTGTATGTGTGCTGGTAGAACCCTTGTGGTTTGGCTAGATTAGGAATGAATTTGATGAAAAGTGTGTATGTGGAGAAGTAAGAAAAGTAGGTAAGCTATGGCAAAATTTTGGTAGGAATATGTACATTTTGGATGACTTGGTGAATGGGAGAACCAAGGTGTGTAATGGGAGATAGTAGAGATGTTAATGACCATGGAATGGTGGTAGTGGTATGTGATTAGGAGAGTATAAAATCTGTAGCAAGAAGTATTGGATTTCATTGGAGGAACTAGGAAGAATTAGAGTACAAGACCTAGTAGAGTGAATGTTGGACTTGGGTATAGATGTGTAATTGCTTGGAAATGTATTTGGGATGCTAATGATGGGACTGGTAGTAGGAGTATTGAGAGTAAGAAGTTGGAACAAAAATCTGTAGCATTGAAGGATGAAAAACTGTTGTAAGTGTGGAAAGGAAATGAGGAAATTGTGTAAGTTGATTGATGGATTTAGTAAGGAACTTGGTGGATGAACTAAGGGGTATTAGGAGGTTTAATTAGTGTTAAAACATGTGGGATTAAGTGCAGGAACAATGGGGAAATAATGGGTAAGAAGAGGGACTGAAAACAGAAATAAAAATGCAATTACTGGGCCGGACCGACCTTGGGACCGGACTTGCAAGGTCGGTCGAGCCCAGATTTACAAAGGACAGAAACCTTCTGGAATGGACCGACCTTGGGACCGGACATGCAAGGTCGGTCGGCCAGAAGAATTTCCCGTAATGTAACCTACTGGAATGGACCGACCTTGCGACCGGACTTGCAAGGTCGGTCGACTCAAAATTTTCCCGTCTTGTAACTTACTGGAATGGACCGACCTTGCGACCGGACTTGCAAGGTCGGTCGGGCTAAAAATTTTCCGTCCGTAACTCACTGGAATGGACCGACCTTGGGACCGGACTTGCAAGGTCGGTCGGCCCTGAAATTTTCCAGCGCATTTCCCTACTGACTTCGACCGACCCTGGGACCTGACTTGGGTAAGGTCGGTCGAGTCATACAAAAAAAATTTTAAATTACCCACATATACATATGTACGTATATGTAAGTAAACCAGTGTTAAGTAAGAAAACAAACTTAAAGAAAGTAAACAATGTGTAAGTATAAGAACAGCAAGTGAAACCGAAACAACGGGACAACGGGGTAAGTACGGGAGTAGCAATTATGTATGTAATGTAATGCGTAGTATTGATTGAACCGTTTGGCATGTAGCCGGGGGTTCAAGAATAGGACTTGAGGAACAAATAAGGACTAAGGAACAAGAAGGCACCGGTAAAGGAAATTGCAGAAGAGGTATGATTTCTTCATGCCCTGTATCCTAATCTGGTTACCCCGATTTGTGTGCTTATTTGATCACCTAATAAGATAAATGCATGAATCAGACTATATTGCACTTACTTGTGCTTGTTTACATTGTTCTTGATACTTGTCTTGAACAATAGTTTGTATAATTCATGAAATATATGAATGATGATGAACTGTATTCGAATCTGGTATTGTACTTAAGTATTGTATTGTATTTCGTATAAATGTGAATTGAGCAATGGATTTGTGTATGTGGCTTGAGTGAATGACTTCTACTAATTCCTAACCATCTAACTCCTAACAAAAGTACTAAGTAAATTGGAATGAGTAGAAGTCCGATATAGCTTCGGCCACGCGTGAGGATGAGGAGACACAAGAGGTTGGATCCGATTCCTGGTTCTTAAACTGGTCCACGGCCCAAATCCCTTAAATGGGTAGCATCCTGGATTGGTGAACCAAGTAAATCCCGGTGGTGGGACCGAGTAGTTCCCCGGACTGGAGGTCCCGACGACTTGACTTGAGTAAATAAGTATGTATGAGTATGAGTATGTATGCGTAAGTACTGTGGAACGAGTAAAAGAGTAATCTCCACCCAATTAACCCGGGTGGACCAATGAAGCTAACAAGTATGGATTATTGTGTATGCATTGCGTAAGTACTATGTATGTATCGTGTATGTGTAGCCCGGAAGAAGGTAAGTAGGAATTTGGTGGACTTGTATTGTCTCCCTTGTGTGTATGGTACTGTGTGTATGTATGTCTTGTAAAATATTGTAATATTGTGTATAAGAGCATGTATGCATGTATGTTGAATGAACTCAATCGCATGTATTCGACCAAGTGGTCGGCGTACCCTCACTAGTACACGGGGTGAAATACCCCAAACCTTGGTATGTAGTGTAAATGTTAAACTATGGTAGTTAAAGGCTAAAAAGTGCCTTAGAAACATAAATGAATCATTTAAACCATGGTAAAACACAATAAAACACTAAGACACGGTATGAGCAAAAACATGCTCTAAGGTTGGAGTGAACTTGGTTAGGACCCAAAGAGCCTACCAAGACTTAATAACATTTAATTATGATCTTATAGGGCTAATTAAGTCCTTAGGAAACTTTGGTAGACAATGAAACCAAACAAAACACAAATAAATACCTTAAGGTTAATATGGGCCAAAATGTGCTCTAAGCTTGGGATAAAGGTGTATAAGACCTAATGGTCATACCTATGCCTTATTTATATGTTAGTGAACATATTAAATCAATTACTAAAGAAAACCAAGCTTGAAAACAAGTTAAAACACAAAATGTGCTTTAAGGAGTCTTAAAGCACGTTTTTGAAAAATTGTCTTGTAAATGAGTTTTGAATGGCTAAATGGCCATCATTACTCTTTAATTAACATGTGTACTATATAGTATCACATTTGGGTGGCTATATCAATGGGAAATCAAAAATTTCACTTCTATGTGCCTTGTTTTTGGTGAATAGTGATTTTTTTTATAAGCTAGTTTGTAACATATAATGTTATAAGTGATTAAGTTGGTCAACAAAGACCAAAACACCCTTCTAGCTAAATGGTGGCCGGTTTTTATGAAGGTGAGTCACCACCATGTAAAAAGCAATTAAGGAAAGGAAGGGTAGGAAGGTAAAAGGAGAAAGTTACCTTTTAATACAAATATCTTGTTAAAGCAAGTTCTATCTTCATTCTCCTTTCTTCCTTCATTTCACACGACCCCAGCCTCCCTTCTTTCTCTCTTTTACGAGCTGATACAGCAACACCAACACCACCATTGTTTCCATCTTTGAATGCTTGTAACTCCTAGCTCCATGGTCCAAATTCAATTCCAAGACCACCATTCTCTTAGTTGGAGCAAGCTCTACAACCTTGTCCTTTCAAATCCTCAAAACCACCATTTTGGTGCCAAGGAGAACTTCCATGGAAGGGGCTTGAGCTAATATTTTTATGCCTTGTTGATCACCTTTGCTTCAAGGTAAGGAAAAACCAAAGAAAACTCCATTTCCTCTCCTTTTAGTACATGGCCGAAAATTAACCTCACCATGGTGTCTTTACCTTGCTTGTTTAGCTTCATTTCAACTCTTCATGGACTAGGTGGAGTCCTCTCTTGTTATATATTCAAACTCTCTTCAAAGATCAAGGTAAAACAACTACATTAATGTTTTTGAAACAATGTCAAATTAGGGTTTACAATGAGATGAAGCTCAAAGCTTGAATACTCATTATGGTGTTTGTATATTGTCTAGAACTTGACAAGGAACCAAAATACCATACGGTTTTGTAAGGAATCAAAGAGGAAGTGTTTTGGGAGAAGAGGTAAATCTACTAACTTAATGTTGCTTAATGCCTTAGGAGAAATGAGCTTATAAATGCTTATTTAAACTACCTAAAGAGCAAATGGTGAATGACTTAGTAAAGTGTTCTCAAGAGTTTAGTAAAAGAACATATGTATTGGTGTATGTATTTGCAGGTCAAAGGCATTATTTATGTGGGAAATTCAGTGTTTAAGGATTATGCAATTTAAGGGCCTAAGAGCCATGTTATTTAAGGGCCTAAGTGCCAAGCAAGTTTAATTATGCACTATATTGTGATGTAGTGTAAAGTTGGTGAAATTTTGTGAGTGATAATGTTCTTGATGGATTTAGGTGCTCTTGAGTGTTTAATGGTGAAAACTATGAGTTTTGGAATGATGATGTGCTAAGAGAACCCATGGCGAAATTTGTAAAATGTATAAGGAATTCTAAGTGCTTAAATGAACTTGGGTGAACTAGGAATGGTTAGGAATGGACACATGCTTCACTAAGGAAGAACACATGCATTAAGGTGTTCTAAGGTGCTATAAGGATTTAGGTGTTATCTTGGAAGTTCTAGGAATTCCATGTGTGTTTTGAGAATGTATTTAAGTCTTGGAGGAGTTTGTTTAAGGTTTAGATAATGTTGATATTCTAGGAATAAGTGATGTTTAGGTGGGATGTGAAAAAGGAGGTTTAGTTAGTAAGAAAAGAAGTTTGAGAGATGATGTTAAGGTGTAGAGGAAACACCTTGGTATAGTGGTCAATATTGGTGAGATACCACTTGGAAAAATTAAGGAGGAAGTGTAAGCTTGGGAAAGGAATTGTAAGAATGACATAAGGAGTTTTGATATGTAAGAAAGGATGTTTGAATGATGATGTTGTGTGGAAGAAATGTCTTGGTATAATGGTTAGAATTGGCATGAATCATCACTAAGGGACTTAAGGAGTATAAACTATAAGTGTTGGAGGTTTTGGAGGAATTTGGCTAAGTGTTTAAAGGTGTAGAAGTTGAGCATTTTGCCGTGTCCGAACTTCCGTCCGGACATGGAAGTTCGGACAGGCTCTGTTGGGTAAAGGATTTTCTGATCTTCGACTGATGTCCGAACTACCGTCCGAACATGGGAAGTTCGGACACACTTATTTATTTCTTTGGTTTGGCCTCGAACAGCGTCCGAACTTGGGAAGTCCGGACGCAAGTTCGGACATTCACCAATTTGCACCCGTAGAGTCTCGAACGGTGTCCGAACTTGGGAAGTCCGGACACAAGTTCGGACAAGGCACTGTATGGACCAAAATTGTTGTTTTAAGGTATGGAAATGATGTGAAATGATGGGGATTGATAGGTGATGATGTTATAAGGTTGTTAAGGACATGTTAGGTGAGTTTAAACGGCAATTAGGTGGGTTAAAAGTTGTAATAAAATGTGAAAGTAAAATAAGTTAAAATGTAAAGTTAAGTAACTAAGTTAACAAGGAAAGTCATAAGCATTAGACATTAAATAATCAAGCGACCCCGATGTTAATAAAAACGCATGTGATGTTAACAGTTGTTCGAGAATTGCTCGAGGAACATAAGGGGACGTGGTAAAGTGGACTCCGGTGACAGGTATGGTTTTCTTGCAACCTGTGTCCTACCGGATTACACCGGCTTGTATGCCAATATGTTTTCTTGAGTGTTTGCCACCTTGCAAGATAAAACATGTAATGAGTTTATAGTAATTCATTTATGTGGCGAATTTGGCCTCCGATACCATTAACCTCAAATATGTGTTAAACCTTAGCTAACCAAATCTAGGAACACATGAGTGATCGGTATTCGGGGTTAACGACCCGAACATTGGGAATGTGCTAACCACGGCTATGTGTGAGTTAGTTGGATATTTTGTTGTATGCAAGTGTGTGAACCTCCCTTGTGTGCTTAACTCGGTTATGATATCGTATGGTGTGTGGATGTGGTAGGCTCCATAATGGATCTCTAACTACTTATTTATAAGAGTATATGGGCTAATGGGGGGTGAGGAGTCCGGTATGTTCCGGCCACGCGTGTGATGGATGGGAGTCGTTATCATATCCGGTTCGGCTCTCTTGGTGTATGTTTAGGTGGTATTCCAATTTGGTTTCAACCTTCCCTTAGCTTATCCAAAGCTAGTTTACTGACTCACGTCGGGCCACAGGGGCATACTGTGTTGTTTTGGTGTGCTTGGGATCACTATATCCGACACACCTTGGGTTTAAGTCAACCGTTCAAATAACAGGATGGTGATGAGGTAATTAACGAGCTTGGTATGAGTTTGGCAACAATCTCTATGCTCATGGTATGTACTAACTATGGTGGAAGGATCTTAATGTGAACCGTTCTCGAGGTGATATGTATTGTTGTTGTGCTATGCAAATTACCTTGCTATGCTTTGGTATATATATATATATATATTGGATGTTTTAAATGAATGCAATGTTGTCATGTGTACGTCGAAACAAGAAAGGGTTGTTATGTTTTGTTATGTGTAGGATGAATTATGTTGTAGGATATGGAATGTGTGGATCATGGAAATGAATCCCAGTTTGTGACAAGAGGCATTTAAGGATAACCCGATTAATGGGTACATGTCGTTCGTTAAGGAAGTAGCTCCGTTTGGAGGAGAGCCATTCTAGGGTTTGAGGAATCATTGGATGGTTGGTTAAGTGTGGTTGTGTTGGTTATAGGTTGAGCCATTGAGGCGAAATGTTATGTGTTGTATGTCCATGGCTTGTATGCATGATTTAAATATAATCAACTGCATGCCAAGACGACAATTAGTTGTGCGTGGCCCGGTAGCATGTGGGCTGCGGGATTACCATACCAGCAAAGGTGCTGAGCCCCTTGGGGGCCACCCTTTCTCTCCTTTTCTATTTCAGGTACAAGGAGCTGGAAGCCGTTCGAGAGTAGGACGGGGCAGATGTTTATACATGGGTAGCCATTTAAATGGCGTGAGTATGATAGGCGTAGTAAGACCGAAATTGTTTTCGGCAGTAGTTTGTAAATACTCGGTACAGTGGGAATGTATGTATATAATAAATGTCGAAAATGGAGCGAGGATTGTATTGTGTAGTTGCTCGGGAATCTAGTCCATCAGACCGATACAAATGTATATGTATTAGCCTTGTTAGCCACGTGGGTGGTTAACGGCGTGTAACACCATTGAATTAAGTAATGTGTTGAGTTGAGTTTCCGCTGCAGATTGTTGTTATGTGTTTGTTGTCGGATGGGGTGTTACACGGGGTATGCGGTTATCATGCTCAGCGAAAGCTGACCCCCTCGGGGGAACGTTTTTAGTGTGTAGGTACCCGAAGAGGATATGGTCAAGGTAAGAGACCGGTGGCCACACTTGGACTGCTAGTAGTAGAAAGTAAAGGTGTACTAAGTAGTACTCCCCTTGTACCTAGGAAGTAAGTAGTTTGTGAGGAATGGGTAGTAGTTAGACTCTTAATGAGTATGTATGGAATTGAAGGAGGTATTCTACTTGTATAAGGATCTTAGTAAACTCGGTGTATTAGCATGTATTGAACTTATGGAGTATTGTATTGAGTGGGAAGTTGTAATACCTAATTGGTAATTGTAGTGAAGCTTGTATTTGTGTAGCACTCGGATATTCCGGTCCATCAGACCGATGTTGTATGTAGAGGTAGTAGCCTTGTTAGTCACGTGGGTGACTAACGGCATTGTATCACCCACTGTATGTAAGTAAGTATCCGCTGCGTGACTCGGAAGCACGAGGAGATTGGACAGTAATGATTGTATTAATGGTAGGGGTGTTACATCTTTCAATGAGAACGATGTATAAATTTCACATTCACGTAAGATCCAGTACACATATATAGAAGTTACATCTCTCATGTCCTTCCGTCCAATTATTCACGACACATACAGAACTATAGCAAGCCATCGCTGTAAACAAAATCCGCATACCTCTCGCGTCGCTTCGACGTAAAGATACTAAGGTCACTATCCTCTACCGCCACATCATAATTCCGACGCACAACGTGCCTTCCTTTCCCGCTTCGATCCACAAGCGTGAGCTCGAACAGAGCCCTAACTTTCGTAACGTTGCTAGCCAGAATTAGGTAGACCGAAGCAAATATTGAATTGCTTTCTTCCCCGTCAGGGAGGAAGTCAATCTTCCACTCATAACCACCAACGTTAAACAATTCGCTAGACAAACCGGCAGTGAGTAGGGAGATGACCAGAGATTGAGCGAGGAAGGAGCGGCAACCCTAGTTTTTCCAAAAGAACTACCAGCGGGAGGGAGTGCGGGAGTTTTGGGAAGAACTTTTTTTCTCGAAAGAATTGGCAGCAGGAGTTTGGAGAAGGACTGTAAATTTTTTGTGTAGAGGGGGCAAAAGATAAAAAACAAAAGAATATAGAGGAGACAAAAGAGAAATAAAAAAGATGGGGCACGTGAGTAGGATAATTAAATTTGATAAGTTTACTAATATAACCCTCATAAAACCCTGCATAAATTTAGACCACAAGATCAGTTTTTTCCAAAACAGTACCAAACAGTACCAAATCAAACGGCCTAGAATAGGGATGTCACCTGGACATCAAATTTTGGGATGGCACGGGAGCCGGACCCGAGGAGAAAACCACTCCAGGTGATATCAATAATTGAACAAGTTATCGACAGCACATCCATCTCTTAACTAGTATATAAAACTCATGCTTATTCTACATGAATTGCAACTTATACTAATTAAAAACTCGTAATTCAAGTATATTTGAATCTTATGCAACACCAATTGAGTTACTTTAAGTCTTCATCATCGTAGACAAAACAAAAAATGGTCACAAATATCTGTAGGAAGATAAGGCTTTTAAAAACAAGATAGAGATGTATTACGAGAACACAGTTTTAGAGGACAGTAAACAACCGCCTATGGGGCAGCATGAATAGCTTAAAAAACCTAAGCCACCAATAGGTGGATAGGTACCCTTTCTTAGACTTAGTTTGTTCTCTCAGAAATCCACCAGAGTTACCAATTCTTATTATACTTTACGATGCCTAAACAATAGATCAGGCCGTCCTTATATAGTACAGACCATAGACTGGTGACTATATTAGAGATGTATAAGATGTATATCAGCCCCTTTTCATTTACAATGTAATTTCCCTTTAGAGTGTATTAGTTTCCCTGTTGTAATAAGAGCATGTTCTGTATTGTTTTCATTTACCCGGTCCGGTTGGTTTACTTATGACCGGTCCAGTAGCACATAGCTTGCTCACTTGAGTCTAGGGTTTTACTTTTATACTTCTCTCCCCGATAGATCTCTTAATCAGAAAAACGATCTCTCTCTCTGTAAGACAAGAAGCTCTCTGTAGCTCTTCTTCTTCTTCAATGTCTTGAATAAGGTTCCGCAAAAGTTTCGTTTCTGCTTCCTCTACATTTTGACATGGTATCAGAGCTGCTGAATGCGCTATCGTCAAGATGAGTAACAACGAGACAGAAAACAGTGAGAAAGGCGGAGACGGAGACAAGAATCAAAACAAGAAACAACAAATGGCGTCGACCGCCATCGATCCAAATGACCCTCTCTTTGTTCATCCCACAGAGCAACCGGGGCAGCTTCTGACGACTAAATTCACGGGCGAAGGCTTTCTCTCGTGGAAATGGGGCATGCGACGCGCCCTTCGAGCAAAAAATAAGCTCGGTTTCGTCGAAGGCACAGTCAAGGCTCCAGATGAAGAAGATCCAGTGCGGGTGGCAGCCTGGGGAAGAGTAAACTCGCTGGTATGTTCTTGGCTTATCACTTCTTTAGCCCCCAACATAGCTAGGAGTGTGAATTACTGCGACGACCCAAAAGAAGTGTGGGGATGGTTATGTAGGCGTTTTGAATCGAAAAATCTCACAACCCTGCACAATGTAAAGATACAAATCGCAAATCTAAAACAAGGAGAGGAATCTGTCACAGATTACTTCATGAGGGTTAGGGAGATTTGGACTGAGTATGAACTAGCCCTCCCCGTAGAAGACTGTAATTGCTGCGCCGGTTGTAAATCGAAGGAAAACCAGAGGAAGAAAAATGGAGATGAAGAAATAATTCATTTCCTGATGGGGTTGAATAAAAGTTTCCTTCAACTGAGAGGGCAAATCCTTGCCATGAAGGAAACCCCACCTTTGGAGGAAATTTTTTCGCTGGTTTTACAAGAAGAACAGCAAAGAACCAAGACAGAGGCCAGAGAAGAAGAGGGAAATCCGTAGCCCTAATTACAAAGAGTGGGAACAACAATTTTTCGGGACAAAGATAGAAGCCAAGTTTCAATCCGGGAAATAACAAGTTTGGGAACAAGAAATCTGCGATCAAACCGGTAACCTCCAGCAAGAAAGAGCCACCAAAAGGCTCGAACTGTGGCAAAGTAGGGCATTTTCGAAGTGAGTGTTGGTGGCTTATTGGGTTTCCAAGTGATGACAGCAAGAAGAACAAGGAGATTCATGTCAGTTCTGTTCTAGAGGAAGAAAAAAAGAGCATCAACTCGAGAGATGAAGAAAAGATGGATTCACCTGTCGAAGACCTAAGTACACAACAGTTAAGTCAATTGGTCACATATCTGCAACAGCAGAAAGGCCCAAGTAAAAACAACAACCAGAATTTTTTTGGTGATTTCTCAGGTAACTCTGAACTTAAAATAAACTTTCTGCCATGTTTAAGCTTAAATGATGAATCTGTTAGTAAGATGCTTGAGAAAACTTGGATACTTGACTCTGGAGCAACTGAGCATGTATGCGGTTATGAATATTTCTTGTCTGATCATAAAACTCTAAGAGTTGATAGAGAGGTTACCCTTCCTGATGGGCATAAAAGAACAATTCATAGTATGGGAAATCTAATAGTCGATAATGTGACATGCCTGAAGGATATCATGTTTGTTCCAACTTTTAAGTTTAATCTGGTTTCCATGAGTAAGTTAATTAAGGACCTGAACATATCCATTGTCCTATTTTCAAATTACTGTGCATTGCAGGATTCTGAAAAAGGCATCTTTGTGAGAATAGGGAAACAGACATCTGGGCTATATTTTCTTGATTTACATGCTTTAAGTGCTTTTATTTTAGAAAAACAGAATGCTGTTTTCTCATGTAATAGTACTTGTAGTGAACAGTCTGATGTCGATGTTCCTAGAAATCTGACCTTGTGGCATCATAGATTGGGCCACATGCCTTTTGAAAAATTGTCTAGAATACCAGATCTGAAACTCAACAGTCAAACTAAATACAAATCTGAAATCGTCCCTTGCATTACATGTTTTAAGGCCAAAAGCAAAAGACTCAAGTTCCCCACCTCTAGTATTAAAACTTCAGAACCTTTTCAGTTGATACATCTTGATGTGTGTGGTCCCATGAGGTCACAAACTATAGAAGGTTTTAGGTATTTTTTAACCATAGTGGATGATCATACTAGGGGGACCTGGGTCAGACTCCTTAAGCATAAGTCAGAAGCTTTTCAAGAAATCAAAAACTTTATAACACTCATTGAAGTTCAAATGAACAGAAAGGTTAAAGTTGTAAGGAGTGACAATGCTAAGGAACTTGGTAAATCTATAGAAGGGACAAATTATTTTAAAACCAAAGGGATAATCCATGAAACCAGCTGTCCTCACACCCCACAACAAAATGGGGTGGTTGAGAGGAAACATGGTCACATCATGGATATAACAAGATCCCTCCTTTTTCAATCTGGCCTAGAAAACAACTTTTGGGGCCACTGTGTGGAACATGCGTCTACATAATAAACAGAACACCTAGCAAGGCCATTCAAGGTCAAACCCCTTTTGAAAGGCTGTTTGGCACAAGACCAGATTATAACAATATGAGAACTTTTGGCTGCCTCTGTTATATAACCAATATAAACCCCAACAGAGGCAAACTAGATTCAAGGGGTTTTCCTTGCATCTATCTTGGGGTTTGTAAAAACACAAAGGGAGCTAAAGTTTGGTCTTTAGAAGAAAACCTTACTAAGGTTAGTCGTGACATTACCTATTTTGAACACATTTACCCTTTAAAGGAAGAGGAGTGGAAAAAGTTTTTTAATAAGGAAGAACAGGAAGATGACAACATCTTTCCTCTCCCAAATCAATATGTGGAAGACTACTCCATACCAGAAACCACAGAAACAAATGAAGAAATAAATGAAGATACCACTAATTTAAACACAGAAACAAATGAAGAAATAAATGAAAATACCACTAATTTAAACACAGAAACCATACAAGAGGAAAGTCAGCCAGAAGATTCAATCACTCTTAGGAGATCCACTAGAACCCACAAACTCCCCTCAAGGTACAATGATTATGTTTGTACTACCGTTAAAAACAAAGAGGATCCTTTCTCCACTATTCTAGTTGAAAGACTTGAACAAGGAAATCCAATCAATTCTTCTTCCTCTGATCTGAATAGCCTTACTGATCACATACCGAAACACACTATTCTTTCCTGCTCTCTCCACAAAAATGCCAGCACTTTCCTTGATCAAATCAACAGCCTAGAGGAACCCCCAAATTATAAAGTAGCCAGCAAGGATCCTAGATGGACCGAGGCTATGAGAGAGGAGTTTGAAGCTTTAAAGAAACAACACTTGGTCCATAGTTGATCTCCCTAAAGGAAAACGACCCATCAGTTGCAAATGGGTCTACAAAACAAAGCTAAAATCTGATGGCAGTTTAGAAAGATTCAAAGCAAGACTTGTAGTTAGAGGTTTCACCCAAAAACATGGTTTAGACTATGAAGAAACCTTTTCTCCTGTTGTTAAACACACAACAATCCGTGCTTTAATCATAATTGCCATAAAGAAGGGGTGGATCCTAGACCAATTAGATGTGAATAATGCTTTCCTCCATGGGGATTTGCATGAAGATGTATACATGACAATCCCTCAAGGGCTCAAAGTCCATGGGGAGAACAAAGTATGCAAACTTCATAAATCTCTATATGGTTTAAAACAGGCCTCTCGCCAATGGTATGAGAGGCTTGCCAAATTCTTAAAGGATTTGGGTTTCAATCATTCAAAAAATGACTATTCTCTATTTATAAAAACTTCCAAAAACAGCACAACCCTCCTCGGTATATATGTTGATGACATTCTGGTTGTTGGAAACAATAACAAAGAAATAGACTTTCTCAAAGGAAGACTGGATAAGGAATTTAAAATAAAAGACCTAGGAAGACTGAGTTATTTCCTTGGAATGGAATTTTTTGAAACAAAAGGGGGCATGATAATGTCCCAACAAAATACACCAAACAGATTCTAAAAGAATTTGAAATGGAACAGTGTAGGACTGCTGTCTCACCACTGCCTGTGAATCTGAAATTATACAAAGACTCAGGAACAAAACTTGAAAACCCCACTGTTTATAGATGCATTGTTGGAAAACTGAACTTTCTCACTAACACCAGACCTGATCTAGCTTATGCTGTTCAGTATTTAAGTCAGTTCTTACAATCTCCAACCACAGAACACCTTAAGGCTGCTTTCCACACCTTGGCCTATGTAAAAGGAACCTCAGGTTTTGGCTTGTTTTTTAACCAGAAAAATAGTTTTGACCTCCTTGCTTTTTGTGATTCAGATTGGGCTTCATGCCAATCACAAGAAAGTCCATATCTGGTTATTACATATTTCTTGGTGATTGTCCTCTGAGTTGGAAGTCTAAGAAACAGGGATCTGTCTCGTTGTCTTCTGCTGAAGCAGAGTATAGGGCAATGAGGCAGGTCACTAGTGAGCTAAGTTGGCTTAGCCGTTTATTAAATGAAATAGGACTCAAAGAGATTATCCCCATTCCATTACATTGTGATAATCTAGCTGCTATCCATATAGCAAAGAATCCTGTTTCTCACGAACGCACAAAACACATCGAATTGGATTGCCACTTTGTGCGTGAGAAAATACAGGATGGGCTTATTCAGGTACAATACATACCCAGTCGGCATCAGCTAGCAGACATCATGACAAAGTCATTGACAGGTAAATCATATCATAGAATGTTTTCTTCTCTGGGTTTGCAGGACAGTTCTGATCACGGTTGACAGGATCAAAGGGACAAAAACTCCAATCTTTACACAGTGCAGATTGCATTTTTTGAGGGGGGGTATTAGAGATGTATAAGATGTATATCAGCCCCTTTTCATTTACAATGTAATTTCCCTTTAGAGTGTATTAGTTTCCCTGTTGTAATAAGAGCATGTTCTGTATTGTTTTCATTTACCCGGTCCGGTTGGTTTACTTATGACCGGTCCAGTAGCACATAGCTTGCTCACTTGAGTCTAGGGTTTTACTTTTATACTTCTCTCCCCGATAGATCTCTTAATCAGAAAAACGATCTCTCTCTCTGTAACACAAGAAGCTCTCTGTAGCTCTTCTTCTTCTTCAATGTCTTGAATAAGGTTCCGCAAAAGTTTCGTTTCTGCTTCCTCTACATTTTGACAGACTAACTAGCTAATAGATTGATACCATTAGTCGCCCATAACTATTTAGGCTAGATACAAGCATATCCTCAGTATATGCCATTAAAATCTCCAGGTAAATTATGCCGAATCACATATAAGCCCTAGCCTTATCAGAGGGGAACTAAAAGGTGGATAATCGTGGCGAGGAGACTAGCAATATCCCAAAGTGGGCACAAAGCCAGTGACTCAAATGCAGGAGCTCTTAGGCTTACTTCGGTCTTGGTGGTTTTGTGGTATATCTATGACATTTTTTAGGGTGTCATTTTTATCAAAGATGCTAAGCCGGCACACTGTCAAACAATAGTTTTCAAAACAGCCACAAATATACCAGCACAAAATACGCACAAAACAGCGAGCAGTTTATACTGCAAAGAGAATGAATACAGTAAATTTGTAAAATTATCGTAGTGAAAGAATGAATACCGTGTATATTATTGTTTACAAATTAGGGTTGCGAAATTATAGAAATTGATGTGACTAATTTAACTAATTTAAAAAAAATTTACTTATTATTTGTTTATACAAAAATGTCATTGAGTAGTAGTTTTTACAAATTATTTACTAACACCACATGTAATGGTAGTATTCATTTTTAAAAAATAAGGTATAAAATTTTAATATTCAATTATATGTACATATAGTAATATATAGACCATATTTTTTTAACAACTAAAATGTTTATTTTTTTGTATGATGTAAAGATAATAAAGTTCACTAATTAATTATTATATTTTCCTTTATTCAAATATGAACAAGTAGCCTCGTGTGTTAAAACCATGCATTTACAATTGTTGTAATCCATTGATAGAATTGTGGTTGATAATAGTAAAGTTATTTGTATAGACCTTAATATAAATGTTAACAAAAATTGATTGTAATAAAAATTTGTTGTCTTCCTAGTTAATAAATTATGTATATTTTAATGTGTATATTACAACTTAACAATAAATTGTTTTAAAATGTAACATAAAATTTGTAATCATATCACAAAAATCAGTAAACGCACTGCACGTAACTAACTTAACTAACTTATTCAAAAACACCGAACGAAACAGCCACACTGCCAAACAACAGTTTTCAAAACCACCACAGATATGTCAGCACAAAACAACCAGTAAAACACTGCAAAACATCTAGTCAAAACAACCAGACCAAAACAGCTATAAAACAACCGCAAAAAAACCATGCCGAACAGAACCTAGTCCCCAGAGAACATTTACCCCCCCACTCGGCAATAACTGCTCTTCTAACTAAGTACATGATCTTGAACTATAAGACACATAGTGCAATCAGTACCCTCATCCTATATGTTTGTCCTATATGTGGTGCAGCAACCAAGCACCTCCTATCAGAATGGCGAGCCATAACTACAAATATATAAGAACATAGATGCATTAGCGACATCTACCATTATAACTTGGACAACAAGAGATGAGTGCAAAATTAATGTCGTTAGACTACTAGAACATCCATGATGAAATATTTGTATAGAAAAGTACATGAGTGAATAAAAGGTAGTGACATAAAAAATTAAAAAAAGCAACCAAAGAAACTTACCGTAAGTGCAATGTACCAAATGATTAAATTGTAAAGCTGATAACTGCGTAAAAATAGAAAAAATATTATTAAGATGTAGCCAGTGGGATTCACTGTATGAGCATGCAGGAACAAAGATACAATATCAATTTTATAAATAACATGTGACATAGCATCTGTGTCAATCAAAGAAGCAAACGTTTTCCCCTTGTTAGACCATACTTCTTTACCATCAAGTTATCCCAACAACATTGGCATCGATAATCAAGGCGTCAAATTATCTAGCAGTATAACATCGACAGGGAGGCAATGGCAGAATCTAATCTCTGATAGCTAACCATCAATCTTTTCTCGTCCCAGACTAACCAAAACATCATAAATTTAAAGAACCAAAAACCATCTTATGGACATGGTTATTGAACTGTTACATCAGGGTGATGTTTTCAAGAACGTGGGTCAGTCAACGTAAAGTAGGAACAAAAGTAGGAAGAAAATAAAAAACACACTTACCTCGAGGTTGTTAGAGAAGTTGAGTACATAAGCACTTTCGTCAAATGCTCAATGACTCATCTACTTATACTTAAGATCATTAATTTAAAAAGCCCACAAGCATCATATATATATATATATATTATATATTACCACCTTGCTGAAATCATTTTTTAGTGTAGTTTGAGTTTAAGGTACTGGTTTCAAAAAAAGAACAAAAACACAGTTTAATATTGTGGGTATGGTTAGAATGATGAAAAAAAAGACAGAATAATAAGAATGGTCGTGATGGATTTTTAACCCGTTTTTTTTCCTCCAGCGGATAACCGACAAAGTACAAACAGTTACGGGAAAACCTGAGCATGCAGGTGTGGTTTCCCTAAAGGACACTAAATTGTTTTACATAAAGGTATTAATGTCAGCCATACTGAGAAAAAAAATATTAGCCATTTTATAGGACAAATTAGCCATATATATGAAAAGTGATAGCCACCAGATAACTAATAATAAATTTTAAGAAGTTGTTATTTGCAGTTACAAAATTACTAAATACATTCATAGGCGGTTGGCGACATAATACAAGCTACAAGCTCAGTATCAGGCCTCAAAAATGATTTTTTTAAGATTACTCTACACAACATTACTCTATAACACAAACCATAAAAACCACTATATGATCAGTAAAAATACGAAAACATTTTAGAGTGTAATACAAGCATTGTAAGACTTCAAACCATTAAACACTTTATACAAGCAATGAAAATTAACGATATACAACCATGGCTAATATATTATAACATTGGCATACATATTTATGTATACATGGCTTACATATCTTAATGTATATGGCAACAATTTTTTGTATATAAAAGCTTAAACTAATAAATAAAAGATTATTAGTTGTACATATACTTGAACATGTTAGTCAGCATAGATCTAAATACCACCATAGGAAAGCTAAAACAATGAAAACCTATTTTAGGGTATGTAGTGAAGGGTTTAAGGCGTTACCACAAAACCTTTAAAATGTGTCGAGTCAATGACGACATTATAAAAAAAAACAGTTAAAAAAGGATTACCCTACACCACACATCCTAAAAACCATCATAAGAAAGTTTTTGTTCATAAATGTTAAGATCACTTAAATTTATTACTTACAATTATTTATATATTAAGATAGTTTTTTATATGATACTCCCTCCGTCCTACCTCAGTGTCCAGTTACTATGAATGTGTCGTTGACTTCAATATTTAACATATAAGATAATATATTTTATAAATTATATATTATAATGGAATCCTATATGAAAAACTATATATTGTATAATTTATTTTTTAAAAATTATTTTATCTTATATGTTTAAATTGAAGTGGAAAAGCGTGTCAAAAAGAAAACAGGACACTTATGACGGGACGGAGGTAGTAGTTGTTATTTATATATCATGGCTAATATTAGTATACCCATGACATATATAATTTTATATCGATGGCATATATTGTTGCCTTTATGATAAAGGCAAATCGGTTGCCTTTATCACTACCACTGAGCATGCTCTTCACCCATACTTGTTGCAGCCGCCATGATGAAGTTGCAGCCCATAACGCCATCGCCACACATGCAGATGTGACTTAAGAGAGACTATTGCCTTGTGAAGGAGAATCAGAAAAACTTCACAGAGACTATTAGATTGGTTGGAAAACTAAATCCTCAAAAAGGACAAGCGTTTCAGTGGGTGCTGAATGCATAAAAAAAAGAATAAGAAGAAAAAAACTAGAGTAGATAAGAAGCATCATACTTGGATAAATCTACACAATGAAACTATTGTGGATAAATGTTGGAGTTGCAAGAAAGAATATATTCACGATCACTTTTTGAGTGAGACAGAGGATATTGTAAGAGAACTCTATAATTTGTTGAAAAAAATACTGAAGATAAATATATGAGCGCATATTAAGATTCGAAATAGGAAATAATTTTTATTTTCATTTCTTCCAAAATTAAAGCTGCTCAAATTTTCATTGTTGTGTAAGCAAAATTTGAAACACGGGGAAGGGTGATTATCAAATTATGAAAATAGGAGTCAAATTAATGTCATTTCCCTCTTCCTAAAATATAGTATTTCATTTACCAAGCAAGGAATAGGAAAAAACAATTTCCATTCAATCAATGGTCATAACCATTAACCATGCACACCCTAAAAGGAACTGAAAACGCGACACCAGGTTTAATATACCATAAGCTCTAATAGTGTATAGGCCCAGTCACCGTTTTACAATACCAGTTTAGTATATGTTGATGGGCTTCATAGAATAAAAAGGCCCATGTCTCTATTATCAGTCCATCATAGACATATCTTGTAATAAACAAAGCCTTACTATAAATAGGCTACACTACACTGAATACAAAATGAGAAAGGAATATTTTACGCAACCCTATTCTTCATTATGGTATCAGAGCTAGAAATGTGACATCCACCTGCTCAAATGGCGGCGGCTTTTTTCTGGGACTGGGGGAATTCCCTTTGGTGAAACACCCAGAGGTAACAACAACACCAGTAATGCACACATTTCGCCTTCTTCTAGCAGCTCTTCCTCAGATACTCAATCAATTCTTTATGCCACGGGAAATTTAATCAAACTATCTGAGTCTAACTTCAGCCTCTGGAAGACCACCATTGTTCCTTATCTCATAAGAAATGATATTTTTAAGTTCTTGGATTGCTTGCATGTTTGCCTTGTGAAAATAAACAACAACAATGAATTAATCCTGATTATATTAAGTGGGTAAATCAAGACCAGCTAATTATGTTTTTTATCCACATGTCATTAACCGAGGATGTTGTTCCCTCAGCAGTGGGTTGTCAAACTGCTAAAGAGCGTTAAGATTTATTACATAACACTTATGCTGCTCACACTGCTGTGAATCTTGGACATATTTACTCCCAGTTAGCTGGAATTAGCAAAAAGGGAGATGAAGCTATTTCTGATGTTTACAACAGAGCTAGGAGTCTTGTTCATGATCTTACTGGTGCTAATCACAAGGTTACAGACAGAGAATTCCAAACTTTTCTTCTACGGGGCTTGCCATCAGAATACACACCAACTCCACTATTATAATGGCTAATAGTGAGCAACTTGCTCCTTTTGAAATTCTTAGTTACCTTCTTCAATTTGAAGCCACTCTCACTTTTCAATCTCATGAAATTTCCCAGAATATAAGTGTTATTGCTACTTCAGTGCAGACTGATTTTAAAGGGGGTTACAATAATTGCAGAGGAAACAACCGTGGCTATTAGCAGAAATAACAGGGGAAGAGGAAGATCTAGTAACACTCATTTCTCTGGTCAAGCTGATAACAGACCTCAATGTCAAATTTGCTACAAAAGTGGTCATAAAGCTCATGATTGTTTTCATAGATTCAACTACTCCTATCAGTCAGCTCCCCCTTAATCCTTTATTGCTAATTCTACTACTAGTCAACCTACTACTGGTTCAAATGAGCGGGTTTCCGATACTGCTGCCTCTCATCACTTCACGGGAGACGTTTCTACGATGAATTTGGGCTCCTGTGACTACTCTGGAAATGACTATTTCTTTGGGTGATGGTTCTACATTACTTATTATCCATCAGGGTATGGGTTCCTTCTCCACTTCTTTCAAAAATTTTAAACTCAATCACATGTTTTATAGCCCTTCCCTCACCAAACACTTGTTGTTAGTTAATCAATTTTGTGTTGATAACAACGCATACTTTGAAATTCACCCAACTTATTTTGTCTTGAAGGATTGTCAAACACATCAAACTCTTCTCAAAGGCCCTACTAGGCAGGGTGTGTACGTGTTTCCAAAGTGTTCTAGTCAAGCTACCCCAACCACTCCCTCAACACAACTCAATCTCAACATTAAGGCTTCACCTACCATTTGGCATTGGAGGTTGGGTCATCCATCTCTTGCTACTACTAAATACACTGTCCAATTTTAATTTGCATGTTTCTAGTCAGCAGCCTATGCAATTTCGTTCTGCATGTTGTTTAAGTAAAACACATGCCCTGCCCCATTACCCCTCTACTATTGTTACTAAAGCCCCGTTTGACCTCTTGTTCATGGATGTTTGGGGACCAGCCTATCTATCCTCTGTTGATGGCTATAAATATTTTCTATTAATTTTGATGTTTTTTCTGGTTATATGTGGCTTTTTCCCTTATCTCTCAAGTCAGATGTTCATTAAGTCTTTATTACTTTTTGCAATTAGGTTCAAAACTACCATCAATCTACTGTCAGGTCAGTCCAAACAGATGGGGGAGTTGAGTTCAACTCCCCTAAAATCTTTTTTCCACCAAAAGGGCCATCATCGTTTAACTTGTCCACACTTACATTCCCAAAATGGTATTGTTGAAACTAGGCATATACATGTTGTGGACAAGGGAATCACATTACTAGCTCAATCTTCTATGCCTATTTCATTTTTGTCATATGCTTTTAGAGCTGCAGTTTATCTCATGAACCGCACTCCTAATGCCTATCTTGTAAATAAATATCCTTTTCAGGTTTTTTACTCTAAAATTCCTGATTACACTACCTTAAAGGTATTTGGCTGTTGTTGTTATCCTAATTTAAGGCCTTACCAACAACACAAGTTATCTTACAGATTTGTTCGTTGCATTTTCTTAGGCTACTCTTTGAATCACTCTAGTTATTTGTGTTATGACTTGCACAATGCAAGAATGTACACCTCTCGTGTTGTGACTTTCAATGAAAAAGAATTTCCTTTTGCCTACCAACAACCTAAAGATCCATCAACCTCTCTCCTCCGCACTCTTCTCATCCCAATTTACACCCTGAGATACATCCTGCACCACCCCCAGAGTCACCTTCTCTCTCACTGCCCTCTCTCAGTTCTACTCAAGGCCCTGTTATGCCTAATCTCTCTGAACTTGAACCTTTTGTCTCACCCACTCAATCTCCTGACCTCTCAACCTAAGACAGTCCTTCACATCTCTCACCACCTTCCTCATACACTTTATCTCAACCCTCACAAAACATACCTCTACCACAACACTTACCTCAACCTTCACAAAATGCTCCTCTACCTACTGTCACATCTCATCCCATGGTTACTAGGTCCAAGACTAATTCTCTCAAGCCTCTTACTCGAACTGATGGTACTGTTAACTATCAATGTCATGCTACAACTCTAAATTCAGTCCTTGATCATCCTACTTTAAAACAGGCCCTAGCTTGTCCTGAATGGGTTCAAGCTATGCAATAGCAAATGACAGCTTTGGAAGTTAATAACACTTGGGATCCAGTACCTCCAAGTTCTACTGTTAATCTATTTGGTGTTAGATGGATTTTCAGAACAAAGAGGGATTCAAATGGTAATATCCAAAACGGAAGGCACGTCTGGTTGCTCAAGGTTTTTCACAAAGCCCTAGTATTGACTACACAGAGGCTTTCAATCAAGTAGTTAAGTAGTACTACAATCAGATTGATACTCACATTAGTAGTCTCTAATTCTTGGCCTATCAAACAATTGGATGTTCAGAACGCATTTTTGCACGGTGATCTACAAGAGACTGTGTTTACCAAACAACCCCCTGGTTTTTTAACTCTCAGTTTCCTCATTATATTTGTAAATTGCGCAAGTCACTCTATGGAATCAAGCATTCTCCCAAGGCTTGGTACATAAAAATGAGTTCATTTTTGGTGGAGATTGGTTTTCACATTTCAAAATCTGACCATTCTCTCTTCAATTACAAACAAGGCCCTGAGACTGTCTATGTTTTGGTGTATGTAGATGATATCTTACTTACAGGTTCATCTACCTCTCTTCTAAGTGATAAGTGTGAAACTGATATGGTTTTATTGGTGCTAAATTCTAATTTATGCAACCTTTTTATGTGCTTTTTCACACTTATCCTATGCTTTTCATGACTCTTACTTTGGGCAAGAACTGATGCCAATTTATATGATTAAAGCAGGAAATGATGGTAGAAATGCATAGATCTTCTCATAACTTTCCAACGCCGCAAACGGGGAACAAATCGGAGCTTATATGAAGAATTTAGACCCTATCAAAGTTGTGTCCGGTGCGATATATATTTATATATATATATTTCTACGAGATTGCCGTGAAAGGATTGAGAAAAAGTAGGGGATATTGGAAATATAAAAGAAAGTGGGGGAAGGAAAAAAAATAAAAAAAATAAAGAGAATGCGGAAAGGGAATGAGTAAAGAAAAAAAAAGAAAAAGAAAGAAAAGAGTCTGTGCTTGCCGGGAAATCAAAGAAAGGAATAAAAAAAGAAGGGAAAAGAAAGAAAAAAAGAAGAGAGGAGAAGCGGGTGAGGCGTAGATCGGCATTGGAGAGAGAGAAAGAAAGAAAAAAAGAAAAAGAAAAACAGAAAAGAAGAAAAAAAGGAAGGAAGGAGAAGAGACAGGGGTTGGTGCCGGAAAAAAACATAAGAGAGAGAAGAGAGAGACAGGAGACAGAGGAAACAAAAACAACAGTACATAAATTGAAAAGGGAAAAAACGGACGGACGGTGGAGACTAGAGAGTGACAACAGTTACATATTTTTGTTATATAATTTTGAATAAACAGACTTTTGGAGACTCGGAAGGAACATACACCCGCGCCTCTATCTTGATTTTCCACCAGACGCACCGTGACTACATCTAGAGAAGAATTTGCACTCCGACACCAGTTTGTTCAACCTTTTATCTGGCGAATATCAAAACCAATACAGAGATGATTTTTACTATCTTTTCTTGTATTTGTTTTAACATTATGTCTGGCTAAGGGATTAAATCTTGGGTGATGGGAATTCATAGATAGACTCTAATATGATTAGATTGTCGGTTGATTGAGATAATTATTTGGATTGTTCAGGTTGCTGTTTTTATTTATCATTTTAATAAAAATTGTAGATTTTATTATTAGCTATGCGAATTTCTGTCAGGATCTACGGTGAGTGATAGAAAGGTCATAGCAGCCTGTTAATCTGTGGAAAAATTGATTAGATTAATTAATTTGACCTTCAGATGCAAAGAATAATTATCGCGCTTAATCCTTTTATTTGTATGACATTAGTTCATGATTCGGCCTAATGTGTTACGGATAGAAGAGCTCAATTTGACTAGGATTTAGTCTTAAAGAGATGAAAGAATTTGTCAATCCAAATCTCGATTAACCGTGATTGATTAATATAAAGCCTGCTAGCAAAGAATTCCCCTGAACCCAAGGTTCCGCTTCATTCATCTCTTTACACAATTTTATTTAATTTCCTCGCTTGCTACTTTTAGTTTTTAAACACAAAACAAACTACAACCCTTTTAATTTATTAATTTCTAGGATTAGATTTAATAACTAAGTCCCCGTGGATTCGACCCCGGTAGCTTCTAGTTCACTAAACTCTTTGACCGGGATTTATTTTGCAACCCGTGGGCATTTTTAGATTTATAGATTTTTAGGATAATGTTCTTAGTTATTTCTATTTGTCTTCAATTTTCCCGTTTGCAAATTGGCGCCATTGCCGGGATTGACTTTGTCTAGTCCTGACTTGGTTGTCATTGTTTTGTTTTATTTCTTTTCTTGTTTTTATTTTATTCAAATTTATTTTTAGTTATTTGTCTTTAGCGATTTCAATATTTTTGTTAATTTATTTCTTTTCTTGTTTTAATTTATTTATAACTTTATTTTTGTGTTTTGTTTTTATTTATTGTTATCTAATAGTTTTGTTAGTAGTTTTATTTAATTTCAGTTTTTTTTAGTTTCTGTTTTCGTTTTATTTTTATTTTGTTTCTATTCTATTCATAGTTTATATTGTTTTCTTTGTTTTTATTTTATTTTCAATATATTTTGAGTTTATTTGTTTTATCTATTTCATTTTTATTGTTATCTTCTTATTGTTTAATCTAGTTCTAATTTCATTTCCTTTTGTTTCTTTCTTCTTTGCTAGTGCAGGTACCTAGTGGATGCGGAGAACGCGTTCCTTTGGTCCTCCTGAAGCAAATTTCGATCCTGAGATTGAAAGGACTTTCCTCGAGGCTCTGAGAGCGAGAAGGCAGCTAGATTTGACATGGATGATAATATTCCTCAAATCGAAAATGGCCAGAATAATGTTACAATGGGTACAATCAATAGACTGCCTGCTACTACGAGGGGGAGCCCGGTTGTTCTGCGACAGTTTGACGCTGAGTTGCTTGCTGAGTGGCAAAAGCTAAAGCCGTCACATCAACCGACTGTTGTGCGTAATCATCCAGGGGTGTTTCTGGAGCAGACCCTACAGATGCGTTAGACCATGTGCACCGATTTTGGTTCATCTGGACACTTTGGGTCTTGTTCCTGGTTTGGAGGAGTATGCGAGGTTATGATTATTTTCGAACAGCCTTTCAGGAGAGGCATCCAAATGGTATCATCGCTTGCCTCCAGGCATTATCATTCTTGGGATCAGATGACAGAGAAATTCTATGAGAAGTACTTGCATATCTTGAGGACTCGCCAGTTGATTGCGGTGTTGATGACCTTCAAGCAGTAAGTTCTGAGACAGTTTGTGAAGCTTGGGATCGCTTCAAGGAGCTTCATGATGACAGTGCCTCACCATGGAAGACAACTACCTCTCTAGCACTTGGTTTTTCCATGGGGATTAGAGACGATAATAAGGGTGAGGTGCGCTCGGCTTGGTGGTAACCTGTTAGCAAAGAAATGAAGAAGAGTTTATGGCTGCTATGGAGTCATACGTGAGGAGTTGAGACAATGGAGCTCCAGTGGTGGTGGTAGAGAGTTTATTATGTGGATTGTTTTTCTAGAGCTGTAGACCCTATCCTAGAGCAGATGGCTGCTAAGCAGGCTCAGACCGAGACTACCATGAGCCACATGTTGAAGATTTTGGAGCAGCTCACGATGGGTAAAGCTCCTGCTCATTCTGTGAAACAGGTATCTTCTAGCTCCAATGATTTATGTTGTTGTCAGTGTGGTGGGCCATATGAATTTGAATCATGCCCAGAGATAGCTGAGATGCATAGAAATGAAGAAGCAAATGTTGTGGGTCAATCTTTCAATAGGCAGCCTTGGGTTCAGAACCAGCATCCGAACTTGAGGTATGGCAACCCCAATAATGCCTTGAACTCATATCAGATGAGACCTCAGCAGCCTACTCAGGGAATGCCTCCTGGTTTTTCTCGGCCTTCGTACAATCAGAATCAGTAATCTCAGTTTCAACAATCAGGCCCTCCCTCTTCTTCAAATACTTCCAATCTTGGAGATTTATTGGCTAAATTGGAAGCCAAGCAGTAGAGTCGGTATGAGCAGCAGATTATTACTAATCAGACTCTGACTGCTGGTCAGTAGAAGCTTGAGCAGCACATGGCACAGCTGACTCAGCTGTTATTGAATCAAAGGACTCCTGGTTCATTACCTTCTCAAACGGATCCCAATCCAAAGGAGCAAATGAAGGTAGTGACCGTCCTAGATGTTGATGAAGCAGAGGTTTATCAGGGAGTTAGTCTTCGAAGTGGGAAGCTGTAACACCCCAACTACAAATAACACACTTAACAACTCTTTGCAGCGGAAATCACAACTCACATCATAACTCAACTCTTTGGTGTTACACGCCGTTAGCCACCCACGTGGCTAACAAGGCTAACATGCATACATCGTACCGGTCTGATGGACTAAACTCCCGAGCAACTACACATTAATCCCGTTCCATGTCCAACATTCATTATACACTTACATTACAACTGTACCGAGTAATTACCAACTAGCGCCGATACAATTTCGGTCTTACTACACCTATAATATATCCACAATTCTCATGACTACCACATACAAACAACTACCCCGTCCTACTCTCGAACGGCTTCCAGTTCCTTGTACCTGAAAAGTATGGGAGCCCCCAAAGGGGGTCAGCACCTTTGCTGGTATGGTAATCCCGCAGCCCACATGCTACCGGGCCACGCACAACTATTTGTCGTCTTAGCATGCGGTTGATTTATTTCAAACATGCACAAACTCACACACATATCATGCTTATAAGCAAACATCCATTAATAGAATACATACACAAGGTTAGCACACTCAACATAACAACACACTTCACTTTATAACATACACAACTTAATTTCACTCTTCTTAGAGTACATGAACTTCATTTAGGGAGTGCTGGGGTGATATAAGCCCGAGCACAACATACATACATTTTCTTTACTTGAGTGGCGGCCTCATATAGGACCGTACACAACATACACAATTTCCCCCTAGCTCCAATAGTGATGAGGTAGGTAAGCCTTGGTTAAGCTTGTGGGTGGTTGTAATCCAAGAAGAAAAACAACCATAACATAACAGAGAGGGAGTCGAAGCAACATAGGCGTCAACACCCTAACAACATTACACATAATTTCCCTCCTAGCCCGATATGGAGGTCGGGTAGGTAAGCTTTGGCTAAGCTAATGGGAGGTCGAAATCCAATGAAGGAAATCAACCCTTAACATAACAGGATGGGAGTTAATTTACATATATATATATTAACTCCCAAACAATACGCGCGACCGGGACACCCGGATTCCTCTCCATACATAACATATACTTATTAGTTAGAGGTTCCCTTATGGAACTTATCACATACATACAACACATAGTGTTACTAACTCGGTTAGACACATAAGGGGAATCATATCCCATTTCAACAACACGGATAACAGTATCCAACATCAACAACATATTAAACAAGTCACATACATCACGCATAGTCACAACATACAATAACGCACGGATAGCCGTAGTTAGAACGTTCCCATGGGTTGGGACGTTTATTCCGAGTACCGATCTCTTATGTGAACCTAAGGTCGGTTAACTATTATTTAACACATAACTAAGGTTAAGCGGTATCAGAATTAATTACGCCACAATAATGAATTACTGTAAACTCATTTCATGCTTTATCTTGCAAGGTGGCAAACACACAGAAAAACACATAGGCATACAAGCCGGTGTAATCCGGTAGGACGCAGGTTGCAAGAAAACCATACCTTACACCACGGGTTTATCTTTACCGGGTGATCTCCCGTTCCTTGGTTCACACTTGTTCAACTGATAACATTCAAATGTTTTCATTAACATCGAAGCATTACGGTATGTAACACTATACTCCCGTACTTAACCCGTTATCCCGTTGTTTCGGTTTTTAACTTTGTGTACTTAAACTCACAATTTTCTCACATCCAACCTAACACTTGTTTACACCATCTAAGGCCTTTAAAACTCACCAAACAAGGCCTAATCACATCTAAAACCATTATCATTCACTTCCCCACCATAACAACCCTTAAAAACACTCTCTGGACACTTTTTAACATGGTCCGGGTTTGTGTCCGGGGTTACAAACCCGGACCAACCACGGATTTCAGTTTCTGGACAAATTTTCATGTGGTCCGGGTTCGTGTCCTGGTTTCAAACCCGGACCAACCCCTGGGATGGCTTTCTGGTGCGTTTTTGATGTGGTCCGGGTTTGTGTACTTGTTTACAACCCGGACCATGTCTGTAGGTGTTTAAATTGACAGTTTTTGACCTCTTTTCCACCCTTAACTCACCTCCAATCATTTCCTAAACTCTCCACATGTTTCCTACATGTTTAAACATCTTAAAACATGCTCTAAACCTCTTCAAAACATAGGTTTAATCCCTACTCAAATTCTTGCTCAAATTCATGAATTTCCCTTTCTCTGTTACACTTATGCACACTGGTGCTACAGATTTTCACTCCTTGGTGTGTTGCATTGTGTTCCCACTCCAGTTGACCATTTCAAATCCTCCTAGATAATGTACCTCTTAAACACACCTAGCTTCTTCCTTTGGTAAAACACTCAAGGCCATACTTTCCTAAACAAATTTTGACAGCACTTGGCTACTTTCAAAGCATTTCCCAAAACTCACCTCTTCACATTTTTCATCCTAAAACTAACCAAACCCACAAGGGTTCTACCAGCACATAACAAAACCTCAAATTCAACAACAACACAACACAATCACAAAAAATCTCCATAATCTCAATAACCACATCATCAATCACAAACTCACAACATTTGGCTCTTAAGGCCCTCAACTCAACATTAATTCACAAACCTCTCCAAACCAAGTAAACACATTTTCAACATATATTTCAATCCATCATTTTGGGTTCATTAATTTGTTTACCCATCCCAAACACTTAAACAATTTTAAACAAGGTTTAAGGTAGTTTTTCTTACCTTAATTTCACAAGTCTCTCCTTAATTCTCCTCTTGCTCCTCATCTCTTCCAAAAATCGGTTAAGAGGGTATGGAGTTTCCCAAACTCCATCCCAACATCCAAGAACACAAAACACACTAAATTAATTATCTAAACCCTTGGAATATTTCAATTCAATCAAAGGGCTAGAACATAAAGTTAGGGTTTACCTTTGTGAAGCTTTCAAGAGGGATTTTCACCCTTGAATCGAGAGGGGAACTTCTCCACCATTGAAGGGTCAATTTGGAGCTCAAGAACAAGGAGAAAAACAAGGCATCACAAAGGGGTAAAAATCGGTCACCAAGGAGAGAGAACAAGAATGAGTTTTTCAATGAAATTTTTACCTTAGAAGGAAGAGGAGACTCCAAGCTATAAGGTGATGTGCTTTTCTCTTCAAATGGAGAAAACCCATATGGATGAAGTTCATCCTTTTCGAATTTTGAAAAGAGAGGATGATAGAGGATGATGAGAGGAAGAAGAATATGTATTTATTTTGTTGGTTGGAGGCTTAATGAAGCTTGGACATGGCATTGAAGTGAGGAAGCCATGGGAGGGGAGCTCAAAATTGTTCAGGCCAGAGGGGAGGAGAAAAACGTTGGAAGAAGAAGAAAGAGAGGAAAGAGAAAGGAAAAGAGAAAGTGAGGGAGGAGAGAGAGGGTGGGGGTACCTTTTTACTTTTTACCTTTTGACTTATTTAATTAGCTAACTAGTCATGTGTGAGGGGGCTGTCTACATTAATAAAAACCGGCCCACTAATATATACACACTGGAACGTTTTTCGTCTTTTACAGAAAACACCCATTAATTTACCCGGTTTTAGCACTATTCACTAACCGGGCCCGTTCTCCGGAATTTTCTCGTTTATTTAATTTTAATGGTTATTATACCCCCCATTAATGTTTATTTATAGTTATATGATAAACTATATTTTTTTACGGGGTCATTTGACTGTTTAAAGTCACGTTTTCGGGTTTTCTCGAAAAAACGCGCTTTAGACTCCGTTAGCGTTTTAACGCATTATTTGTATCCGTTTTCTTCCGGAATTTTTTCCCACATGTTATTAGTGTGTAATTAGGGTATAAAAATATATTTATAACCCCAGTGAAAGTTTTATACCTCCTAAAACAATTAAATACGCGTTTTCACGTTTTGTGACTTTTACGCATTTTCTTTTTCTTTTTGGTTTTTATTTCTTCACTAATAATCTTAAGGACTTAATTAGCCTTAGAAAATTATAATTACATAATTAATTAACATATTAAGGTTTGGGGTATTTCAATCTACCCCCCTTAAAAGAACTTCGTCCTCGAAGTTCACACTTCCCACACATCATTGGTTAGAATACGGGGATTACTTGTAACATAAACTTCCATAACAAACATGTTTTACATCACAACCTCGGACTTGATGGTCCGGGTAACACATCCATACATACGTAACATACTTAGTAACCTCGGACTTAATGGTCCGGGTACCTTAACAACATTATACATACATAACAACCCTTAGACTCTTAGGTCTGGGTACATAACAACATTTAGACTCTTAGGTCTTGATAACACAACACTTTCGGAATTCAATCACTTTAGGACTCGCGGCCAAAACGATGTTTATTACATATACCACACAACATGTCTTAGCATGTATATCAACCAGAAATTCCTTTTCCATCTCTTCATGGGTTCGAGACCCATGTTGAGTACATATACACTGTGATCCCGCAGAACCGGTCGCGATGGACACTCTGGTCCCCGTTCCTTTGGGAGATCAAAACAATTGCATACATCTTTAAAATATACTTCTCATGTCACCGGTCCGAAGACAAAGGCTCGTACGTCCTCAGCTCGTGAGCAAGTAGTAGGAAAGTACCCTCTATGAGGTTAAGTATAATGAAATCCCTTATTGGAAGGATACAAGTTGAAAATCCTCTACGAGGTCACATAAAGGTAGTCCTTCCTTTGAAAATACCACTTAAGAATCTTAAAATATTTATTGAAGTCTTGAAAATACCAATTGAAAATTTGAAACCACCAATTTAAAATTCTTTTGAAAACGCAATGCAACTCCAAGTCCAATTATTGTTAACTGCATCTTATTCTTGATGTGATTATTTGTGACCACTTATAGGGAGTTTCAAGAATCATCCAACCCTAATGTGATCAGCATCAGAGTTGGACTCTCTTTCCACCCCAATTTGTGTTCGGCTTCCCTTGATCTCATGATAATCAAGTTTCACCTCCCACTTTATTTTCAAACAACAGCTAATTCAAGCATGTACCACTTCTATCTTTTAATCCATCTAGTCATAATCACTACATCTCCAAGGGATAGAACTCCGTCTATCAATCATCACCCAAATTTAACTTAATCCAAGTTACCTAGGGAATTTAATTCTTACTAGGTTCTATATCGGTTTCATACCTCTTCATAAGTCACAACACCGTATATATATACATATATATATATATATTTTTTTATCAAAATATAATACACAATATTACATTTGGTATCATATGAACATATACTGTCGGGGTTTTAATTCCCCGGGAGTTTTTCTACTCCCTTATACTTATACTTTCACACACATCTGTTGACACAATAAACACACTTATCACAATGGTATTCGCATCTTCTGTGCGCAGTTACCATAATTAAACATGAATGAATGTGTATGTTTATGTAACACACACACCAATCATCAAAACAAATCATTTTGTGTTATGCACATCATAGTTCACGTACACTTGTACGGTAAAAGACACTAAGTGGTTCTGCGCTCTACCCCCCTTAAAAGGGATTACGCCCACGTAATCAATCAGTTAATCACTGGTTTAGAACATTCTACCGTCGTGAAGTGTTTATCTCCACGCGGTTTATTACACAATGTGTTCTGGTTTGAGGATCTTAGCCATATTGGCGGTTTAGTCCCTAACCAAGAATTCTCATTAGAGTTTATTTTAACTCTTTACTGGTTTCGATCCTGGCCTGTGGGGCTTTTAGGCATCATTAGTTTGTCATTCACTCATGTTCACTATTCACATTCATTGTTTGACTCACTGGTTCACCAGTTTCTGCTGCGCAACTCTTGATAATTTAGAGCTTAGTTTGCTCCATACATTATCCTTACTGTATTATGCATCCCCGATTATCCCTTTATCTTGGTAATAACGGTTTCTCAACCGACGCGTGGTATTTCTTACCGTGAGCGAATTCGGTGAGTTACAAACTTTCTATTCATTTCCACGATAATCTATTGTATTCTACAATGATTTTGGTTTTTCTTCCGACTTAGTATCGGTTAAGTTTGAGCTACTACCTTTTGTGTAGTACTCTGTCGGTTATTTCCAACACTTGAGGTATGTTCCATACCGATATTCAACAATCGTGCTACTGTAGCCACTTATGTCAACCAAGTACCCTTTGATTGGTACTACCGTGTTTATCTTATGCATCGGTTTTATCACATCATAAGTCCTGTTCTTCTATCACATTTAACATTTTCATACTTCCTAGCTATCTCACTTGATCATTACCGCGCAAGCGCAATACCAAAACACTCAGTCATACAGAGTGCAGAGGCGTAAACTCTTGACCGTAAGTCTCTTATGCGATTGCAATAGGAATTCACACTGAGTTCTTTATCACATAGTACTAACTACTGGATCATTGTCCAGTCTGCGTTTCATCACTTGCTTGTATGTCCATTGAGTTTCACTCATAACTGGTCTTATTGCCACATTATTATTTAACAATACTTATGCAACGGTCGCTTGCTGCGGTCCGTGCTTTCACTCATTGTATAACATTAGCTTACACCGCATCCGTCATTATATTAGCTTCCACCATTCCACTGTGTTTCGCCATTTATTTAGCTGGTTGCTGAATACGCTATTCTTCGAGTCTTTGTGCTCCTTGAGCGTTGTTCATTACACATTTAGCATCCCACACCTATGGTGGTTGCTATTTGACTTATTGCCTTTGTGGTCTCCACCACTGGTATAAACGCTTCTATGCGTATAATACTCATTCAATTACTCTTAGGTAACAACCTCATAGTTCGTTCCTAACATATCTCTCAAACTTGGTTCACATAACTACCGCTGTTGCGGTCTCACATATCACGAGGTATCCCCACTCTTAAAGCAGTGGTTCGTTATCCGCTTACTTACCTATATAACATAAACTTCCGTAATCAATAGAATTTACTTAACACATTTTACTTGTGGCTTATAAGCTCTATTGCCTCGAGCTCTGCTCATTGTAGGCTGTTCACGCATATTTACTTCTCTGCATAATATTACATGACTTATAGGTTGCATTGAGCTCCATGACAAGGTCGTTGTTCCTTTCATGGGATGCTCCTTCAAGGATGTCAGACTTCCTCCTGACGACTTATGCATAAACTGAGTGTTAATTTCAACCCTTGCATTTCTGTCACGTTATCTCATTCAACCATTGTTGATCCAAACACCCTTTTAAGGATAGTTCCTGGGTGTTACTAGGTCATGCCATTACATCTGGCTTGTACTTATGAGTACGTTTAATTAACTACATTGCCTTACTTCTTGGCTGGTCAATTATCCTCTCCAGTGAGATTGTTATCCCTCTGATAATCTAAGTGATCATCCCGGGAGTCTCATCCCGATCATTGCGCATTAACATGTCCATAGTAGGCTTCTGCCTCACCTTATGTAGGCTGGGTACTTACTCCAGCTATTTTGTTCATCCATCCAGATCCTTAAGACATATGCTATGTCTTTACTTACTAACCAGTGCACTTCGCACTAGTTCACCTTTAAACATTTCCTTAAAATAAACTTACTAATTCCTTTAGTCTTCTTAACTTGACTGGTTTCCTTTACTTCAACCATACTTGGTGTAATCCATTACTCTTGCTTGACTTTTACTTCGGACCGTAGTATGGAGTCGACTACTTCCCGTGTTCTAGACTCCACTCATATACATACGTGGGGTATCCTGCTGATACATTGCTACTTACCCGACTACCCCATAAGAAGGTTTGTCAGGCCCACAAGCTCCTATCGGAGTGCGGTCGTCCCACATTACTGTTGGTACACTCGTAGTGTCCGTCACACGCCTAGGTGAAGTATTCTGTTGTCAACTCCTCTTATATTATCCTGTGATAATATGCATTCCATGCTTCCCGAACTTAATCAAGGGAAGTGTATCCACTGTTGTATTATTATGAGCTCACTCCATTCCCTCGGGTTGTCACCCTTGGGTTTACTGGTTTCCATTCGGTTATTTAAAAGTAACTGGGTAAAACTTACCTACCATGTGGCACTGAGGCCCGTGTAGGTCTTCTGGTTTAGTTTAAAGAAAAGAAGAATTGAAATAAGATGGGTTTGAAAGAAAATTTGGTTTTGAAAAGAGTTCGAAAATAAATTTAGGTTGGAAGAAAAATTTTCGTGGTTTTACAACATTTCAAGCCTTATCCAAGACTAGCTTCTTGCTGACTGGTGTATTTCCAATTACAGAGGTCAGGCTGCTAAGCCCTTCCACAGTTATTATGATCTCACTTCACTTCATGGTACTTTACTAAGTACTGGTAGTTGTTTTAAAATTTCCCGTACGACCTTGTTGTAGCAGCACTTGCCATGGCAAGTGCGCCATGCTTACTGGTTTTCGGTTCAATACACACTGGTTGCGGCATTGTTTACCTCCGCACCAACATCAATGGCCTTGCTGGCCCTTACTTGATCTTACAGTCCTAACAACAATTCTCGGGGTACTTCTCACTGTCTTCACATGATAACCATTAACTAGGGTGTTTCCCGTTCTGGGAGACCCCTTTTCTACTTGGTATTGTATCCTCCTCGTACTATATTGTGGTTCCATAATCAGTTGGTATACCGTTGGTGTGTTAGTTAACATTGTAGTCCCGTAGACACTCGTCTCGGGTTCTACTACTTCACTTCAACACTGTTGCACGGTTATTGCTTGCAAGTTGGTTGTCCTCGACTGCTTCGCATGTCGACCCAGGGTGCTGGAAATTCCATTCCCTTATGCATAAGATTCCTCACTTTTTGCTAACAAGAGCGGTTAATATTGTTAAAATGGAGACCGTCTTCGGGATTCACGCCTTTCGGGATCTACCGTATGACAGGTCCTCTGTACTTACAGGGGTAAATATCAACTGCCAGATTGGGTTTTCCCGAGTAAGAGATGACTCTCATCTCTCTGGCGTTCTTTCCCGAGTTATAAAATAGGGTTTGTGGAGGGCGGGATGGATACTGTAGGTATCCAGTACACACTGGTATTTCCCTAACTAGCGTACTCCTCACGCTATCACTCAACCTTTAACCCAAAGTACTAAACTCTTAACTCGGTACTTCCTAAGCTCGGTATTTCAGTCATCAGAGCGATACTTCGCTCTGATACCACTTTTGTAACACCCCAACTACAAATAACACACTTAACAACTCTTTGCAGCGGAAATCACAACTCACATCATAACTCAACTCTTTGGTGTTACACGCCGTTAGCCACCCACGTGGCTAACAAGGCTAACATGCATACATCGTACCGGTCTGATGGACTAAACTCCCGAGCAACTACACATTAATCTTGTTCCATGTCCAACATTCATTATACACTTACATTACAACTGTACCGAGTAATTACCAACTAGCGCCGATACAATTTCGGTCTTACTACACCTATAATATATCCACAATCTCATCACGACTACCACATACAAACAACTACCCCGTCCTACTCTCGAACGGCTTCCAGTTCCTTGTACCTGAAAAGTATGGGAGCCCCCAAAGGGGGTCAGCACCTTTGCTGGTATGGTAATCCCGCAGCCCACATGCTACCGGGCCACGCACAACTATTTATCGTCTTAGCATGCGGTTGATTTATTTCAAACATGCACAAACTCACACATATCATGCTTATAAGCAAACATCCATTAATAGAATACATACACAAGGTTAGCACACTCAACATAACAACACACTTCACTTTATAACATACACAACTTAATTTCACTCTTCTTAGAGTACATGAACTTCATTTAGGGAGTGCTGGGGGATATAAGCCCGAGCACAACATACATACATTTTCTTTACTTGAGTGGCGGCCTCATATAGGACCGTACACAACATACACAATTTCCCCCCCTAGCTACAATAGTGATGAGGTAGGTAAGCCTTGGTTAAGCTTGTGGGTGGTTGTAATCCAAGAAGAAAAACAACCATAACATAACAGAGAGGGAGTCGAAGCAACATAGGCGTCAACACCCTAACAACATTACACATAATTTCCCTCCTAGCCCGATATGGAGGTCGGGTAGGTAAGCTTTGGCTAAGCTAATGGGAGGTCGAAATCCAATGAAGGAAATCAACCCTTAACATAACAGGATGGGAGTTAATTTACATATATATATTAACTCCCAAACAATACGCGCGACCGGGACACCGGATTCCTCTCCATACATAACATATACTTATTAGTTAGAGGTTCCCTTATGGAACTTATCACATACATACAACACATAGTGTTACTAACTCGGTTAGACACATAAGGGGAATCATATCCCATTTCAACAACACGGATAACATCCAAATCAACAAACATATTAACAAGTCACATACATCACGCATAGTCACAACATACAATAACGCACGGATAGCCGTAGTTAGAACGTTCCCATGGGTTGGGACATTTATTCCGAGTACCGATCTCTTATGTGAACCTAAGGTCGGTTAACTATTATTTAACACATAACTAAGGTTAAGCGGTATCGGAATTAATTACGCCACAATAATGAATTACTGTAAACTCATTTCATGCTTTATCTTGCAAGGTGGCAAACACACAGAAAAACACATAGGCATACAAGCCGGTGTAATCCGGTAGGACGCAGGTTGCAAGAAAACCATACCTTACACCATGGGTTTATCTTTACCGGGTGATCTCCCGTTCCTTGGTTCACACTTGTTCAACTGATAACATTCAAATGTTTTCATTAACATCGAAGCATTACGGTATGTAACACTATACTCCCGTACTTAACCCGTTATCCCGTTGTTTCGGTTTTTAACTTTGTGTACTTAAACTCACAATTTTCTCACATCCAACCTAACACTTGTTTACACCATCTAAGGCCTTTAAAACTCACCAAACAAGGCCTAATCACATCTAAAACCATTATCATTCACTTCCCCACCATAACAACCCTTAAAAACACTCTCTGGACACTTTTTAACATGGTCTGGGTTTGTGTCCGGGGTACAAACCGGACCAACCACGGATTCAGTTTCTGGACAAATTTTTCATGTGGTCCGGGTTTGTGTCCTGGTTTCAAACCCGGACCAACCCCTGGGATGGCTTTCTGGTGCGTTTTTGATGTGGTCCGGGTTTGTGTACTTGTTTACAACCCGGACCATGTCTGTAGGTGTTTAAATTGACAGTTTTTGACCTCTTTTCCACCCCTAACTCACCTCCAATCATTTCCTAAACTCTCCACATGTTTCCTACATGTTTAAACATCTTAAAACATGCTCTAAACCTCTTCAAAACATAGGTTTAATCCCTACTCAAATTCTTGCTCAAATTCATGAATTTCCCTTTCTCTATTACACTTATGCACACTGGTGCTACAGATTTTCACTCCTTGGTGTTGCATTGTGTTCCCACTCCAGTTGACCATTTCAAATCCTCCTAGATAATGTACCTCTTAAACACACCTAGCTTCTTCCTTTGGTAAAACACTCAAGGCCATACTTTCCTAAACAAATTTTGACAGCACTTGGCTACTTTCAAAGCATTTCCCAAAACTCACCTCTTCACATTTTTCATCCTAAAACTAACCAAACCCACAAGGGTTCTACCAGCACATAACAAAACCTCAAATTCAACAACAACAACAACACAATCACAAAAATCTCCATAATCTCAATAACCACATCATCAATCACAAACTCACAACATTTGGCTCTTAAGGCCCTCAACTCAACATTAATTCACAAACCTCTCCAAACCAAGTAAACACATTTTCAACATATATTTCAATCCATCATTTTGGGTTCATTAATTTGTTTACCCATCCCAAAAACTTAAACAATTTTAAACAAGGTTTAAGGTAGTTTTTCTTACCTTAATTTCAAAGTCTCTTAATTCTCCTCTTGCTCCTCATCTCCTCCAAAAATCGGTTAAGAGGGTATGGAGTTTCCCAAACTCCATCCCAACACAAGAACACAAAACACACTAAATTAATTATCTAAACCCTTGGAAATTCAATTCAATCAAAGGGCTAGAACACAAAGTTAGGGTTTACCTTGTGAAGCTTTCAAGAGGGATTTTCACCCTTGAATCGAGAGGGGAACTTCTCCACCATTGAAGGGTCAATTTGGAGCTCAAGAACAAGGAGAAAAACAAGGCATCACAAAGGGGTAAAAATCGGTCACCAAGGAGAGAGAACAAGAATGAGTTTTTCAATGAAATTTTTACCTTAGAAGGAAGAGGAGACTCCAAGCTATAAGGTGATGTGCTTTTCTCTTCAAATGGAGAAAACCCATATGGATGAAGTTCATCCTTTTCGAATTTTGAAAAGAGAGGATGATAGAGGATGATGAGAGGAAGAAGAATATGTATTTATTTTGTTGGTTGGAGCCTTAATGAAGCTTGGACATGGAATTGAAGTGAGGAAGCCATGGGAGGGGAGCTCAAAATCATTCAGGCCAGAGGGGAGGAGAAAAACGTTGGAAGAAGAAGAAAGAGAGGAAAGAGAAAAGGAAAAGAGAAAGTGAGGGAGGAGAGAGAGGGTGGGGGTACCTTTTTACTTTTTACCTTTTGACTTATTTAATTAGCTAACTAGTCATGTGTGAGGGGGCTGTCTACATTAATAAAAACCGGCCCACTAATATATACACACTGGAACGTTTTTCGTCTTTTACAGAAAACGCCCATTAATTTACCTGGTTTTAGCACTATTCACTAACCGGGCCCGTTCTCCGGAATTTTCTCGTTTATTTAATTTTAATGGTTATTATACCCCCCATTAATGTTTATTTATAGTTATATGATAAACTATATTTTTTTACGGGGTCATTTGACTGTTTAAAGTCACGTTTTCGGGTTTTCTCGAAAAAACGCGCTTTAGACTCCGTTAGCGTTTTAACGCATTATTTGTATCCGTTTTCTTCCGGAATTTTTTCCCACATGTTATTAGTGTGTAATTAGGGTATAAAAATATATTTATAACCCCAGTGAAAGTTTTATACCTCCTAAACAATTAAATACGCGTTTTCACGTTTGTGACTTTTACGCATTTCTTTTTCTTTTTGGTTTTTATTTCTTCACTAATAATCTTAAGGACTTAATTAGCCTTAGAAAATTATAATTACATAATTAATTAACATATTAAGGTTTGGGGTATTTCAGAAGCAGTTGATAAATAAAGATCAAGTGGCTGAGGATCGAACTGGCGAAGAGATCGGTCTTCTTTCTTCTAGCACTGGTGCACCATTAGGGCCTCCAGCCCCTCCTGAGGTAGATGTTGAGGAGCCTAGGCTTCTATCTCTTCCCATTCTCATACTTTGATTGCTAAAAATTCTAAGGGTAAGGTGGTTCCTAAGGAACTTCCTTTTCCTAATAGATTAAAAGAAAAAGAACTTGATGATCAATTTGGGAAATTTTTTAATGTGTTTTCTAAGCTTACTATCAATATTCCTTTGATTGATGCTATCAAGCAGATGCCTAATTATGCTCGTTTTGTGAAGGATTTGATTTCTAACAAGCGAAAGTTTAAGGAGAGTGAGATCGTTCAGCTGACAGAGACATGCTCCGCAGCCATCCAGCAGAAGCTTCCTCCAAAGTGTGGAGATCCAAGACAGCCCATCATCCCTTGCACCATTGGAGACATGGACTGTGGTTTTGGACTCTGCGACCTTGGAGCGAGTATAAATTTGATGCCTTAGTCAATGTTTAAGAAGCTTCATGCTGGTGAGCTTGTTCCTATTCACTTCAATTTGCAATTAGCTGATCGTTCTTCAATCAAACCTCGTGGTATGGTTGAGAATATTATGGTAGGTGTTGGTAACTTCTTCTTTCCTACTGATTTTGTCATTCTTGATATGGATGAGGATGTTGAAGTACCATTGATTTTGGGTAGACCTTTCCTACGAACTGCTAAAACTGTCATTGATGTTGACAAGGGAAAGATCACTCTTAAGTTTAATAATGAGGAACTCAGTTTTGATATTACTAAGATGATGAGAACAAATGCTTCTTCTCATGCCGTGCTTTCAGTTGACGTTGATTGTTCTGATGATTATGATGCTTTTGTTGCTAAGAATGCTGATGACTCTTCTTTCTTGCTTGATAATTCTGATTTGCTAGAGTAGGTGTTATGTCACTCAATTGAGGATGATAAGGAGAGCACTGAGGTAGCTACTGTTGTCCAGCAGCTCAACCAGGGTCGATCCTACTTCCGCCCTTATGCTCCTCCTATGGAGCCACTGGATAGGCCTACTCAGAGGCTCGTCCCTTCAATAGAGAAGCCCCCTACTCTTGAACTCAAAACTCTCCCTTCAAATCTTAAGTATGCTTTCTTGGCAAAGGGTAGTGCCCTGTCTGTTATTATTTCTTCATCTTTGTCTGTTTCATAGAAAAGCAGACTTCTAGAGGTGTTAAGAAGGCACAAGAGAGCTTTGGGGTGGTCTGTGGCAGATATTAAAGGGATTAGCCCGGGATTCTGCACTCACAGAATTTACATGGAAGATAGTGTCAAGCCAGTGAGGCAGCCCCAGAGGAGATTGAATCCAAACCTGAAAGAAGTAGTGAAAGTTGAAGTTCTGAAGCTTCGGGATGCAGGTATCATTTACCCCATCTCTGATAGCCGTTGGGTTTCTCCTGTGCAAGTTGTTCCCAAGAAAGGGGGAATAGTTGCAGTGCCCAATGAGAAAGGTGAATTGGTGCCTCAGAGACAAACCACCGGTTGGAGGAATTGCATCGATTACCGGCGCTTGAATGAAGCCACAAGGAAGGATCACTTCCCGCCACCGTTTATTGATCAAATGCTAGAGCGGTTAGCTGGGCAAGAGTTCTGCTGCTTCCTTGATGAGTATAGTGGTTATTTTCAGATTCCCATTGCGCAAGAGGATCAGGAGAAGACCACCTTCACCTGTCCTTATGGTACTTTTGCCTATAGGAGGATGCTCTTTGGTCTTTGTAATGCTCCAGCCACATTTCAGCGATGTATGATGGCGATTTTTAATGATTTTATTGAGAAGAGCATGGAAGTTTTCATGGATGACTTTTTTGTGTATGGCTAGAGTCTTGATCAGCTGGATCAGATACTAGGCCGATGTGAGGAGACTCATCTGGTTTTAAATTGGGAGAAGTGCCATTTCATGGTACAAGAAGGTATAGTGCTTGGACACAAGGTCTCCAAAGATGGTATTCAGGTGGATGGAGGTCATTGAGAAGCTGCCTCCTCCCACTTCAGTTAAGGATGTTAGATCTTTTCTAGGTCACGCAGGGTTCTATAGAAGGTTCATCCAGGACTTTTCCAAAATTGTCAAGCCCTTGTCTGATCTTCTACAGAAAGATGTGAAATTTTAGTTCTCAGATGAGTGTTTGAAAGCCTTTCAAACTATCAAGAGTAAGCTCATTTCTGCTCCTATTGTGGTTCCTCCTGATTGGTCTCTTCCTTTTGAGATCGTGACAGATGCCAGTGATTATGCTGTTGGTGCTGCACTATGTCAGAGGAAGGACAAAATTCTGAGGGTTATCACTTATGCAAGTATGACTCTATCTGAAGCTCAAAAGAATTACACCAATACTGAAAAGGAGCTACTTGTTGTAGTGTTTGCTCTTGATAAGTCCAGGCCATATCTTTTAGGAAGTAAGGTAATTGCTCACACTGATCACTCTACTTTGAAGTACCTCTTCCAAACGAATGATTCTAAGCCCAGACTCCTGAGATGGATCTTGCTTCTCCAAGAATTAGACTTGGAAGTAGTTGATAAGCAAGGGAAGCAGAATGGAGTTGTAGATCATCTGTCTAGGCTTGAGACTCCAGATGACGGGGTCCCCAATGAATTTTTCCCTGATGAAACAATCTTTGTAATTGGGAAAGTTAAAGAGCCATGGTATGCTGACCTGGCTAACTATCTTGCCTCTGGTTTGATTCCCCATGATCTAAGCTACAACTGGAGGAAGAAGTTTCTTTCTGAAGCCTGTCATTATGTTTGGGAGGACCCCTATCTCTTTAGGGTGTGTGATGATGGTTTGATTAGAAGGTGTCTCCCCGATGAAGAAGTTGACAGTGTGATTGAGTTCTGCCATTCTTGAGAGGCAGGTGGTCACCATGGTCCTACTAGGACAGCTACTATGGTGTTAGAGTGTGGTTTCTACTGGCCCACTATACACAAGGATGTCCACCGCTTCTGCTCTCACTGCAATAATTGCCAGAGGATGGGGATCTGTTATAACCCAAGGTTCGTAGCGTTTTATTTCGTTTGATGTAATTCTAAGTTGGCTTTTGTTACGTAGGACATGGGAGTCCTTTTTAAATCAGCAGAGGGACAAGGTGGACTTTTCCCTTCTAATGAGTTTTGGTAAGTATTAATTAACTCTTTGGTTAATTAATTCTCACGCTCTACACCACGATCAGATCGTTCTCTCATTTGACAGTTCCCAGCCTTCTTCTCTCTCCTCAGCGCCGTTCCTTCTCTCGATCAGTCAAGCCCCATTATTCTGCTGTCAGGGTTCCACTGCGGATTGCCAGTCTATGCGAATTGCGGGTTTCTTCGAGGTAGGGTTGTGATTGCTCTCTCTTTGATTCTTCGGTTCCTGAGTTTTCCCCATTCTGATTGCCCTCTGCAATTTGAATTGTGATACAGCGTTGACTCTTGCGTCCCTATTAATTCTCTTCTGCGATTGGCTCCGTCTGTGATTTCGACGCCGGATTCAGGTGAGGGTTTTGTTGCAGTTTTGTGTTGCAGTTTCAGTTTTGGGGTTTAGTTGCGTTTCTGATTTAGGGTTGCAATTGTGTTCTGTTCAGAGGTTGTGCAGCATTTTGGATTGTGTCGCCGGTTTGCTTTTCAGATTCTGCTGTGGTTTGGGCTCTACTGTTCAGATTGTGGGTCGTCTCTGCTGTAATTGAGGTAGGTGGCTTATGGATTCGGCTAGTGTGTTCGGCCTTGGGGAGTTTCGTTCCGGTTCTGAATTCTGAATGCGTTCTGCCTTTGAATTGTGAATTGTGATTGTGAACTGTCTGTTTAACATCGTTTTAATGCTTACAAACCCCCAAGGTTGTTTTCTGAAAACTTATAATGTTTTGACATTGTTTTGGTGCTTTGGTTTGTGTGAAATCGCCTCTGTTTTCTGGGTTTTTCGGCGCGTCCGGACTTCCGTCCGAACTTGGAAGTTCGGACATGCCTTGTTGCATTTTGTATTTTCTGGAATTTTGACGTGTCCGAACTTCCGTCCGAGCTTCAATGTTCGGACGGGGTGCGAGGACGAGTCCGACTTACAAGTCTCGAGTGGTGTCCGAACTTGTAAGTCCGGACATAAGTTCGGACACCCTGTTCTCTTCCTTCTGATTTTGCTTCAACTTGTGTCCGAACATGTATGTCCGGACACAAGTTCGGACTTTACGCGTGTTTGATTTCCGAAGAACGTCCGAACATCTGTCTGAGCTTTGATGTTCGGACACCTCTGTCTCTGCTTCTATTTTGAGGTTCGACTTGTGTCCGAACATAGACGTCCGGACACAAGTTCGGACATGCCTCTGTTTTGACCATAACTTGCTCGTTTGAGCTCCATTTTGACTTCCGTTTGCGGGGTTGGTTTCCCCTTCTGATTTCCAAGCTACTTATGTGCTTTCTGGTGCCTTTGGTGCACACATGCTTAACTGTTTTAAGCTTCTGTTTTGGGACCTAGTTATCTCTGTGTCTGAACCTTTGGATGGCTGGTCTCGCTGTCTCGTAGTGCGCTATGTAGGATCCTTCTGTTCACGGGTGATGTTCCCCGTTCTATTCACGGGTGTTTTCACTTGTTCTGTTTACGAGTGAGGTTTCCTCGTTCTGTTCACGAGCTAGTTGCTTGTTATGTCTGTATGCTGTGATCAACTAGTGTCCCGCTCTGTTTTCTGCTTCTGTCCGCTTCTGACTCTGTTTAGTCCTCTATTGTATGGACTTCTGTTCTACTTTCCGACATGCTTATGGATTCCGTCTATTCCTTCTGATTTGATAATGTTTCTGTAAAATGTTTTGAGCATGCTGGTTGATGAAGTTTGTCATCTACTGGGCATAGTTGTTTGCTCATTTCCCTACTTTATCTAACATTGCAGATTGATCGGCGAGGATCACTTTGCTCAGCTTCTGGAGTTTAGTTGCTTTGTTATTTTGAATCCTTTTGAGACATTTGTATTTGACTTTGAGCCTTTGGGCCTATTCAGTTAGCTTCCGCTTTTGATATTCGTTTGGTGGGTTCTGTAATGACTTTTGGGATGTCTCAACATCTCTTTGATTATGCTTTCATGCAAGTATTCGTTTTGGGCCTTATTTGATGTTTGTTTAAGTTTGTTTATTAGAGCCTTACGTCATTATGTAATAATACGCGGCGTGTAATACCCCTAACTCCTAGGCCAGTGTTTTGGGGTGTTACGGGAACATTTCAAGAAGGCACGAGATACCTTAGAAGGGGATTCTTGAAGTAGAGTTGTTTGATGTTTGGGGTATTGACTTCGGTGGCCTATTTCCCTCTTCTCATGTAAACCACTACATCCTTGTTGCTGTAGATTATGTTTCCAAGTGGGTCGAAGCAATCTCCTGTCCTTCTGCTGACGCTAAAACTGTGGTGAAAGTTTTGAAGAAAAACATCTTCACAAGATTTAATGTGCCCAGAGCTATCATCAGTGATAGTGGTTCTCACTTTTGCAACAGGGCCTTTGACTCCTTGATGTCTTAAGTATGGGGTGACTCATAAGGTTGCTTTATCTTATCATCCCCAAACTAATGGTCAAGCAGAAGTGAGTAACCGAGAGATGAAATGGATTCTTCAAAAGACAGTCAACTCCTCTAGGAAGGATTGGTCTGTCAAGCTTGACGATGCTCTATGGGCTTATAGAACTACATTCAAGACTCCCATTGGGATGTCTCCTTTTAAGCTGGTGTATGGGAAGTCTTGTCATCTCCCAGTTGAGCTGGAGCATAGAGCTTATTGGGCTTTGAAAGCCCTTAATTTTGATCTGAATGCTGCTGGTGAGAAGCAAGAATTTCAATTGTCTGAGCTGGAGGAGTTAAGGGAGCAAGCTTATGATAGCTTCAGGATCTACAAGGAGCGTTCTAAGAGGATTCATGACCAGATGATCCTACGGAGAGATTTTAAGGTTGGTGACTTGGTTCTCTTATATAACTCTAGACTCCGTCTCTTCCCTGGGAAGCTTAAGTCCCATTGGGCCGGCCCATTTAAGGTTGTGGGAGTCACATCCTATGGTGCCTACGAGCTAGAGAACAAGTCTGGAGAGGTATTCAAGGTGAATGGTGCTCGTTTGAAGAAGTACCTTGGCTCTGGTTTTTCTCAGTCTTCTGCACATGGAGTGTCCTTTATTGAGAGTTCTTCTTCTGCTACTCCTGTTTCTACTGTTTCTGATGCTACTTCGGCTCCACCTTTTAAATATTCGAAGAACCCGCGATTGCAATGGCGTTTCAGACTGAAGAAAGCCCTTGCTAGCTACTGTGGCGGCCCTCCTTGATGCTATCTTGTGAAGTCTAACCAGAGACTCTAACTCCGGGCAACTTGGTGGGAGGCAACCCACCGGTTTGTATCTCTTTTCCCTTTCTTAGTTTAGTGTTGTTTATTTTGCTCTTTTCTTTTTAGTTTGTGGTGTGTTGGCTGATGTTATGCTTATTGCAAGAGCCTTGGCTCTTATTTTTCTACTGATGGTTTTGTCTGGTTCCACTTGAGTTCTCATAGCTTTGCGGATTATATTTCTCAGCTTGCTTACTTTGTCGCTTAGCTGAACTTAAGTGTGGGGTTGGACTTGCTACACACCCTGAGCGGACTCTGGGGAGTATTCTTACCTTTTCTTCTCTTGAAAATTTTACATGCTCCCTTCTGATCTGTTGTGTGATTTTGTTTCCCCCGTTGGATTGCTTGCTCAATTTTAATTCTTCCTACGTAATGAGGACATTGCTTCACTCTAAGTGTGCGGTGGGGTAAGCTCCTTCGCTGCTTGTTTTTTGTGCGTCTCTGAGCTCTTTTCTCTTGCATTTATTAAAGTTTAGTGGTTACTCAACTTGGAAGGAAGTCATAGAGGTAGTTTAGTTGGTTAGCTATCTTGGGGTGTAAAAGTTTGAGATTTTTCTGTTTTTAATTGCTGAATTGAAGTCTTTATTCTGAAAGTGCTGAAACAAATGAGAATATTCACCATCTGAACCTTGCTTTTAGCTTTGAGTCTTGGAATGAACTGGATTGAAATGGTTGGAAAAGAACAAGGCAAGGTACTCCGCTGATCCTAAGCATGTTAATTCTAATTCTGATCCAAAATCAGGACTCGTCCACTTGGTTATTAAGTCCTTTGGGGTGCTTCATCACCTAGCTACCTAAGGTCCTTGTGGTCTGGGATAGTTGACCCAAAGCCGCTACATTGGTGGAGAGAAAAGTCTATGGTGAATGAAATTGAAAGCACTTCAATTGAAAATATTTATGCAAATGCTATGCTGAATAAAGATTAATTTCTCTTATGGATCAAGAATATGTGGCATTGAAAGGTATGATGGAATATGATCTTACTTCATGCCCCCTTGTCGTTTCTATGGTTTGTGAAGGAAAAAAGGTGGATTGGCTCAGGGTTAAAGGCAAGGCTCTTATGGTTTTGTTTCTCATTTGTTAGGTCCGAATGACTTCATGTTTATAGAAAGAATGAATTGTTTGAATAACTTGAATTGCCCCATTGATTGGTAAAGCTAGCAATTTTCTTCTATGCTCTTCCTTTTCTATTGAGTTCCATTAGCTTGGCTTTACTTGTGTTTGAGAGTTTTGCTTGGGGACAAGCAAAAGGCTAAGTGTGGGGTGATTTGATAAGTGTGAAATAGATATGGTTTTATTGGTGCTAAATTCTTATTTATACAACCTTTTTATGTGCTTTTTCACACTTATCCTATGCTTTTCATGACTCTTACTTTGGGCAAGAACTGATGCCAATTTATATGTTTAAAGCAGGAAATGATGGTAGAAATGCATGATCTCCTCACAAGCTTTCCAATGCCGCAAACGGGGAACAAATCGGAGCTCATATGAAGAATGTAGACCCTGTCAAAGTTGTGTCCGGTGCGATATATTTATATATATATATATTTGTACGAGATTGCCGTGAAAGGATTGAGAAAAAGTAGGGGGATATTGGAAATATAAAAGAAAGTGGGGGAAGGAAAAAAATAAAAATAAAAAGAAAGAGAATGCGGAAAGGGAATGAGTAAAGAAAAAAAACAAAAAAAAAGAAAGAAAAGAGTCTGCGCTTGCAGACTTGCGCAGGAAAACAAAGAAAGGAATAAAAAAAGAAGGGAAAAGAAAGAAAAAAATAAGAGAGGAGAAGAGAGTGAGGCGCAGATCGGTAGAGGAGAGAGAGAAAGAAAGAAAAAAAGAAAAGAAGAAAAATGGGAAGAAGAAGAGACAGGGGCTGGCGCAGGAAAAAAAATAGAAGAGAGAGAAGCGAGAGGCAGGAGACAGAGGAAACAAAAACAACAAGACATAAATTGAAAGGGAAAAAAACGGATGGACGGTGGAGACTAGAGAGTGACAACAGTTACATATTTTTGTTATATAATTTTGAACAAACAGACTTTTGTAGACTCGGAAGGAACATACGCCCACGCCTCTATCTTCATTTTCCACCAGACGCACCGTGACTACATCCAGAGGAGAATTTGCACTCCGACACCAGTTTGTTCAACCTTTTATCTGGCTGTTAGAATTATATTTAGTTTCCTTGTAATTAGTTTCTTTCTTATTCTTTCTTATTCTTTCCTTTCTTATCCTTTATTATTATGTTTCCTATTTTATCCTAATTAATTAGTAGCATAGCCTAATTAATTAGTTTCCTTTTCTATTCTTACCCGCTATTATATAAAGCGTGGTTTTCCTTCTCCTGTAATTCATTCTTTCTAAGCGCAAGCATATGAATAACAAAAGGCTCGCTTTCTCCCGTTTTCTCTAGCTATGAAATTTCTTCTTCGCTCCTTCATAAGTTTGATATGGTACCAAAGCAAATAATTCCGATCTATCCCTACCATATTCCGCAAATCAATTCTCCCAACATCTCCCTCCTTCGGCTGTTCTAATTCTTCGGATCTCTTCCGATTTCTATGGCGAACGAAGACAGGGAAGCAGAACTAACTCGCCTGCTCACGCAAATTCTCACCAATGTTGCCTCTTCCAGCACTGGTGCAGCTAAGCAGGACACTTCGGATCCCTATTATGTCCACCCGAGCGACTACCCCAGCATGATTATCACCGGAAAATTCACCAGCAAAAATTTCTCCAGATGGAAGAAAGCCGTTATTCTATCCCTTACCGCCAAAAATAAACTTGGATTTATCAACGGTAAGATTACTAAACCTGATTCCAAATCGAGCGAGTGTGGTCAATGGGAGCGCTGTAACAGTTTGGTCCAGTCTTGGCTTGAACACGCCCTAGACGATTCGATCGCTCAGAGTTTCCTTTCTGCAAGTTTAGCTTATGATCTATGGAATGAACTTGTAGCTACATATGAATCTAGCAATGGTGTCCAGCTATACCAGATCAGGCAAGCGATTAGTTATTTGAAACAGGAAAATGATAGTATTACCGAATATCACATCAAATTCAAGAAACTGTGGGATGAAATGGATATGATGTATCCGACCCCTACTTGTAACTGTGAGTTGTCGAAGGAAAACTAGAAATATTACCAAGATCAGAGACTGGTGGAATTTCTCATGGGACTTCATCCTTCTTACAAGACCATTCGTGGGAACATTTTGATGATGAAGACCCTGCCTGCTATGGAACACGTCTACTCTCTTCTATTACAAGAAGAAAAACAAAACCAGGTTACTGCTAAAACTGAGAAAGGGAATGATTCAATGAGTTTTGCTAATCAAACCTTCAAATCAGTTTCTGATAACAGGTGGCAAGTTGAAAAGAAGAAAAATCTTCATTGCAACTACTATAATAAAAAAGGACACCTTGAAGAAGATTGTTTCAAGAAATCTGGAAAGATAATCATATGTTCTCACTGTGGCAAGAGAGGGCATCTAGAGGATAAATGCTTTATCAAAAAGAGGAAGATGGAATGCAGATTTAACAGGAGCATGGCTGCCAATATCAGCTTTGAGGAGGAAGATGGAAAGAACACTCTACCTAAAGAGAATCCCCAACCGAACATGGGCTTCACAGCGCAGTAGTTACAACAGCTCTCAGAATTACTCAGCAATCAAGGAAAATCTGCTATGTGCAGTTTTTCAGGTAATCCTTTGTGTCTTAGTGCTACTGTGCGTAAAGATAGTTTCAGGGATTTGTGGATTCTAGATTCAGGTGCTTCAGACCATATTTGTTGTGACAAATCCATCATGAATTCCATCAAGAAAATTGAACTTTGAAGTGCATTAGGATGCCTGATAACCGTGTTAGAGTGATTGTTTATATTGGACAGATTCTAATATGTCCTGATTACAATATTCGTGATGTCCTTTGTGTAGAAGGCTTCAGTTTTAACCTTGTTTCTATCCACAAGTTAGCTGTCCAGTTAAACAGTCTAATTTGTTTTGGAAATGAGGGTTGCTTTGTGCAGGACCCTTTGAAGAATGATCTCTTTCAGATAAGAGCTGTTAAGGAAGGATTATACATCCTGGACAAACACCAGTTCCAGAGTTATTGCAGCAAAAAGAGGAACACTATTTGAAACTCCATCTCTGTTATCGATGAATGGCATTGCAGGCTTGGCCATGTTCCAGTCGACAAGCTGAGAGGTTTAGACATTTTACATAGTATCAAACAGAAAGACATTGACAATTTCTTTTGCAAAGCTTGTAATAAATCTAAGGCTCATAGACTGCCTTTTGGGAACAGCAGTATTAAAACAACACGTATTTTTAGATGGTCCATGTTGACACTTGGGGGCCTTTTTATATGGAGACACACGATGGATTCAAGTACTTTGTTACCATTGTAGAAGATTTTAGCCGTGCCACATGGGTCTACATGATAAGACATAAGAGTGATGCTTTCAAAGTGATAAAACAGTTTATTCAATATATAAAAACTTAGTTTTATAAACAAATTAAGGTGATCAGATCCGACAATGCTAGATAACTTGGAACTAGTTCTGAGGGGAGAGATTTCTTTGAGAAACATGGCATAAAGCATGAGACCACATGCCCTAATACCCCTCAGCAAAATGGGACAGCTGAGAGGAAACATAGATATCTACTCGAGACTGCTAGAGCCCTATTTTTCAAGTCTAATGTTCCCCTTGAATTTTGGGGGGGATGTATTCTCCATGCTACCTTCCAGATCAATCGTCTCCCCAGCAAACCCATTAATATGAAGACACCTTATGAAGTTTTATTCAACAAGAAGCCTGAGTATAAGAACTTGAAAATATTCGGCTGTTTGTGCTTTGCCACTATCACAGGCAAAATTGGAAAAAAATTCAATCCCAGATCTATAGCATGTATCTACTTGGGCCAACCCATACACCAGAAGGGATACAAGCTGCTAAATCTTGAAATCAGAGAAATTTTTGTCAACCGGGATGTAATCTTCTATGAATCCTTGTTTCCTTTCAAACATATACCAGCCAATCTGGAGATTGATCTAAAGAAATACCTTTTTCCTGCTGAAATTGAAAAACTGTCTAACACCACACCAGCAGAGTTTGCTGCTAATCAACCCACTCCTGATTCTCATTACTATGTTGATGATATTCCTAATGTTACCCATCAGCACCATGATCAATCTTTAACCACACTTAGAGGGGGAAAACGATCTAGAGGGGGATCACTACAAACCTAACGATAATGATAATTCTGACCAACACAACCCCACCGAACAAACTATTAACCAACCAACTGATGCAAGACGATCCACACGCATCAGAAATGCTCCAGCTCACCTTCAGGATTATCTTCTGGGCACTACAAAAATGAGCACCCTTACGGATGTTATTCCCTCAAGATGCATGTGTATTGAATCTCAGACAGAACAAGATGTTACTGAGCCTGAGAGTTATGAAGAGGCTGCTTCCAAAGATGAATGGATCACTGCTATGCACAATGAAATACAAGCTCTAGAAGACAATCAAACTTGGGAACTTGTGGAACCATATAAAGGCAGAAAACCTATTGGCAGTCGATGGGTCTACAAAGTGAAGCTTGCATCTGATGGTAGAATTGAAAGATTCAAAGCTAGAGTAGTAGCAAAGGGCTACAATCAGAAGGAAGGAATCGACTACCAGGAAACATACTCACCTGTTGCTAAGATGACAACCGTGCGATCTATCCTTGCTATTGTTGTCAAGAGGGGCTGGGATGTTCACCAATTTGATGTGAACAACGCTTTCCTCAATGGTGACCTTGATGAGGAAGTGTACATGATTCCTCCAAAGGGTTACTTAAATGAAGGAGATAAACGAGTCTGCAGATTAAAGAAGTCCTTATACGGACTAAAACAATCATCAAGGCAATGGAATTCTAAGCTCACCAGCTTCCTTCAAACTTTGGGTTACACCCAGTCACTCAACAACTATTCCCTTTTTACCAAGAAAGAACAAGGTCAGTTTACATATGTTCTTGTATATGTGGATGACATTCTTGCCACGGGAAACAACACGACTGAAATCCACAAGATCAAACAGGAGCTCAATACTGTGTTTAAGATCAAAGACCCCAGTTTAATAAGTTTCTTTCTGGGAATGGAGTTCTTAAATACTCCAGAAGTTTTGGTCGTTAATCAGAGAAAATTCATCAGTGAGACACTTAACAGGTTTTGCCATTCTGACTGTAAACCTACTGTTCCTCCAATGGAATACAATTTGAAGTTTGATGATCAAAACAATAAACGCCTCATTAATCCTACTGTCTACCGCCAGATTGTAGGAAAATTGAACTACCTGACTAATACCAAGCCCGATTTATGCTATACAGTCCAGTTCCTGAGCCAGTTTTCTAGCAGTCCTACTGATGCTCACCTCAAAGCTGCTCACCATGCTCTCAGATACGTCAAAGGGACTTCAGGTTTTGAACTCCTTCTGAATAACAGTGACTTAAATGATCTAATCGCCTATTGCGATGCTGACTGGGCAGCCTGTCCATCGACTAGAAAGTCTATGAGTGGATATTTTATTACCCTGGGAGCTTCTCCGATTTACTGGAAATCAAAGAAACAAAGCACTGTTGCTTTGTCTACTACCGAAGCCGAATATAGATCCATGAGGAGACTCACGACATAATTGGCCTGGTTAACCCGATTACTGTCTGAATTAGAAGTGACTAGCATTGCCCCTGTTCCCATCAAATGTGATAATCAGGCAGCTGTGTATATAGCCAAAAACCCTATTTTTCACGAAAGAACTAAGCACATTGACTTAGACTGTCATTATGTGCGGGAGAAGCTGAAGCAAGGACTTATATCAGTCAAATTTATCCCTGGTCGATTACAACTAGCTGATCCTCTGACTAAAGTAATTACAGGGAAACAATACACTGCTATTCTTCCCCAACTGGGATTACGAGATGATACTGCCATCCGATGACATTTCAACCCAATCTCTATGGTCTTCACCCTAGAGCTTGAGAGGGGGTGTTAGAATTATATTTAGTTTCCTTGTAATTAGTTTCTTTCTTATTCTTTCTTATTATGTTTCCTATTTTAGCCTAATTAATTAGTTGCCTAGCCTAATTAATTAGTTGCCTTTTCTATTCTTACCCGCTATTATATAAAGCGTGGTTTTCCTTCTCCTGTAATTCATTCTTTCTAAGCGCAAGCATATAAATAACAAAAGGCTCGCATTCTCCCATTTTCTCTAGCTATGAAATTTCTTCTTCGCTCCTTCATAAGTTTCAAAACCAATACAGAGATGATTTTTACTATCTTTTCTTGTATTTGTTTTAACATTATGTCTGGCTAAGGGATTAAATCTTGGGTGATGGGGAATTCATAGATAGACTGCTAATATGATTAAATTACCGGTTGATTGAGATAATTATTTGGATTGTTCAGGTTGCTGTTTTTATTTATCCTTTTAATAAAAACTGCAGATTTTTATTATTAGCTATGCGAATTTCTGTCAGGATCTGACCGGTGAGTGATAGAAAAGTCATAGCAGCCTGTTAATCTGTGGAAAAATTGATTAGATTAATTAATTTGACCTTCAGGTGCAAAGAATAATTCTCGCGCTTAATCCTTTTATTTGTATGACATTAGTTCGTGATTCGGCCCAATGTGTTACGGATAGAAGAGCTCAATTTGACTAGGATTTAGTCTTAAAGAGATAAAAGAATTTGCCAATCCAAATCTCGATTAACGGTGATTAATTATACAGTCTAGCTAGCAAAGAATTCCCCTGAACCAAAGGTTCTGCATCCTTCATCTCTTTACACAATTTTATTTAATTTCCTTGCTTGCCACTTTTAGTTTTTAAACCAAAACAAACGACAACCCTTTTAATTTATTAATTTCTAGGATTAGATTTAATAACTAAGTCCCCGTGGATTCGATCCCGGTAGCTTCTAGTTCACTAAACTCTTTGACCGGGATTTATTTTTGTAACCTGTGGACATTTTTAGATTTTCTAGGATAATTTTCTTAGTTATTTCTATTTGTCTTCAATTTTCCCGTTTGCACTAAGTAAGTTTACTTCTACATTCTCCTCTCACTTTCCTATTTCTGATATGGGAAATCTTGGTTTTTCCTGGGGGTTTCTGTTTCTTGCACAAAGGAAAGGTTAACCCTAACTCAGAAACAGTTATCCTTGACTTGCTACAGAAAACCAACATGCTCTTGGCTAAACCTATCTCTACACCTATGGCCACTTCTGAAAACCTAGATACCCCTGATTCCCCAGTTTTTGAAGACCCTTAACTCTACAGAAGCACTGTTGGCAGTTTACAGTATCTCTCTTTCACTCGGCCTTACATAAGCTATGTTGTTAATCGCCTTTGTCAATATATGCATGCTCCTAAGTTAATCAATTGGAAAGCTGTTAAACAATTTTATGATACTTCAACTCAACCCGCAATCTGGGGCTGTTTTTCAAAGCTTCTTCTCCTGGAACTCTTCAGGTGTTCACCGATGCTGACTGGGCTGGGTCGGTTGTTGACCGTCGCTCTACTTCAGGCCATGTTGTCTTCCTTGTCTCCCACCTTGTGTCTTGGAGTTCTCGCAAGCAGCAAACCGTTTCTCGATCTTCAACTGAGGCCGAGTACAAAAGTCTCACAAGTGGTGCTGTTGAAGTGCTCTGGTTGTAAACACTTCTCAATGAACTAGGGTTTTTTCTTCGAACACCCACAACCCTTCATTGCGACAATCTGAGCGCTACTTTTCTAGCGAATAATGTCGTTCTACATAGCAGAGTGAAGCATCTTGCTTTGGACTACCATTTTATGAGAGAAAGGGTTAAAATTGGCGGTCTTTGTATCGCTCATCTCTCATCCTCGCAGCAGCTCGGTGACCTCCTCACCAAACCCTCGTCCCCGTTAATTTTTCTAAATCAGCGGTCAAATCTTCCTCTAATTGGTAGCTTTGACTCAAGGGGGATAATAGTGTATAGGCCCAGTCACCGTTTTACAATACTAGTTTAGTATATGTTAATGGGATTCTTAGAATAAAAAGGCCCATGTCTCTATCATCAGTTCATCATAGACATATCTTGTAACAAACAAAGCCTTACTAAATAGGCTACACTTGTAACACCCCATCCAAAGCCTATCGTGGTTATCGCAATCTGAACACTTAATCGAAAACGTCGCAGCGGAAATATACAACACCTGGACCTTGCCACGGTCTGATCGTTAGAATATACCGGCTCAACATTTACAATACTTAACCAAAATACTTAACCAACTCAAAACATCAACATTCACAATCCCACCACCAACCGAGTACTAGTATCTCAAACGTAATCTCAAACTTACAACAGTTTAATATAAGCAGTCGGGTGCACAGGCGCAACCCGAACTCAAAATAAATGTCCCCTCCTAAGTCTAACCGCTCCTACTCTCGTAGTGCGTCCTCATCGGCCTCTTACCTGCAAGTGTAAAAATAGCCCCCGAGGGGGTCAGCACGAATGCTGGTACACCCTCTCATGGCCCCCAAGCTAATGGGGCTACGACGACTAATTGTCGATAGCATGGAAATTGATTACATACACGATGAAGTGCAATAACAATAACCACAGATGAACATATATAGTTCACAAACAATGAACGACTCTAGCGTCCCCTTATCAAGTGGGTTAGTAACCCCCTCCTTAGTCCTCATTTCCTTAATCTCAGTTCCTTACCTTACCTTAATCTTAATCTCAATCTTAATCTTAATCTCAGTATACAAACCTTTCCTGGAAGGGATTGGTTGTAGCTTAATCCGAACCTGGGATTTAGGTGATCCCACCGCACCATCTTAATGCCACCTACTCTGGACGGGAGTCCAGCGTAGCTGAGCCGGCAACCGGCCCTAGGCTACAAGTCCGAAGACAAGTCCTTAAGCGGAGGGCGGATCTGATTCAGATACCGTCCCCCTTTCACTTAGCATGCATGACCGGAGATCGGTCCCGGGTTTCCTCACTCAAGTTCCAGTTAGTAGATATCTTAAACACCATGTGCTAGCTAAGCCTTAACGGGCATTAACCAACAACCATCAACTTAACTCTTATTCTTAACTCAGTAAGTACTAAACTTGGTTAGTAACAATCTCAAATCTCGCGGGTTAGTGTAAATATAACACAATCACAACGAGAACAATATGACCGGTTGCATGCTTTATCTTGTTTTAGTCATAGCAAATAAACAGATAGCACACAAGCCGAGGGACACCTCGTTAGCAAGCAGGTCACAAGAAGGACTGTACCGTTCACCGTCGATCGTTGTTTGTTTAACCTTCTTCGGGGTCCCAATTCACAAACCTAAAACATTCATTCATTTTTAGGTTATTAGTTATTTGCTCCTTACTTAACTCACTTAGTCCCTAAGGACTTCCATTCAATAACCTCTCAAATCTTTATCACTTAGTCTTACAAACTTAACTTTAAACATTAAAACTTACACTTAATCTTAACTTAATTCCTTAAGTTCTTAGGGTCCTAATCATTACCACCCTACCAAAGGTATACCTCTTTACCTATTACCATTCTTAGAATTCAAAATTTCTTTTTTTTTTTTAAGTGGTAAGGGTCGACCGACCCACCGACCGACCCTACCCCTGGGTCGGTCCATTACAGAAACTCTTCCGTCTCTTTAAACCCATCCGACCGACCCAGAACTAGACCGACCGACCCAAACCCTCTGGGTCGGTCCCTTACAGAACTCATTTTTCCTATATTAAACCTTGCCGACCGACCCAAAGCTAAACCGACCGACCCAAACCCCCTGGGTCGGTCCAGTCCAGAGGCATTCCGGCTGGCTTAACATGGCCCGACCGACCCAAAACTGGGTCGGACCCTGGGTCGGTCCTCTATAGACCTTCCTCTTAAATTGCCTCTTTCAATTCCAAACTCTTCCACAAGTGTCCTAATAGGTCCAACACCATCTTGGCACCTTAAATCCACCTTATAACTTCCACCAAACTCATTAAAACAACTTCCAAAGATCTTCTCAAACATTTACTCAATTCTTACAAAGCTCCCAACACTTAGCACTTATTTTCCTTCATTTCTCACATGCATTCCTCCAAGAATTTCAATTAACCAAATGCTCCCTCCTTAAGAACTTGACCACACCATGTACACCACTTCCCAGCCTTATTGCATTTATCAAACCTTCCTTAGCTTCTATACTCTAGTTCTCACCTAAACCATTTCAAAGTTTCACACTCACTTACACCCAACTTACCCAAGTTTCCTAGCTTCCTTTATCAACATTTACCTAAGTCCTAAATACTCAAATGCACTCTCTTGATTTCTAAATCCTTCCTAGTAATGCCTAAGTCATTATAAGTCCTTAGAACACCTTATTCTCACCCTTTTTCACCAAGACAATCTCTAGAACATCCTAGTACCTCACTTAGTCATTAAATTCCCTTAGAATGTCTTAAACACTTAAGCTCTCCTTTAAATTTTGCCATAGGTTCTCTAGTATATAATACCACCTAATACATGGTTTCTCTCCATCAAACAACCAACATCACACAAATTCTCACCACAACACCTTAACACCCAATTTACACCAAAACCACACCACATCAACATATAGTGCTTAAACTTAAAATGCTTGGCACTTAGGCCCTTAAATGACAATAATCTTAACCACTGAATTTCCACATATATATGCCTTCAACCTGTAAATACACTCAACAAGGCTCCCATCGAAATAGAATGCTTCTTGTACTTCACCTTAACATTCTTAAACTATCTCTTTTTCTCATGTGCTCCTTAGTCACAAGTTCACAAGTATAGTCATTGTTTCTCCTAGGTTTTATATAACCTTCCCAATATAAACTCTACACTAAACTCATCATACCTACATCTCATTCCCTTAAACAACAAAACACCTTAAGGTAAGTAATTTACCTTGTTTTCTCACAAGCTTAAAAGCTTTTCTCCTTAGGTTTTTCTTTGTTCAATCTCGGTCACCAATGTGATTCTCCTTGCCAATGTTCTAACCAATATCCAATGACTCCAATGAGTACTAGATAACACATTAACCCTAAGGAACAAACCCTAGGTTTAAAAATATGTTTTAAGGTATTAATGTGATTGTTTTACCTTGGTTTCTCAAGACAACTTGGATGTGAAGCAAGAAGGACCTCCTCTCTCCTTTGAAGAGTAGAAACAAGCTAGAACAAGGCATAAACATGGAGTCCCATGAGTATATATTTTCGGTCAAGTGAAGAAAATGGTGGAAACCTAGATTTTCTTACACTTTCTTTACCTTAAGAGAATGGAGATGCCAATGGAGTCTCCAAACTTGAATTTCCTCCTCTAATGGTGGTTTGACTTGGCACCAAAATGAAGCTCTTGAAGTTTTGAAAAGATAGGAAGAAGGAGCTTGAGCTAACTAAGAGGAATATGTATTTTGTTTTGGATTTGGAGCTTAAATGAGCAAGTGGTGTGCAAGAGAAGGTGGAGCTTTCATGGAGGTGAGCTCTACGTGAATGGAGAAGAGAAAGAGAGCAAGAAATCGTGGGCAACAAGGGAAAATGAAGAAGTGAGAGAGAGGTAAGCAAAAGTGATATTTATCTTAAAAGGTGAATAGTGTTTTATGCTTTATAACTTACTTATTTGCTTTCTCTTTACTTAGTTAGATAAGTGTGGTGAGTCACACTTAAAGAAACCGGCCCCCTTTAGTGAATGAGGGTAGTTTAGTCTTTGTTGACCAAATGTCTCACTTATATAGACTTATGTTATAAACTAGCTTAATAAATTCACTATTCATCAAAAACAAGGCACATTGTTGTGAAATTTTTGATTTCCCATTGATATAGACCTCCAAATGTGATACTATATAGTACACATATTAATTAAATAGTAATGATGGACATTTAGCCATTCAAAACTCATTTACAAGACAATTTTTCAAAAACGTGCTTTAAGACTCCTTAAAGCACATTTTGTGTTTTAACTTGTTTTCAAGCTTGGTTTTCTTTGGTAATTGATTTAAAATGACCATTAGGATATTACTAAGGTCTTAGAACAATATTTGGGTACTCTCCCAAGTCTCTCCAAGCTTAGAGCACGTTTTTGTTAAAACTGCTCTTTTGGTGTTTCCTTATATTTTCTTTGATTAGAAATGTTTCTTAATGTTTCTAAGGCATTATTTAGCCTCCTTATATCTTAGTTTATCATTTAAACACCATATCTAAGTTTGGGGTATTTCAATCTACCCCCCTTAAAAGAACTTTGTCCTCAAAGTTCACACATGTGTTTAACCATTCACGGTACACAGTTCTCTTAATCTTAATACCACATCTTATATTCACATTCATACATCTCAAGACTCAAAGGTCAATCTCAAATACAATACATAAGTATCATCTTAATACCACATCTTATATTCACATTCATACATCTCAAGACTCAAAGGTCAATCTCAAATACAATACATAAGTATCATACATAACTCAAACTCAAACTTACACCGAAGTGTAGCAACTTACCCAAATTCACATCTTAAACAACCAAACAAACGACAAACATGATCGTTTCCTAACTCAAAAGCGAGGAAGCTCTACCCCCCTTAAAAAGGGGTACGCCCCGTACCCTATACAGACGATCTAGTCAGTAAATAAAGAAGGGTACTTCGCCCTCATCTTATCCTCTAATTCCCACGTGGCCTCTTCGACATCCTGATTAGACCAGAGAACTTTCACCAGTCGCACTGACTTGTGGCGAGTGTCCCTAGTCTTACTGTCCAAGATTCTCTGAGGAGTCTCCACGGATCTCATATTTGGTTCTAAAGTCAACCTTTCAGGTTCTAACACATGGGAGGGGTGGTGCATGTATTTCTTCAGCTGTGAAACATGAAAGACATCATGCACTTTACCCAGCTCAGCAGGTAAATTCAACCTGTAAGCAACCGGGCCCACCCGCTCCGTAATCTCATAAGGACCAACAAATTTTGGGCTTAACTTGCCCTTCTGCCCAAACCTGAATACACCCTTCATCGGTGATACTCGCAGAAATACCCGGTCGCCCACTGCGAACTCCAGGTCTCGTCGTCGAACATCAGCATACGACTTCTGTCTATACTGAGCAGCTCTCATGTTCTCCCTGATTTGCTGAACTTCAGCCTTAACTTGTTCCAAGTACTCTGGTCCTATAATGACCGTCTCACTCGACTCATCCCAGCAGAGCGGTGTACGACATGGTCTACCGTACAACGCTTGAAAAGGTGCCATCTTGATCGAAGCGTGATAGCTGTTGTTGTATGAAAACTCGATCAGATGCAATCTGTCAATGCAACTGCCCTGGAAGTCTAAGGCACATGCTCTCAGCATGTCCTCGAGTGTCTGAATAGTACGCTCAGTCTGGCCATCTGTCTGAGGATGGAATGCGGTACTCAGTTTGAGTTCTGTACCCAACGCTTCTCTGGTAGCTCTCCAGTACCTCGAAAGGACCTGGTATCTCTATCTGACACTATGGTCTTTGGTATGCCGTGATGTCTCATGATTTCTTTCTCAAATAACTCAAGCTCATTTGGTCACCTTCCACGTACTTCATCGGTATGAGATCGGGCTACTTTGGTAAGGCGATCCACCACCACCCATATCATGTTGAGACCTCACCTAGCAGGTGGAAGCCCAACTACGAAGTCCATGGAGATATCATGGAACTTCCACTCCGGAACTGGCATCGACTGTACCATTCCGCCCGGTCGTCTGTGCTCGAATTTCACCTTCTGGCATGTGAGGCACCTCAAGACGAACTCGGTAACATCTGTCTTCATCCCCCCACCAGAAGTATCTCTTCATGTCTTTATACATTTTAGAGGCTCCCGGATGGATGGAAACTGAAGAACAGTGTGATTCTCTAAGTATACGGTCTTTCAGATCCGTGTTACCTCGTGGTATGCATAATCGGCCCTTAAGTCTGATCAGATCATCATCATGAAGTCTGAAGTCGTATTTCTGACTCTCAAAGGTACCATCTGTCAGCTTCTGTCTGACCTCTCTCATATACTCATCAGTCCTCTGAGCCTCTCGCACCTCATCAACCAAGCTGGAGAAAGAAACTAGCGAATGGAGTGAGTGTGCTCGACGGCTCAGGGCATCTGCTACAACATTGGCCTTCCCTTCTTTGTATTGGAGGTCAATGTCATAGTCTTTCAGAAATTCTAACCATCTCCTCTGTCGAAGATTTAATTCCTTCTGAGTGAATATGTATTTTAAACTTTTATGATCGGTGTAGATCGTGACACTAACCCCGTATAAGTAGTGGCGCCATATCTTCAAAGCGAAGACTACAGCTCCCAGCTCTAAATCATGTGTGGGGTAGTTCTCCTCATGTTTCTTCAACTGGCGTGAGGCATATGCCACCACCTTGCCATGTTGCATGAGCACGCAACCCAGCCCTCTGCCGGATGCATCACAATAAACCTCAAAGCCCTCTGTACCGTCTGGAATGGTCAGAACCGGTGCAGTGGTCAGTGAGTCCTTTAAGCGCTGAAATGATCTCTCACAGTCGACTGTCCATAGAAATGGTGCATCTTTCTTCATCAGACTGGTCATCGGCTTCGCGACCTTGCTGAAATCTCTAACAAACCTCCTGTAGTAGCCTGCCAGGCCGAGAAAGCTCTGGATGTCGGTAACAGTCTTCGGCCTTGGCCAGGTACGTACGGCATCAATCTTTGCTGGATCCACTGCGATCCCAGCATCTGAGATGACATGACCTAGGAAAGAGACCTGGTCAAGCCAAAACTCACACTTGGAGAACTTAGCATATAGCTGGTTCTCCCTTAATGCTTCCAACACCCTCCTCAAATGTTCCTCATGCTCAACCTTAGACTTTGAATATATCAAAATATCATCAATAAAAACCACCACCGACTTGTCCAGCTGCTCCCGGAACAAGCGGTTCATCAGATCCATAAACTTCGCTGGCGCGTTCGACAAACCGAACGGCATCACTGTAAACTCGTAGTGGCCGTATCGTGTCCGGAATGCCGTCTTCTCAATGTCTCCCTCCTTAATGGCTATCTGATGATACCCCGATCTGAGATCAATCTTGGAAAACACAGATGCTCCCTTCAACTGATCGAACAGATCGTCAATGCGGGGTAGTGGGTACTTATTCTTCACTTCACTGCATTCAGCTCTCTGTAGTCGATGCAGAGGCGGAGACTACCATCCTTCTTCTTCACAAAGAGGACTGGCGCTCCCCATGGTGACACACTTGGTCTAATGAATCCCTTATCCAACAAATCTTTCAGTTGTTCTTTTAACTCAGTCATTTCTGCCGGGGCCATACGGTATGGTGCTTTGGCTATCGGTCCGGTACCAGGTAGCAGCTCAATGGTGAACTCTACCTCCCGAGTGGGTGGCATGCCGGGCAGTTCCCGTGGAAATAAGTCGGGGAACTCCGACACTACCGGTAAGTCGGGGTTGAACTCAGGGTCTCTCTCTATGTCCTGTACATAGCAGAGGTATACTTCTTCCTTTCTCCTTAATTCTCTGTACATTGCCATGGCGGTGATGATCTTAGTCGAAGGCTCCCTGGGCCTCTGGCGGTATGATATTGTTACCCCAGACGGACTCCGGAGCAGCAATCTATGCTCGGCGCAGAGGATACGTCCCTTGTGCCGCTCCAACCAGTTCATCCCGAATATAACATCAAATCCTAGCTTACTGAACTCAATGAAACTGACTGGGAAGTCTTCCCCCTTAATTCTGATGGTGGCTCCTCGGTAGTAGCGAGTGCAATGAACCTTCTCCTTAGACGGGAGCGTAACCGTGAAGTCGGGTAGCTCATCAGCGTCTAGCCCCAACCTGTTCGCAAATGATGCAGAGACAAAGGTATGCGAGGCCCCTGAGTCGAAGAGAACTGATGCCTCAATTCCATTGATCGGAAAGGTGCCGGTGAGGATAGTACCGCTTGCGTCGGCCTGTGCCTCTGTGAGTATGCTTAGTGCACCTTCCGTACCGAGTCCATGACCTAATTGTGTTCACAAGCTCCATGAGTATTGATGGTATAACAAGAGTCGTAACAATTTATATGAACAACACTGTTATTTTATTTATGACCATCCTGTTACAACATGTGCTTCAATCTTACATCTCATTTCTCATCTCATTCTAACATTACATGGCTAATATTGTCTAAAGGTTAGGTTTAATCTTCCTGGTCTCATATGCGTCGCATTGATTACTGCTGACGGTGCTGTATTCAGCTTGATTCTCTTAATCCCATGGTATAACATCCTTGATTCTCCTCCCAAAATTAATACATCACCTGACTTAAGTACTATCTTATCTGCACGGTCCGCACGCTTCTGCTCGCCGTATAAAAACTCCGCATCATCTCCAATGGACCAAGACACTACGGGTATCCCTCTTTCGAGAGACTCCGTTGTCTCGTCCTTATCCTGGTGTAGTCCCAGTTTCCCATCTTTTTCGTAGAAGTTTACAATGCAAATGTCTGGCTGGATGTCTGGAATCGGTTCAGCCTCCAACTGCTGAGCGATTTCCACGACTTGTGTAATAACTGGATGGAACTCTTCGGGTATTCCCGGTGGTGAGACTCCATCTTGCTCCCTTATGGTTTGGTAATTCTTGGCATACGGATTCCAATCCTTGCCCAAGCTCATCATCTTTAATTTCATCCTTGCTCCCCCTGGGTATTCCGGTGTGTAAAAACCTCCCGGTCCCATTCCTAGTTGATTGCATCTCCTGATGATGGCTATTTGTGCGTCGGGTGTCAGGTATCCCCTTAATAAAATCATACCTGGGCGGATAACCTGACATTGTTCGGTTGGAAAGTGTATGGTTTCGATGTCGGTGTGCTCCGGGTTAGACGTAGATGGTATAGGGTAGCAGATGTTGAATCTTCCTAAAGTGGTAGTAGGTTATATCTTACTTAGGTTCTAATCTCATCTTATTTTCACTTAGCTCATATATTTCACCAAACATGCATGATAATGCGGTAAGCAGGTAGTTTTATTACTAAATGGTTATAGTGGTACCTGGCCTCGTTGAGGGCTCAGGCTCATCGTCCCGATCCACCATGTGTAGAATGGGCCCCGTCTTCTGGGTCGCCCGTGGGTTCTTGTCCGCCGTGCTGCACTTTCCTCTGACCGTCAGATCCAGCTCCCTGATCGGTCTTGCCCTTGCCCCTGGTGTCGGGCCTATAGGCTCTGCTAGCAGGATTCCGGTAACACTCATAAGCTCGATGCCCGTAGACACCACAGAAGTTGCACTCCACCTTATTCCCCTTACAGTCGAGCCCGGGGTGGTCCTTGTGACACCACCTACAAATGAAGCGTCGCTGGTAGCCACCACCGGCTCCCCTCTCAGTCTCAGATCCTGATGATTCACATTGTCAATTCTCATTTCTCAAACGGTTACTAATCTATTTCTTAACTCATTCAATATCAATTTCCTTACCCTTTGGCGCCTTAGAGCGCAGGGGTGTAGCTGCAATAGCGTATGTCAGCTTCAATGGCTCTTCCGAACCCTTCTCCTTCTCCTCCTTCCCTTTCGGGTTCTGATTTTTCTGGGCCTGAGGCTGGTACTTTTGTTTCTTGTACCCTCCTTGCCCTTGACTCTCTGAGCTCTTCCCAGCACTTTTCCGCTTTGCATTCTCCTCGTCCCTCAGCTGGACGGTAATCTCAACCTTAGCAGCGGCATGATAGCACTCCTGCTTTCCATAGTATTAGTCTCACTTATTTCTCATAATCTAAATCTTATTCATCACTTACTCAAATTCAATCATTCTTATTACCTGCAAGGTAGTGTAACTCGTCGGCCCCATGCCGTAGCGGAGTCGATGGCTAAGCCCGCCATAGAAGCGGTCTACCAAGATCTGGTCAGAATACCCTAGACCTGGCAGAAGACGGAGCAAGGCGGTGAACTCTGAGTAATACTCGTCCACCGTCATCTTGTCCGACTGCTTATGCGCATCTAACAGTAAGCGCTTCTTCGTCTGGACATGGGCGGGGTAGTACTTTGCCCGTAGCAAGGCGGTGTACTGCTCCCAGCCGAACTCTGGATTGGCCACATGCTCGGCCCTCACCAGCTTCCACCAATCGCCCGCCGCCCCCTTCAGGTAGAAAAGCAGCTAAGCGCACCTTGATCCCAGCAGGGACATCAAGGGTCTCGAAGGCGGTCTCCAGCTCGGAGATGTACGCCTCAAGCTTGGCGGGATCGGTCTCCCCCTTGAAATGAGCGGGTCGAAGATCTGACAGACTCTTCACCCAGTTGGGTTCCCTAGGTTGTGGCGGTGGAGGTGGTGCACCCACACCAGGCTGATAGCCCATGTGCCCTAAAGCGGCAGCTACGATCTCTGCGAGCGTCTGCCCTCCAGGTATCCCTGGAATATCCTCACCCCGGCCGCGACCTCGGCCTCCTCTAGGGCGTCCTGCCATCTGAACAAGCATAACTTACATTAGATTCGTACTCACCATTGTTTTGGTTAACAAGTTTATAACGTCCGTAGACGGTAAAGACAATCCACACTTATTAGTGATCATCTGACTCTACTCACTCTAACTTCTCACACCCTTAACCCATCACTTATTCCTTAACTTATATCCTAACTCGGTGGTAACTCATGCCCGGTATTTCTTGATCAGAGCGTAACTACGCTCTGATACCACTTTTGTAACACCCCATCCAAAGCCTATCGTGGTTATCGCAATCTGAACACTTAATCGAAAACGTCGCAGCGGAAATATACAACACCTGGACCTTTCCACGGTCTGATCGTTAGAATATACCGGCTCAACATTTACAATACTTAACCAAAATACTTAACCAACTCAAAACATCAACATTCACAATCCCACCAACCGAGTACTAGTATCTCAAACGTAATCTCAAACTTACAACAGTTTAATATAAGCAGTCGGGTGCACAGGCGCAACCCGAACTCAAAATAAATGTCCCCTAAGTCTAACCGCTCCTACTCTCGTAGTGCGTCCTCATGGCCTCTTACCTGCAAGTGTAAAAATAGCCCCCGAGGGGGTCAGCACGAATGCTGGTACACCCTCTCATGGCCCCCAAGCTAACGGGGCTACGACGACTAATTGTCGATAGCATGGAAATTGATTACATACACACATAGAAGTGCAATAACAATAACCACAGATGAACATATATAGTTCACAACAATGAACGACTCAAGCGTCCCCAAGTGGGTTAGTAACCCCCTCCTTAGTCCTCATTTCCTTAATCTCAGTTCCTTACCTTACCTTAATCTTAATCTCAATCTTAATCTTAATCTCAGTATACAAACCTTTCCTGGAAGGGATTGGTTGTAGCTTAATCGAACCTGGGATTTAGGTGATCCCACCGCACCATCTTAATGCCACCTACTCTGGACGGGAGTCCAGCGTAGCTGAGCCGGCAACCGGCCCTAGGCTACAAGTCCGAAGACAAGTCCTTAAGCGGAGGGCGGATCTGATTCAGATACCGTCCCCCTTTCACTTAGCATGCATGACCGGAGATCGGTCCCGGGTTTCCTCACTCAAGTTCCAGTTAGTAGATATCTTAAACACCATGTGCTAGCTAAGCCTTAACGGGCATTAACCAACAACCATCAACTTAACTCTTATTCTTAACTCAGTAAGTACTAAACTTGGTTAGTAACAATCTCAAATCTCGCGGGTTAGTGTAATATAACACAATCACAACGAGAACAATATGACCGGTTGCATGCTTTATCTTGTTTTAGTCATAGCAAATAAACAGATAGCACACAAGCCGAGGGACACCTCGTTAGCAAGCAGGTCACAAGAAGGATTGTACCGTTCACCGTCGATCGTTGTTTGTTTAACCTTCTTCGGGGTCCCAATTCACAAACCTAAAACATTCATTCATTTTTAGGTTATTAGTTTTTGCTCCTTACTTAACTCACTTAGTCCCTAAGGACTTCCATTCAATAACCTCTCAAATCTTTATCACTTAGTCTTACAAACTTAACTTTAAACATTAAAACTTACACTTAATCTTAACTTAATTCCTTAAGTTCTTAGGGTCCTAATCATTACCACCCTACCAAAGGTATACCTCTTTACCTATTACCATTCTTAGAATTCAAAATTTCTTTTTTTTTTTTAAGTGGTAAGGGTCGACCGACCCACCGACCGACCCTACCCCTGGGTCGGTCCATTACAGAAACTCTTCCGTCTCTTTAAACCCATCCGACCGACCCAGAACTAGACCGACCGACCCAACCCCCTCTGGGTCGGTCCCTTACAGAACCCATTTTCCTACATTAAACCTTTGCCCGACCGACCCAAAGCTAAGCCGACCGACCCAAACCCCCTGGGTCGGTCCAGTCCAGAGGCATTCCGGCTGGCTTAACATGGCCCGACCGACCCAAAACTGGGTCGGACCCTGGGTCGGTCCTCTACAGACCTTCCTCTTAAATTGCCTCTTTCAATTCCAAACTCTTCCACAAGTGTCCTAATAGGTCCAACACCATCTTGGCACCTTAAATCCACCTTATAACCTCCACCAAACTCATTAAAACAACTTCCAAAGATCTTCTCAAACATTTACTCAATTCTTACAAAGCTCCCAACACTTAGCACTTATTTTCCTTCATTTCTCACATGCATTCCTCCAAGAATTTCAATTAACCAAATGCTCCCTCCTTAAGAACTTGACCACACCATGTACACCACTTCCCAGCCTTATTGCATTTATCAAACCTTCCTTAGATTCTATACTCTAGTTCTCACCTAAACCATTTCAAAGTTTCACACTCACTTACACCCAACTTACCCAAGTTTCCTAGCTTCTTTATCAACATTTACCTAAGTCCTAAATACTCAAATGCACTCTCTTGATTTCTAAATCCTTCCTAGTAATGCCTAAGTCATTATAAGTCCTTAGAACACCTTATTCTCACCCTTTTTCACCAAGACAATCTCTAGAACATCCTAGTACCTCACTTAGTCATTAAATTCCCTTAGAATGTCTTAAACACTTAAGCTCTCCTTTAAATTTTGCCATAGGTTCTCTAGTATATAATACCACCTAATACATGGTTTCTCTCCATCAAACAACCAACATCACACAAATTCTCACCACAACACCTTAACACCCAATTTACACCAAAACCACACCACATCATCATATAGTGCTTAAACTTAAAATGCTTGGCACTTAGGCCCTTAAATGACAATAATCTTAACCACTGAATTTCCACATATATATGCCTTCAACCTGCAAATACACTCAACAAGGCTCCCATTGAAATAGAATGCTTCTTGTACTTCACCTTAACATTCTTAAACTATCTCTTTTTCTCATGTGCTCCTTAGTCACAAGTTCACAAGTATAGTCATTGTTTCTCCTAGGTTTTATATAACCTTCCCAATATAAACTCTACACTAAACTCATCATACCTACATCTCATTCCCTTAAACAACAAAACACCTTAAGGTAAGTAATTTACCTTGTTTTCTCACAAGCTTAAAAGCTTTTCTCCTTAGGTTTTTCTTTGTTCAATCTCGGTCACCAATGTGATTCTCCTTGCCAATGTTCTAACCAATATCCAATGACTCCAATGAGTACTAGATAACACATTAACCCTAAGGAACAAACCCTAGGTTTAAAAATATGTTTTAAGGTATTAATGTGATTGTTTTACCTTGGTTTCTCAAGACAACTTGGATGTGAAGCAAGAAGGACCTCCTCTCTCCTTTGAAGAGTAGAAACAAGCTAGAACAAGGCATAACATGGAGTCCCATGAGTATATATTTTCGGTCAAGTGAAGAAAATGGTGGAAACCTAGATTTTCTTACACTTTCTTTACCTTAAGAGAATGGAGATGCCAATGGAGTCTCCAAACTTGAATTTCCTCCTCTAATGGTGGTTTGACTTGGCACCAAAATGAAGCTCTTGAAGTTTTGAAAAGATAGGAAGGGAGCTTGAGCTAACTAAGAGGAATATGTATTTTGTTTGGATTTGGAGCTTAAATGAGCAAGTGGTGTGCAAGAGAAGGTGGAGCTTTCATGGAGGTGAGCTCTACGTGAATGGGAGAAAGAAAGAGAGCAAGAAATCGTGGGCAACAAGGGAAAATGAGAAGAAGTGAGGAGAGAGGTAAGCAAAAGTGATATTTATCTTAAAAGGTGAATAGTGTTTTATGCTTTATAACTTACTTATTTGCTTTCTCTTTACTTAGTTAGATAAGTGTGGTGAGTCACACTTAAAGAAACCGGCCCCCTTTAGTGAATGAGGGTAGTTTAGTCTTTGTTGACCAAATGTCTCACTTATATAGACTTATGTTATAAACTAGCTTAATAAATTCACTATTCATCAAAAACAAGGCACATTGTTGTGAAATTTTTGATTTCCCATTGATATAGACCTCCAAATGTGATACTATATAGTACACATATTAATTAAAGAGTAATGATGGACATTTAGCCATTCAAAACTCATTTACAAGACAATTTTTCAAAAACGTGCTTTAAGACTCCTTAAAGCACATTTTGTGTTTTAACTTGTTTTCAAGCTTGGTTTTCTTTGGTAATTATTTAAAATGACCATTAGGATATTACTAAGGTCTTAGAACAATATTTGGGTACTCTCCCAAGTCTCTCCAAGCTTAGAGCACGTTTTTGTTAAAACTGCTCTTTTGGTGTTTCCTTATATTTTCTTTGATTAGAAATGTTTCTTAATGTTTCTAAGGCATTATTTAGCCTCCTTATATCTTAGTTTATCATTTAAACACCATATCTAAGTTTGGGGTATTTCAACACTACACTGAATACAAAATGGGAAAGGAATATTTTACATAACCCTATTCCTCATTAAGCTTAATCTCCAATACTCAAAGCCAAAAAGTCTATTTTAAATCCCCCCACCCAACAGCAAACAACATCATTCATTCCATGTTTTAGAATATGTTTTTTCCTCATTTAACCTTCTTAACATTCTTCTTTAGCTCTAATGTTCTATATTGGGCATCATCTCGGACGAAGCTCCACCATACATATGTTAGAGGAATAGTAGTCGCATGCGAAAGAGCGTGTGCGCCCACAAACCTAGCATATGGAGGGAAGTCATAGTCATACAGCTCCAGAAGCATAGCCAACCCACCTCCAAAGACCACCAACCATAGTTTCCAACGTGAAGGATGTCGAGTGATTCCAACCCACGTTGCCCATATAAGAAGTGTCACAGCCATCGCCACACAAACTTTCATGTTCCATCCTACCATTACCATATACCGTACAAACATTCATTACAAGATATCCTAGTCCTGCTATGTTGAAAGGAAAAGCTAAATCACAACTTGCATTATTCCTTATTTTTCCCTTGTCTTTAAGCTTTTTACTCCAGTCAAGTAATTCATCAATGAACACTTTGCTCGTCCTCCTTTCTTAAGGTTTCGCTGACATTTTGATTACTCTTAATAAGAAAGAGACTAAAGAAACGTGTTGTTGAAAATTGAATCAAAAAACCTAAAGAAATGAATATGATAAGTTGAGATCTTACCATAGTCTAACTGATAGAAGTTTATATAAGTATGTAGGATCGGACGGCTAACTCAACCAACTCAAGGTGTTAGTCTGTAAGATGGTTTGACTCAATCAAACTAAGAGTGCGGAAGCTATTATTTTAATGCAAAATGTAGAAGGACTCAAATGAACTGACTAAAAATGTGTTAAAAGAAAGACTCGGTTGAACTCAAGTAGATACACACAATAAACTATTTTAATTCTGGGCAGGAACAAAAACAGCTTACAGTGCCCACTCAGTAGAGGAGTTCTACTTCGTGGTTCTCACTTACTCACCATATACAAACTCTAATCAGCTCGGTGATAAGTGTAGTGAAACTAGGCCCTACCTAGAATGAGTCTATCTATGCGCGCTAACTTACTTTAGTACTTTTCTCTCTATGGAAAACAAATATAACGCGCTTACAAAACTTCTCTCAACAAAATCTCCCAGGAAAGCACAAGTGACAAATGACGATTACAATTCTATTTATACACAACTAGACTTGACCGTTGCAGAGAGTTAGTTCTTAAATTTTTGGAACTAACTAAGTTAAGCGCAAACTTAGAAGAGACACACCCAGTCTTTAGGTGACTTCCTCGTTGAAAGAATTTGGGGCACGTCAGACCGTTGGGGCATTGGGAGTTAACATGGTCACTCTTTAAATTTCGCAACGGATGGAGGAAGTCTTTCGTGCTTTCAGGTTGAATAGACTCGGTAGTGTTTTGCAGCGAACTATTGACTCCGTTGTAGTGGTTGAATCTCGGTAACATCTTCATACCCCAACAGTGTCCCCCTTGTTGCTGATGATAGCAAAACCTTTGTGAATCCCGAATGAGTCAATCTGCAAAACTAGACAAGAGCAAAAAGACTTTGGGGAACCAACCCTTTCCAAGTTCCCCTTTAATCGAAGCAGATAGATAGAGTGAATCTTTCATTCAGAGTTCCCTCTGAATCGATGAGCTCAATTTGGCAGAACGCAACCTACTAAGTGAGATCCGGAAAAGGAAATATATGGCTAAATGAAGAAAATTTGCAACCAACATGTAGAGTAAAAACGAAACAGAATATCCGAACTTCACCTAAAACCTAGTCGCAACAGACTCAAAGTCAATCCATAACATAACTAGAGTGACCGTTTGTAGAGAGACGGGATTCACTAGTTCCCCATTTTTGTTGTCATTAGTAGGAGAAGGTTGCAGAAGAGTGTAAGTCAATTCATACATTAAAAAACAATTGGACAATGTATATAACACAAACATACTCATGGACGGCAAGGGGCAAGAAGTATTGTCATATTCCACAATATCTTTCAATGCCACATACTCATAACTTGTAATGATCCCTGTTGCATTGCATTGCAGTTTTGAAGATCTTATAACTCTATATTTGCAATTCATAAATATTTAACATGTTAAGCACACATGGACTGTCTCCATCCCCCAGACTTTTCTCTTCACCCATGTAGCAGCTTTGGGCCAACTTTCCCAGGTTTCGCACCCTTCAGAAGTTAGGTGATGAAGTGCCCTTAAAGGCTTAATAACCGAGTGGATGAGGTCCGTTTTGGTTCAGGAGAAACAAGTTAGCGGAGTACCTCACCTCTGTCCTCTCTTTTTTTTTCTAATGAAAACCGCTAAGGGACATAAAGAATAGACACAGTATATCGATACGAGAACATGAATTGACTCAAACATTATGCAAACAACACCTACTAATTATTACAGCCAGTGGAGAAGAGAGACTACCATCTTACGCTGATTGAGTCATTTCGATTGCTGAACAAAGTGCCTTGAATCTGGCGGTAGGAAGAGGCTTGGTAAAGATATCTGCTAGCTGATCCTCTGTTAGAACAACGTCAAGTTGAATTAGCTTTTCCTCAACACAGTCCTTCAAGAAATGGAAATGTATTTCAATGTGTTTGGTTCTTGGATGTAGGACTGGGTTTACAGAGATTTTAATTGTGCTCTTGTTATCACAGAAAATAGCAATTTGATCTCAACAGAATTTTGCTTTAGAGGACAAAGAGACTAAGCAGAGACCAAGGAATGAAGCACTCTTCGATCCTGGAGGGAACTCGCCCAAACATAATCACTAAAACTAGATAAAATAAAAGTATGGGAACGAGGGTACCAAAGATGGAGCTGAATGGTTTCTTTTTAGTATCAAAAGATGCGCTTCACCGCCTTGAGATGAGATTGTTTTGGTGCTACTTGATAGCGAGCACATAGACAACTGTGTCGTCAGGGTTGATGGCATTTAGACACATCTTGTACAAATTTCCTTCCCTACGTTCTGTGGATTTTAGAGACCATGTACGTTCATCTAAAGACTTTGCAATCGACAGATGAGAAAAGTACTAATTTGAATATATCACAAATTTGAAAATTCTTAACAAACTTTGTTGAAATCCAGTGACCAGATGGACTCCATCTACCTCAAATTTGAAGGGGTTACCTACGGATCCAACTCCCACGAATTCTCCTTGGTTGTTGTTACCCAAAGTAACCTTACCTCCTTTGTTGGTTGAAAGCGAGCTGAATTTGTCGGGATCTCCAGTCATGTGTTTGGAGCACCCATTGTCCAAGTACAAATAGTCTTTCTCCACGCTCGCTTCCACGTACAAAAAAATCACTTGGTAGTTTTGGGAACATAAATGTACTTGAGTTCCCTTTTTGAACTACATTTTTTCAGCTTTTCTCGTGCCTCAAGGATAAGATTGAGTCGCTTGATATTAAATGACATATCCTTGTGAAGCTTTTCTTAGGCACTATCCCAATGTCCAAGACATCCACAATAACCACAGATCTTGGTGGGAGGAAGGTTAACATATTTTTGTTGTCCTTTCCACCAAGAATCAAAATGTTCTTTTTGTTGTAGGCGCTTGGGTGAAATACCCCTAATCTTTAAATAATTAAAAATGATAAATAAGTATTTATTTATGGGACTACTAAACCCTAATAAAAGTATATGGACACTTGGGCGTTAAAACGCACCAAAACTCCTTAAGGTCAGAAACGAGCGTTAAAGCCCGACCTTAGGTTAAACAAATTATATAAGCTATGAACATCATATGAAGTTAACCAAGGATCATTATATGACCTTTGAAACACAAGTCCTCAGTTAAAACTGAGTAAAAATACGAAATGCCCGGGAATTCCCTTAAGGCCCGAAAGTCCCGGAAATACCTTATTAAATAAAGTAAAGCATTACACCTCATTCTAAATGCATAATAGTACCTTAATGAACATTTAAGATGAAGTTCTCAAGATAAATTCTCAGTTAAAGACAAAATACTCGGGAGAATTTCTTAACGCTCCTTTTTGCCCGGTTAGCCCGGGAATGGTGTTCTGAGTTGATATAGCCCCATATAACTCAATGTAACACCTTAACATATTATTATTGACTATAAAAAATTTCAATAAACACTTGGAACACATAGCGACTACCTATTTTCCAGAAAATCCTTAAAGCACAAAAACGCACCTTCGGGTGTCACGAAAATGCGTTTTACGCAATTGCCTTGAAGTTTTTGAGGAGCCACGAGTTGATAAACTTAAAAGTGGATAAAATGACCATCTAAATAAATTGATGGCAGTACTAAATTCATAGTACAAATGGGGGCGATTTTTGGGACAAAAAGGTACCTAAAATCAGCATTTTTACCTTAAAACTTTCATCTTTTACCATAATAAAATGTACCAATTAAATGCTGGAACCTATTACACATATTAGTATGGTCTTGGTAAAATATAGTGTAACAAAAATCAAATGAAAAATCAGTCCCATTTGACCACCAATGTGGGCGAGATTTAAGGCCTATTTTGGCTAGTTTTGCTTCAAAAATATGTCATATTATATGATAACTCATCCCTACCTATATCATTTGTTAATGTATCTATATTGCTGTCATTTGGATCCCTCACCCATAGGATTACCTGCAGGAGAACAGCACAAAACATTAGAGATTAGCTTAGACAAAGAAAATGAAATAAGATGCAAAATCTAGTCATACCTTGACTAAGTAATTAAACAAGTAGAATGATTTGATCAAAGGGCATGTTGGTGCCGTTAATGGGCAGAGCATTAAGGAGTTGAGTGCTGTATGATTGCTAATTAATTAACCTAGGTAGACAAGAACCTAACTTACATAATTAACTAGTTACCATTAACAAACCTAAAGTAGTCTCCTAGGATGGCATGGAGCCGTAAGTCTACCTCCATATTGGTAGTTCCCTGCATGGATAAAAACAAGGTGAGTGTCATTTATAAACTTAATAAGACTTAAACTAATTAGCATGATTGACTAGCTTTGCAATTAACAAACTAAATGGCTCCTAGAACTCCCACTCAGCCGTAAGACTACTTGAGATAGGAGTTGTCTATGTGCTCCATTGCAGCCGATCACCTGCATGGAAAGACAAGAATAGATACAATAATTAAGCTCATTTAATGTTAGATAATTGTCTTGATTGGTTACCTATAACTTAGGCTTAGTAATCATTCATCTAATGCCCTCTCCATTACCGTAAATAAGGGGTTTTAAGAGACAATTGTAATCAGATTTTTCAAGTCAAATTAAACAAATCAAAGACATAAAATAATCACATATGACATACCAATAATTCCCATTGTTATTCAGCCTTGTTTTTGCCTCAATACATACGTGAATGTCCATTCATTTCCTTACCACATAACCGAATGGTAAGTTCTCCATCTCTAGCTCTCTCTTTTCTTCTTTCTTCCTAAGTTAATTCCTAAGTGCTAATAAACTCCATTAATGGTGTACTAGTTCTTAACACCATTTTAATGTAATTTCCTAGTTAATTCTATCAAGTCTTGAAGCAAGGAATCATCCTAGCAACCTTGCAAAAATCGCCAAGCTTAGGTGTTCTAAGGAGGCTTCTTGATTCAACAACAATACAAGGAACAACAAGATCAAGTTAAGGTATATTTTCATGTTGAAAATCTTAAGAAAATTCCTTAAGTAATTTTCGAACATTAAGAACTTCTGAACCTATATTCTCTTCACTATTTCATGAAGGAAACTTGGATCTACAATCATCCCAAGGTGTATAAAAAATACCTTGTTAAATTCCTAAGGTAAACTCTTGTAAAATTACTTCAAATAATATTTATAAATCCTTGTTAGAAGTCTAACAAATGGATCTCCTAAATATGTATAAGGAGCCGAAAATTCTTCATCAAGATAACATTTGGAGAGCTTGGAATTCAAGGGAAAATCAAGTACAAGAATTGTCTTGATTTAAAGGGTAAGTTTATGTAAATAAGGTTTATTGAGTTTGAGTTTAATTTAAGCTTCAAACTTTGGTATAAAAATCATGTTTAGGCCATGTTAATATTAAGGCCGAAAATATTTAGTTAAAGTATCAAGAAAAATAATTTATAACATATAAGGTAAGGTTATTACCTTAAGGTATTTATTTGGGTCACAAAAAAATTAATTATGTTACATATATATTAAAACCGAGTGGTCTAGGGATTTAATGTTCTATTTTTAGTTTATAATCATTCTAAGTCATTAGCATAATTTTTAGAAGTGTTATATGGCTTATATACATTTATATATACATATTATAAAGTTTAAATCAAGTTTTAAAACCATATGGTAAAATTTAATTAAAGCCAAGAGCAATATATGAGATTTGGTGAATTTTGAAATATATATAAGTGTATTAACTTATATTATAAATTTTGGGAATATTAAAAATAGCTACAAGTATTTAAATGGCTATTTTAATAAGTTATGTGGCTAAAATGTAAATTTTGAAAAGTTTAGGGTGTTTAATTTAATTGCCGAGAATTAAAGGGTTCATTTGGTATATTTATGGTATAATATAAGGTAGGGATTAATATTATGAATTTTGGTAAATTTAAATAAGTGTTTAAGTGTTTTATTGACATTTTATAAAGTTTTGGGGCTATTTTGAAATTATTGGAAAGTTTGGAGTTTTACCGAGAATATATATGATTTTATGGGTATATTAAAGTATTAACTATGAAATTAAGTCTTGGTCAAAGTGTTGACCAAAAACTTTGGGTTAAAATGATTTATGACATAAAATATTAAGTTTATAAAAGTTTTAGGGTGAATATGTAAATTATAGGAGTTTAATGGAAAACCGAAAATTAAATGGGGCGGAAATGTAAATTATAAAAATATAAGTGTCCTTTCGGTAATTAAGGAATGGAAAAGAATTCCCTTTGATCTTCCTGGTGTTTGTTTGAGTTGGGGAAATGAAATAAATAATCGGTCAACGGCCACCGGTCAATGGTCAACGACTGCGGCTGCGGTCAACGGTCACTAATTAGCGGTCAACATTCACCGGTCACCGGTCAATGGTCAATAGTCATTGGTCAATGCTCATATGTCACTGGTCAACATGTACTGGGGAAAGGGAATCCCATTCCCTGGTAGGGGGGGGAAATCAAGATAGAGGGTTTTGGGGTAATCCCATTCCATTTCCCTTTCCTGAAAATAGGAAAAACTAGCAAAACAAACAGCAGGAAAGGGAATCATTCCGATTCCCTTTCCTGATTACCCCAAAACAAACGCCCCCTAAAACTATTGTTTATGAATTAATATGTGACTTATATAAAGTTTTAGGGTTAAATTGTGAATAAAGGAAAGATATTTACTAAAATCGAAACTATAAGTGGTTATATAATAATTGGTGAAAATTAGTGGGCACAAAATATAATTTCCGAAAATTGATATGGTTAATTAGTAAATTATAGAAGTTATATGGTTATTTGATAATTTATAAAAGTTTTTGGGTACAAGATATAAATACCGAATTATTATGGTGGTTTTGTAATTTAATAAAGAAAGGGATTAAGATTAAGTAATATAATGTATTATGGTAATATGGGTATAATATAAAGTTTATAAAATAATCATTATGAGAATATGGTTAAAGAAATAGAAATATACTAAAAGGTAGAATTCATTATCACATGTGAACTCCACATAAAATCATGAACTGTTAGGTTATTTAGAACCACTGTTAAAATAACGAGGGAAAGTAAATAACATACAGAGTTAGTATACAACGAGAATAAACTCTACAGAGACAGTACTGTTGTAACACCCCTCATAACAAAATACGTATAGTCGCTCACGTGAACAGGAATTAAAGGCGTCTCACAGCGGAAGGGATTACAGTAATATAACTCACATGGGTGTTACTTGCCACCACTCGCCCATACGAGTGATGTAGCAGTACAACATCTTAACAAAATTATACATAAAATAATACAATCCGCGGTGACAACGAGATACCACCTACATTTCTATCTAAGTATCAAAAGCACAACTACTGTGAGCATCTAAACATAATCCTAATCAACAACGTTCTAATTACCCAGTCCCGCACTTCGGCTTCAACGTGTTCAGCAACCTGCACAATAAGTGTAGTCTCAGCGATAGACGCTGAGTATGCCGGATCTGGACCCTATTGGTCACTTGTCATTTTTAACCGTCTTGATATTAGGTTGATTTCATGCTTTGTCATTTTACAGATATAATAATTACTGTAACAACATGCATGATTATATAATCAATCATCCGATTCAAACAGTCATATATGGATATACACATTGCTGTCATACATCATACAATACAATGGCACTGAGAACTCATTCATCGTATGTTAACATCATCACATAGTACATCACTCGGCCCTCCGGGCCTTCACATATCATTAGTTTTGGTTAGTACTGTACAACATTCGGCCCCCCGGGCCCTCACATGTTATTAGTTTAGTTAGCACTGTCGGGTGTCAGTTAGGACAACCCGAAATATACTCACTTGGACAGTAGTCCCACGTACACACAAGGTGCTCACTGCCCTGATCATCCGAAGACTCTGGGACTAATTCACTTGCCCTTGTAAAGGCGTCCATTTAGGTGGCCAAGGGCCTGGTGCCAACGGTAGCACACTCCGCCTGTCGATCTATCTAGGCTCGAACAGGATTCACTAGGGTAAAACCCGATACGGGATAACCCAAGAGATCTCTACGCGCGACCAGCAGCCAGTGACTGTCTGGATTAAGGTACATCATCACATTCATTCACACTCCACTGTTAGCTTTGTTAGCTAGATAGTCAGTTATAGTTTTAGTTATGGAGTACATCACTTAATTTGTTGGCTGCCCTCTGGGTCTTACGCATGCCTAGAAATATTCTAGGTAACATTCACGTTCGAGTCAAAGCTCTAGAGACCGGCAATGTCGTGTCCCGTTCCTAAGTATTTTACTTAGGTTATAACTACATACTTGTAATACTTAGCGTATTAGGTCAGACAACAGTGGTCACAACACACATTTCGCATATGTAGTTTTATATAAGTCGATCTATAGTCGACGTAGTATTAGTCCCGTAGGACGTTCGTACATAAACAAATAATGCAATGAACATAACTACACATCATACACATACATCACATACATACATCACATACATACAATCACACAAGTTATTTATCAAATAAATCCGAGCCCGAGGAATTCCTCAGGACAACTCGGATCAAATCCCTTTACATACCGTACACCGTTGACTAGATTCGTGCAGTGCAGTCCACTAGAGCTTTCGAGCGCGTACGTCGGGAATACGATCTAGTAATACACGGAACACTAAGCGTCAATCCACATGACAGCACAATTCGGTATTTCCGAATAATATTTGAAGTTCCAGTACTATGTCCCCAGACTTAACGTTTGTTGTTAGTTGAAAGTATCGTTATTAATATTTATAAACCCCTTACTCGTTGTGTGAGTTAATTCCCGGTTTGCATTAGAGCATGAAACCTTACGTTATACACTTATGGTACTTCACTAGGGTTTATTTACCAAACCAAGGTCTTATACTAACCTTAGTATTTTATGTCGTTATAACTATGGTGTATAACTTTATTTCTTGGTATGTGTTTATCTATGTTTGTATGCATTTAGCATAACAATTTGAATAACTACATCCTTAGCCACATAATATTATTTGTGTTACATTTGTTCTATAACGTTATACGGTACGATATTTATGTGTCACTAGACTTTATTACATGTGGTTTGGCAACTTAGGAATGTATCGAAAATAATATACACGTGCGCCACATTTGAGCTCCTTTATTATATACTTTCATTACTCACGAAACTACCACATAGCTTATAACATATTGTAGGTATTTAATTTTATAACACCAAAAACCTTGTGGTAAGATATAACCCAAGGTCTTTTCACACTTGTTTGATTATCGGTTACACATATATATATGTATATCTAATTCCCTTTCACAACTCAACTCACCATCCCACCATTTCCACTACAGATTAATAGATTCATGACTGCATAACCACTTAAACACCCCTGTGAACTTGCTTATACAGAAGTTACTCATTTCAGAAAACAGCTAGAACTGATGTATTAAGTTTGTTAGAATTTTTCCCCTTTTGTTTTGTTTCTCATTCCCGGATTTGGTTTCCTTTTTCACTCCCTCTTTCCCATCTGTTTGGTACTCATTTCATGGTGTTATTACTATCTCATTTCAATCTGTTACAGACACAGAAACAACCCCATTTTGACTGGGTAGAATCTGAACAGAAGGAACAAGAAGACTGAAGCATCGTTTGTTTACTTCCCCCTCAAATCTTTATTTAGGTTTATTGATTTGTTCCCAACTTCCCAAAACTTCATCACTACTACATGATTGTGTTAGGAATGATTTGAACTCGCAACTACTTAAAACAATGAAGCTCCCCTTTCTGAAAACTCACCTAACAGAACTTAGATCGGTAGGAACTGCAAGTACCCGATCTACACAGTTTTCTTTGAACTCCCCTTGCTGGTTGCGAGTCGGTTCCCAACATGATTCACTTATCAGTTACACAGATAGTTAGGTTTTAAACTCCTTAATCACTCAGTGCCATTCACTTATACTCCCTGCAGCTTAGTTATACAGAGGCAGCAAGTTCTGAGACTAAAACCAAAACAGAAACCAGACTGCAGTTTTTTTTTGTTTTATTACCCTCTGTTGTTCACGTGGTTGACCCTCAGTTCTCTCCAACCGTTGTCCCAGTTAGGTAGGTGTACTATGAGGTTTCTAAACCCAGCTTAAACCCATGACATCTTGTTACAGATACAAAAGACAACCAGACTCTAATCCGGTAGGAAAGCTGGTATTGAAACAGCAGTCTGAGATCAACACTGATAGGTGTTCTTGCTTTCTTCCTTATCTGTTTTTTTTTATTTAACTGATTACGTTTCTCCTAACTCTTTACCCACTAGCTATCATCAAGCTTTAACTCCAAACAAAACCCGAGACAGGTCTGTTACAAACACATGAATTGCTAGACACTTATCTGCTAAGAAGCTGAAACTAAACTCAGTCTGCATCAAAAACTGGTGTTTCATTCTCCTTCTGTCTGTCTTTTTGTGATTGCTCATTTAACTCCCTTTTTCCTCCGAATTAGTTACCCAAACAGTTAATGGTCTACCCTGACTTTACCTCACAACAAATCCTCAATCAGTTAGGACATTCCTCAGAAACTATCCACACAGAACTGGGCTATGCTGTTACCGAAAACAGACATGTAAAATTGACTGATTCCCTTGTCTCGTGTCCCCTGGTTCCTGAACTTTTTCCCCAGCTCATCACTCTTAATGTAATGTGTTACAGAGTTCTTAGGATACTCAGCTTATCAACTTAGCATCTACAAAGCTTCTGGAAACCAATTACACAGAAGTGAAAATTTCAGGTTTTTGAGTTCCTTCTTACATCAGTTTTCTTTTCTTCTTCTTCTGATCTCAGCCCCAAGGTATTAGTTGGTTCTCATCATTATCTTGATGTTTAGTGGTTCCTAGGTTTACAGATGAATTAGGACAACACTGTCGGTGTTACTGAAATCAGGATTCCTAAAACAGAAACTAGCCTATGTTGTTACAGAAGAAGAAACAGAAATGTGAAACTGGTTGATTCTCTCTGCAACGTGCCACCTGATTCCTTAATTTTTTCCAGTTTATTCACTCTTAGTTAGGAGTTTCAATACAGTTTAAACTTCGCACAATTTAAGATACTGAGTTAGAGTTACTAAGGCTACCCACACCACAGAAAACCAGAAAATCTGAAACTGATATACAAACAGACAAACAGGAATTGTTGTCTGTTTTCTTTTCTGTTACATCTCATCAGATTCTTAGTTCCTTAATTATTTAGCTATCTAGATCATTGCCTAGATGTCGTTTAGTCTTCATAGCATTCCAAAAGAGACAGGTCTCAACAAACAGAAGACTGGAACTGTACTCGACCCATTTGAAACTGGGAAATAAACTGTTACAACCTCTTAAATTGGCTTTTCTGTTACAGACTTGCTATCAGTTTAATTCCCCCAACTCGCTTTGGTTGTTTAGGTATTAGTTTTAATGTAGTTTTAAACCACAGATACTCCAAGGCCACAAGGGCCACGTCCCTGAAAACTTTTTACACAGAACTTGAAACTGAAACAGGTAGATACACTTAAACTGCTATGATGTTTTCTATCTTTTTCCTTCCACTGTTTATGAATCTGGTTGGGTTTTTAACTCTCCCAAGTGTTCTTAACCATACCTGGGTGTGTTAGCATTTGTTTAAATTCATTTACACATACAACACAACTCCCTCTAAGCCCTCTGTAACCCCTGGCACAAAACTTAAAATCTCAGAAACTGAAAGAAAACTGACAGACAGGCAAACACTGATGCATGCTTCTTTTCTATTTCATAGTTGTTTCATTATGTGACTGTCTCTCCTAGTTGTCTAGCCATCTAATTAAGCGAGCTCCTAAGTTCAAATTTTTTTGAAACAGCTCACAACAGCATGGTTAGCTACTGCAGTTGTCACAGAGATAGGAGTTATCAGTACTATATGTTTCAGTCTTTTAAGTTGCTAGTTAAGTGTTCTTTTTTTTTCCCTTTGCTTCGATTATGTACTCAGTGAGAGACAACTCACCACTTAAACTTCTTGGTTGTCTTCCCCAGGTTGGTCCCTGGCGCAGGTGAAACTTCCAGCACCTTGATCACTCGACATCAACTGAGGAATTTTTTTTTGCTCAATGATTAAACTGATAACCCACTGAAACAGACCAGGAAAGATTGGTTGGAAGTTTACCTGGTTATGTCCCCTTTTTTTTGACACGAAACTGAACTGATGTTACTGAGACTTTGATACACTCTTCGTGGTTTAATCTCTCAGGTGAGGCTAAACAAGAATTTAGGGGTAAAACGAGTTAGCCTATGAACAAAGCACCCGGCCAGAAAAAGGAAAGGATGGAGAACTGGAAAAACACCATCACTCTCTGAACCCATGATCTCACCTTAGCAGTCCTTGGAGATGGTTTGGCTTCAGAATCTCCAGGGTTCCTTCCTCGGTTAGCCTATAGCAGCTTCGCACAGCAAATACACAGACCAGAAGAACTGGTTGAGCGGTTTTTGATCAGACCGAGTAGAGACACCAGACAGAGGTGAGAAAGGAAATGTTTAGGCTCACCGAAATGCTTAAGGAGAAGGCTATGCTCTTGGGTCTTCCCTTCCTCTTCAAAACTGGGTATCTCCCCTGATTTTCCACGTAAAAAGAGTGGGGATTGAAGTTGAGTAATGGCTGAGGTTGTTACCGAGAAAGAAAGGGAGTTTCATTGTTTTAAGTAGTTGCGAGTTCAAATCATTCCTAACACAATCATGTAGTAGTGATGAAGTTTTGGGAAGTTGGGAACAAATCAATAAACTTAAATAAAGATTTGAGGGGGAAGTAAACAAACGATGCTTCAGTCTTCTTGTTCCTTCTGTTCAGATTCTACCCAGTCAAAATGGGGTTGTTTCTGTGTGTAACAGATTGAATGAGATAGTAATAACACCATGAATGAGTACCAAACAGATGGGAAAGAGGGAGTGAAAACAGGAAACCAAATCCGGAATGGAAAAAACAAAAGGGGAACTGGAGTTACCTCACGTAAGATGACCACAACGTTCTTGGTTGCAGTTGGCGCGGGCATGCAAGCGAGAAGAGTTTGGCTAGGACAGAGGTTTAAACTAATGGGTTGAGACAAGGAGGTATGGTTCTGTGGGTTAAACAACGTTGCTGTGAATTTCCAGAGGCTTGGGAACAGCCACGTGTACGAGTTACAAGGAGGTCGTGTGTGGAGATGAATAGAATCTTGTCGCTTGAGTGGGAATAAGGGAATTTGTTTCTGTTTCCCTGCTGATATATCTGAATTTTCTGTATCGTGAAGGGTGAGAGGTAACCGACGTCTGATCCTCTTTTCCTTTCTGTTACCTCAGTAAGCTTGTTACTAAAATTAATTCGTGAGCATAAACTACCGAATTCAACAGCAGCTCAATCGGTTAAGGTCTCGGGTTAGGTACGAAAGGTCTCGGGTTTGAATCCCGGCTAGAGCATGTTGCTCTTTTATTTTTTTGTTTCAGCCTATCACGCCAATTTAATGTATATAAGTGACTGTTATTAATATGTAGCGTTATTAGTTGTAGGTATACATAAACATGTACGACTATTTTTATTTGTCGCGTTTTGGTTATATGTACAATGTTATAATCTTGTAACGTTATGTACATTCACATATTTTTCCGTATGTACATAAGTACGGTAATAGTAAACTGTTCGCATGTTATTACTTACTTGATTGTTTATACCTTAATGTATTAAGGTGTTATGAACTTACTTCAATAAGGTAAGCGTAGTGAGTCACACATAATTATAATCGTGAACGTTAACGTGCCCGGTTACCAGTCTTAAACTGGCGGAATACATATTAGCCAGGTCAAGGAAATATGTTGACCATAGGTTCGATTAAGTGGCTAAATGTTCATATATTTCTTTTGCACCATTGGTTATTATTCACAAAACAATGCACATACATTTGGCTCTCTGAAAACTTTGTTGTGTTCAACTTATTTTTAAGGCATGCTTGGCGTTAATTTAATTAATTATATACTTAAGCAATATTTAATTACTTAGGGGTATTTCAACTGTAATTTTTAGTGGACAATCATATTAATATTACCCGTTATTGTATGTATAAATAACAGCGTACGGGAAAGATTTACTAGAGCGTGAACTGTCGAGTTAGCTGTTATCACGGTGAACGGTATGTTAATTGTGTGGTCTGAATGTCCTAAGGATTATCCTAAGGTCCAGACATTATATGTTTAATTATCAAGAGTGATATCTGTGATTTTATGTATATGATGTGGTGTACTGTATTGTTTAAACTGTTGCGTTGTATTTTATACGTGAACGTCTTATGACTGGAAATTTATACATCTAAACTGGAAAAGACTAACTGACCTTTAGGTGCTATTGAGCCTAACTGATGGTCAACTGTCATAGTCTAAATTCAAGTATTGATTATTGTACTACTGACAAAAGATCTAATGTATAAAGAGAGGAATCCAGACTGTTTCGACTTTCTGGTTATGCATAGTGATCACTACGAGAGACTTCAATGGGGAGTCACTCAAAGGAATCCATCAGCCACATTCGGGGATGGCGGAGGGCACTGCCTGTAACACCCCAACCGCTAATCCTTCCATTATCCTCTAATCAATCCCATACTTACCCTTCTCGCAGCGGAATACTTACTTACTCCCGGCGGGTGATACAACGCCGTTAACCCTCCAAGGTTAACAAGGCTACTATTACTTACCGTTTCGGTCTGATGATTAGAATGAAATACATACATACTACTTACTTTACAATACCAAATACTTAGCTTACATTTGATTACCGAGTATCCAAGTTATACTGAAGAAACCTACTGTGTGTGAGACTATAACTGAGAAGATATGATAACAATAAAAGAACTAGAAAACTCAGACTATTACTTAGAATCACGTATCACAATCGATACACAATGGGCACGTAGTGTGTTCGCCACACCACCTTTACACGAGATTTAAAACCTCAACACGTTAAGAGTACAATCCACTCTTAACCCCTCACACTCAAAGTATATCTCACATTACTAATAACGTTTCAGTATGAAACTGACCTCACTCATGTAATTTTCTATCGCTCAATCCCTATGCGGCGTATTGCCTTTTGTTTTTTTCGGTTCTTTCTCTCTTTCGCCTCTTCTTCAAAACCCGCCTCTAACCCTAGAGTTGCCGTCTCATATATAGATACCGAGACTATAGATTACAGCTCATAAAAGCATAGATTTTATTTATCTTTAACAGATAGATAAAATCACATTTAAGAAATTCTATCCGCTTTGTTTATTTCCTCGGTTTTAGACTGGTACGCGGATCTCAATATTGCTTCTTCACGCTCATCAGTTTGAAGCTGAGTTTGCCGATCAAAATTACATCAACAATTTCCCCCTTTTTGATGCGGCAAACTGTTGAAGTCTTGAAACCCCTTGTATTGATTCCCCCTGAATCTTGTATTACCGTAACTCCGCATGATTGTTCTATCAACTGTTGGCATTCCCCCTCAATCTCACATGCCCTTCTGATAACCTATACTCAGTGTAAAACTCACAACCTCTTGTGCATTAAGTGTGATATGATAGTAACTGGAGATATTAGAAATACAATAAGCCAGACACTCTAAGTAGGCAGTTTGCATCATAAACCCAACTGAACAAAAGTTTTTGCAGAACAGATAGGGAAAACATATAGTTCAAACCCAAAAAAAAAAAAATCAGTCTAATGTGCATCAAGCCATATGTCTAAAACCAGATTGTGAGAACTTGAAAGACTTCCAACCATACTTCCCCCTTTTGCCACATCAAAAAAAAACAGTCATTCCAAAAAAATTGTAAGTATCAAATCGGGAGGGGGGTAGGATGCAATCCATCTAAAACTAGAATTTTTCAGACTGTTCATCTGAAGAGTTAGCCGCAGACAACAAAAAATTTATCTTGTCCTCTAGGAGTTGTAGCCTATTCATCAATCGCTTTTCCATCGCCTCCATTGAGTCCAAGATTGACTGTAACATAGAAGAAGTTGAAGCGGTAGCATGGTCAGTCTTCTCTTCTTGTTGACCAGCCTGTCTCAGTTAATTCCAAGCCCATCTTGGAAAGAGTCGCAACAGCCAGAAAGTTAGTCGGTTGTGCAGAGATGAGGTAGGCATCTTCTTGAATAAGCTTAAAATGACGAAGAACTTTTGTTATCCAGAAAGGATAAGGAATGGAAGGCTTTGAACTATTAACAATCGTCCGCAGATGTGAGATGATAATTCTTGGCAAGGAGAGGCGAATCTTTTTAACTAAGCACCACATTAATCCAGATCAACAACTGGAGTGACCTTGTCACACATATCAGAGCGGGGAAAGATGGTTTGATAAGCAAGCAGATGGAGTAGCCTTGGTAGCACACCCAGGTCCCGTTGTGGGTAGTGTTTCAGTCTTGTACTCGCACGGGTTAACCCAAAATGCTGTACCACCTCAGAATGCGGTGCTACATCCACTTTCTGAGCATTGAACTCAGCTAACCCATCAAGAGGAATCTCAAGAATCATAGCTAGCCATGCCGGTGAAATTATCATCTGTACTCCAGCGACCTCAGTCTTAAACTCGTAAGGGGAGACAAATTCTAAGTTTAGAACAAACGGAAAAAGAAGCTCCGGGTAATAAGAGGTTTCGGAATTAAACAACTTTTCCCAACCTTGAAATTTCACAATGTCCATTAAGGAACTCAAGGAATTCTTTTCTAGCCATTCACAATCTACCAACTTGCCAGGAATAATGTCGGATTCATACATTGTACGAGAGAAAATAGGTTTCTGGGGAAAATCTCGACCTGGGTTTTGCGACCTTTCTTGACGAGCGTCCTTGGCCTTTAAGGTGGACGTACGGCGTGGCACAGACTTCAGCCTCTTCGACGATCGATGTTGCATGACTGGCGATTCATCTCCCTTGCGCTTTGGATTCGCCGAGGAAGCATCGTCGACCCCCTGAACTACTTTCTTGGCAGGTGTGCGCAACCTACGACGTGATTTCGCCGGTGGAATATCATCCTCTGTTGGAACAGCAGAAGAGTCTTCGTCGCTTACTATGGTGGTTTCTTTTGGAGTTGGAGATTTTACTTCAGGTGAGGGTTTTGAAAGAGAATCAGGAACGGTGGTCTGTTGGCTATTCGCAGTGGGGTGAACCGTAGCAAGAGGAACAGCTCCTTCGTAGATTAGCTGTTCGAAAGAGTCCATCGCGGAATTCGAAGGATGTTGAAGAAAAACTTAAGAACAAGGATGAGGAGGAGATAGTGTGGGACGACTGAGAAACTTCGGGAGAAGACGTAACCAAGTGAGAAAGACAGTGAAATTTTGTAAATGGGAGAAAGGGGGAAATAGTGATGAGTTTTTATTATTTGGTAACAAAAGAAAAAAAAATAGAACTTCTCCGGTTGCAGAGCACAGTTGAGAGATCTAGACTGAGACTATCAGAATAAAACATTCAGGAAATTAGGAAGGTAAGCACAATTAATTACAGAGACATCGACCAATATACTGTCGTAGATTATGTCTTCAGTCTCCTTTCATTGATAAACCTCCTAAAGTGGGCATACAAGCAGCAGTACATGTAGATATATATTTTTTTTTTTTGTTAAATTTATGCACAATCACAACTTTTCTTTGAAACGACAAGAGGTGAGAAGTACAATCATATTCCATTATACCTTTCATCACCAAGACTCATACTCACAGCTTAGAAAGTTAATATTAACTGTTTGTTTATGAAACAACACCTTGACTTTTACTCTTCATCCATGTAACGACTTTGGGTCAACTTGTCCAGAGTAGTTACCCTTAGAAAGTTAGATGATGAAGCATCCTATAAGACTTAATTGTCGAATGAAAGAGGCCAAATGCGTGTTGTTTGTGATGTGAGCAGTGGAGTCTCTTGCCTTGTTCATTTCATTTCGTTATATCAGATAACCAATTTAATATTATATCATTGATCTTTATTGCAAATCCAGACATGATGCTTGTGAGACATATCTAGGAGGTGTAGACGAAAGGAGATAAGAAGGACATTCATCGAACGTAGGTATATTTGGTAGACATGCTGAAGTAAACAATAGTCTCATCTCACTAATCTCCGTAACATTTTATTCATGAAAAGACTTAGAATAGAACACTATCATCCATGTAAAACAGCCGGAGACGTTAGAGTTGAAATATCATAAAGAATAAAGATAAATAGAAAACTATCCAACAGGACAAAACGGCAAAACGAAACAAAAAAAATGAATAATAAAAAAAACTGAAGAGAAGAATCTGATCCGTCTCTCACTTGGTATCTACCATGCCAATCTCAAAACGAAGTTTCTCAAAGGTTTCTCTGGGTAATGGCTTGGTGAATATGTCAGCCAACTGTTTTTCTGTGGGACAATGAAGAAGAATAACATTTCCATGTTCAACATGATCGCGAATGAAATGATGACGGATGTCAATGTGTTTGGAACGTGAGTGATGAACTGGATTTTTGGTTAGCTCAATTGCACTGGTATTATCGCAATAGATGGGAATTGGAATGAAGAATAGACCATAATCCTCAAGCTGCTGTTGAAGCCATAAGATCTGGGCACACGCCGCCGCAGCCATATTCAGCTTCAGTCGTAGACAGAGCAACCGATGCTTGTTTCCTAGAAGACCAAGCTATGAGATTAGATCCCAAGAATTGAGCCGTGCCCGTTGTACTCTTCCTATCAGTAAGAGAACCACCAAAATCTGCATCAGTATACCCAGAAAGTGTAGGTAATGAGGTAGCCGTGTAGAGAAGTCCAAGAGACGATGTCCCTTGTAGATACCGGAAAATTCGTTTGACGGCTTTGACATGAGGTGTTTTGGGATTGGATTGGAATCGAGCACAGAAACCACACTTTGCATAATGTCAGGACGACTCGCGGTAAGATAGAGAAGAGACCCTATCATCCCCCTATAGATGGAAGGATCTGTAGACTCTGCGATGGGTTCCAGTCCGAGTCTGAGAGTAGTTGACATCGGAGTAGACATTGGTTTACACTCATTGAACTTATATTTAGTCAAAAGCTCCAAAGTATATTTAGTTTGGCTGACAAAAGTGCCATCAGCTGTTTGGCGAATCTGTAAACCAAGAAAATAGGTTAACTCGCCCATGTTACTCATTTGGAACTCTTTTGTCATCATGGTCTCAAATTCTGTTGTCAGTTGTGGACTGGTGGACCCAAAGACAATGTCATCCACATATATCTGAACCAGCAGCTTATCCGTTCCACATTGTTTGATAAACAACGTGCGATCAACATGTCCACGTACAAACTGTTGGCTAACAAGAAATGTGGTCAATCGTTCATACCATGCCCTTGGTGCTTGTTTAAGACCATACAACGCCTTTTTCAACCGATAGACATGAGTAGGATAGATAGGATCTTCAAATCCCGGTGGTTGAGTAACATAGACCTCTTCCTTGAGGTGTCCATTTAGAAAAGCACACTTGACATCCATCTGGTAAAGTGTGAACCTATGTAAAGTGGCAAAAGCTATGAGCAGTCGAATAGCCTCAAGTCGTGCTACAGGAGCATAGGTTTCATCAAAGTCCAATCCCTCCTGTTGGTTATATCCTTTGGCAACTAGACGTGCTTTATTTCTGGATATCTGACCATTTGAGTCCAGTTTATTTCGAAACACCCACTTTGTTCCTATGACATTCTGATTTTCAGGTTTCTCAACAAGTTCCCATACCTCATTTCGTACAAATTCATTCAACTCTTCATGCATAGCATTTATCCAACTTTCATGTTCTAACGCTTCCTTCACATTTTTCGGCTCTACCGTTGATACAAATCCAAAGTAAGCACAAAACGTTTGTGCATTCGACCTGGTTTGGACTCCTGAGTTCAAATCTGACAAAATGTTGTTAATCTCTATACCTGGGGCATTACGGGGTGTCAGACGAAGCATGACTCCGGCTTCCTGGTTTACTACTGGTGGTAAGACTGTGAGTTCTGGTGGTGCAGCTTCTGAGATCGGAACTGATGATGGAAGAACTTCAGTTCGCACAACTTCTACTTCTGATTCAGCGTCTGAATCATTATCCATGGGTACATCGTCAGCCTTATACTGAAATAGATCCTTTATCTCCTGATGACTCACCCGTCCACCAAAGTTATTCTCGTCAAACTTGACATTTGCGGATTCTTCAACAATCAAGGTGCGCTTGTTAAAAACCCGATAAGCCTTGCTGCTCATTGCATAACCGAGAAATACACCTTCATCACTTCTTTTATCAAACTTCCCTAGTGGATCCTTTCCATGATTAAGAATATAACATGTACATCCAAACACCCTGAAATGTGATATAGATGGCTTGCGCCCTTTGTACAGTTCATAGGGAGTCTTGATTAGAATTGGGTGAATCAAAGCTCTATTGAGAATGTAACATGTGTGTTTATCGCCTCCCCCAGAAACTTGGTGCAAGCCCACTACTATTCAACATAGTGCGAGCCATTTCTTGGAGAGTCCTATTTTTACGTTCCACCACTCCATTTTGCTGAGGAGTTCTGGCTGCGGAATAGGTATGTGTGATTCCGTTTTCAGTACAGAACTGTGACATCTTCTGATTTATGAATTCCGTCCCCTGATCAGTTCTAATAGTCTTGACCTTATTCTCTGTTTGAGTCTGAATCTTAGCAAACAAACTCGCAATCTCACCAAATGTTTGATCCTTACTATGAAGTAGAATCACCCATGTGAATCTAGAGAAATCATCAACGACCACCAGTATATATCTCTTGCCAGACCTGCTCTGAATCCTCATCGGCCCCATTAAATCCATATGAATTAATTCTAACGTCTTGGTACTACTGACTGCATGAGTCGGAGAATGTGAAATCCTTGTTTGTTTGTTCAGAGCACAATCAGCACAGATAACATCGTGACCTATCCTCCTGTGTAACCTTGTTGCGTATTTGAAACCCATTGGAATCAAAAACAACCTCCGAGGGACCCTTGTCGCACACTTGTGATACGCTCAACAGATCATGACTGAGACCCTCTACCAAACTCACTTGATCAATGCAGTTCTCTTTGCCAATCGTTCTTATCCCTATAATTCTCCCTTTGCCATTGTTTCCGAATGTAACTTTTCCTCCTCGATGTTCAACTAAGGTATTGAACTTCTTTTTGTCTCCACTCATGTGTCTTGAGCATCCACTGTCCATCAGCCACCAGTTCTCACATAACGAGGTAGCCAATGCCTAAACAATCCAATCACTGTTTAGCTTTAGGTACCCAAACTAGCCTAGATCTTGTTTTATGATAAGAGTGCAAATGATTGTTGTTTAAATTGGCTCTAGACTGACGCGAATTGTCAATGGAAGATTTCCTAAAGTACAAACTCCTACAAAAACCAATACTATGACCGTGTTTATGGCAATATCGACAGAAAGATGTTGACTTGGAATATTTAGCATATGAGACCTTCCTCACTGGTGTATGAACAGGTGTAGCATTTCTCTTCTTCCCGGTCAGCATCTGAGTTAAATCTGCCTTCCCAGTGTACCAAGCAGGATTTTGTGGCATAGCTATTTCTCTTTCTCTCCTAGCTCTAGACAGATTATCCTCTAACACCTCATTTTGCTTTCTTAAATTCTCATGCCTTTCTTGTAATGTCTTGAATTCAGATTGAACCCAAGCAGGTAGACATGCAACTCTCTCTTTTATTGGTTTGACAAACTTAATAGTAGTTTTTTCTTTAGCTGGAGATTCAGTTTTTGACTCTATGGGACTATCTATTCTTGACAATTTGGACTCCAGCAGTTTTATCTTAGCGACGGCAGTTGTTAATAGACTAAAAATTTCCTTCTTTGACAAAGAATTAAAAGCATCTTCAATGAGTTCAGAACTTACCTCGTCTGCTTCTAGGACCTCTTGCCATCCGTCTTTTGCCATCATGCAGAAGTTCCTATCGGACACCGTATTGATTCTTTCATCATCTTCAACCACAGCGGTCATACACACCTGTGTTGTTTCTTCTGCCTCTGAGTCCTCATCTGACTCCTCCTGTCCCCACGCTGCTGCTGCAGCCTCAGTAAACTTCTTGATTATGTCACGGAAATCATCCTTTGATTTTAACATACAGTCCTTCACCACATGTCCAGGTTTGTTACAACGGAAGCAATGATTTGTTCCTTCTTAGACTTGAATCTGTCAGATCTGGACCCAGACCCTCTTCTTCCGCCGAATATCTTCCTGATTCCGTTAGCTATCATTGTAATCTCTTCATCCTCATTTGCGTCATCATCTTCCTTATCACTTGATATCTTCTTCGCCTTTAGTGCCAAATCCTTATTGACATTCAGACCAACAAGTCCACCTTTCATCTTGCCTTCATACACGGTTAGTTCAACCCCAGTTCTTCAAAGGACAATTTTGACAAATCCTTTGTAGACTCCAAGACGGTAGTGAAGTTCAGCCATTCTTTGCACAAACTATCCAGAAATCTCTCGTTTATTTGAGCATTATCCAGAGTTACTCCGACACCCTTGAGTTCACATAAAATCTTATCAAACTTTTCTATTGCCTCCGAAATTGTTTCGCCCTCATCCATCTTATAATTATCAAGTTGTCTCTTGAGTTGCTTTCCCTTTGCTTTCTTGACTGAGTCTGTCCCTGCGTAAGCCGTCTTAAGGAATTCCCAGACCTCTTTTGCAGTGCGTAAACCCAAGACTTTCTATTGGTCTGAGTCTGACAGGGATGACATTATAACTCTCCGAGCTTGTCGATTCTTGCTTATTAACTTGTTATCATTCTCACCCCAGCTTGACTTGGCTTATCCTTGGTGACTCCTTCTTCAACATATTTTGGTTTTAGGTCTCCTTCAGTTACTACATCCCAAAGCTGAAGATCGATGGAAATTAGTTGATCCTCCATCTGCTCACACCAACTAGTATAGTTGAACTTGGTCAACTTAGGTGGTTTGACACTGTAGGTATTCATCTCGACCTACCCTGAGAAGGTTTTCTCTGAATTTAGGGTAACCTTGCTCTGATACCAATTGAAGAAACCTACTGTGTGTGAGACTATAACTGAGAAGATATGATAACAATAAAAGAACTCGAAAACTCAAACTATTACTTAGAATCACGTATCACAATCGATACACAATGGGCACGTAGTGTGTTCGCCATACCACCTTTACACGAGATTTAAAACCTCAACACGTTAAGAGTACAATCCACTCTTAACCCCTCACACTCAAAGTATATCTCGCATTACTAATAATGTTTCAGTATGAAACTGACCTCACTCATGTAATTTTCTATCGCTCAATCCCTATGCGGCGTATTGCCTTTTTGTTTTTTCGGTTCTTTCTCTTTTCGCCTCTTCTTCAAAACCCCGCCTCTAACCCTAGAGTTGCCGTCTCATATATAGATACCGAGACTATAGATTACAGCTCATAAAAGCATAGATTTTATTTATCTTTAACAGATAGATAAAATCACATTTAAGAAATTCTATCCGCTTTGTTTATTTCCTCGGTTTTGGACTGGTACGCGGATCTCAATATTGCTTCTTCACGCTCATCAGTTTGAAGCTGAGTTTGCCGATCAAAATTACATCAACATATACGAATTACAATCCAGTGCTACTTCCCAAAAATTAAGAGTTATACATTCTCTCCTTACTATCCAATCATGAATTCATTGTCCAAAAAGGTGTACCACATGGTACACCGGCTACACAAAAGGCCTTAGCCGTGTACAACTCAGTACACCGTTTCAATCCTACTATCTACCAAAAGTATCCCATTCCGTCCTTACCCTTCCGTCACGCCTCGCGGGTACCTGTGGAGTAAAAACATTCCCCCTAGGGGGTCAGCTTACGCTGCATATGATAACCGCATACCCCGCGTACTAGCGAGGGTACGCCAACTATTTGGTCGAGTACATGCGGTTCGTTTCATTCATACATACATACATGCTTATTACAATACAATTCAATATATTCATTTCACCAAGCATACATACATACAATACATACAAGGAGTGCAATACAAGTCGTCCATTCATACTTACCATACTCACCGCATTACGGAGATACAATTCTCCATTACATACAAAGGTCTTGTTAGCCTTATTACACACCCGGGTTAATCGGGTGTTCAATACTTTTACTCCGGGTCAATGACTTACAACAGTCAAGACCAATACAAATACAATACTTCTTGCATACTTTACTTCCAGTTAAGTCGGTATGACCTCCGGGCAGGGATTACTACATCCCACCACCGGGCTTTAGGGTGGCCCACTAATCCAGGATGCTACCCATTCAAGGGATTTGGTCCATGGAAAAGATTATAGCCAGGATTCGGATCCAACCTCTTGTGTCTCCTTATCCTCACGCGTGGCCGAAACTATATCGGGCTTCTACTCATTCCATTGTACTCATTACTCATGTTAGGAGTTAGGTGGTTAGGAATTAGTAGAAGTCCATACTTACTTCCCATACATACATACAATACACAAGTACTCATACTTACACATACACTTCATTTCCATTCATACATTTCATGAATTATACAAACTAAATGTTCAAGAGCATAAAACAAGAACAATATAGCTCAAACACAATTAAGTGCAATACAAGTCCGATTCGTGCATTTATCTTATTGGTGATCATATAAGCACACAAATTGGGGTAACCAAGTTAGGATACAGGGCATGAAGAAATCATACCGTTCACCGTCGTAGGGTACTACCGGTTCCTTTGGAGCTCAACTATGGGATTCCTATACATACATGAAGTAGTATGATCAATGATCTATTATTGATCTACTTACTCCTTCATTGATACTTTCAATGTATACTTACTACTCCATTACTTTCTTACTTGGTTATAAAACCATTCTTTCCTTTACTACTTCATAAGCTTGCTTCCTTACACATTTACTTACTTTCTTACCATTATTACTTCATTAGTGGTGTATTACTACTTATATATGCATATGTGTACATATGCATATATATGTAGATATGATTACTATAATCATATCATTAAAACATATTATTTTTTTATTTATTTATTTATTTTGTAAGTGTTTGGGCCGTCCGACCCACCGTCCGACCCAACACCTGGGTCGGACCATTCCAGTAAGTTTCTCGTTCTCTGAAATTCATCCGTCCGACCCAGCACTGTTCTGTCCGACCCATACACCTCTGGGTCGGACCATTCCAGAAGGTTTCAGTTTCGTCATCCAAGCTATGTCCGACCCATGTCCGACCCAACCTCTGGGTCGGACGAAGTCAGAAACTTCGATGAAGGAATTTTTGCCTGTCCAACTCATGGCCCTGGGTCGGACCATTCTAGAAAGAATTATTGTCGTTTATCAAGGCCCGTCCGACCCACGTCCGACTCACGGTCCTGGGTCGGACCATTCCAGAAGGTTTATTATCGTTGTTTAAGCCACGTCCGACCCAGCGTCCGATCCAGGCTGTGGGTCGGACGGTAGCAGAAACTTGCTACAGGCCTTGTTTTCTTTTCCCAATTTCACCCATTGCTTCCCCAATCTTCCTACATGCATCCTAACATGTTTTAGCACCAATTAGGCCATCTAAATCATGTTATTTCATTCCCTAATCCTTTATACAATTCTATACTACTTATACACTATTTTTCAAGTTTCAACCCAACATCTACATTACTTTTCTTCACACTAATGCTACAGATTTTGGTTTTCCACATTATGCTACAGATTTTTCCCTCAACTCCTAGCCTCCAATACTCCCTCAACTAATGCCACTCCTAGCATCCAAAATACATTACCTTACACTCTAGTTTCATCTCATTTACAAACTCATTTTCAAATCTGTTACAACAACTAAACACTCCTTTTAAACTCTCCAAATACTTCCTCTTCTTAAACAACTTAAGTCCTCTCATTCCTAAGTACAATTGGACATAGTCTCCCCTATATTTTTAACATTCTCCACACATTATTTCAGCTGACAAATTCATGTTCTCACAACCTGTTTACACAACACTTCTTATACACACAATTCAACTCCAATATACACATTACAATTCCTGCACATATGCACATACTACCCATTGTTTTCCCAAGCTTTTAAACTTCATTTAAAAGGCTTCAAAAACTGTTACATTCTTTTCTCCAATACACTACTACATTACCACTACTCATTACTCAAATACATTACTTGTTTTTGATACTCAAAACTGCTACAACACAATATACACAACTAACTCAAGGTAAGGGTATTTACCTTGTCTTGTTAGTTTCCTTTCTTTCCTTTCCTCTTCTCTTCTTTTCTTCTCTTTGTTCTCGGTCCCAATAGGGTTCCCACACACAAAGTGCTACAGCACATAATACATACACCATACCATTTAGCATTCATTTTATACTAACCCTAGAATTTGAGTTTTAGGGTTTAGAGAAGAGTGTTACCTTTCAATGAATGGATGGAGCTCTTGACTAGTGAAAGAACAAGATTTCTAGCCCACAAGAGAAGCCATATCGGCTGGAGCAAAAAGAACAAGACATTCAAAACCGAAAAATTCTTAAAATGCCAATGAGAGTTAGAAACGATGGATTTTCGAATTTCTTTTTACCTCAAGATGATAAGGAGGTGAAGGTGCTTCTAATGGTGGACTTGAATCTTCAAATGGAGAATACCCACTGAAATGAAAGTGGTCGTTTTCGATTTTTGAAAAGATGAAGACGTTCTCCTTTGCAAGGGGATTCTAGTGGTATGGTTTTTATGATTTTTGGACAAGGTTTGAGCCTTCAAAATTGAGAGAGAAGGAGAGGGCTGGTTTGGGTTGTCCAAATCGCCATTGTCATCGTTCAAGGAGGAAGAAGAGAGAATAGGGAGGTGAGAGAAATCGAGAGAGAGAGGGATGGGTAGAGGAGAGAGTGTTTTATTTGCCTTTTTACTTATTTCTTTTGTCCTCTTGTTACTAAAGACAATAAAGAAGAGAAATTAAGAGGGAGGGGCTCATCTAATCGGCCCACATATGCACACACACTCACATTTTTATTTTTATTTGCAAAGTGGACACACTAAGTTTGTTTAATTGTATTTTCACCCCACAACTTACCGGTTGTTACAGTTTTCACTAACCGGTACCCGTTTTCCGGAATTTTCTCGTTTAACTAATTTTATTGGTTCTAAAGCTTCACTAACATTTATTAGTGACTATTTAGTTGACCAATACTGTTACGAGTCTATTTGACCCGCTTAAAGTCACGTTTTCCTGGTTCCCTCGAAAAACGCGCTTTAAGGTTCGTTTATGCTTTTAACCCATTTTAAAGGTCCGTTTTCTTTGGGATTTGTTCTCTCATATTTATTTTAGTGTAATTAAGCTTTTAAAAGTATAATTAGCCTAATTAATCACTGTTTTTAATTACGGGGTATTTCACTGCCGTTGGTGCACAGGTTCGACCGGATCGGTCAAATATTATCCAGGGCCATAAGGTCAGCTGGTAACAGTTCTTTTGGAACCCAGGAGACAAACTGTCCATTACCAAAGATTATTGAGGGTTGTCTTGACAGGACGCCTGAGGTGAAATTAATTAGAAAAGTTAAGTGGTTGGCTAAACAGGATAAGGGTCATGTGACCTACTAACAAGAACATTTGTTTTAAAAATGTTTACCTTGTTTGGTGATTGGTTGATTATTGGTTGCTGTGTATTATTATGCACTAATGTTTGCAGGCGAATTGTTATGTGGTTGTTCAATGTCTACAGTATTACTGTTATTCTTGTAAACCGGATTATCTTGTAATGAATCTAATATCAAGATGGCTAAACGACTTAAGGAATCTAGATGACTCAGGACTACATTTAGCATACCAGCATTTCGATTGCTGAGCCCTTCAATGGGCCAAACATTTCAGGTCACTGAAGAAGACACAAGCCGGAGTGTGGGGAAACAGGGTAGCTGCCGTGTTTAATAAACACTTGTAGTTTTATTTTGTATTATAATTTGGAGATTGTTGTATTTCATTTAGTTGCTCATTTAGTTGGATTTGGTCTGTAATAACTAGAGTGCTCAGTATCTGTTCATCACAGCGTTGAGTAGTTGATGGATAGAGTAAGGATGCCTTGTTGCTCACAAGGGTGAGTAATGGCGTGTAACACCAAGGTTAGATAGATTTATTTCCCGCTGCGACGTTATTTACTTATGCTACGACTTGAGACGCTATTACAAGTTTAGGATTAGGGGTGTTACATTGGGTTTATTGTTGGATTTGGAAATGTTTTTCGGAATATCGAATTTGCCTTTATGCCACTTGGGCTTGGACTGAGCGGATCCAACTCCAGATCGTAAAATGATTATCTCTTGAGAAAGTTTATCAACTTCCTTTCGAAGATTATCTCGATCTTGACTAACTTCCTGGATCTTGGAGTTGGCCCACTCAGGCAATTATAATGAAGTGACCTATTTGATGAAATTGACTGGTTTGAGAGAGAGAGCACGCTCTTTCAATTTTTGAGTGATTTGCTCAACAAAACATTTTAGAGAAATAACTTGAGATTCTAAACTATTTAACTCATTCTGCAAAGAACAACACTTGTCAGTGAAAATAGTAAGATCTTTCCTAAGAGAGTCAATCTGAGTCAAGGACTCTTCCTGTTTCCTTTGATTTGATTAAGAGAGACTTGTGGCTTCGTTGAGCTCCTTTTGAAGGAAGTCAACACAACGCCGAGAGTCTTGCGAATCCAATCTAAGTGAACAACAAATGGTCTTGTGCTCCTCAGTTTCATTTCTTTGAGCATACATTGTAATTCTTGATTCTTCGAGTTCTTTAGTCAACTCAGAAATTTTTCTATTGAGACTCAATTTAAGAGAGTTAGTTTCAGAAACCATTTTAGCAATCAAAGTCATAAAACCCATAGGGGATATACGGTAAAGATCTATCTCTAAATGAGATCTCATTACCTTGTTGCCGGGAATCATGGAATAAGTTTGGTAATGTGTCATGTCTTCTTGATTGGAATGTCGGTTAAACAAGGCTCTGATACCACGTGTAGGATCAGACGGCTGACTCAAACCAACTCAAGGTGGTAGTCTGTAAGATGGTTTGACTCAATCAAACTAAGAGTGCAGAAGCTATTATTTTAATGCGAAATGCGGAAGGCCTCAAATGACCTGACTAAAAATGTGTTAAAAGAAAGACTCGGTCGAACTCAAGTAGATACACACAATAAACTATTTTATTTCTAGCCAGGAACAAAAACAATTTACAATACCCACTTAGTAGTGGAGTTCTACTTCGTGTTTCTCACTCACACACCCTATACAACTCTAATCAGCTCGGTGATAAGTGTAGTGAAACTATACCTACCTGAACTAACTTACTTTAGTACTTTTCTCTCACTAGCAAACAAATATAACTCTCTTACAGATCTTTTTTCAAAAAAATCTCTCAGAAAGCAGAAGTGACAAATGACAATTACAATCCTATTTATACACAACTAGACTTGACCGTGCACAGAATTAGTTCCTAAATTTTCAGAAAACTAACTTAGTTGAGCGCAAAACTTAGGAGAGACGCGCCCAGTCTTCAGGCGACTTCCACATTGAAAGAATTCGGACACGCGTCAGACCTTGGGGCGTTGGGAGTTGACACAGTCACTCCTTAAATTTCACAACGGATTAAGGAAGTCTTTCATGCTTTCTGGTTGAATAGACTCGGTTGTGTTTTACAGCACGATTGACTTCGTTGTAATGGTTGACTATCTCAGCAACATCTTCATACTCCAACAAAGTATGTGTGTTGTAACAAAAGCAGCGAAAGGAGCAGCTACCATCACTCTAGCAGCCTCATGCCTCACGTTAAAGTGAGAGAGAATCCGAGTAATGCAACAGCTGATGAGTAGTCAAGCTTCTCTGTTACACCAACATCTCTGCAACTGGAACAATAGTGATATGAGTCAACTGGAGGCGAAGTTCACTTCATGAGACAAATAGAGAAATAAGAAAGAAAGCACAGCCGACATTGCTATTCTGAACCAACACAAATGAACTCAAATCTGTCAAAGATTGTGACAAGTGATGAAACAAGTGCAAATGGATCAATCAGACTGAATTAAAATCCATGACATCAAACTTGGCTATTGAAGTATCCAATTGCTAGCTTAAGTTCCTTCACATTGGATTCAAGTAATGATTAACGATGCTTTAAGAAGAATAGGTTAGCAAATTAGAAACACAAAAACTTACCTACTATGAAAAACAGCACTCCATAGCCATGAATTCATCGAGATGAGTGCATAGATGTGCCACAATGAGGCGTATTCATACAGCGGCTTCTTATTTGGGTTCACAGGTAACTTATTAAGGAGAAGACTGAGAAAGGATAGCCATCATTGAAAATGCACTGCAAGGTTTGAGAACAGAGAAAGCAACGGAAACTGGTTCCTGAAAAAAAGAACATATTCAGGCAGGCAAAGATGATATATTAAGATTCTAAACCAACAAACATATTATTCAAAACCAGCAAACCTGAATTCCTAAAACACGCTTAAATAGCCATTTCCCATGGTTACTTGACGGGACCATATCCATGTGCTTCTCTTTCCTTTTCTCTGTTGTCCATAAAATAATACTTGCAACCGCTTCGGCAGCTGTACTGCTTCAACTGCCGAGAAAGTGCTTCTCCAGTATACCAGTGGGCCACTACTGAAGCATTATCTGGAGAAGATTCACATTCTGAAAAGCAGGTTTCCCCTACACATCCAGTCTGTTTACATTGCTTGATGCAAGACCTAAAGTCCAGAACAGCAGTATTTTTACATGACGCGGGTAGATCTTGGTATATGCATATGGAAGATTGATGAACACAAGAAAAGTTACTGAAACTATGAAACTATAGATACAAATATGCATGATATTGTATCTATAAACAATCAGCAAATAAAAAAAAGGCGTTAGAAATCATCCCAGAATGACACAGCAACTCAGAAAGACATATTTGATAGAGAAACCTTAAGACCAACATCTTAGTATCACGCAGCACATTGTATATCCTGGGACATCAAAAAGCATGACAACGTTTCACAAATCAGGTAGTGTATAGCAATGAACTCTGGAAATGAGTAGCAGATGGGTAGGAGGATTTTAGAAACAGCCTCCCTTTGCAGAATTGCTACTTAAGTGTTCTGGCTGCAAATCGACTTTGATGGCATTTGGCGGGGTTGTGGACTTGTACTGTCAGTAGACACCAGTCGTTTAGTGACAAGAACACACACAGTTGGAGGTGAAGGTTCCTAATCACTGATCCTATGATTATGACACCAGCGCTTAAGTTTAATTGTAGGCCCATATATAAGATTTGTTTGGTTTGAGGAAAAACTAGAAGAAAGGAAAACAGGAACCCATAAAATGTCCCTCCAGAAAAAACGCTTCGAGAAAAAAATTAGTCAACCTAACACATTAGATCCCAAATCCCCTCCCCCTCCAGAGGAGAAAAAGAGTAATTTTTAACGCTTTATTACTCAGATAAGTAGAGTTTAAATTTGAAACTCCAAAATAGAAACCATCAGAAGACCATGACAATAGGCATGCATATAGCCATCACAATAGTTCTGAACCCAACCAAAAAGTTAATTCGTGGACTTTCACTTGACTAAATGAGGGGGCATTATATGGGAACCAACGCAGGCGAAATACAGGCCTTCAATGATCTCTCTCGACTCAGCTCAAAATCGTTTGAATTAAAGGCAATGAGAGACAAGAAGTCTTAATCGCGGAAGCACATTGTTTCTCATCTTCAAAACCCAATCATACCCCAATTTTCAAACGCCGACATATTCTACAAAATCTAACAGTATTCTATTTGGTTTCATTCTATAGCTCATTACACGCAGCAGGTCAAATTGGAAGCTGAATTTGAGAGCAAAACTGTACCAGAGCAGCAGAAATAATAACTGAAAATGTAAATAACTTGGGGCACATATGCATGACAAATGTCCCATACAATTAGTAACACTTACTTTCATAAGCTAATACTGATGCTGTTCCTTTTCAAGACACGTTTCACTAGTGTCCCGTTTTCTAACAAATGCTTCTCTGAGATATCAAAAGAAAAGTAAAATGCTTAGGAAGATGATTGATGCACCATCAGTATTTTAAGCAAATGCTATTTCAAACTATTCAGAAACAACAAAAAGTGAAAAGAACGCAGGCTGAGAACACTATATTTATGGTGACCAGGAAATAAACATCAATCTTCATTTTTAGAAAGCACTCGCTATGTGTTTATGTCACAGATAAAAAGTACACAATTATGATTGAGAAACAGGATTGCGAAATACCAATCTAGCATAGGCCGCTCTGATTACACAAACCTCATATTCTGAATCATGTTGGAACAACCTTGCAATTTCTTGAAAGGTTAATTGGAGTTTGAGCACCATCTCCGGAGGAATTCCACACACTGTTTAAGCCATATGCCCTGTTCATTATAAAACTCAATTCTTAATATGTACCACAGCTAGCCATACCAATTGAGGAAAGAAAATTGATTAGCAAATCCGGAGAAGAAATGAATAGATCACCTATATGTAGTATATCTACAGTAACTATGAAAAGGTAAAACACGTAAAATACATACCTCAATCAATATTCTTCATGCCATGGTCTCAAGAGCAATTACTCCATTACGACAATGGTTTGATCCATAAGAGTTTTACTACGAAGAGATCCAGAGTCTTTCATTTGTTTTGCTAATACTTCCAATAGGAAGTAAGTGTTAGTCAAAATTTCAGTTGAAGCGTCTTTCACGGCAAATGATTGGAATGTACCTCCAATATCCACTGAAGCATACTCAGGATCTTTCCTTTCATCATGATCCCCCACAAAAGTCTTCACAGGTGCAAATTTGCCCCCATCAGATCCATACATATTACTCGTTGTCATGTAAAATCCTGACTTTTCAGGCCTCATTTCCAACAATTTTGTGGCTGCCCACTTCTCCAATTCTATGTTTTTGGAGGCCTGACAAGCTCCCAGAAATGTAGCCAATATTTCCAAGGTTGGCTGGTAAGGCATCGTTGTTATGATTGCTTGTGCTTTTCTTAGCAAGCCGGCTCTTCCAAAAAGGTCAACCATACATGCAAAATGCTCAAGAGTGGGATCTATGTGATATTCACTTGTCATTTTTTTAAAAAGTATCTGTCCTTCATGGATAAGACCAGAGTGACTACATGCCTTCAAAACGGCAACCATTGAGATCTCATCTGGTTTGATATTAGATTTAATCATCTCGTCAAAGAACTTCAAAGCAATCTCTCCTTGTCCATGTGATCCATATCCAGATATAAGAGAGGTGTAAGTAATTTTATCTCTCTTGATTAATGCGTCAAAAATTCTCTTTGCCTGCATAATCTCACCTGATTTTGCATACATACCAACCAAAGTATTAGATGTTAGCAAGCAGTCCTTCAGTTCTTTGTGCTTAGTAATATAGCAGTGGAACTCTTTACCATATTGGAGATTGGCCATTTGGGCAACTAAAGGAAGAATACTTGCAATCGTCACAAAATTGGGTTTGATCCCAGAAAGCAACATTTCCCGAAACAAGAAGAAGGCTTCATTTGGTCTATCCATGTGTGAATAACCAGAAATCATAGAGTTCCAAGTGACAATACTTTTATTCTGCACCCGCTGAAAAACTATGATAGCATGTTTCAGATCTTCACATCTTGAATACATAGTGATTAAAGCATTTTGAACATTTTGATACTCATTGAAACCACCACGAAAGGAAGCGGCGTGTATTTCATTGCCTATCCTTCCAGCTTGCAACTGAGTACAAGCATTTAAACAGATAATCATGCTAATAGGATCCAAACGAAGACCAAAAGCTCTCATCCGAGAAAGAAACTCAAGGGTTCCTTCAGAGTTGCCTCTCTTCAAAAGACCTCCAGCCATCGTATTCCATGTAATAACACTAGCATCACTAAACTCTTTTAGCATTTTTTCAAACAGCACAAATGCTTCATCCAACATACCCATCGAGGCGCAGACTGACGATGGAGTTCCAAGAAACTGCATCTCTTTCAGGCAATTCGTCAAACAGCCTACGTGCCACCTCTATTTCCCCACATTTCGCATACATCGAAATCAGAGCATTCTGTGCAAAGAGATTCCACTGACGGGTGCAGGCATCAACGGACCTATGAACCTCCATACCAAGTTCCAGATTGAGATCCTCACCACACGCCTTGATAACGGTAGGGTAAGTGAACTTATCAGGCTTAACTCCGAGGCTCAACATACTTTGGTACAAGGATAAAGCATCCTTACAGAGCCCATTCCTAACATAAGCTGATATCAACACATTCCAGGGCAAAGGGTTGGAGGTACGTGAAGATTCCAGTATCACGTCTGCTTCGAAGAGGAGATTGAACTCTGAATAAAAGGTAACGAGCCTAGGTAGTAGATGAGGGTGCCGATGGACTCCTAAGCTAATGACATAAGCATGGAGCTGAAGGCCTTGTGGAAGAAAACGATAGTCGGTGGCACATGCTTCAAGGAGAGACGAAACAGGCAGCACGATGAGATGGCAACGCTGTGAGCAAGAGAATGGAGAAGACGAAAATGCAAGGTGCTGGACAAGGGAGAAGACCCTGAAAGCTTCGAATAGAAGGCCTTTGCAAGCACAGTTTCTTACAGAGTTGAGAAGAGAGTCGAGCACGGATACATCCCTATCTTTCGAACTATCAGATGCCGGTTCAGACTCATAAGAATTCGAACAACGAGTATTTCTTAGTTCCTCGAGATGATTTGCACTTTGTTTCCAATTTTTAGGAATGCATTTTCGGATGTTGGACACCAGCACACCTTCAATAGGAACCCGAGGGCGAAGACACGAAGGCATCCAAGAGAAATGCCACACAGTATGATGAACCAATCCCAATGCTATGATTGAGCATTGAGATAGCAACAGAACCCACAATGAAGAATAGCTTTAAGTTAAAATGTCGGATGGTAGAGAGTATATATACGCACAATGAAGAGTACCAACAACGAGGAAATTTCAAACTGAAACAATATGCCAAGGGAAGAAAAGGAAGATAGGAGTTGTTGACTCCAAAACAAGCAGAATCTTTGATTGGAATTTTGTGGTTCCATGACAGCCGTTTTCTTTGTTCAACCATGCACTTGTTCACTTTCACAGCAACAGATTCCTGCCGGTGGCCAAACTGAAGCTGTAGCGAGGGCGACGGGGGTGCTGTGCGGTAGCGGGTCCGCCTCCAATTGGAAAACAGTAGGCACAAGCGGAAGGCCCTACTCGGGAATTTGGGTTGTAGTAGCGCTGGTGGAGGAAACCTGCTTCCCCGTCAAGTGTTCGATAAAAGACGGCCATTTTATTTCCTGATGCTTCTGGTCTCTAGGCTATACGAATAAATTTCCCTGGTTATCTTAAGTTTTGGGTGAATCGTACGACATATTTTAGGTTTCATTTTTTTACGAGATATCCCGTGGTTTTTCATTATAATATTTTTCTAATGTCTCATTTTTATTATGAGATGTCCCTTCATTCGGATTATGATATATTTTATATTTTTCATATCTCGACTTTAGCATCAGACCATATGCTCTGCGATAACTTTAGAGGTTTATGGTCAAACTTTTTTAAATTTAAAATATGAACATAATGCAAATGATTAATTAAAATTTGAATTCAATTTAACAAACATAAATAAAATTTTAAAAATAAATTAAAATAATTAGAATCATAAAAGTTTGAAATAAATAGAAATGACTAAACAACAAAAAGTTAATTTATTAAAATGCATAGATTATTGCATAATATAAAACCTATTATAGCAGTGACTTAAAATCTCAAAAATTTTATATCAATTACATTAAATATAATAAATTATTAAATAATTTTATGAATTATAGTAAAAATTAAATGATTATATTTTATAGTTTATTTTTCTAAATTAAAATTAATAACTTTTTCTATGTACTATATGAAATTGTTACTTTTAATATTCTTTATATTATTGTTATAATTTTTTTACAATTTTAATTCATATTTTTCAAAATAATGTAATTTTTATTTTTAGTCATTTCCATTTATTTAATTTTTGTTTTTTGTTTATTAATTATGTTCAATTTTAATATTGATTTTACTGAATTTATATGAATTTTATTTTTTTGTGCATTTTATTTAAGTTTTAAATCCAAACAAAATTTTTAACGATATATCCAGGGTAAATTGAGATATAAAAAATATAATATATCATAATCTGAATGAAGGGTATGTTGTAATCAAATTGAAATCTTAGGGGTATATCATAATGAATAAAACCTCTCAGAGATACATGGGTATCTCGTAATGAAAATGAAAACTGAGGCTCTGTTCGGCATGGCTATTTTGTGGTTGTTTTGTAGCTGTTTTGGTCTAGTTGTTTTGGCTGGCTATTTTGTGGTGTTTTGCTGGTTGTTTTGTGGCTGTTTTGAAAACTAGTGTTCGACATGCGGCGGTTTCGTCTGACTGTTTTGAATAAATTATTTATGTTAGTTATGTGCAGTGCGTTTACCGTTTTCGGTGTCACAATTAAAAATTTTATATTACATTTTAAAACAATGTTTTGTTAATAAAGTTAAAATATATGTAAATATTCAATTATAGCCTTTAATTATTATTATTCTTTATTAATATTTTAGTGACAATTAATTTATAATATGTATACATATTAATTTATAAATAAATTTTTTACATATATTTGAAAAAATAAAGAAATAAACCATTTTATTTAGAGCAAATATATTAGATGTTATATATAAAAAATTTTATGGATTATACATTAGTATTTAATACAACATTTCAAATGTATTAATACTTACAATTATTCTAATTTTTAATGGAATAAATAATATCATTGAAATGAAAAAGCAATTCTTCCTAATAATAAAATAATTGACCATAAGCGATATATATATAGCTATCACTTACTATTTTATTATTATCTATTTTAATTGTTGATAAAATATTTATTTTAAACATATATTTGTAGTTGAAACAATATAATAAGTTTGATATACTGACAAACCATAATAGTTTGTACAAATAGTTTTGTAATTAATCATTACTTAACAAGTTGAATACTTATAATTGATATTTCTGAAATATACTATAAATATTTTATACTCTAATAATTTTAATATAATTGAAAGTTTACATCGTAATTTTTATTAGTTTGTTGTTTTCCTTGTGGAATATTTTATTAAATTTGATAGATAGTAACAGTTTTAAGAGACTATTTATCCGTATCTGAATATAATAATTAATTAGAGAAGTTTATTATTGTTTACATCATGCAAAAAAATAAACAATTTAGTTGTTAAAAAATATGACCTATACGGAGATATAATTAAATATTCAGATTTTATACCTTATTTTTAGCAATATAGGCAAAGGTAAAACTGATTATTATGTCATTATCATGTACCCCTTCTATCCATAATGCAAATATTTTTTTTGTTTTTTATTACAGATTCTATAAATTAATAAAATATTAGAATTACTCAAAATAATTTTTAGTATAAGTTTTTAGAAAAACACTACTAGTTTAAAACTACGGTTCTATATTATTTTCATTAATTTATAATTTAGTATACCAATATTTATAAAAAAACTAAAAATAAAAAGGAAAATAAACTTTTTTATATATTAATCTATATATTTCAATTTTAATTTAATTTTGTGTCAAATTTAATATACAATATCATTTTTAAAATATAATTATAAAGATTGATAATTTTAATTAATTTATTAAAAATTAATTTTTAAATATTAATTGATATTATTAACATATTCTCACCTCTTAATTACATTTTTTTGGCTCCGCCCCTGTTTATGGTATTTATTCTCTTTGCAGCATAAACTGTTTGTTGTTTTGTGGTTGTTTTGTGCTGGTATATTTGTGACTGTTTTGAAAATTGTTGTTTGGTAGTGACGGTTTGACATTTTTTTAAAAGTGCCACATTTATACCACAAACATACTAAAACCGAACGGAGCATGAGAGGTATTTTGTAAAATTCACTCACGTCAAATCTCCCTAAAAAGGGGTTGATTAAACCTCTACAGATCCGACGGCTGAAACAAAAAGAAAAGTTGTTTCAAATTTATAATAATACCAAACACCTGTGAGTTGACTCAGTTGCTTCCTCGCTTTGAAAAGGAGCCGAGAGGTTGGTGTGCGCGGGTTTTATCCTCGCGAAGAAACCGACAAAAGAAATGCCACTTGTCCTTCTTAACTACCACTGCCCGAAGCATACCTCCCTACCGCCCCTACAATCAAGCTCTTTCCATGGCTACCACGGAGCGGAAAGAGGAGGCTACAGAGTGACCGCGCGAGTCTCAAGGACCGCGGTCTCTTCATCATCGTCGTGGGGAAACCAAACTCAACCACGCCCGGTTTCAGTCTCAAATAATCATGACATTGATGCTGAAATTGAAACACCGCCGTCTGGTAGCTCGGCGCCACTCCCTCCTCCGTCTCCATCTTCCGCTTCGGATGTGGTGAGGAAATTCTATGCGGGAGTCAACAGGCACGATCTTTCCTCCGTTGAAGGACTCATCGGGGAGAACTGCGTTTACGAGGATCTTGTTTTCCCCGACCCTTTCGTTGGGCGCAAAGTAAGTACGCGAATGATCGGTATTTAAGCTCGGAAAATTTTGATTGCATTGGGTTTAGCTGGAATTCGTGGAATTGAATCTGGACTATCATGTTTCGCTTCTTAGTCGTCCAGTTGCTCTTCCCCCCTCTGAAAATGATCATGTTTTGTTTGCAGGATATCATTGCATTCTTCAGAAAGTTTACTAGCGCTATAAGCACTGATCTACAGTTTGTAATTGATGACATATCTGAAGAGGATACTTCAGCCGTGGGCGTTACTTGGCATTTAGGTCAGTTCTTCAACCTTATAATGTCTTTGCCTCTTCTTCCGTGTTAAAAAAATATATATATTCCTGAATTTTGTTTTTAGTCAATCATATTTTGTTCCTACTTAGTTGCTAAAGAATATGTCAATATAGACGTTGAGTCTATTTAGTTTTATTTTATTCAGTTTAGTCAAAAACTGTTACTATTATTTAGCTGACTTTGATCATTTAGCCGTTGTAATTTTTACTATAAAAGGAGTACTGTACTCCCTCGATTGATGCACTCATTAGACTTCCTCCGTTCATTAATATCTGTCGTTTTAGGATGTGATTCTTGTTCAAAAATATCTGTCATTCTAGCTTTTTGACACACTTTTTTCCACTTTTACCCCTACTATTCAATATAAAAGTAATTATTATCTAAATGGAAAAGTAAAAAGTAGGGGCACATGCGTCATTATCCTACTTTTCTTAATAAGTGTGCAAGTTTCTAAAATGACAGTTATTGTTGAACGGAGGGAGTAATATTCATCAGTATTATTTACTCTCTCATGTCTGTCTGTTCCTTTTTTCTATCAGTGGTATCAGCCTTATTTTTGTCTTTAAACCAGCCAGCCTCCACACCATTTGTAGCTACAGAAACCATCCTCATCCAATGTAACAATCGTACAGAAAAGGCTTATCTCATTTTCTACAGAAGGAAGCCTACTTGTCCTTTCTGTACAAAAGCATTGTGAGAGTTTTTCATACGTGAGTAACGACAGAGAAAAGGACAATAGTCCACTGCCATCCCATCGGCTGGTGTAGCCCATACACTCATTTTCATTTTTTTATTCTTCTTCCATATCGTTGCTACACAGAACGAGAGAATTACAAAACCTAAGTCCACTATTTATTTTTGGTACGTAGACCGGGTGAGAGCAGAAAAAAAAAGTAAAAAAAATCGAGTGTTGTGTCCCACAAAGAGTGACAATGAACGGTTCATCAGTACCAGTTCGAATATATCTATTCCGGTATTAGACGGAAAGAGATTATAATCGGGTGTCAATAAACAGATGCGGGTGATATTTGATTATAACACGAGTTATTTACGGTGGTAAATGATGGCGTTCCGGAGCTTGCGACAAATGCAACAGATGCTCAGAAAAGTACCCACAAGGAGAATACAAAAAAGGATAAAAAAGCGCTCTACTTGATTCATCAAGTGTAAATGATGAAGTATCGAGAAGATAGATGCAGCAACTATGTCAAAAGAAGCTTGGGATACCTTTGGCAAACACTTAAAGGTTGCAGAGAAAGTCAAGAAGGTAAGGTACAAACCTTACGTCGTCAATACGAGTTACTGCAGATGGAGTCTTCAGAGACGGTGTCAAAATACATCAGTTGAGTTCTGGCTTTGACAAACCAGATGAAGATTAATGGAGAGGCGCTGACAGAACAGCAAGGTGGAGAAAATCTTGCGGTCACTAACCCCCCAATTCGACAATGTCGTGATAGCAATTGAGGAGGCTCATGACACAGCCAAGATGACGTAGTGAGGTGACGGGAGTTGCAAGTACACGAGTAACGTATGAATGAGAGAGAAGATAAGAAGTCAATCGAGCAAGCATTGCAAACTCAAGTTTCCCTCGCGATGAGCCAGATGAGAGCCAAAAGAAGAAGCAAGGTGGTTCCGGCCGGAAAGGAAGAGGACGTGGATCATATAAAGGCCGAGGTGGCTAAAAAATTATGGAGGCGAAAGAAATCAAAATGACGGTGAAGATAAGTCAAGATCCAACCGTCAACAAAATTACAATGGAGGTCGTGGACGTGGCAAAGGTGGAGAACGAGGAAGGTATGAAAGATCCGATATTCAATGTTATGCTTGTCAAAAGTATGGTCATTATGCCTCAGAATGCAGGAGTAGAGGCAAAAACCAAAGGGCAAACTATGTGTAAAATAGTGATGCCAGTGATGATAATGACCATACACTCCTGATGGTAACAGACGATGGAGAGAGTTCGGATAACCAAACTTGGTTCCTTGACACCGCCTGCACCAATCATATGTGTGGAAAGAAGGAGCTGTTTTCTGATCTTGATGAGTCGGTTCACACCACGGTAAAATTTGGAGATGAAAGTAAAATCCCAGTTGCCGGTAAAGGTAAAATTCTCATCACTTTGAAGAATGGGGACCACAGGTATATTTCTGATGTTTTCTATGTGCCCAAGTTGAGAACAAATCTATTAAGTATCGGCCAGCTACATGAAAAGGGGTATAACATGAAGCTTAATGGTGGCAAGCTTTCTATTTCTAATGAAAAGGGTACATTAATTCTCACTGCGGCTATGACTAGAAATCGTATGTTTCCAGTTGATATCTCTAGTGGTGCCTATCATTGTTTGTCTACGATAATCTCTGACGATTCATGGTTGTGGCACTTACGATTTGGTCATATAAGCTTTCATGGCTTGAAGAAATTATCCCGAGAAAATATGGTGAAGGGTTTACCAGAGATCAATCACCCTGAGCAGTTGTGTGAAGCTTGCACCGTCGGAAAGCATCACCGATCACCGTTTTCAGGAGATGGAAAAAGAGCTAGCCATCCTCTTCAGTTGGTGCACTCTGATGTATGCGGTCCAATGAGTACCATGTCAAATGGTAACAATCGGTATTTTCTTACATTTATTGATGATTTTTCTCGGAAACTATGGGTTTATATGCTGCAGAAGAAATCCGAGGTGTTTGAATACTTCAAAAAATTCAAGGCTCATGTAGAACGACAAAGTGGTTACTCACTAAAGGTGTTGCGTACTGACGGTGGTGGTGAATATATCTCAAATGAATTCAAGGAGTACTGCGAAGAACAAGGGATAAAGCATGAAGTGACATGTCCCTACACCCCTCAGCATAATGGTGTTGCTGAGCGGAAGAACAGAACCATCATGGATATGGTGAGAAGCATGTTGAAGACCAAAGGGATGCCAAATTCTTTCTGGGCGGAGGCAGTCTCTTGTTCAGCATATATACTGAACCGCTCTCCGACGAAAGGTGTCTCAGGTCTTACTCCTGAAGAATCATGGACCGGTGTCAAACCAGGAGTAAAACATCTGAAGGTATTTGGCGCCATCGCCTATGCCCATGTTCCAGCGGAGACAAGAAAGAAGCTGGATGATCGAACCGAGAAAACCGTATTCATTGGATATGAACGGGGAGGATACAAGCTATTCAATCCAATGACGAAAAAGGTAATATTCACTCGTGATGTTACCTTTGCAGAAAATGAATCATGGGATTGGAATAGAAGTGGTGCCACAGATCCCAAGAGCCGTAATATCTCACTTGTTGAAGAGTCAGAAGAGTCAAATCCAGAGGGACGAGACTCAACACCTGATCAAGTTCAAACAGATGCTAGGAGACCACAGCGTCATCACCGACTGCCAGCACATCTTCTAGATTATGAGGTAAACCTTGATGATGAAGATACTGATGATGAAGAGATTGTGCACTTTGCTCTATTCGCAGATCTTGAGCCAGTGACAGTGAAGGAAGCACTTCAAGATCCAAAATGGATGGCGGCCATGCATGAGGAAATTGAAGCTATTGAGAGGAATGGTACGTGGGTCCTTACAGATCTTCCACCAGGACAACAAGCCATTGATGTGAAGTGGGTCTTCAAGACAAAGATGAAGCCCAATGGTGAGGTGGAAAGATACAAAGCAAGATTGGTGGCGAAAGGGTTTAAGCAGAGACCCGATCTTGATTACCAAGAAGTCTTCTCTCTAGTTGCTCGAATGGAGACTATTAGGCTGATTATTGCTTTGGCTGCTCAAAATCGGTGGAAGATTCACCAAATGGATGTGAAGTCAGCCTTCCTAAATGGCCCACTTGAAGAAGAAGTGTTTGTCAAGCAGCCTCCTGGCTTTGGTAAATCTGGAAGTGAAGGGAAAGTATACCAACTGAAGAAGGCTTTGTATGGCTTAAAACAAGCACCCAGAGCTTGGAATAAGCGTATAGACGCCTTTTTTAGCACGAGTGGCTTCACCAAATGCCCTTCCGAGCATGCACTGTATGTGAAGGTGGATAAGTCCGGCGGTATACTAATCATATGTCTGTATGTTGATGACCTGATTATTACAGGCAACCGTCCCATGATGATTGAATCCTTCAAGAAGTCAATAATGAAGGAATTCGAGATGTCTGACCTTGGGCTGATGACATACTTCCTTGGCATTGAGGTGATTCAAGGAAGTGACAGCATCTTCATCTCCCAGAAGAAGTACGCTGCTGATCTCTTGCAAAAGTTCAAGATGTCTGATTGCAACCCGGTAAGAACTCCTGTGGAGGTTGGAACCAAATTGTCAAAGAATGAAGAAGGAGCCTATGTTGATCCAACCTACTACAAGCAGATTGTTGGCAGTCTTAGGTATCTTACTTGTACGAGACCGGATATCACTTTTGGTGTTGGCTTGATCAGCAGATTCATGGAGACTCCCAGATCACCACATTTGCAAGTAGCAAAGAGAATCCTACGCTATGTGAAGGGAACATACGACCATGGACTATTTTATGGGTCTACTAATGATATTTCTGTTGTAGGATATTCTGATAGTGATTGGGGTGGAGACGTAGACGATCGGAAGAGCACTTCGGGATATTGCTTCAACTTTGGAACAACCGCATGCTCATGGTCATCCAAGAAGCAGTCCATTGTTGCCCTATCAACTTGCGAAGCAGAATATGTGGCCGCAGCAACAAGTGCCTGCCAGGCTATGTGGTTGCGATACCTAATGGATCACATCAATATGCCACAACAGAAGCCCACAACGATCTATGTTGATAATACATCTGCACTTAACTTAGCAAAGAATCCGGTTATACATGGCAGAAGTAAGCATATCGAGACCCGATATCACTATCTAAGAGATCAAGTTGCAAAGACCAAGATAGAAGTGAAGTACTGCAAATCGGAAGACCAAGTTGCTGACATTCTCACCAAACCTTTAAAATATGATGCATTCGTCAAGCTGAAAGAAAGGTTGGGGATGAGTTCTATAAAATTCAGGATTAAGGGAGGATGTTAAAAAAATATATATTCCTGAATTTTGTTTTTAGTCAATCATATTTTGTTCCTACTTAGTTGCTAAAGAATAGGTCAATATAGACGTTGAGTCTATTTAGTTTTATTTTATTCAGTTTAGTAAAAAACTGTTACTATTATTTAGCTGACTTTGATCATTTAGCCGTTGTAATTTTTACTATAAAAGGAGTGCTGTACTCCCTCGATTGATGCACTCATCAGTAATATTCATCAGTATTATTTACTCTCTCATGTCTGTCTGTTCCTTTTTTCTATCATTCCGGTCCCGGATTGTTTTTCTTCATTGTTTGCTCAAATAATAACTCATTGTACAATTCTACGTTATAAGTTGAAATTTGATTACAGAATGGAAGGGAAAACCATTCCCTTTTAGCAAAGGATGCAGTTTTTATCGGTTGGAGGAGGTGAATGGCGCACGGCAAATCATGTACTAATTCCCTATGCAAACTAAGACGTTATTTCTTTTGTTACTGTTATGTTACTTCTATATGAAATTTGTAACTAGTGCCTGTCATCCCTCAATTTGGTTATTGCTTTACTTTACGTCCGATTGAGTTGTACTTTTATGATACCTAACTAGAAGATTCCAATTGCAGTTATGCTCGTGACTGTGTAGAACCTGCTATTAAACCTGGGGAATCAACTTTGGTGAGTTTCATACTTATCTCTATATGTAGTACACTTCGTTTTCGGTCAAATTTATGTGTAGGTATCTCGTGGTGGTAGTCACTGTTATGGGCTAAGTGTTGCCTGGGAATTCAACAGGTTATCATAGGTGCCGTGGCTTGGCTTCTCCAGCGGTTCCCCTCGCTCGTGAAATGGTTATAGTTTCTTATGAGAATAGAAGCAGGGGGGAGTGTGTTGTGTTTTGATATCTGACCAGACTGTTTATTCATTTGGGCTGTGTAAATTGTGAATCTTACGTTCGCCATTTCTTCAGAAAACTGTGTACATGGTGGGGTACATTTTCACTGTCTGCCGTTGGCAGATTCAGATTATATGTATATGAACTTATGAACCATATTATGTCATTATTTGTGATATGCTGACAAGAGTCGATTTAGCATTATCAAGGGGTACATTTTCACTGTATGCCGCTGTAAGGAAACTGAAGTAAATTAAACTCAGAAAAACATGGTCAATGCTAGTCCACATTCAGACAATCATACCTATAGCCCGTTACATAGAACCAATAAGAACTTAACATACATTCTCCCAGCTGAATCCAATACAATGTCATATAACGATGAAAAAAAGAAGCTTGGCCGTTTGAGTGGCCAACTAATCTTAACAAAAACACCTTTCTCACCAACCTAAAAGAAACTGAAACCGTGGCACCAGGTTCAATATAACATAAGCTCAATCTCCAATACTCACAGCCAATAAGTCTAGTTTAAATCCCCCCCACCCAACAGCAAACAACATCATCCATTCCATGTTTCAGAATATGTTTTTATTTTGCTCATTTTACCTTCCTAACCTTCTTCTTAAGCTCCAATGTTCTATACTTGGCATCATCTCGGATGAAACTCCACCATACATAGGTTAGGGGAATAGTAGTCGCATGCCAAAGAGCATGTGCGTCCACGAACCCAGCATATGGAGGGAAGTCATACAGCTCCAGAAGCATAGCCAACCCACCTCCAAAGACCACCAACCATAGTTTCCAGCGTGAAGGATGGCGAGTGATTCCAGCCCACGTTGCCCATATCAGAAGTTGTGTCACAGCCATCACCACACAAACTTTCATGTTCCATCCTACCATATACCATACAAACATTCATTACAAGATATCCTAGTCCTGCTATGTTGAAAGGAAAAGCTAAATCACAACTTGCATTATTCCTTATTTTCCTCTTGTCTTTTAGGCTTTTTACTCCAATCAAGTAATTCATCAGTGAACACTTTGCTCGTCCTCCTTTCCTAAGGTTTCGCTGACATTTTGATTACTCTTAATGAGAAAGAGCGTAAAGAACGTGATGTTGAAAACTGAATCAAAACACCTGAAGAAATGAATGTGATAAGTTGAGATCTTACCATAGTCTAACTGATAGAAGTTTATATAAAGTATGTGTGTTGTTACAAAAGCAGCAAAAGGAGCAGCTACCATCACTCTAGCAGCCTCATGCCTCACGTTAAAGCTTCTTAGTATAGCCAGAATGAGAGAGAATCCGAGTAATGCAACAGCTGATGAGTAGTCAAGCTTCTCAGTCACATCAACATCTCTGCAATTGGAACAATAGTGATATGAGTCAACAGCAGGCGAAGTTCACTTCATGAGACAAATAGAGAAATAAGAAAGCAAGCACAGCCAACATTGCTCTTCTGAACCAACACAAATGAACTCAAGTCTGTCAGAGATTGTGACAAGTGATGAAACAAGTGCAAATGGATCAAACAGACTGAATTAAAATCTATGACATCAAACTTGGCTATTGAAGTATCCAATTGCTAGCTTAAGTTCCTTATTGGATTCAAGTAATGATTAAGTATGCTTTAACAAGAATAGGTTAGCAAATTAGAAACTAAAAAACTTACCTACTATGAAAAACAGCACTCCAGAGCCAGGAATTCATCGAGAAGAGCGCATAGATGTGCCACAATGAGGCGTATTCATACAGCGGCTTCTTATTTGGGTTCACAGGTAACTTATTAAGGAGAAGACTGAGAAAGGATAGCCACCCTTGAACATGCACTGCAAGGTTGAGAACAGAGAAAGCAACCGAAACAGGTTCCTGAAAGAAAGAGCATATTCAGGCAGGCAAAGATGATATATTAAGATTCTAAACCAAGAAACCTATTATTCAAAACCAGCAAACCTGAATTCCTAAAACACGCTTAAATGGCCATTTCCCATGGTACTTGACGGGACCATATCCGTGTGCTTCTCTTTCCTTTTCTCTGTTGACCATACAATAATATTTGCAATCGCTTCGGCAGCTGTACTGCTTCAACTGCCTAGAAAGTGCTTCTCTAGTATACCAGTGGGCCACTACTGAAGCATTATCTGGAGAAGATTCGCATTCTGAAAAGCAGGTTTCCCCTACACATCCAGTCTGTTTACATTGCTTGATGCAAGACCTAAAGCCCAGAACAGCAGTATTTTTACATGACGCGGGTAGATCTTGGTATATGCAGATGGAAGATTGATGAACACAAGAAAAGTTACTGAAACTATGAAACTATAGATACAAATATGCATGATATTGTATCTATAAACAATCAGCAAATAAAAAACAGGCGTTAGAAATCATCCCAGAATGACACAGCAACTCAGAAAGACATATTTGATAGAGAAACCTTAAGACCAACATTTTAGTATCACGCAGCACACTGTATATCCTGGGACATCAAAAAGCATGACAACGTTTCACAAATCAGGTAGTGCATAGCAATGAACTCTGGAAATGAGTAGCAGATGGGTAGGAGGATTTTAAGAAACAGCCTCCCTTTGCAGAATAGCTACTTAAAGTGTTCTGGCTGCAAATCGACTTTGATGGAATTTGGCGGGGTTGTGGACTTGTACTGTCAGTAGACACCAGTCGTTTAGTGACAAGAACACACACAGTTGGAGGTGAAGGTTCCTAATCACTGATCCTATGATTATGACACCAGCGCTTAAGTTTAATTGTAGGCCCATATATAAGATTTGTTTGGTTTGAGGAAAAACTAGAAGAAAGGAAAACAGGAACCCATAAAGTGTACCTCCACAAAAAACGCTTCGAGAAAAAAATTAGTCAAACCTAACACATTACATCCCAAATCCCCTCCCCCTCCAGAGGAGAAAAAGAGTAATTTTTAACGCTTTATTACTCAGATAAGTAGAGTTTAAATTTGAAACTCCAAAATAGAAACCATCATAAGACCATGACAATAGGCATGCATATAGCCATCACAATAGTTCTGAACCCAACCAAAAAGTTAATTCGTGGACTTTCACTTGACTAAATGAGGGGGCATTATATGGGAACCAACGCAGGCGAAATACAGGCCTTCAATGATCTCTCTCGACTCAGCTCAAAATCGTTTGAATTAAAGGCAATGAGAGACAAGAAGTCTTAATCGCGGAAGCACATTGTTTCTCATCTTCAAAACCCAATCATACCCCAATTTCAAACGCCGACATATTCTACAAAATCTAACAGTATTCTATTTGGTTTCGCTCTATAGCTCATTACACGCAGCAGATGAAATTGGAAACTGAATTTGAGAGCCAATCACTAAAGCACAATGCACAAGTTTTTCGTCCAATGCCCAATATCAATACCATGGGACGAGTGATCTGAGATTAATGTCGTGTACAATTGGATCCGGATTCAACTCCTAGATATTCAGTTCTAGAAAACTACAACATGGTAAACAGAAGAAAATGGAAAAGCAAGCAAACTATTTATTGAAGCAAAAGAAAAAAAGTACGGAAATATACACGACAGGCCAGTTAAGATATGGTCTGTAGTATCCAGTCAAATACTAGAAACAAACCTGTAAACAGAATCAGCATCTCCGGCGCTCGCATAAGATTCGACAAATAAACACGAGAGTAGCACACAAAACACTACCCAGTAACACCACCGTCGATCCAACATCTATCTGTTGTGAATCTAACAAGAACTAAAAAGAGGAGAGACAATAGTTTATTAAAGCCGGCAAGAATTCCGCCAGGCAACGACCAAGAGGGAGAAAAGGAAGCAGATCAAGCTGAACAAATAGCAAAAGGGAGTGAAAGGGCGAAAGAATTTCCACCTTTGAGCTGAAAACGATGACTCTGGAGAAGGTGAGGTGAAGGCGGAAATGAAATCTGGTTCGTTCAATGTACTGGGCTTTAAGAAGACCAATATAATTCGCTTCCGTTTGAAAAATCAATTGCTACTGGATCACTAAGTATTTATACGCCAACTTGGCAATTTTACCCATTATTAGTAGTCACCGCACCGGCATAATTCTCGACATTGTTGGCATGTCGTGCTAATTCGTACTTCTATCAAGTCAACATTCCCCATCAGCTTACCTACATTCACAACCATTTCAATCATCAAATTTCAATTTAACCTTTTAATTATAACACCTTTACAATCGGTCCATATATTATTATTTTGATTAAATTATTCGGCCTTGAAGATTTAGGATAATACGGTTAACCCGTTGTGTTTATCACAATTATTGGTAACCACCTTATCTCTGACTATGAGTCGCGAACTATAATTCTGGTATCAAGACGTTAACTACGTGTTGACACGCCAGCTTAATCACATTAATAATAACATGTTGGATAAAAAACGCTGCTTAATCAACATTGTTATTTTCCTAAAAACATCAACCCTACCTCGAAAATGCAGCTGAAGTGGGATGATGAAGAGTTAGACGATGTTGATTAAGCAATTTTATTGTCCGGCCTGCATTATACATGTGATTAAGCTGACAGGTCAACACATAGTTAACTTTCTAATAACAGAGTTATAGTTCGGGGACTCATATTGAAAGATACTTTAACCTCAAGATGGTTACCAATAATTATTGATAAACACAAAGGCTAACCCAACGCATATTTACCAACACAAGTTGCCCTCTACACTTATCTTAAAAGATAATCCACAAAATATTAATGGTTTCCATCACTCGCCGTAAACTGTTGGCAATTATTGTCATGATATTATTGCAATTAGTAAAGTAGTAGTATTTCGTTTTTAAAAAACTGGCAATTACTACTGATTAGCCAAAAAAAAACCCTTATTCTTTATGGCGTAGCTCTCTCCTGCCGTAGCGTCTTCTCGTCTTCCTCCCCATCTCTTCTCTCGCGTCCCTACATTTCCTCTCCTCGCTTATGTAATTTTTTTACGCAAATCGAATCGGTCTGGCAAGTAGTAACAACACAATAATCCGGATTATCTACACGAATCGATCTGCAAAGCTCGCGTCGCTTAACCTAGCATCCTTTTCTTTCGGTTTCTCTCTGAGTAGTAACAGACGGTTCAACACGGTAAAGCGGGTCTACAGGTGACAAAGAGATAGAATGGAGCTACCGAGCTCCCCAATCAGAACATGTAATGGATTCTTGAGCTTCAGGCTCTGGCAATGAAGAAGAGCACGATACTGATTCCAGTGTCCTTCGTGGAAGCTTAGAAGGCATGATTCCGCACGAGATGCTAGTGGTTTAAATGGCTCATGCTCCTCTTCATCTTCATCACAATATGATAAAGCCATCTACCAGGTTTAACTCGAAAGAATTACCATGATTTCTCCTTTTGCTTGTTGAAAACATGCGTATCATATTCTGTTCTCATGTGATGAATGATCTTTGTTACATTGAGCCTGAAGCGGCTATTGATATGAAGAGAAGATGCATTGTATGCAGAAATTTTGATTTGAGATTTTGGTCAGAATTTTAGAAAACCTAGGTCTATCCGTCACTTAGAAACCTCGTGCTTCGACTTGGAACATCTAAGTTGGTAGCTGATTCATGACGTCTTTTTATATCAATTTGTTGTAAACTGACGATGGATTACTAAGGCATTCGTTTGTTGGTTATATGCTTGGTGATGTGAAACATGTGAGAGGACACGTATTGGATTTCAAATTAATGAGACAAAGCAGTTTATGTTCGGGTGTTTTACTCCTGTTTCACTTGAGAGGGTGTGGCGAACACTCTTTTAATGACGTCTTCAAGGTGTCTCTGAACTCTGAAGTCAGTCTGGTTTTAGTAGGTAGAAGGAGAATTATTACCTTAGTAGGTTGAGAGTGTGACCATTGATCTGAGCTGTGTATTTGCCACTCTAGCTATGTAGGATGAAGAGAGAGAAGAAGGGTAATACGGTAAAGGTTCAGATGTTTTGGCTACAAAGCAGACCTTGCACTTCATCATACGACCGCAGTATATCCCGTGTTTTATTTGGATCATACCTATATCTTCTGAGTTAAAGAGGACATCTGGTGTGTTTGCTGAAAGTGCTTGGAATGGTTCTGTTTCCTACCTTCTATTATACATGTTGGGTAGTCATGTAAGCTGTTATGATGATTTTTTTGTCCTTTCTTGAGAACAGATCATGCTCTATGTGTATGCAGATATTAGTTCTCTATTATGTATCTGCTTAGTCGCTGAAGTTGCTTTTTACTTCTTCCGACAATTGACTAGGTTTTAGGAATTTCTGTAGTCCTGGTTCTGCTACTATGAAACTGAATCTGTTCTTGTTTGACTTTTTAATTGTTACTTATGAGCTGTTTATTGATCTGAGTATTAAAATTCTTGGACTTTGTTTCACCTTTATGTATGCATCTGGAGGACTACCTACATATGGCCAGTTGCAATTGTAACTGTCTACAGATCTTGAACTAGTTAAATATTTATTTTTTTTGTAATAATTCATTTTCTTCTATCACATTATTATTCGCCAGAAATGTGCTTCCTCATTCCAGGATGATCACTTGATCTTCTACTGCTGGTGTATGTTTGGGTAATATGGGTCTACACAATTTCCTTTCTTTACTTGGCTTTCTTTATTTTTCAACAACTATGGCTCTTCTGTTGTGGTAGGGTGCGAGTTGTCATTTGGTCTTGAATGGAACATTTGTTGATTTGTAAGTAGGCCTTATTGGTTGGTGATCTTGGGCTCTGGCTTCTTGTTCCCTTTAGCATTAACTTCAATTGTTTGTAACAAGGGAACTTGGCCTCTTCCTTTAAAGGTGGTAATAGGTTGGACTGAGAATTACAAATTGCAAAACTCATTTCAGTACTGGAATCACGTGTGATGCTGGTAAGATTTAGAATAGTCAACACTTGAACTTAGCAGGATGTTGACTGTTTGTTTAATCTGTTCTATATGCAGATTGTTATCTGGTTCAGCATTCCTACTGCACGAGCTCCAAGAACTGATAGCAACAACAATGCACTTGCCCTCATTGTCTTGTTCCAATATGTTCCAAGGCTGTATTTGATCTTTCCATTGAATGCTGAGATTGTAAAAGCACTGGCGTGGTCACAAAGACTGCATGGGCCGGTGCTGCACATAATTTAGTGCTATACATGTTGGGTATGTATTTTCTTTCTTTTGTTTGAAGACAATCCTATCCTTGCAAATGTATTTTGTCACTTGAAATTACACCACTCACTTACCAACCGGATTAATTATTTCTTTGTTATTAAGCATTATTTTGGTTCATGAGCACTCTCCGAACCAATACACTTGGTTAATGGTTAATTTGAATTTTTGATCTCATAACATTTTTCTTTTTGCAAATCATGTAAAGCTTTTTATGTTGGTTCTTCTAGTAAAGACTAGCTTTCTAAGGTGATTACACAGCACAACCTTCATTATGAAGAGATCTTTTACTGACATTATCTACTTTTGCCATGATTTTGGGAATGCAGAGCCACTGATCTTGCTGCTGTTTATATGGCTAGAACACTTGCAGTCTACTCAACAAACAAATTTTAAAGTAAGTTATTACTATTTTATATTTTATTATAGTCACTAATGGATGGCCTATTGTATGCTCTGGACTGTTATAATCTGCTCTGAATATGTTATTTTTGTCAATCAGTATATTCTGTTTAGCGAAGAATTTTCGCTGAATCTTTTTGAATCAATCTAACTATATTTGATGAATATTTTATCATTGATTTTCATTTTAAGATGTTCTTTAATTGGAGTGCATTGGCTATATGGAGGTGCATAGCCTCGGTTTCAGTTGTATGGTGCACCAAGCATACCCACTGAGTTGCTAGGACTTGGAGTCTGTTTGTATACAATCTCTCATTTTGATCATTTTACTTTTTCTCTCAAATTCAGGTGAACTCTTACGCAGATGGAGTTTTTTTTGTCATAGCTTCTAGAAATTTTCTGATGTTCATGTTTGTCAATTTTATTAAAAGTAATGATTCCACCATGCAAGCACTTTAGTAATATGTTAGTTTGTTTCTTAATATCATGAAGGACTGAGATGTGCTCTTTCGTTCTACAGCATGCCCCCAAGATACTATCTTTTGCAGTTTTTCCGCCGCGCTTGTCATTCTGGTATGTTTTATGTGCTTATTTTAAGGATACTGTTATGATGAAATGTAGATACTTTGTCTTATTGTTGACTTGGTATTTTTGTCTTCAATGATATTGATTGGTTTAAACAACCTCTATTGCTATGATGATGCTGGTTCCGGAGTAAACAAAACTAATTTATATTTTACTGTTTTGGGTAAACTTTTGGGTCTAAAATATACCACTGTATACATAGTTTTGGCTAGGAGAAGGAGGTATGCTGTGTGCTTGCATCGTTACCAATTTGATGATTCGGCTTCCTTACTAATTGCCATTACATTAACATATCGCTTATGTATGTATTTTCTTTTTTGTGTTTGTCCTGTAATTTCAAAGTCTTTTAGATTTTTGGTTCACCATGTTTAGGGTCGACCTTTACCACCAAGGTGATGATGAAGAGGATGAGGAAGAATCAAGTGAATATGAAGCTTTGCTAGATAAAATTGGGAATAAGTCAACTGCTCTTAGCTGCCAAAGATGTTTGCTACAGTTCATGTTGGTCCCACCAGAAGATAGTATTTTTGGTAGGTATCTGGCTCATTTGAGTCATTTAATCTTACTGGTCACAGAAACTTGCTGGCAGCTTAGAATATATATGCCATATGTTGGTTACCAAATTGTCAATTGGGAGGGCTTGTTCTGTATTGATGACAGGTGACAATAGTGATTTTTCTGTTAATGACCTTGTTTGCTGCAGTGATCTGAATTATGATGGGAAGAATCCTATTTTTATGTTTGAATACGAACTTGGATGTAGTTGAATATCAATGAAATGCAACTATATTTCTTGATTTTGTAATCAAATTAGTTATACTTTCACTTGTTATTCATTATTAATGTGTAGATTTGGAGAATGAATAAGGTGAGTGTTGAAAGAGTGTTGAGGAATAGTGACAAGAGTGCTAAGTGAGTGTATGAAAGTGTAGTGCTAGGTGAGTGCTGGGAAAGTGCAGTGTTGGGTTGTGAGTGTGCGAGAGTGTTGTGAGAGTGTTATGAGAGTGTTGTCTAAGCGTTGTGAGACTGTTGTGAGAGTGTTGTGAGACCGTTATGGGAACGTTGCAAGAACGTTGCGAGAGTGTTGTGAGACCGTTGCGAGAGTGTTATGAAACTGTTGCAAGATCGTTGCCAGACCGTTGCGAGACCGTTGCGGGTGTGTTGCCAGAAAGGAAATGAAGATGGCAAGTGACAACACTTAACATGTGTTGGCAAAAGCGTTGTCGGCAATGGCAACGCATATTTCTATCTGTACCAACACTTTAAAAATATGTTGCAACAGTACCTGGCAACGCGATCTAACACAACGTTTTGTTATGCGTTGGTAAAGACCCTGACAATGCATAAATGTGTTGCAAAAAGTAAAAAAAAACCGTTGTCATAGACCATTTCTCTAGTAGTGGGTTAACTTTATTATCCCAAAACTTTAAGAGAGTTCCAGTAATTTACTCTATTATTTTCTAAGTAATTTCTTTTGATTCTCTAGCACGGAGTTGACTAGATTTTTATTGTATTTTCTTTGATTTTCTTAATACTTTAAGATACTAATTTATTAACTAATATAAATTGATATTCTATTTTGTATTTTTAATTATATATTTATTGTTTTTGATTCTTAGATATATTATTTGTTTATGTCAGTAATTCATTTTAGAATAATATTATTATTGGGTCAAAAATTGAATAACAATTAGTTAAAACTAAGTACTAATATTTCAATTAATTTGGACACTTTTGATATATATTGTTGAAGGAAAAAAACGTTCCATATAAAATTTCAAAAGAGAATAATCTATCTACACATTCGTTTCGAAAAAAAAAAAATCATGATCTCTACTTTACAAAACATAAAATAGCTAAAACTTATTTAAACAAAAATCTGGTTCAAATTTTTATTTACGTTAACGAAATAACTGTATAACAAACCACTATAATGTGAATCATATATGCAATACATGTGCCAATACTTAAGAACAAAGAAAAGTATCAAAAGGGTAAAATAGGAATTAAGTAAAATAATTGGTGAACTTAACACTTCATTTGGTGCCCGAAGATATAGTGTTTTTGAAATTGTGCACGAAGGATATAGTATTGCTTTGGTCACGTGCCAAAAATTTATTGAAGAAGAAAATGAGAAAAAAAGAAAGAAAGAGGAAAAACATGTAGGGGCGCCAGAGAGTTGGGGTTGAGTGGGGTTTTGTTATTAGAAGAAAGAAACAACTTTTTATTTCAAATGTTATAACTTACAAAATATAAGTGCAAAAAAAAAATTATACCCTTGTTCATCATAATTCATGCTCTTCAAAACAAGATGCATTATGACCTGGTAATTTGGGTAACTCAGTTCGGGTTTGGTTTGAGTCAATCTGTAGATATTTACTATTTGGTTCATGTAACACTCTTACTTTACGATCCGGTCTTAACCATGTACTTAGCACAATCGATCTAAACTTAATAAGAAGAATGTGGCGGAGATAATATAAACAATCTACTAACACGGGTGCTACCGCTGTTACTCACCCATGTGAATAACAAGGCTTCCAATACGTACACAATCCAACAAATGTTGTGATGACCAAGAGATAGTTATACGCAATTTACAATATTTAATCCAAAATATACAACCTTATACAATCCAATGAGTAGTCTAAGCTATACTAACATGTTCTCCTAAATACTATCTGAGACGCAACCTGAAATACAATTGGTAAAGGTAGTATACCGCTCACTACCATATCCCGCACTTCAACGGCATCTTTGATTATTTACCTGTAATATATATGTTGGTCATAAAAGGCTCAACACAACTGCTGAGTATGCCATCATGCAACCGTCATGTAACCTCAAACCTCCTTGAGTTAATTGGTCGAGTTAACATGCGGTTCCATTTTCATGCTATTCCATTTATATAACAAGTCTGTAATGCAATACTTAAACAACTTTCAATATCTCATCCAATCAAACATAACCACAAAAATTCCACATATGATCATTCATATAAACAATTCAATAAGCAGCCCAGATAATAACAATACGAGAGTTAATCTAAATGTATCTCGTTGCTTGGTGTAACACCCCAACTACAAACTCCACACTTAACAATTAATCGTAGTGGAAATTACATCATAAACACTAATCAAAAGGAGCGGTGTTACACGCTGTTAGCCACCCACGTGGCTAACAAGGCTAATACTTACACAATGTACCGGTCTGATGCATGGACTAGATTACCGAGCACTTAAACACTACAATACCATTCCATTTCTGAACCGAGTCAACTCATTTACATTACAAACCGTAACGAGTAATTTACAATTTATTGCCGATAACAAGTTCAGTCTCACTTTACTAACAAATATACTTAACAAATCATACACTACCCATGCTCCGCCATTCCCGTCCTACTCTCGAACGAAGGGCTGCTTCCTTGTACCTGAAAAGTAATGGGTGGCCCCAAAGGGGCTCAGCACCTTTGCTGGTATGGTAATCGTGCAGCCCGCATACTACCGGGCCACACACAACTATTTGTCGTCTGAGCATGCGGTTGATTATATTTAATCATGCATGAAAAACTATAAACACATATCCAATCAACAGGTTACAAATAATCAGGTTAACACATCATCACTTGTTAGATCACATTATTGTGTTCCTAGACCCTTGAGGGTTTCCACCTTAATGGAGCTAATTTCTTATTAGACAACACATACCCATTAATCGGGCTACACCTATTTACTTCTTATAATAGCATGGGATTGGTTTCGGTGATCAACGTACACAAACATAACACACACATCACATAGTAACGTATACACAACATAACTCGGGATCAAGTCTCGTGAGGACTCGGTCTGAAATAGGAGTTAGCCAATATTATAGAGCCTAGAGAATATCCTCATTCTCATGGCGGGCTCATTACATAACACATTACCGTTCTTCTTAGAGAACGTACACTTTACTTAAGATGTGTCGGACGTAATATAGATCCGAACACACCGTACACATTTACTTTACTTAGATGTGTCGGCCATAATATAGGCCTGATCACACCATACACAATTAATTTACTTAGATGTGTCGGTCATAATATAGACCCGATCACACCATACGCAAATCCCCCTACCCCGAATAATAGTCAAGGTAAGAGAGCCAGCTATAGGCTCGTGGGAGATTGAATCCCAAGAAGGAAAACAACCGAACAAAGACGGAGTTGAACCAGATGTAGATATCAACTCCCAAACACACGCGCACGACCGGGACTCCCGGATTCCTCACCCTCCAAGTTATACACTAGTTAGAAGCTCCCTCCATGGGACTTAACACAACAAGTTACATTATAATTAGTGATGTTTGGTTAGAAACAAAGGGGAGGTAAGATACCATCCGACATACATGAACACCACAACAATCGTTACATAAAGACATACTCGAAGGGGATAAACACAATTACACACAACAACAGTACACAACTAACACACGGATAGCCGTAGTTAGAACGTTCCCGTAGGTTGGGTCGTTAAATCCGAATGCCGATCTCTTATGCGATCCTAGGGTCGGTTAGCTACGGCTTAACACATATTTGAGGTTAAACGGTATCGGAACTAAATACGCCACATAAATGAATTACTGTAAATTCATTTCATGCTTTATCTTGCAAGGTGACAAACATACAGAAAAACAGGTTGGCATCCAGTGTAACCCGGTAGAACATAGGTTGCAAGAAAACCATACCTATCACCGAGGATTTACTCTAACGCGTCACTTCACGCTCCTCAGGTAATTCCCAAACAACTGGTATTATTTCAAATGTTTTTATTAACACCAAAATCTTACGGTATGTAAACTTCTATTACTCCCGTACTTAACCCCGTTGTCCCGTTGTCTTTTCTTTACTCATGTGGTTTTTAAGTTTTCAACTTCCACATTCATTCTAACACTTGGTTATGCTTTTAATGACCTTTACAAGTCACCAAACAAGGCCTAATCATCATCTAAAACCATCCCCAATCGATTCCCCATCATTAAAACACTTTAAAACACTTTCGGTTACATTTTTGCACTGGTCCGGGTTTGTGTCCAGGGTTACAAACCCGGACCAATCCCGGAAGTAACATTCTGCCATGATTTTGCATTGGTCCGGGTATGTGTACCGAGATACAAACCCGGACCACATGCTGGGATAACTTTCTGCCGTGTTTTCATGCTGGTCCAGGTTTGTGTACCGGTTTGTAAACCCGGACCAGCATTAATCCTGTTATATTTTACAGTTTTTGACTCTGTTTCAACCCCAATTCTTACCTAATCTTTTCCTAATCTTCCCACATGTAATCTAGCATGTTTTAACACCTTAAAAACACTTAAAACCTCCTCAAATCATTGGTCAAACTTACCACTCAATCCTTGGTTAAATTCACACAGTTTGTACTTAAAAATTCTACACTTGCACATTGTTGTATTTTCAACATTCTCATGACAGATTACCACTTACTCTCAACCCATTTGACCATTCCAAATTCATTCCTAGCACATTCATCTCTATTTCCCAAGTCACTCACCATTTACAAAGTCAAACACACTAAGCTCTTTCCTAGAATTTTAAGCCACAAAACATCAACTTTTGCTACAGATTTTTACACCACTCTAATTACTTCTCCAACTAACACCCCAAGGTGTTTAACCAACTAAATCAATTCCTAACAACACCTAGTTAACCCTAGGTCATAATAACTCACCAATTCACCTAAATTCCTTAGGTTTCTACGGAATTTCGCCATAACTCCGTTACCAAACTAACACAACCACTAGTACAAAAATGGTCTATCGCAACACCCCTACCGCAGCGGTTGTAAAAACAACCGCTGAGATAGGCCGTTTTTAAAAATCCCGCAAACCTATCTCAGCGGTTGTTACTTACAACCGCTGCGGTAGGGTCAATTTTTTTAAAAAAAAACCTCTATCGCAGCGGTTCCTACTAAAAACCGCTGAGATAGGTGTTTTTTACTAACCTATCTCAGCGGTTCTTAGTAGGAACCGCTGCCATAGGGTCTTTTTTTTCCCCAAATCAAGCTTTCCGTCACTCTCCTCTTCATTCTCTTCTGTCAATCGAGAATGAAGCAGAGCGACGGCGAACTCGATGGCGATTCTGAGCAGCTGACGCCTGTGATTCCTCCACCACCGCCACCGTCTTCTTCCTCGTCGCGCCACCGGTACTCGCCGCCGTCTCCGTCGCCAATCCTTCCGCCAGGAGGTCGCAGGCGTCGATCGAGATTGCTGCCAGAACCCTAGGTTCGATTTCCGAATTCGAACTTTGAAATCTGTTAATTATTGTCTTGTTGATTGAATAACTAGTTGTAATATAGTTATTGATTGTTAGTTTAGTTGTGTGTACATAATTTGAATATAGATAGATTATTGAACAAGTATAAATAGTTGTGCATATAAGGTGTTCGATAAAATGCCTGAGTTGATATTTTTGCTGTTTGTGCCCTCTGCATACAACCCAAAGTTGTAAAAAACGGTACGGGAATATTGCGTCACTATTACAATGATGCTAGTGATAATGCATCCTTGTTTCTTCAGTAATATATTACTAGAGATTATTTTTGGAAAAAACTACTAATGTTCGATAAGTAAGTTACTTGATATTTTATAGTATTATAGTACTTGTCAACTGTACGTGCTATATGTAAGTGGATGTTGCCCAACCATATGTTTTTTATCCATTAAACTCAGATTCTGATAAGAGATGTGATATGTTATTTACAGGTTATGTTAACTTGTGTTCTTTTTTTATTAGGAATAATTTTATAATTCTGGAGCATTGATCTACTTCAATCTTAATTTAATGATTGTAACCATATTAAGTTGAATAAATAACAATGTCAGCGTGTTCGTTTTTACACTCAGATTTTTAGTTGACATAGTTATTATGTTCGTAAATATGAAGTTAGTTTTTTAGAATTTGTAATTATTAATATAATTATTTTTCTAAAATTTACACTCATTAAAAATATTCTTTTTAGTAACTAATAATAAATTATCTTAAATAATTTTTATAAAAAAGGTAATTTTTTAAAAATATTTTTATTAGTTTAATTTATAAGTTAATAATAAAACATCTTAATTAATTTTTAAAAAAATTAATTTTTTTAAAAAATAGTTTTATTAATTTATACTTTTTATTAGTTAAGTTTATAGCTATAATTTATCTTAATTAATTTTTATGGAATTTGCGGTGACTATATTTTTTCAGTCACACTCTCTCATCTCATTAAATTAATAATGTATTTTATACGACCATCATGGAGACAAAAACGATGATACATTTTTTCCTCATATACATGCTTAATATGATAATGCTTATAGTAATGGATTTCTTGCCCCCCCTAATATTATTACCTTGCTTCACCGCTGTCTACAGTAATTGGGGTGGTCTCTGTGTCTCTTTCTTCCTCATTGCTTCTGTTGTGCAGTGCAGACGTGTAATCATGAGTGGATAGAACTGGAGTTATTAAAATAAAAGGGAAGAAATTAAAACTCAAATTAAACGTCGGGCTGCAAACAAATCCCGGTCGTGGTAGTATAGTAAAGTGTAAGCGACCGGATATCGAACCGTGGTACTAATGGGAATTATTAAGTACCTAAGCGTGTCACAAAAAAGGGGGAATTAATTGACTTGTTTCTGAAAAGTAAATAACAGATTAATTAGGTGAATTAAAGTTAAATTAAACGGAACTCCGGGTTCAGGTTAATATGATATGATTAATTGTGCTATCTCTACTGGTTTAATAAAATAATTTGGCAAGATTCCTGTTATTATCTTAAGGTCCGATGAAAACTCATAAGAACTCGTTTACCTGAAAATGCAAGGTCCGATGAAAACTCAAGCAAAATGCGTGTAAACGGCAGAGGAGTGTGAGGAATTTATTCTTGCAACTTGTACTAACTTATCCGATGAAAATAAGTTCCTACAGTTTTACGGCTTAATTAACCTATCTGTTTGTCACCGATCAGATTAGAAACAGATTTAGTAAGGCTTTTTAATAAATCGATGAAATTTATTAAAAAAGGAGAGAAACAAAACTTTAATCGTAACAAACTGAATTTATTTTAACCGGTAGAAATATAGATTACACAACTAAACAAACCATAATTAAACCTTCGCCCGGAGTAAATCCTCCTTAGCCTGACATATTAACTGGTAATAAGTCAGACAGAGGTTGGACGTAATAATAATAATAATGCGAGAGGTGTGGATGGGAGGATGGAGAAATGAAGAGAAAGAAGAGTGGAGAGCGTACGTAAGATTTTTGTAAATGGAATGAGAGATTTGGAGTGTTGAGTTTTGGGGGTGGAACGTGGTGTGCGTGAGTAGTTTTTGATGAAGTAGCAGTGGCTTTTTATAGAGGAGAGGAAGAAGAAGAAGATTGATTGCAGACAGAGATGGAGACAACGCGTGAGTGAATTAAGGTAGGCAGTGGGGAGTAGATGGATATGGCAAGGAGCAAGTCGACGGGCGAAGAAGAAAACTCGCGTGATTTTTAGTCACGTCCGCGTGGCTGTCCGTTGTTTAGGCGGACACATGAGGACACAAATGGAGTCCGTGTCCTAGTCTTGTCCGCATGAGTGTCGCGTCTTGGTTATGGGTACAAGAGAGTTAGGCGCGCTCTCATTTGTCGCATGCTGTCCTCGCTGTGACGTCGTGTTTATGCGGACACTCACGACGTACAAATGGGAGTCCGCGCTCCATATCTTGTCCGCATGGCTGTCCTCGCTTGTGACGTCGTGGTTCTATGCGGACACTCACGACGTCACAAATGCGGACAAAACTTGACCGGCTCTAGATTCTTCATTTGGACTCCGTTTTTCGAGCCGTTTGTGCCTATGCGTTCGTCTCTTCGTCTACTTTGCTCCCAGCTTGGTTTTCCTCATGTTTAAACAATAAATGTGTGAGATACCAATAAAACATAAACTAGAGGAAAACTAACCGAAGTGGAGAAATGAGCAAGAAAAGTGCTAATATTATATATGAAATACACCTATAAAACATGCTCATTTGGACACTTATCACACCCCCACACTTATCTTTTTGCTTGTCCTCAAGCAAAACCACGTACCCAAGTAAGTAGGGAATGCTCAATACTAACAAATATTATTATGAAGGGTAGGATAAAGAGGTGAACAGTTCATGATCTTTTTAACTTATTGAGGAGTGTGATCCATCAACTGCTGGTGGCATAGGTGTGCTCAGGGTAAAAATAAAATATAGAGTTTCGGGGTATGATCCAAGGTACTTCAATGTTTCTTTTGTTTAGGTGACTCTGAGAACTTTTACCATGGCCAACTTCTCTCAAGAATGGGCATTGAGGAGAAAACAAAAGGAAGAATAGATTTATGCATTTGTTTCACTTTTGCATAAGGGATGAGAAAATGTAAGCATCACGCCTTTGTATTAAAGAACACTCAACTCTCTTTGTTGGTTACCAATGGTGTCTCGCAAGTCCCTTATTTTTTGTATTTCTCTTTCTTTCTTTTTTTAAAAGAGAAGCACCCCTTAGCAATCCCTAAGAGAGAAGACAGAAAGAAACCCTGAGCAATAAAATCCAATCATTCGCAGATCATTTGGTCACACCGCATAAGAAAAATGCTCCTCAAAAGTAATCAAATGAAAATTTTAAAATTTGTACCATTTATCCCACAATTCATAGTATTTTTTTTAAAGAGAACAACCTACATTAGCAGGGTACATAATTTTAATTTTTGAACAAATGCAAGATAAGCAGAGAGATTTAAACATTTTAAGCACAAAATGCCCTAAAAAGGCTCTTCCCCCACACTTAAGCTTAAGCAATGCCCTCATTGCGTAGATGGAAATAAATGAACAGGGCATGCATTTAATAAAGGAAAGAGTGTACTCCCCAGATTTCGTAGAGAGTGTAGAGCTCCCCCACACTTGAGTGCAGCTGTGGAATGTCATGAAATGTACTTGTAAGGAATATTCTACACAGCGAGAAGAACTCAAGTAAAACCTGCATTTTATTATAACATAATAAAGGGAAATATAGTACAAAAAGGAAAACCACATTAAATTAAAGGAAAGACAAAAGATAGATAGTGGGTTGCCTCCCACCAAGCTGCCCGGGTTTAACGTCTCTAGCTAGACGTATGATCGTCATTATCCCGGATCATAAATGAATGTTGACAATGGTAGTATCGGGAACAGGAAATTGGCAATATGTAGGACCGAACCACCTGGATCAAAACAAAGAATTACGGCAACAATTACAGTAGGAAAAGACAAACTCCACAAAACCTGGTTTTGAAGGAGGTGTTTGCTGCCATTAATATTGTATTGAAAACCGGATGATGGTGGTAGTGCTTCCTCAAACTGGAGAATGTAAACATTCTCCTTTTGTCGTTTAGCCGTATGGATGCAACATGGTAGTGGTGGTTCTTGCTCAGAGTCGAGGATGTAAATTTCCTCCCCTGGAATGAAAATGAAGGTGGAAGTGGGCTTCAACGGGTGGGTTGGGTGGTCATTATTTTTCTTTGGAGAAAGGTCCAGATTTTTCAATGGATGATCCTTAGTGTGAGTATCATCTAGTTGTGGAGACGCCCATTCAAATTTAAGGATGAAGACATCCTTAACTGCGTTGAGCGGTTCAGGGAGAACTTCGGGGAAATTTGAATCTTCAAATTCTGACCCTGGATCAAATGGAAAGGTGGCCTTCTCACTTAGTGAGCTGACTTCGAGTTTCCACCCTACTTCTTTGTTGCATAAGAGGGGAAGGCTGTGATCCTCCAGATGAAGATCAAAGTTGGATGGCTTTTCCTCTTCAAATTTGAGGATGTAATAATCCTCGTCTTCTTTGAGAGGCTCATAGGAAGAGCCTTGATTGAATTCAACTTCAGAGGGAGGTGGTTCCTTGAAGGTGATATTGGTATTTTGTTTGGATGTTCTGACGGGAGCGAGCATTTCCTCCTCTTCATTTTTGAGGATGTAACTATCCTCATTTCTAGATATAGCACAGAGAAGGAGGGAAAATAACGGTAATTGACTTCAGAGGGAGGAGACTCCATGAAGTTGAGGTAGAAGCTGTCCTCTGATGGCTTGTCCTCAAGCTCAAACAGAAGATTTGATGCCGTTTGCTCATTTTCGAACGGGGGTGGTGGTAAAGAGTAACTCAAATCCTCAGATAAATCGTCCACTATATGAACCAGTTTGCTCTCCGGTTGCTGTGATGTAAGGTCTAGTGGACCTTCCATCATTTCGTTTATCGCAACTAATTTAGCATAGAGCTTCAGTTGGTTCATGTCGAGGTATTCTTCCTCGGCCTGCTGCTCCACTTCAGGGACCATTTCACTCTCGGGTTGTTGCTCCCTTTGAGCTAATGTGATGGGCTGGTCCACTACGTAAATTGCACTTGCATACTCTTTTAGATTTGGATTGGTTTGTGAGGGAAATTTACCAGGTGGCCTTTGTTGGGTAAGGAGTTGTTGAATCTGAGACTGCAAGGCTGTTTGGTCTTTGCGCAGGGCTGCGACCCTTCTTGCGTATCTCTGGACTTACCCATCATTGCCTTAAACATCTCTTGCATTTGAGACATTCCAGACTCAGGATTCGAAGGAGGTGGAGTTTGTCGACTCGAAGAAGCATCATTTTCGTAAGGTTGTTGCTGATACTGCCTCTGGCCTCCTTGAAAATTGGGCTGAGGTCTGTAATTTTGAGATGGTTGAAGTGTATGTGGGTTTTGGATATTGTCGGTGTTTGAGTAGCGAAGGTTGGATTGCATGTTACGTTGCCAAGGTTGTTTGTAGCCTGAATTGTTGGTGAGATAGTTTGCCTCCTCTGCTGCTTTTAATTCTTGTAGCTGGGGTCATTGTTCATAGTCATGAGGCCCACCACATTGCGTACAAGAAATAACGGGAGATGATTGGGACAGAGGTGCATAGCCTGGAGGGATTGTAGATGATCGGGAAATCATCGACTTAGCTTGCTGGGGGTAGGAATTCATAGCCATCTGCTCAACCACTTTTTACAGAGTACTGACTTTTGTTGCCTGCTGAGCATTGCTTTCCATGAGTTGCTCATGGCTTTTCATCAGCTGGTCAAACTTGTTATCACTTTCCCCAACATGATATAAACCTGGAGTACCGCTCCTTGATCCACCGGAGGCCCAGTCTCTGATTTCTTCACAGAGAGACTCCATGCTGTTCAGAAATTGTGCTCCTGGCTTTTTGAGAATATCGGCCCCTAACGAAGACAGTACCATTGTTCTGCACGGACCAATCAGGCCTTTGTAGAACAATTGTGATACTTGCTCTTTTGTCAGACCATGGTGAGGACAAGTAAGTAGTAGTCCTTTGAAACGGTCCCTGAAATACCCCAAACCTTGATATGTGGTTTAAATATCAAATTATGGTATGTAAAGGCTAAAAAGTGCCTTAGAAACATCAGTGAACAATTTAGATCATAGTAAAATGCAATAAAGCACTAAGACACAGTTTGAGCAAAAACATGCTCTAAGCTATGAGTGAACTTGGTTAGGACCCAAAGAGCCTACCAAGACTTAATAATATTCAATTATGATTTAATAAGGCTAAATAAGTCCTTAGGAAACCTTGGTGGACAGTTAAACCAAATAAAAACACAAATAAATACCTTAAAGTCAATAAGAGCAAAAATGTGCTCTAAGCTTGGGATAAATTTGTATAAGACCTAATGGTCATACCTATACCTTATAAATATGTTAATGAACATATTAAATCAATTACCAAAGAAAACCAAGCTTGAAAACAAGTTAAAACACAAAAAGTGCTTTAAGGAGTCTTAAAGCACGTTTTTGAAAAATTGTCTTGTAAATGAGTTTTGAATGGCTAAATGTCCATCATTACTTTTAATCAACATGTTACTATATAGTATCACATTTGGAAGTCTATATCAATGGGAAATCAAAAATTTCACTTCTATGTGCCTTGTTTTATGAATAGTAACTTTTATAAGCTAGTTTGTAACATATGTTGTTATAAGTAATTAAATTGGTCAACAAAGACTATTATACCCTTCTAATATGTAAGGGGGCACGGTTTAGTGGTGTGAGTCACCATACTTGGCCATCCAACTAAGAAAAGTAAAAGAAAATAAAGTAAAGTTACTATTTGCTTTATAACATAAATATCTTCAAACTTTGCCTCTCTCCTCACCTTTCTTCATTTCCTCTTGTTCCCACCGTCATCTTCCTCCATTCTCCCAACCAAAACCGTTCATGGTGCCGCACCTCTCTTCTCCAACTTCAATTGCTCACCAAATGTTCATTAATGCTCCAAATCAAATTCTAAGACCATATTTGTCTTAGTTAGACCAAGCTCTTCACTTCTATCTTTTCAAATCTTCAAGAACTCCATTTTGGTGCCATGAAGAATCTCCATTGAAGGGGGGAAAAGCTCATCTTCTTTCATATTGTCATTCTCCTTTGTTTCAAGGTAACAAAAACCAAAGAAAATCTAAGTTTCCTCTCATTTTTGTATGTGTCCGAAAATTCACCTCACAATGGTGCTTTTTTGCTTCTCTTCATAGCTTAATTCAAACTTCAAAGGACTAGGAGGAGTCCTATCTTGCTACTTAACCAAGATCTCTTCCGAATTCCAAAGGTAATCATCAAATTTTGGTGTTTTAAGACACATATGTAAACCTAGGGTTTAACTATGAGTTGGAGTATTAAACTTAATGCTCATAACCCTTATATGTGTATTGATTAGAAGATTGACAAGTGATAAAAAGCCCTTGCCGATTTCTATCAAGGAAGAACAAAGAAAAACAAGTGGGAAGTCTTGAAAGAAAAGAGGTAAATGTGTTAACCTAATGTGGTTTAAAAGCCTTAGAAGAAATGAGCTTGTGTTTCTTATGGAAAATACCTAAGGAGCCAATGGTGAATGACCTAGAGAATGCTCTCAAGGAGTTTATTAAGGGCATATGTATTGTTGGGTGTATTTGCAGGTCAAAGGCATTACTTATGTGGGAAATTCGTGTTTAAGGTTTATGCAATTTAAGGGCCTAAGAGCCTTATGTTATTTAAGGGCCTAAGTGCCAAGCAATTTAAGCTTATGCACTATATTGTGATGTAGTGCTAAATGTGTGAAGTTTGTGTATAAAATGTGTTTGATGGATTTTAGGTGTTCTTGAATGGAATAAGGTAAAAAACCTAAGTGTTTGGATGTGAGAATATACAAGAGAAGCTATGGCAAAATTTAGTTGGTGAACAAAGGGTTCATGTGTTGTAATGAGATTTTATGACCTAGAAGGTGCTAGGAATGGTTGAGTGTGAAGATGGTGAATTAAGGTGTTCTTAAGTGTTAAGATGCCTTGGGCACAATCTTGGAGGATTTAGAAATCAAATGAGTGTTTATACACACCAAGGTTTGATATGTGAAGTATTATGTCTTGTTCAAGATTGGTAAACAAAGGAAAAGAAATGCCTAGTGAAGGTCTAAGTGAAAACTTGTGGAAATTATAAGCAATTGTGCAAAGGAGGTGTGTATGAGAAATAATGCTTTTGGAGTGGTGGTAATGTTTGTGAGACAACACTTTGGTTAGTTGAGGTAGTAGGCATGATATACCACTTAGAAATCTAAGAAAAATGTATAAGTGCTAGGAATTGTTGTAAGGAATTGAGTAACCAGTTAATGATGATTTAGGAAAGTTTAGTGCTGTTTTAAGGTGTTTAAACATGTAGGAAACATGTGGAAAGTTTATGGAATGATTAGGTAAGGTTTAAGGTTGGTTTAGGGGTTGAAAAATGATGTTTTGACAAGTTAATAACATGGTCCGGGAACCTAGCCCTTGTATAGGTACCCGGACCACCCCTTAAAAGAGCCAGAGTGAGAGTGAAGTTTAGAAGTGGTCCGGGTCCTTAGTCCAGGACCAAGACCCGGACCAAGGATATAAATAAGGCCGAGAGTACATTTTACAAGTGGTCCGGGACCTTGGGTCCGGACCAAGTCCCGGACCAGGTCAAAAGTGTTGCAAAATCTGTTTTAAAGGCTTCTAATCATGGGAATGAATGGTAATGTTTTTAGGTGAGATTTAGGCCTTGTTTGGTGGCATATAAAGGCCTTAAAATGTGTAAACAAGTGTTGGGTTTGATGTGAGAGTTGTAAACTTAATATCACAAGAGTAAGTTAAGTGTAACGGGAATGACGGGGAAACTATGGGCGCTTTAAACGTTAAGCAAACATGTTACCCCAATATTAATAAAAGTAATTGTGATGTTACCAGTGTACGGGATTTGTTCGAGGAACCTAAAAGGACATGATATAGTGGACCGTGGCGACAGGTATGGTTTTCTTGCAACCTGTGTCCTACCGGATTACACCGGCTTGTATGCCAATGTGTTTTCTGTATGTTTTCCACATTGTAAGATAAAACATGTAATGAGTTTACAGTAATTCATATATGTGGCGTGTTCAACTCCGATACCATTTAACCTCGGCAGTGTTAACCTTAGTTAACTGAGTCTAGGATCACATGAGAGTTCGGTATTCGGATTAAACGACCCGAACCATGGGGCGTTCTAACCACGGCTATGCGTGAGTTGATTATGTGATGTTGTGTAGTGAATGTAGGGATCTCCCTTGTGTGTTTAACCCAGTTGTAACTGTATGGTGTGTAGTTATGATAGACTCATAGTGGGGTTCAACTAATATCTAAAGTAAGTATGAACTAACAGTGGTGAGGAATCCGGTTTGGCCGGTCGAGGGTTGTTGGGAGAGGGGTATCCTTTTAGCCTTACCCTTCTCTTTGTTATGGTTGTTTCCTTCACGGGTTATGATCTCCCATTAGCTTATTCCAAAGCTTAGCTATTTCTGACTTATGATCGGTTTAGGGGGGAAACATGTGTTTGTGTGGTGCGTTCGGGCCTCCAAACCCGAACCGCCTTAACTTAAGTTACTCGTCCGACTATTAGGACGGTAATGAGTGTTGTGGCTATTGTATAACGAGCTTATCATGAGATGACAAACATTCTCTAGGCTAACCAGTGTATAACAATGTTTGGGTCGGTTCCTAAGAGAACCATTCCCGCTATGTATGTAATTTGTTTGTGATGCAATATATATTGTGATGTATTGATGTACACGTTGAAACGTTGCAAGTGTTGTTATGTGTTGTTATGTAGTGTGATGTTATATGTTGTAAAATGTGGAGTAGTGGATCATGGAAATGAATCCCAGTTGTGGATAAGAGCGTTTAAGGATAAACCCGATTTAAGGGTAAGTGTCGTCTATTAAGGAAGTAGTAGCTCCATTAGAGGAGGAACACACTCTAGGGATAATTGAATACCATGAGGACTTATTAAGTAAGGAATATATTATCGTTTGTTGAGCCCGTGTGAGGCGAAATGATTATGTGTTGTGTGTTTACAGTTGCATGTATGATTTAAAAATAATCAACCACATGAAGACGACAATTAGTTGTTCCGTGGCCCGGTAGCATGTGGGCTGCGGGAATTACCATTACCACAAAGGTGCAGAGCCCCTTGGGGGCCACCACTTTCTCTTCTTTTCTTATTTCAGGTACGAAGTGCTGGGAAAGCCGTTCGAGAGTAGGAGGGTAGTAGTCGTTTGTACATGGGTAATCATTTAAGTGTATATATACAGTAGGCGTAGTAAGACCGAAACTGTTATCGGCATCGTTTGTGAATACTCGGTACAGTTGAAAGGTGTAGTGTTGTGTGTTGTTAATGGAAAAGGGATGGTAATGTGTAGTCGCTCGGGAATTTAGCCCATCAGACCGGTACAATGTATTATTAGCCTTGTTAGCCACGTGGGTGGTTAACGGCGTGTAACACCAAGAAGTTAAGTATTGTGTTAAAGTTTGTTTTCAGCTGCAGTTTGTTGTTAAGTGTGTATGTTGTTTGGATGGGGTGTTACAGTCCCAAGTTTCACAAATATTCTCCGACCCTGGCTGCTTAAAATTGTATATTTCAGCAATCATTTCCAATGTTTGGCTCGGGGGTAGGAATTTGTCGTAGAACTTGGTGGCCATGTCATCCCAAGTACCAATGGTACTTGGTGTCAGGCTATGATACCACTTGCTCGCACTTCCCGTCAGGCTGTGAGGGAATAATGACAATCTTGCGTACTGGAGTACTGCGTCGGTTGCAGTAAGACTGTTGGCATGTTGCAAGAACTTTGTAACATGTAACAGGGCTTCGTCTGGACTGGAACCATCAAACATGCCCAGCTCCTTAACACATCTGATTTGATGATATGGCTTCAGCTTCTGCCACTCATCATATTCGGATGGGCTAAGGTGAGGAAGGATGATAGCAGGCTGTTGTCCTTGGTTAGACGGCCTGTTGATATTTCGAACTGTCGCTGGTGTAGATGCCATGTCAGCTTCCGGGTCAGATTCTATCACTGTGGTGGTAATGTTTTGTTGAGTTCGTCTCTGCCTTAGGGTGTGCAGAAAGGTTCTCTCGATCTCTGGAATGTAACCAACCGTGTGATTATTAATATTTTCTGGGAGGCTGTTTGATCTGGTAAAAGGCATTCACCACTCAAAACAGAGAAAAGAAACTCGTTAAGTGTTAGAAAATAAAATGTTAGGAATTAGATGACAGAAATTTAATGTTAGTAGTTAGAGACAATGGAAAGAAATGACAGAAAATTGAAATGACAATGGAAAGAAATGACAGAAAATTAAAGTTAGTAGTTAGTATACTGGAAATTATAAGTTAGTATACTGGAAATTGAAGGACAATGGAAATTAAATGTTAAGGACAATGGAAATTAAATGACAATAATATAAAGAGTTAGTAATTAGATGTCAGAAGTCAGATGTCCATAGTCCAAAGTTAGATGTCCAAAATTAGATTAACAAATCCCGGTCGTGGTAGTATAGTAAAGTGTAAGCGACCGGATATCGAACCGTGGGACTAATGGGAATTATTAAGTACCTAAGCGTGTCACAAAAAAGGGGGAATTAATTGACTTGTTTCTGAAAAGTAAATAACAGATTAATTAGGTGAATTAAAGTTAAATTAAATGGAACTCCGTGTTCAGGTTAATATGATATGATTAATTGTGCTATCTCTACCGGTTTAATAAAATAATTTGGCAAGATTCCTGTTATTATCTTAAGGTCCGATGAAAACTCATAAGAACTCGTTTACCTGAAAATGCAAGGTCCGATGAAAACTCAAGCAAAATGCATGTAAACGGCAGAGGAGTGTGAGGAATTTTATTCTTGCAACTTGTACTAACTTATCCGATGAAAATAAGTTCCTACAGTTTTACGGCTTAATTAACCTATCTGTTTGTCACCGATCAGATTAGAAACAGATTTAGTAAGGCTTTTAATAAATCGATGAAATTTATTAAAAAGGGAGAGAAACAAAACTTTAATCGTAACAAACTGAATTTATTTTAACCGGTAGAAATATAGATTACACAACTAAACAAACCATAATTAAACCTTCACCCGGAGTAAATCCTCCTTAGCCTGACATATTAACAGGTAATAAGTCAGACAGAGGTTGGACGTAATAATAATAATAATGCAAGAGGTGTGGATGGTGAATGGAGAAATGAAGAGAAAGAAGAGTGGAGAGCGTACGTAAGATTTTTGTAAATGGAATGAGAGATTTGGAGTGTTGAGTTTTGGGGGTGGAACGTGTGTGTGCGTGAGTAGTTTTTGATGAAGTAGCAGTGGCTTTTTATAGAGGAGAGGAAGAAGAAGATTGATTGCAGACAGAGGTGGAGACAACGCGTGAGTGAATTAAGGTAGGCGGTGGGGAGTAGATGGATATGGCAGAAGCAAGTCGACGGGCGAAGAAGAAAACTCACGCGTGATTTTTAGTCACGTCCGCGTTGTTTTAGGCGGACACTCATGAGGACACAAATGGAGTCCGTGTCCTAGTCTTGTCCGCATGAGTGTCCTCGCTTGTGTCCTCATGGTTCTGGGCGGACAAGAGAGTTAGGTGCGCTCTCAATTTGTCCGCATGGCTGTCCTCGCTTGTGACGTCGTGGTTCTATGCGGACACTCACGACGTCACAAATGGAGTCCGCGCTCCATATCTTGTCGGCATGGCTGTCCTCGCTTGTGACGTCGTGGTTCTATGCAGACACTCACGACGTCACAAATGCGGACACAAACTTGACCGGCTCTAGATTCTTCGTTTGGACTCCGGTTTTCGAGCCATTTGCGCCTATGCGTTTGTCTCTTCGTCTACTTTGCTCCCAGCTTAGTTTTCCTCATGTTTAAACAATAAATTTGTGAGATAACAATAAAACATAAACTAGAGGAAAACTAACCGAAGTGGAGAAATGAGCAAGAAAAGTGCTAATATTATATATGAAATACACCTATAAAACATGCTCATTTGGACACTTATCATGCAGCATGAGCTGAAAGGTAACATCTTCATCTATCTTTTTTCTCTTTTTTATTTTCTTAATATGATAATGCTTATAATAATGGATTTCTTGCCCCCCTAATATTATTTCCTTGCTTCCCCGCTGTCTGCAGTAATTGGGGTGGTCTCTACTTCTTCTTCCTTATTTATTCTGCTGTGGACTAAGAGTGAAAAGGTAACATCTTCATCTATCTTTTCTCTTTGTGTGTTTAATTAATTATTGCGAAAAAGTGGTTGTGGTTAATATTGAGTGATTGTGAATAAGGATGGTTGCTGCCAATTGTTGAATTTATTTGTCATGGTAAATAAGATGTTGGTGAATGCTTAATGATAAGCATGGGATTAACACGATTACGCAAAGGTCATGCCGAATTTTTTCAAGAATCGTATTAGTCTTATTAATCAATTTTATTTGTTATTTGTGTATAACAATCTTCAGTTTTCTTTGTCAGGTCTTCTGAATCTGCTATAGGATTTGTACCAGTACTTTCCCAGCCCATCACCAAAGCAGTGTCCTAGCTTCCCCCTCTGTACAACCTTAAAACAAGTAAGTAATTAAACTTTATTTTTTGTTTTAATAATGCAATGATTTGTTGAAGTTAAATTAAATGTGTTAGAATTGTTAGAATAAGGCTAGATTAGTTACGTTGGAAAGTTAGAGTACTTAGGCTACGTTAGTTAGGTTGTAACCATAGAGTAGTGCTGAGTTTGGTTGCAACCGTACATCCAGTAGAAACATGCTCCATATACAAATGCAGACGAAACTGAAAGACAAATCAATCTTAACATAGTTTTGTTTTCACATATAGAATGGAGCGTGACTGAATGTACGGTGATCGAGGGGATCACTATTTTGATGAGAAGCTGAAAGAGTTTCTCAAAGCGGCAGTGCAACACAAGGACATAACAAAGGCGGATAATATTTCATGTCCTTGTGTTGACTGTGGGGTCGTAAGGAAATATGAAGACATTGAGGAAATTAGATTTCATCTTAAGTCCCGTGGATTCATGCCACATTACAAAAGATGGAATTTTCATGGAGAAACTGTTGCAGCTAGTGCTTCAACATCATCAAGTGCTCATGATCCACGTTACGCAAGTACCGCTCACACCTTCAATACCATCAATGAGTCGGTACCGTTAAGTGATTCAGGATTCGATGACAGCGAGACCACTCACCATGATGAGCAAATGGATGAAATGTTAGAAATGTTGCGGATACTTTTGTCGATAAGCCGGAAGAGTATAAAGATTGTTGGACGCATCAAAGACACCTTTGTACCCTTCGTGCGTTAAATACACAAAATTGACTGCTGTACTTAATTTGTTCAACTTAAAGGGGAAATATGGAGTTGGTGACAAGTGTTTCACGTCATTTCTAGAGCTGATACATGATATGCTTCCTGATGAGAATGGTCTTCCTACATCCACCTACGAGGCAAAGAAATGGATGTGTCCAATGGGAGTTGAATATAAAAAGATTCATGCTTGCCCAAATAACTGTGTGCTTTATAGGGGTGAAGACGAACATCTAGACAAATGTCCTAAATGTTTGTTGTCCCGGTACAAGGACAAGGATGAGGATTCCTCCTTTCAGAAAAAAATCGTCCAGTGAAATTATTGTGGTACTTGCCGATAATTCCTAGATTCAAACGGTTGTTTGCCAACCCAAAAGATGCGAAGAACTTACGATGGCACGCGGATGGTAGAAAAATCGATGAAAAATTAAGACATCCTTCAGACGGACCTCAATGGAGAAATATCAACAGAAAATTCAAACATCATTTTGGGGATGAGGATAGGAATCTGAGACTTGGATTGTGTACCGATGGGATGAACCCGTATGGCACGTTGAGCAGTCAGCACAGCACTTGGCCGGTGCTACTAGTGATCTACAATTTACCGTCATGGTTGTGCATGAAACGAAAATACATTATGATATCACTCCTAATTTCTGGTCCAAAGCAACCTGGTCATAACATTGACGTATATCTTGCACCACTGATCGATGATCTGAACTTGTTGTGGAATGAAGGGACAGTGGTATATGATGCTCATGCGAAAGAAAATTTCACACTGAAGGCGATGTTGTTCTGTACTGTTAACGACTTTCCTGCCCATGGGAACTTGTTAGGATACTCGGTGAAAGGATTCAAAGCGTGTCCGGTATGTGAGGATGACACATGTTCAGATCGTCTGAATCACTGCGGCAAAAATGTTTATATGTGTCATCGACGGTTTCTTCCAGTAGACCATCCTTACCGTTCGAGAAAGCGAAAGCTTTTCAACAATGAGCCCGAGACTCATGTGGCTCGTCTGCCTTTGAATTCAGAGGAAGTGTATGCAAAGGTAAAAGACATTGAAAATGTCTTTGGAAACACATCCAAGCCGCCGAAGAACATTTGGAAAAAACGTTCCATTTTTTGGGATCTACCGTATTGGCGGCATCTGCCTGTTCGACATTGTTTGGATATCATACACATTGTGAAGAACGTCGGTGAGGCAGTGTGTGGTACTTTGCTCAACATACCCGGCAAGACGAAAGACGGATTGAAGGTGAGGAGAGATATGCAAGAGATATGCAAGAGTTGCGCATACGGAAAGAACTACACCCAATAGAGGATGAGAAGCGAACATATCTACCTCCTGCGTGTTATACCCTCTCTAAGAGTGAAAAATTAAGTTTTTGCAAGTGTTTGCACACATTGAAGGTACCATCTGGGTACTCTTCAAACTGGAAGAACCTAGTTTCTATGAAGGATTTGAAACTTTTAGGCATGAAATCTCATGATTATCATGTGTTAATGTTGCATCTTCTTCTAGTTGCAATACGAGGGATATTACCAGAAAATGTCAGAAATGCTCTAACTCGATTATGTTTCTTCTTCAACGCTGTCTGCTGCAAGGCAATTGACTCAGACACCCTCGATGATCTGCAACATGAAATTGTTGTGACAATATGCCAGCTTGAGATTTATTTCCCACCATCGTTCTTCGACATAATGGTGCATTTAGTAGTGCATATTGTCCGAGAGATCAAATATTGTGGTCCGGTTTACTTACGTTACATGTATCCTTTCGAACGATATATGAGGATTCTGAATGGTAGAATGAAAAACAGATATAGACCGGAAGGCAGTATCATCGAAGCAACAGTGACTGAGGAAGTCACAGAATTCGTAACAAGTTATTTGAGCGATGCAGAATCAATTGGTCTTCCCAAACCACGTCACCATGGTAGATTTGAGGGTAAAGGAGTATTGGCAAAATGGTTGTTCGTATCTCTCATGATCTTATTAATCAGGCACATTTTTTGTACTACAACACCTTGAGGTTGTTGAACCCTACTTCGATATTCACATTGCTGAGTTGAGTCGACAAAACCCTACCAAAAACCGTATCTGGCTTAAAAAAGAACAAAATCGAGTATTCGTCCAATGGTTTAAGGAATGTTTTGAGCAAGCTTCATTGAACCCCGAAGATGTTAGTGAAGAAATCAGATGTCTAGCTGTTGGTTCTGGAACAGATGTTGTATCGTTTGAAGGGTATGACATTAATGGATGCACATACTACACTGCACGCCAAGATGCTAAATCAATACATCAGAACAGTGGGTAAAAATTGAACACATCGGTGACTGAATATGGTCTAGGTAACCAGGTTCAACCAATGAGCTAGTAGTGGTATTATGGTGTGATAGAGGACATATGGGAACTAAACTATCACATTGATTCGTTTCTATTGTTCCGCGCAATTGGGTGGACAACCGACATGGACTCCAAAATGATAAGGACTTATTTTGGTTGATCTTTCACGTGTTACAACTAATAAGGAAGATCAGTTTGTGTTGGGTAAAGACTGTGACCAGGTGTTTTATGTTGAAGACCCAAAAGCTAGTAGATGGCATGTTGTTCTTCCAGGGAGAAGACCGGTTTTGTTTGAGGATGAAAACAACGACGATGATGATAATGAGATGATAGATGAAACTGTATCGTTGCATACAGGGTTGCATGATTCAACTGATGATTTACAAAATGATGATGTTCAGACCATCTACGCTCGATCAGACCATAATGAGGGGGTTTGGGTAGAAAACAGATCATGATATATGTTACTATGTCTAGGTAACACCATTGGTTGAAATTACATTATATAATTCGTATTATTGTTGTTACAATGTTATCAGAATTAATTATTTATGTTTATTTTTGCAATTATACATCGTTCCATGAATATTGATCTAATGTGTGTGTGTTTTTTTCCTCAGTGGATGATGATCCTATTGATGATCCTATAGGACAGCTGCTCCTGACTGGGGATAGTAGACCGGCAAAACGCACCACACGAGGTGGTAAAAAGAAATCAAAGAAAGCAGACGTAGAGACCACCCCACAGCAGACCGAGACAGCAGGGCCTTCACAGGAAGGACAAGAGATACAAGTTGCTCCTCCGCCTCTCAAGAAACCCAAAAAACGAGGGGCAACCCGTGGGCTGAAAGCAAATAGAGGCCCCCCGACAAAGCCTTTGGAGTTCAATGATTTAATCAGCCCACGGGTATGGAAAAATGATTTCACTGCTCTAGCCAGGCATTTGGTGAGTACATATTTCAATATAAACCACAATTGGAAGCAAGTGCCTCAGGCGTTGAAGGAGCAGATATTTGAACGTCTCAAGGTATTTGTTACACTTAATAGTTTGTTTTAAGATTTATATAGTTACTTTTTTACACTAATCCATTTTTTTTGTGCATATAGGACCGATTCTGTATAGATCCTTCTCTGAAGGATGATGTGATGAAGGGGATTGCCACACATTCAAAGACTTCAGATCTCTGCTCACGAGGCAGTACATTTACTGTGAGGAGCCCGCAGAGATAGAGGAGGCAGAAGGTGAAGATGTGGATGATCGGAGACCACCGTGGCAAAAATATGATGGTATTACTGAAGAGCAGTGGAATGAGTTTGTTGCGAAGCGTTTGACCCCTGAGTTCAAGGTGAGTTTCACACTAGTAGTTGTTCTTTTGTATGATAAATGTTTAAAGTGTCCTTAGAGTTCATTTGGTTAATTCGTCTTTTTCATATATTATTTGCATAATTTGTCTTTTCATACATATATGTAGGCTATACGTGAGAAACAACAACAAAATGCAAAAAAAAATCGTTACCCCCATCACATGGGGAGTACAAGTATTGCTCAGCGTGTGCCGCAGTGGGAGAAAGAGGGGTTGCTGCCAGCTGGCTCGAATGTCAGCGAACGAAGGATGAAGGTTTGGGACTTAAGTCGACGGAAGAAACCTTCAAATCCGGCGGCACCTGCTGAGTATGATGACGCCACGAGAGAGTCATCAACCAAATGGTAAGTGATTTTTAGTTTAAAAAATGTTTATTATATTTATAGAGTAACAATAGCAGTTAAATAAACCGAAGTATCCTTATTGACTTATTAAACTCCATAACAGGAAGAGTTAAGCTCCCAGATCACCCAGGGCACTTGGCAGCCCGTTAGGCAGGATGATCCACTTTCCCGCGCTCTCGGGAAGAAGGATCATCCGGGTCGTGCAGTAGGCTTTGGTGGTCATGTCGGTATACGCCAAGCCTTCGGTAATCCTGGGTCGAGACACGGTGCTGGAGGGAGCATTACATATGAGGAGCACTTACGCCAGAATGCGGAGCTCGAGCAGCGACTACGAAATGAATTTCAGCAGTCAATCGCTCAAGCTATGGAGATGATGCGTTCTGAGAGGATGAGTCAGGAGGTTTCTAGACCGCCAGATCAGGCACAAGCATCAGAGCCCGCAGCAGTGCCTCCCAGTAGTGTTCACTCCGTCAACCCATTTCCATATTCATCTCTCAAGGTTAGAACAACATGTTAACTACAAATACAAAAAAAAAACAAATTATACACTTGTTTATGTGCATCTAAAATCTTTAATTTTGAAAATTTAGCAACCAATTGACTGCACATTGTTCCAAGTGATTGGCGTTGACGAAGTCGAAGTAGGGTGGGGAAAACTTTTCAAGTCTTGTGCTGGAGACACCGTGAGGAATACAGCGCTCCGAGAGTACCATGCCGGGTGCTTGTTGAAGGTTACGCGCCTGCTTACGCGGATTGTCAGATACCGGTGCCCAGTGCAGACATATCCACCCTTCGTCAAGCTGAATCCAATGCAGTACAGTGGCCCTGTAGATTGATTAGGCTTGGGGAGCAGCAGGTAACCCCATGAAAAAACTTATTCTTTAACATATCCTAGAGTAGAAACATATACTTATTAAATTAATATATTAGGAACACATTCAATCAAATTCTGATAAGGCAAAAGGAAAGAGAGTTGTTGTTGCACCAGCTAATCCTTCGATGGCATCCGCGACTAGAGTTGTGATGAGATCGAATTTGCTACAACCGGCGGTTCTGAATGCCTTACCCCCATGCTGAAACTGTTGCACTCCACACTATTGATGACGCCGCCAGGAAGAGATTCGGTTACAATGGAACCAAGACCGGATCTTTTTCACTATACAGGCTCAGAGTTTTGAAATCTATCTTACTGATTTTGTGGAGTTGTTCACGAAGGATTGGTTGAGTGCGTCGATTCTCAAATCGGCTTGCATGTGAGTAATTAGCATACGTTGTACACATTTTACTCTGTATATTTGAAAATTAAATTCATAATATTGGTTTCTTTATATTGTGCAGGTTTATTGATGACAAGGCGGTCCAAGTACATGAGAATAGTAGTTTCGGGTTCCTATGCCCTGACTACTGTTCCGAAGCTAATATGGGATCTGACCCCCAAGCGTTGGTCCAGTACTTGTCGAATGTGATACATGCGTGTGCAGTTGCAGATAAATCTTACATAATGCTGCCTCTTCATCAAGGGTAAGAATTTTATCTAATGTTAAGTTAGTTTAAAATTATGATTTTGTATTATGTAATTGATTGAATTAAGTTCTGCCTGTATTGTAATCTATGAACAGCCGACACTGGTCTTTGCTCGTTCTATGTATAAAAGCCCAAGAGTCCTGCAGCTTGACTCAGCATCTCTGCGTCCCAAGAGGCCACTTATATATAACATGTTGATGAGGTGATGAATTTACTTAACTTGATTAATTATCAATTTTTAGTTATTTCTTAATCATCCGGTTGATAACTTTTACTTTATCTGTGCGTATGAATTCTAGTGCCTTTGTATCTGTAATGACGCAGTCCGAGGAGAGAGATTTAAGAAGATTCCGTGGAATGTAGTCAAGGTATTTTTGTAGTCCTTATTCAAATTTTGTAATATGTTCATTAGTTTTAAAATAGGAACAGTATTATAATTTATGTGTTAAATCGATTTTGAATATGTACGTATATACATGTGCAGTGTCCACACAGCCGGGAGGTTCGGAATGTGGCTACTATGTCATTCGGTTTATGAGTGACTTGATAGCGGGACCGAGACTCTTGCCAGAGAAGTCTCTAGACCTGGTAAGTAGCATTCTCGAAATATTTTGGTTTTGTAGATAATTTTTAACATTGATTCTTAAACTCAAAGTATTATTAGCAACTAATCATATTTCTTTTTGTGTTAATTCCAAGGCTTTTGAAGAGTTGGTAGACGGTTACAACGAAGGACATATAACCGAGGTGCTCGAAGAATGGGCAGAATTCATGAGCGTTAATGTAGGTTGCTTCTAGGGTTTGGTAGGATTGAGTAGGATGATTTTGAAATTCTCATGAAACAATTGTCGTTTCTGTAAAGATTTTGTTGATGTTTGATTAATTTGCTCAAATTTGTAAATGTAAGTGGATTATTGCCCGTAGATAGGTTTGGTGGCTATTTAAATGGTGAAATGGTTGATCTAATGCCCCACTGTGGTGGCATTGTTAATTGCTATATCTTAACAGGTTTGATTGATTTTGGGTGTGTGTGGTAGAATTGTAGGGTGGAATGGAAAAAAAATAAAAAAAAAAACCTATTGCAGCGGTTCTTATTCGCTGCGATAGGTGGTTTTTTTTTTTAAAAAAATAGGTCTATCGCAGCGGTTCTTATTAAAAACCGCTGCGATAGGTGGTTTTTTTTTTTAAAAAAATAGGTCTACCGCAGCGGTTGTTTATAAAACCGCTGCGATAGAGTACCTACCGCAGCGGCACCCATCGCAGCGGTTTTCAACCGCTGCCATAGGTACCAAACAACCGCTGCGGTAGGGTCTTTTTCTACTAGTGAACCAAATTCATCATCTTCATCACCTAAACCAAAATATTCACAATTCAACACAAGCAAACCAAATTTAAGCTCAACTAACCAAATCCATAAAGGATACTACCAGCACATAAAAACTCATCCAAATCTCATTATACACATTATAATGCACTAATCTCAAATGCATGACACTTAGGCCCTTAAATCACAAGCAATGCACAATGCATTAAAAATCATCACGATTTCCTCTTCTAAACACCAAATACACTTCCAACACAATTTTTGATTCATTCTTTTATTTACCCATCCCAAGATTTTTGAAAACATTATAAATAGACATCAAGGTAAGTTGTTTACCTTAAGTCCTCAAGTCCATCTTTTCACTTCTTTCTTCCTCCTCTCTTTGTTCTTGATTCCAACCGGTCAATGGGGTTATTGTTAAACAAAAGACCAATGCCCAAGGAACAACAATAATCACTAAACAACATCTAAATCTTGGGATTAAACCCTAGAACACAAGAGAGTGATTTAAGACTCTAAAATGAGGGATTACCTTCCAAATCTCTAAGTGAATGTTTGACTAGCAACATCACAAGGTTCCAGCACCTCCTTGAAGACTCAAAATCGGCTGGAACAAATGGAACAAGGGGGTTCAAAAGCTGGAAATTTTCAGTAGTAAGGAAAAGGCTAGAAAAGAGGGGTTTTTGAACTTCTTTTTACGTTAAACCAATAAGGGAAGGATGTAGCTCACAATGGTCTCCTTCAATATTCAAATGGAGCTCCAGCCATGGGGATGAAAATTGAAGTTTTCAGATTTTTAAAGGAGGGAAATGTTCTCCAAGATGAGGGGAGTTAAATGGTGCAATTTTTTGTTGTTTTGACTTTGTTTAGACCATGAAAAATGAAGAAAAAGAGGATCTTGGTGGAGGGCTTTATAAATCGCCATGGCTGAAGGAGGAAGAGGAAGTCTGGGCAGAAGGGAAAAATCGTAAGAGAGGAAGATGGGAATGGGAGAGAGAGAATAGACAAGTAAGTTTTGTACTTTTACACTTTTGACTTTTGACTTTTCTTTTCCTTTTTTTCTTTCCTAGCTAGTTTAACAATAGTGTTGGAGTAAAAGTGTGTTACAACTTCTACCACTTAGGCAGTGTACCTAATCGTTTTGCGAAATAGTGGAATTGTGGGGTGTCGAACTCTTGGGGACCTTGCTGTGGTTTAACTGATAGTGTAATTTAACTGAGAATTCTAATTAGACTACTGAACAGAAACTTATCATTTTTTTGAGAGAAATTGTGGTTTAGAACTTAATGTAACAAAACAGTAAAAGAAACAATTAATTAAAACAGATTAATAATAGCAGTTATAAAACTCTTTTGTTTTTAAGGAAGCACCCCGGGTTGTTCTGCTCACCTATTTTACTCAATTATATTACTGTAGACTTTCCCACTTTAGCAATAAACTCAAGAATCTTAATTATTTTATTGACCGTTCCCTGTCTAATAAACCCTGATTAATTTAAACAACAAGTGCAATCCCTTGTTCAAGTCATTAATAAATTAATCGCATTATTAACAATTCCTATTGGAGACTGGTTAACCTATAGGCGAAAACTCGCTTCTAGTCGTTAACCTGTTTTGACTTCTCTTGTCTAGAATCTTGTCTCAGCACTGCATTTTAACAAGAAACTAAAATATCACCTTAATAATTGGCCTAAAGATTAAAGCACATTAAGGAGGAGAATCAAAATATTGCTTGAACAAATTATATTAGAAAGTCTACGTAACACAGTTTAATAAAATAGACTTGCTTCTCAACCCGGGAGGCTAAGGTTTTTACTCAGACATAATTATACAAACAGATGTTGTAAGCACGACAGCCATTAAAACAAATTACAGTTAAAGAAAAGAAGTAGCTCTCTACATTCGCACGGGCTGTATGAAAATGGAATTCTGAGGAACTGTGAATTGGAAGTGAGCGTGAGTGTTTCAGAGAGTTGAGTTGTGAACCAACGTGCGCGGGTTTTTCTGATGAAATAGCAGTGGTTATATAGAGGAGAGGAAGAAGAAGAGGAAGAAGAAGAACTGGAGCATGTGTGCTAGTGGATGAACAAGATAAGGGAGGTAGATGGATTGGGGCTGCAGAACACGTGAGGATTTTCAGGACTGTCGGCCGCGCCTGATATTGCTGTCTGTAGGCGCCACAACGAAGAAGATAAATAGCACCCAAGTTGTCGTGACATTTATCTCTTGTATGTCCCTTGTCCTGGCTTAATTCCACGGACGAATCCTCAAAATAGCCACGTCCGGGTTTGTGTCCGCCCTTCTAGGGTCGGACGCCTCTAATCTTGTAACACCTCCGAATAAACATCCAGTAGTACAAGCAAGCTCCTAGCCTTAATACAAGACAACTACGCAGCGGATTCTCAACATCATCCGGGTGCTACAGATGCCAACCACCCACATGGTTGACAGACCACATTACCAACACCAAGTTACGGTCTGCATGACTGGAAACAACCCTCTATCCAAACTCATATACAACACATAGTACAATCCCGAATACCGAGTGTCTACAACAATATTACCAAATCGTAAACTGAAAATTACATCCCGGGTGTAGTAACAACTCATACATCAAGCATACTGCTACAACTCAAGAATTATGCCCTGATGGACTACCCCCATGGTAGCCATCCCGCCTACGCTCCGTTATCGTCCGGTTCAATACCTGTAAAAATTTGGTTGTAAAGGACTCAGCAAACCACGCTGAGTATGAACGTGTGTAGCCCGTATGTTGCCGGGCCACACGACTACTTGGTCGAATATTATTAAGTCAATTTGCATGCTATAATAAAGCAGTAAAGCAGGCCACCATACATCATGGTTTCATACACACGATAGCAAGGCATTAACAACAAGCAACCAAACATAACATGTTGGTGTCATAGCAACATCAAACACACAACCAAGCACAACAAGCTGCTAGTATCGCAACAACAACCAGGTACATAATAAAACATGTGCATATGTACGCTATACTCCTGATCCTCACTATGGGATCATTCGAGCGTTGTGTGATTTTATTTCTTTTCTCTTGTTCTCATAATGTGTATTTACTTTCTCTTCCCTTGCACCAGGTCTGGGGATATAGTTAGATCCCGTGACCGTATCGATTCTTTTTCTTTGTTTCCATCATGTGTATTTCTCTTTCTCATCTTACACCAGGTCTGGGATGTAGGTTAGTTCCCGTGACCATATAGTATAGGTGCCCATCTTTCTTTGCTTCTTTATGGATTAATTGTGAGTTCTCTTGTCACCGCACGTTGGAGGATGTCTCCTCCATAGCTAGTCCCCCATTCCCGACGTCATGCGCCGAGAAAGCGGAGTCGCCTCTAGACTCCAGGATAAGCTCCACCAATTTGTCACTCCCCCATTCCCGACACCCAGGGTCGAGAAAGCGGAGTCACCTCTAGACTCCAGGATGTGCTCCACATAGAAGGGCGAATGATCTGATGCAGATACCAACTCCCGAGTATTCCATACCGCGCGGCCCGAGATGTTGTCTTCCCGGGTTATCCTCATGTTCCTCCAATTGAGATTTTCTCTTCATTATCATTCATGAATAGACACCATAGTGGGTGTCGTGGTATATCCTCCATGGTTAGAGAGGAGTTCCCCTTTTATAGAATTTTCTTTGTTTTCGCAGTTCACAGTGTTTCATCTCAAATTCCATAAACGCAAAGGGACTAAACTACTGTGTGCGCACAAATCATATACAACAATGATATGGAAGTCATGTAACACGATAAGCAAGCAATCCAATTACATGCTTTAATCTTAAGGTCTTTTCACACAGAGCACACGACACACAAGCCGTGTAACACGGCAACATACGAACCACACATGTCCATACCTTATTCAGAAGCACGAGTCGTCTCACACACAGGGTCCCGGTTGGCGTTCATTACGGCCCTAACGTTAATTAAAACAACATGTCAGTTTATGATTTCATGTGACGACCTTTGTGACATTTTCCTAGTTTATCCCATTTTATCGGGTGTTGTTCCTTAGGTGAACCTTTGAATGTTCAACTTATATTAGCCCTTCGAGCTTCCCAAGTATTAACCTTAACCTTATCTTATTTATCCATAGGGTTATATTCCACTTCTTATACACATTTGGTTATACATCTAAGTTATGTATTCATCGATATATGTGCCCGTATATATTCCTGTATGTTAGCAACCATCGCTTATGATTTACCATGTACTTAGTAACTCTTTGGGTTGGTTAACCTGACCGCTTGGTCGACTATTTGACTTAGTCAATATGGGTTGACTTGGATAGTATCTCTAAGTCCATATGTTTATACAATACCTTGAGTTATGCAGTTCATTGTTTATTCAGCCCCATACAACCATATTGTATAATATTAATACTAAGGTTTTATAATTGGGTCCTCCTCTATAAATCTTATTACACTTATCCTCATACGTTCTTCAACCCACATAATATACCACACCTCCCTTCGCATGTTCGCAGTAGATCCTAAGAATTATAGGATCTTATTGTATACCTAATAGTTTCATCATTTATGGGAAATTATTCCTATATGGGTCCCTTCCATTTAATCCACCTAATCCTTTACTTACATATCAGTTTATATGAATTATAATTCCCCATCTGTGGTAAGGATTATTCTATCACCTCGTGTGGGATTATTTAACAGTTAATAATATTATTTCTCACCTCTTATTTACTAAGGATATAATCTTAGTACCTCATTATATTACATTATCTTTCCCAACACGTTATAATATATCTTATCCAAACTTGAAATTTCCCAAGCAGCTCATTTTCTATAACTACCATATTTCCAATACTATCAAGTTATAAACCAAGGTTTCCAAACATTATCATATGTACATAATTTCTGAATAGCCCATTATTCTTCCGGGAATTCCTATGTCATCCCACGTGTTTTGCTTATCTACAAAACCACCTCATATTCCGTACTTGTCACGCTATTTACCTTATTAATTTGTAATATAGGACGTCTTAACAGTACAACACACATGCATACGTTTACTCATATTTACGGGTAACCCCTCGGTTTATTCATGTATTATCGTCACCCACACTTTCCTCGTAATTACTTCGTAACCCCTTTCATCTTTACACCCACACTTAATCGTTTAAAACCTTACGTTATACCTCTTGATTAATTTATATCCTTACTCCAATTTCCAAAACTCCCATTTTATTCATTAATTCCTAAGACCATCCCTCTCGGTTCTTATTTATATTTAGTGTTCTATATTATCATATATATGTATATATATTTTATGTTTTAACCCATACGTAATGTATTCGTTTACTCAGACATTTTATAAGGTTTTTAAAAACCCATTTAGGCCCTGTTAAAAGTTTATAGATATACCAATGCCTTTCTAATATTTTAAGTAATTATACTTGCTAGGATTAATCCCTTGCACCAGAAAATTATACACCCTTTTTAAATCAACTTCTAAATTTAATAATAACCAGTTAAAACATCAAATACACATAATAATATAACCTAATTACATGTCCTTAGTAATAGCATAGTAATATTACTTAAATGCCGATAAAATGTCTTAAAATTCAGTTTGTGGTCACGATTACCACCAGAACTTATGATTAATCCTCTAAGTCTTTGTTTTCCATTTTTCTTCCACCCATAAAATATTCTTAAATAGATCATTAACTCTCCACCTCCCTAATTAATCATTTAGTTATTTATTCCCTATACCTGTTTTGGGATCTATTTTGCGCATATACACACTTAACCCATTTGTATACATCACTACTTAATTTTTTTCTTTTTATTTAACCACTTCTCCTTCTATTAATAACGTGTAAGATATTCATTAATAGTCTCGCATAACTAACCTTACTAATTAAATGTTTACCCCTTAATGTCCTCCATATATTTAGGATCTAACATTACCGAACTCACATGTGTTCTCGGTTTGGTGCAGTTTTTTTTTCGATAACTTCTTAAAATCATTCCCTCGTTTTTAGCATGTAATATTTACCATACTAATTTAATCCTTAACACTAAGCTCTCACCAGCCTAACACCTAATGGTAACTCCCTGCGCACAACCAGAAACCTAACCAGCACCACAAACCCACATGTTCCTACGGTTTTATCATGCTACAAAGGTAGTGTATTTAAAGCATAACATGCATTAGTATATTTACCTTGATATAAACTTCAAGAATCCCCCAGCTTCTACTATCCTTTCAGCCTACATACGTATAGTTCCCTTGCCATTTCCCCTTCTTCTATTATCGATAGTGAAGCAAGGACTTGCTGGTGTTCTCGGCTTGCCCTGCCCAAGAACCGATGGAGTTGGGGTTGGGATTTAGCACCACCACAGGGAGAGGATGTCAAGGACTTGGATCACTCTGAGGTTTCATCAGTTATGTTACAACTTCGCAAGCGCAACCTGTATGCTAAGGCATTACTGTCTTCTGAGTGGTTGGAAGCTAACGAGAAATTTATCTTCACAACTCGGCATTATGCTACACGTCTTGATCTGATCGTTCATGTGGGATGCGCTTGTTAAGCTCTATCTTGCTGTTGGTGACGTGAAGAAGGCAGACTCTATATTGAGCAAGGCAGTTATGTTGCAGGAGAAGGACCGTGCACCGGAGAGGAGTAAGATGCAGCCACTCTTGCTGTTTTGGTGCCGGGAGATGGAGGCTCATGCTGGGAGTGTTCTGTTGATGGTTACCGCAACAGGAAGGAGTGGGCTGGAACGATGCATGGGAAGGAGAAGAAAAGAGAAACGGGAGGAAGTAGTTTTCTTTGCCTCTGTGGCAATGCCGTGAATGGGACCGGAGTTTCCCTTCTCTTTTTTTTGTTTACTTCCTGTTGCTGGCTTCCGCGGAATGAGAATGAGCAGAGTGATGCATCTCAACCGAGAACTTCTTGATCAAAACAAAACTCTTAATGCAGAGCTCACCGAAGCAACTAGTAATCTCGATGAGCCGGTGGATTTGAAGCCACCACAGGCGGAGGAGATAAGAAACACATCTGAGAGGGAGCAAACAGAGAATTATGAGTTGCCAGTTCCAGATATCATTATTGGGAGCCCAAAGCGTGAGCAAGAAGAAGAGGAGTGGGGAAGTGGACATTAGAGTTCTTGTGGTGGGGAAATGTAATGACTTTTATGTTCTGTGTGGTTGTTGCGTTAACAGAAGGTTACCAGTTTTGGTCTGCATGTAACCGTGAGGATGAGAGGATAAAACAAGGTATGTATGGCGGTTTGATTATATGTTGCTGTGAAGAAGGGAATGAAAGATCGAGCTTGTTTGACTCTTGTTCACCAGTGGTGATGTTGCTCCCGTTGTTACCAGTCGAGGTAAAAAGGAAAGGGGGCAGTAGCGCAAGAGTTGTACCGTGGGGAAGGCAGGTTCCTGTGGTTTCTATTGCTGGGTGGTTTATTGTAGTAGTATACCATCATGTCTTTGTTCCATGATGCGCACCGTGGATGAATCAGCTGCTGGGGATTTTCTGTTAGTCGCCAACCAACAGAAGAGAGCACGTTGTTGCAACTGTTGTTCGCTGCTGTAATCAGAGGAAGAAAAGAGTTTGTGCTGTTGTTGCCCTTGTCTTCTTTTTATTGTTCCTCTATAGTGGGCGTACTAATAGAAGGAAGAAGAGAGAGTAATCTCCTCGGTTGTTGTTTTATCTTGAAACCGGTAGAATCAATTGGGGTTGGGATTTGTAGTGGGGCGCATGTGTGCTGTTGCACTGATCTGAGCAAGGAAAGGGAGTGTGGGTGTGCATGTCGAGCGCAAGGCATGGATGATTGTCTGCTGCTATATACATGTCGACAGTGGGAAACCAGTAAGAATGGTGGGAAATTATGTTTGGTCTGTTTGTTGTTGGAGAAGTTCCAGTAGCTCGTGGGAGTTCGCCTGGAGGAGTTTGTGCCTAATGAAAAGGAATGCAGAGCTCCTGATGCAGAGTGTTTGGGCCTCGCTGTCTTTTCCAAAGCGTACGCGTGAGGAAGAAGGGGACTAGGACATTCTGCTGTGAATTGAAAATAGATGGCACGTGAATATGGGTTGGGTATTAGTACTGGTGTGGTGCTGTTCGAGACAAACCCGAGACAAGCATTGCACTACTCGAAAAGAAACCAAAAGAAAAATGTTCCTGTTGGAGTGCGTCTGAAGGAAAACAGAGTGTTGTAATGTATTTTTTTTGTCACTTAGTAGCTTATACGTGTAGAGGTGTAGTTTACTAACGAATATGAGCTCATCTCAACCGGTTAAATTGTTCGGGGGAGGTACGGGAGGTCTCGGGTTCGAACCTCAGCGGGAGTGTCCCTGCTCTTTTTTTTCTTTCTTTTAAGTAATACATGCTTATTTATATATATGTGAGACCATATAACATACGTCGCGTTATTAATTTTATACGCGACTACCTCATTTTGTTACGTTGTTAGTTATTTATACGTACATGTCTATATATATACGCCCCCTTTTATTTTTGTCGCGTTTTAGTTATATGCGACTATGCGACGTTATTATTTATTATATACGACATTGTAAAATTGTAACGTTACGTATATGTATTTTCATAAACGTACATATATAAGTACGTGACCGTATTAATACGTAACGTTGTCATGTTTCCGGACATGTATATACCAAATTTAATTGTTCGTACATTATTATATGTCCGAATTATATAACGCGATATTTTCAGATAATCTCCTCGCGTTTATGATTTTACTCATATGAGCTTATATTTGCGTATCACGTACCGATATGTATACGCGGTGTAAGTACCCGTTTGGATATATATTTTAAATACCATAAGGCTTTATTGTAATTGTTGCACATGATTTAATTTAAACTTCACTAATTTAAACTGCTAATTATTCGGGGTATTTCAGCCTACCCCCCCTTAAAGGAACTTCGTCCCGAAGTTGTTACTTCTTTAACTGATGTTTTCCATTCTTGTTTATCCTAGGGATCAAGTCCCACATTTCATAATTCTCACTACCCGAGTGTGTTCATAAGCACTATGCCACAATAATGGCTTCTCACAAGTTTTCATAGTAGTCTAAGGTATTAGCAATGTATAAATAACAATCTGAGGTGTAAGCCACACTACACACATTCATTCCTAACCGAGTGTACATACACACACATAACAATCTCATACACACAACCAACGCGTGGCTGTAGGAACACACACAGCGCAAAGATTAAGTCCTGAATACGTACTCTCTAACCAAGGGATCATGTCCCGCAAGTTCCACAGTGCTATTTCACCATTTGTGCTTATAAGAACCACGCCACATCCGTGGCTCAATAATACTGCAATGTACCAATAATATTTATGTACTGCACTCATAGCAACCAGATGAACAAGTCATTCATTTATGACTACCATGCATTCAAACCAATCCACACACAGTTCACACATAGCACCCAAATCAACACCACAAAATGTGTAACAATAAGTAAAAACACAACGCGCCTACCCCCCTTAAAAATGGATTACGCCCACGTAATCCCTTTTATATCATCCTTGAACCTTGGTTCTAGCTGTTTAGTTCTCATGGAGTATTCTAGTTTCTATGCGATGTAGCTCGCAGTATAATCTTATCAAAGGCCTTGACCATGTTAATGGCTTGGTTTCTGTCTCAAGGATTCTTATCGGTTTCCATCCCGGTCTATACGAGTTTGGGTTTAGCCTTTTTGGGTCCAAGGTATTGGCAAAGAAGTCACTAGTTATTCAACAGGAAAGTGGGTGTTACGGTCCACCAGCTTCTGCTGTGCGACTCTGATTACCTTCAGGTTTAGTTTTCCCTTTCTATGCTTTCTAAGGTGGTGCATGGCTTAGTGAAAGGCCTCTTGACTGTCGTGGGGTATTTTACTTTGTACATGGTCTCGGTGACTTGGAATTGTCTATCCATTTTCTTTGGAGGTCGGATATTCATTCTTGTCGTGCGCTTTTAAGCGTCTGAGTTATTCTGCCCTTTAGGTTTACATTCATATATGCTTTGTAGTAATGTCCCGGTGTTTTCCAATGTTACAAGCGTGTCGTTGTTATGACAACATGTTTGGTTGATATTACCGATCATAATTATATGTAGTTAGCTAGTTTACTTTCCTAGCATTGTTATCTATTTTCTCCCTTGATGTGTACATCCAAATTAGGCTTTTACTTTCTTTCTCAATTATGGTCTTGATACCGCTTGCTGACCTCCTTTAGTTTAAGTCTAAAGGTTGCCGGATCGTATATGTTTTAAGTATCTATGATTGTAAATTGTTTAACATGGGATATTTAGTTTCCTTATCATTATCGTTGTTCTTATGATTGTATCGAGCAACAGCTTGTCGATTAGCTCTGCTTAGTCGCAAGGTCCAGTGTCTTGCATTTGGTTTCTGTAGTACATGTTTTCATGTATTATCTATTTGGTTATTAGTAACATCACACCATTCCTCTTACAATTTCAAATCTTAACATCTTTGTATGTGTTTGCTTCCTAGGTTTCGAACCATGTATCCATGTATTTTATGTGGTTTTGTTATCTAATAGCAACAACGCTTTCTTTGCACTTTACCAACCCAATTCATACAATTTGCCACCTATTTGTAGTTCGTGTTTCCACTTGTAGGAGGTTTCGGGAATCATCCAACATCGACGTGATCAGCGTAAGTGTTGGACTACCCCTTCACCCAATTTGTGCTCTGTGTCACTTGACCTGGCTGGGGTCGCGTTCAACTTTGCACGTCCGATTTACACGATCCAACAATTATTCACATTTGAATTCCTATCCCATTCGTTTCTAGTCCCCTGGCAATTAATTCATTGACTAGTGTCGCCACCTAAGCCTTTCGATTAATCGTTCAAATCCTCTAACTGTACAAACCTCTAGGTGTGTACATATGTATATTTGTTCATCCATGTATATATATATACCCAAGTGTTATAGTCCTCTTGATTTATATCTATCCACATATGATTGTTCCTATAGGTTTATGATACCCTTGTACATATACTTATATTTTCCTGATCTTCCAAGTTCTTCTTATAAACTGTATATATAAGATTCTCGTGCCGTAAGTACATATACATGTTCCTTCACGTATAATTGTAGTCTCCTAGATTTTGTGTTCGCCAATGGGCTATACGATTTTATACTTCCATGTTTTCACATTATTATTATTTCCTTGACGCTTATAAATGATCTTAGCCCATCAATTGATTTTGTTGACAATTTCAACCTTCCAATGCCCAATTATTCATGAATATTCGATTGAGTTGGGGTTATTCCTCGTTGGAGTGCCTAGTTATTTCGGCTAGTCTTATCTTGTTTGACCGTTTAGGTCCTCTTCGATCCGACTTCATATTACCAATTTTAGTTCTTTGATTGGACTATCTATAATCTTGTTAAATTTAATTTATTGCTCGGATTCCTCTCTTAATATTTTCTGGGTCATGTAACCCTTCTGTTACCTCTTCATTATTATTTCTTGTGTGTATCCACCCAAACTAGCGGTCAGTATTCAGGGGTTACCACCACTAAGATCCCAATATTTATTTTCGGTCGTTAAGTTATAACATTAACTCAGGTCGGGTGTGTTTGACTTACTAGTCGTGACCTCCTTTAATTGAATTTCATTTACTCCTTGGGTTTTACTGATATCAAGTCTTCCCTGATGTGTGTGTATATCCTTATATGATCAGTTTGCTAAATCACGTTTAGGGTACCTCGTGTTTATTTACTTACGGTTTTCTTTTCTCGGTGAAGTTTGCCTTGGATTAAAAGTGCATTAGCCTTCCTTTTTTTTGTCACGGTCTTATGCATGTCTGGGACGCTTAGTTAAAGCTCAGACAAATATGGATCCAAGCGTTCTTTGGTAGGCATGGTTTGTGAGTATATCGATTATTGGAACTAGAGTTTTCAATTTCTTGTTTTCACTGTATTAATTACTGACGCTTCGTATCGGTTCTCTCATAGTCATAGTGAAATATAACAGACGATGTAAAGGGGTTTATTTATTATAACCGAATTTTTCAGCCATTGCGACATTTCTTGCTGGTATTCTAACAATTCCTCTTTTGGAATGTGCTCATCCATGATTGACACTTATCTTTCTATTGTACAATTCTTCCCTTATTCGATCTTCATGATTATGATACTCGTTAAATGTTTGAACATAGTGGCGAATACACTGCCATTTTTTTTTCTGTTTGATTTGCGTTTCGGTGGGTAACCATATACCAACTAGTGATGTGGGTCATGCTAACATAGCGGCTAGATATCGTACATACTTCCAGCCTTTTGGTTCATAAATTCATATCGCAAGGTTTGTTGCCCATTTAATTGGTTTTATATTATGTTGTTGTAGAGTATAAGTATGGTAAGCAGCATTTGTCCCTTGGTGGGACAATTGCTGGGCTCCAAAGGGGTAAAACAACTCGAACGAGAATAAAATGAAGGAGGCATTGGTAAGTATGTTCCTCGTTGGCCGGTAGTAGAAGCAGAAGGGATTGACCGGTTATGGTCATCAGTTTTAATTATCTGAGATTGAGAGACTTGAAAAGAAGAAGAAAGGAGGTGGTGGCGATGCGTACCGATCGCCAGTTGAGGCGTTGTGTCCTTCAGGTAATGTAGAGAATGGAGAGGAACGTGAGAAGAGCAGGGAATTAATTGAATCCCGAAATATTATATCTTAGTGTATAGAACGGTCCTGCTTCCTTAAGCATTGTAACTTGTACCAAATTTTATGGTGTATTTCCGTTTCAACTATATTCTCTTATTTCGTTATTTCATGAAAGGTTTACTCAAATTAGCCTCTCAAGTGTATAAATTGTAGAATTTCTTTCAATCCCATCCTTAGCTTGCTTAAATGTTTAATCAAGCTTTATTTATTTCGTAAATTTTGGGGATATCTTGGTCCTTTTTGCTTGTTAGGTAGTGTCCTATCGACTGCTAAGCATGTCGACCCAAGTTGCCGCTAAAATTGGTTCCTCTACGGGTATTGTTCCTTTGGCAACATCTTTGAGCTTCACGCCCCAGTCAGAGCTTCCAGTCTTAGGTCTATTGTATACTTTAATTTTCCTTATCGGATTGATTATATGCCATTGTGTAAATGCCAGATCGGGTTTTCCCGAGTGTGAGGAGGTTTTCTACCTCTCCGGCGTTTTTCCTATGAATTGAAATGGACCTTAGGGACGTGGAGGTTGGGTTTAGGTGTCTGTTAGGTATCCAGTAATTACTGGGGAAGAACCCTAACTAACGAGCCTCACATACTAACCCTTAACCCCGTTTCCCCAAGTTTAGGTTTTCCTATTCTCGGTACTTCTCTGTTCCAGTCATCAGAGCGCAACTACGCTCTGATACCACTTTCTGTAACACCCCCGAATAAACATCCAGTAGTACAAGCAAGCTCCTAGCCTTAATACAAGACAACTACGCAACGGATTCTCAACATCATCCGGGTGCTACAGATGCCAACCACCCACGTGGTTGACGGACCACATTACCAACACCAAGTTACTGTAACACCCCTACCATTAATACAGTGCTTACCGTCCAATTTCCTTACATATCAGATACACGCAGCGGATATATGCTTACATACAATGGGTGATACAATGCCGTTAGTCACCCACGTGACTAACAAGGCTACTACTTCTACATACAGCATCGGTCTGATGGACCGGAATCCCGAGTACTACAAGTCTACAATACATACTCCATTCTCCAGTTCAATACTACTATATTCCGTTCAACACGTTACTCCTTTACAATACCACACCATGCAATATACATAACCGAGTTTACTAGGTTCTCATACAAATACAATGTTTCCTCCAAGTTCATAGGTACTCATTATGAGTCTATGTCTACCCATTCCTCACTACTACATTACTTTCTAACTACAAGGGGTGTGCTAGTTGATACACCTCTACATTCTACTACTATATCCAATGTAGTCGCCGGTCTCGTGCCTTGACCACATTCGCTTCGGGTACCTGCACATTAAAAAATGTCCCCCGAAGGGGTCAGCTTTCGCCGAGCATGATAACCGCATACCCCGCGTACTAGTGAGGGTACGCCGACCACTTGGTCGAATACATGCGGTTGATTTCATTCAAACATACATGCATACATGCTCTTATACACAATACAAGAATACTTACGCAAGCATACATACTACACTTCATTGCATACAGGGAATACAAATAACCATCCAATACATACTTATCCGAATACACATACTCAGTACATACACAAGTACAGTTATTGGTAGCTTCATTGGTCCACCCGGGTTAATCGGGTGGAGATTACTCTTTTACTCATTATTCCATACACGCATACATACTCATACTCATACTCATACTCATACATACTTACTTCTTACTCTTACTCATGTTAAGCCGGTGTGGCCTCTGGGCAGGGACTACACCGTCCCACCACCAGGCTTTACTTGGTTCACTAATCCAGGATGCTACCCACTTAAGGGATTTGGGCCGTGGACAGCTTACGAACCAGGAATCGGATCCAACCTCTTGTGTCTCCTCATCCTCACGCGTGGCCGAAGCTATATCGGACTTGTACTCATTCCAATTTACTCACTTAAGTTAGGAGTTAGATAGTTAGGAATTAGCACAAGTCAACATCCAAGCCACAATAATACAATACACATATACACATACATACGAGGTACAATACATTACACAAGTACAATACGAGGTTCGAATACCATTCATCATAATTCATATATTTCATGAATTATACAAACTAGTGCTCAAGACAATAAATATCAAGCACAGCATAAGTCAAGCACAGGTAAGTGCAACATAGTCCGATTCATGCATTTATCTTATTTAGGTGGTCAAATAAGCACACAAATCGGGGTAACCAGATTAGGATACAGGGCATGAAGAAATCATACCTTTTTCCCGAAATCTACTTTACCGGTGTCTCTTCGTTCCTTAGTCCTTACTTGTCCCTTGAGTCTTATTCTTGAACCAATGACTACATGCCAAATGGTTCAATTAATACTAAGCAGTACAATACATACGTAGTTACTACTCCCGTACTTACCCCGTTGTCCCGTTGTTTCGGTTTAACTTAATATTCATATACTTACAACTTTCTTAATTATTCCTCAACTTGTTTACACTTCGTAGGGCCTCTAAAGGTCACCAAGCAAGGCCTTAACAACATCTAAAACCATTACCCATCAATGCCCCATGGTTAGAACCCTAAAAATCACATTTTACAAGTTTTTATAAGTGGTCCGGGACTTGGTCCTGACCCAAGGTCCCGGACCATGCACTGAAAACACTCTCGACTGAATTTTGTTATTGGTCCGGGACTTGGTCCTGGACTAAGGTCCCGGACCACCTGCTGGTGTGACTCTCGAATTAATTTTAGGTGCGGTCCGGGACTTGGTACATAACCTAGGTCCCGGACCCTGCTAAAAACTGCTACTAGGATGATTTTTCAACCCCAAATCAACCCTTAATCCACCTCCAATCATTCCATAATCTTTCCACATGTTTTGTACATAATTAAACACACTTAAACACTCACTAAAACTCCTTAAATCCATGGTCCAATACCTACTCATCTTCTTGCTCAAATTCCACAAATTTCCATTCACATTTTCATACTTTGCACACTTGTGCATTCCTACACCTCTCTTTGCGTTTAGCACTTTGCTCTAACTTTATTTTACCATTCCAATTCATCTCCAAGCATCTACAATATCTATACCCAAATCCAACACTCTCTTTTACCATTCTTGCGCATTAATTTTTCCTAACTTCTCCAATGCATGTTAATACACTTTGCTACAGATTTTGCACTTCTTATTTCTCATACTACAACTACCACTCCATCACTACTAAACATACCTACTCAACCCAATATACACCTTGGTTCTCCCACTCACCAAGTCATTCTTGAATACATAATTCCTACTAAAATTTTGCCATAGTTTACCTACAATTCTAACTTATCCATACACACATTTTCTCACCAAGTTCATACCTATTCTAGCCACACCCTTACAAGGGTCCTACCAGCAATCAATACAATATACATTCACCAATACTCCTTCAAATACCAATACTAATACTCACACACAATCATTTGGCTCCAAGGCCTACAATTAACATACTAATTTCACAAATACTCAAACTTCCTCACAAATACTTAAACTTCCAATACTACAATACCAATACAATAGTTTAGGTTCTTTTATTTGCTTACCCATGCCCATTACACTAATGCATTAAATTGAGCATTAAGAAGGAGCTCTTACCTTGAACTTGTATTTCCTTCCATTCTTTTTCAATTCTCCTCTTCTTTCTTTATTGCCCAAATCGGCCATGTGGGGAATGGAGTTGCCAACTCCATTCCCATCACCCAATGAACACAAAACAACTACAATTAATATACTAACCCTTAATTTAATGCTAGTTCATTGAAATGCTTAAAGCAAGATTTCTAGGGTTTACCTTTGGAGAGTTTTAGAAGGGGTTTTAGCCCTTGGTTCAAGAAGGTGAATCCACCACCGTTGCAAGGTTGATATTATGCCCAAAAGAGAGAGAGAAAACAAGGCATTACAAGGAGGCAAAAATCGGTTATGAAGCAAGGTAGGGAAAACATGAGTTTTTCATGTAGATTTTTACCTTAATGGAGAGAGGAGACTCCAAGCTACACATTGATGCTATTTTCTTCACCAATGGGGTATACCCACGAAAATGAACTTCCTCATTTTTGGATTTTGAAAAGAGAGAAGTGTAGAGGAGGATGAGGGGAGTTCAAATATGTAATTTATTTTTGATTTGGAGCTCAAATGGAGCTTGTGTGAGGGAGAGAAATTGAAGAAGCCATTGAAGCTTATTTTGAGAGCTTCAAATCGTGAATGAAGGAGGAAGGTGGGGAGTATTCTGCAGGGAGGGGAATCCCATCGTGGGAAATGAGAGAATGAGGAGGAGAGAGATGAGGGAATTAAGGAAATAAGAAGAGAGAGAGGGCTACTTTTTACTTTTTGTTACTTTATTACTTATTTGTTTGTCTTGTAGTGTAATAGACAATTAATATAAGTGAGAGAGGGGAAAATCGAGACCCATACCACTCTCATTCAGATTTTTAATTTTTATTTGCAAATGGGACACATTAGTTTGGGTTTATTACAGTTTACACCCCGGAAGTTCCGGTTTTTGTACTATTCGCTAACCGGAACCCGTTTTCAGGAATTTTCTCGTTTAATTTTTATGGTTATTAAGCTTCCATTAATGCTTAATTATAGTTATTTAATGAACTATAATTTTTACGGGTCCGTTTGACCACTTAAAGTCACGTTTTCGGGTTTCCTCGAAAAACGCGCGTTAAAGTTCTATTAGCGTTTTAATACATTATTTGGATCCGTTTTCTTCGGGAGTTGTTCCCATATATTATTTAGGGGTTGTTAAGCCTTTAGAATCCATATAATACGCTAACCGAGGTCTCATACCTCCTACGGTTATTTAACACTTATTTAGCGTTTTCCGCTTTTTAAGCGTTTCTTTATTTTTATTTTTTTTTTGGATTTATTTTTCCTCATCAATATTACTTAACCATTATTAGGCTCTTAAATACCTATTAGGATAATTTAATCGCCATATTTAAGGTCGGGGTATTTCAATCTACCACCCTTAAGGACTTTGTCCTCAAAGTTGTTCGAGGTTATAAGTTTACAATGCTTACTCGTTCTTACATGTCTAATACTACGGTCATACATTCTTCCTCCTTACTAATTCCCAAATCCGTTCCTCAGGGTTTCTACATACCATACCATCCAAATGTACTATAATTACTCCAATCCACATTGCTACCAACCATCCAGTTCCTCATTACCAATTTATACATACATACAATGCAAAGCTATTCCCGAAGCAATGCAATACACATTCCAATCCCGCAGGCACTCAGGTCATCTAGACACGGGACTCCTCTATGTCCCGCCGCCCTTGGAATAATACAACATACTACCTTACTATCTTCTTCGATACACACTTCTAGCAGATCCTCATTCTCCATACCAAGGAAATTCTTTCACCACTACCAATTAAAAAAATTTTCTAAAACATACAACTCCAAATTCCAATTTATATTCATTACTTCTATCCTATGTGATTCTTGTGACCACTTAAGGGGAGCTTCAAGAATCATTCGACCCTGATGTGATCAGCATCAGTGTTGAACTATCTTTCCACCCCAATTTGTGTTCGGTTTCCCTTGATCTGATCAGGATAAAGTTCGACTTCCCACATCAGTTTCAAACAAGCAATTAATTCAATTATTTTCATGTTTTATCTTTTTACTCTTCCTAGTCATTCATACATCTCCAAAGGATGGAGTCAATCCATCAATCATCCTCACTCTACTTCCCAAATGCTTTCCTCCATGGTTCAATCCTAATGCTTATTTCATCACCCTTCACTACTTCCATCCATTACTCACCATCATCTCCAATATTCTAACTAAGGAATACTACACTTATAAGATTTAGTTGGCTTCGATTGTTTCAAATATTTTACTTACGATTCCACTACTCATAAACTTCATTCATCTACTATCCACATTCATTTCGTACTACTTCTTCAAAGGTTACAATACTTGTGGAGCTCCGTCCACTACTCATTACTTTTCTTTTACTAATACTCTTACATTGGTGTTACAGGCTGGGTATATCCTCATATGGTATTTGCATGTCTAATGCCTAATTACCATAATTACATGTGAATGAGTACTTATGTTTATTTAACATAGTATCAATCATAAGTTTGGTTCTCATTTGTGCTATGCACATTGTGGTTCATGTGTTTTATTCACAAAACTTACATTAAGCGGTTTTCGCTCTACCCCCCTTAAAAGGGATTACGCCCACGTAATCTACCATATGTTATTATTATTAAACATTGGTTTAATCAGTTTGGGCAAACTGAAGCGTTTAGCTTCACTACGGTATACTATAGAATATGCTCTGGTCAAAGGGTCTTAACTATACCAACGGTTTAGTCTTTGCACCAAGAGTTCCTATATGAGTTTATTTAACTCATCATTAATTCGGTTCTAGCCTTTTAGGCTTCAAGGCATTAATAGCCATTGTTTATGCTCACTGGGTACATTAATCTCCTAGCTAGGGCCCACTAGCTTCTGCTGCGCGACCCCGATAATTTGGGTTATCCACCCTTCTTGTTATCATTAATGTGCTATACATCACCTTTTTCCATCTATTATGGAAAAGGTTTACTAGAGAAATGCGGTATTCTTTTACCGTGTTTGAACTCAATGAGTTTAAAATTTGTAGCCAGCTCTCTGGTAATCTTCTGCACATGTTGTTCGTGCTCCCACAATTATTCGTTAAGTTCCTCCGACTTATTGTCAGGCGAGGTTAAGTCACCACTTAACTATAGTGCTTCCTCTGTTGCCACTAGCTTCTAATTTATACCAGTTCTTCTGGTTCAGTATAAGTGTTCTTCACTTATATGACCTTGCATTGATATGCGTCGGTCCTAGTGACTTCCTTACATCTTCTTTCACCTTTTATTCCGATGGAATTCACATCTTGTGATTGTTAGTGTGTGTTACATTCTTCGTGCTTCTTTGGCCTTAGGCCGCACGGTTTGTTGCTAAGCTTGCTTAGCTGGCTTATGCCGTGTTTGTGGTGAAAGGAAGGATTTACTACGGTTTACATTCTCCATATCCCTAACCATCTCATTAGATCATTAGCTGAACAAGTACAATGCCAAAACACTCAGTCATACAGAGTGCAGAGGCGTAAACGCTTGACAGTAAGTCACCTATGTGATAGGAAGGAATATTTTTGGGTGTCATCTCATACTTATACTCTGTGTTATTGCTTAACTACTTCCTCATAGCGGTCGCTTATTGCGCACCGTATTCTTACTCATTGTACAACATTGCTTTTACCGTTTCTGTTACTGTGGTAGTTCCTTTTTACTTAGTGACATTGTCGTTTTCACCATTTCCTTATGGTGTAAATACACTAGGAGTTTCCTGTGTTTGTGTGTATGACGGTTGTCGTAGCATACGGTAATATTATTATCTTCCCAATGTGGAGGTGTCTTATTCCACTTAGGTTTTATGTGTAGGTTAACTTACCTCACATTCTATCATCGTTTGTGATATAATTTACCAAGTGTTTGGTTGACCAAGGATAAAGCAATTTACCGGTTTACAAGCTCTCTTGAGCGTTGGTCATTCGTGATGTGCAACGTGCACCCACATTGATTGTTTTTGACAATTGCTGTCCTCCCAAAGCTGAGCATTGGTTTAGGCTCTGGCTGTGTAGTTTTGCTTGTATGTATATTACCAGGACATCCCACGAAACTTCAAGGGTTTTCTGGTCCTGTTCTCCAATTGGAGGGTATTCTATCACTGACAAGTGAAAGCTCTCGTTGAGGGGTTGTCTCCACTCATAGGTCTCATGTCCAGGTTATCATATTGGTGTTTATACAACGGTTCACCACATGCTTGAGTGCATATGGAGTATGCTTACTCCTTAAGTCGTAATGGTTTGGAAAATCTCATTTCCTTTTTCCATCGCCCCTTGACAATATTTATAAGCGTAGGCTTATTGTTATAATAGATGGAAGCCTTTCCAAGGGTTCACATCTTCACCACATTGGTGGTCTTTGGCTAACGAGGGGTACCTTCCCTTGGGTTTCTTGTAGTGTCCAAATGTGGACTAGGCCAATTTGGCGTTATCCTGATTCTTATGCCTCCGTGTTATTGTTGCTACAGTAGGCATGAAGGGTAATTAAAAGCTTGTCAACTGTATGCTAGGCTGGTGCCCTAGTGACAGTGACATTGAGTTGGCCATTACTCCAAGCCACTCAGGATGTTGGGTTTGGAATTGATGGTCCAGTTGTTGATTTCTTGTCGTGTGAGGCAATATTTCTTGCAAGTCTTGTTAGTAATGGTGTGGGTTTTGCAACCGTTTAAGGTTACACAACACATCAGGTTTATGGCTTTAGAGCCATATTGCTGCAAGCTATGCTCTTTGCAAGCTGCTTATACACGTTTCCACTCCATGTATACCGTCATAGGTTGGAGGTATTATTGGCTCCATGGTAAGTCGTGACATCACGCTTCCGTTCATAGGAGACCCTTTAGGCAATCTGGAGTTAATAGGTGCCTCTCAATATTTAGGGCATTCCCTGTCAAGTGAAATCCCTTCGGTGTCCTAACCGAGTGTTCGTTTTAGCTCCCGTGCTCATATCATTACGCTTGTTCAACTGTTGTTAACGCAGACACCCTTCACGGATCGCTCCTGGGTGTTGGTAATTGTGCCGTTACGTCCGGCTAATGGTTACAACGTGTGTTGTCTTCTTAACCGTCTTATGGTATTGTACTTGGGTCGTCCCCTTTTGGGTTATAACGTCTCCCGTTCTCGGGTAGACTGTTTACACTTGCTCCTAGTGCTTGCGTCTAGGGTTATATATCCTCTCCGATGATGGATTGTGCTTCGTGGTAACCTTGTGATTGCTCTTGGGAGTTCCGCCCCGTTTGTTGAGTATTGTTAGGTTCACGTTAGGCATTCGCCTTAATGTGTTTAGGCTAGGCATCCCATCCAGCTGTCAAGTAATTGCTTGGATTATTTGAGACATATCCAATGTCTATACTTACTAGCATGTGCTCTTTGCACTTCCTAGTTCTTATTCCTCATCTTCAGATGGATTCTCTGAGTTCCTTTATGCTTGATCCTCTTAGGTGTCCAGCTGTCTTGGTTTGAACTTACTGATGGTCCGTAGAACGGAGTTGACTACTTCCCGTGTGTCGTACACTACATGTATACATACGTGGGGTACCATGTTGATACGTTACCACTTACCCAACTATATGTCGGGCCCACAAGCTCCTTCGGAGTGCGGTTGTCCCACATCCCGTAACGGGTATACTCGTAGTGTTCGTCACACGCCTAGGTGAAGTATTCTGTTGCCAACTCCTCTTGTATCATCCTATGATACTCACCATGATGCTGTTGGTCTGGTTTTAAAATCCAAGGTTTTTAAAAGAGGGTTGTGGTTTTGAAAGGTAAATTTTGGGTTTTAAAACAATGGTTCGGTGTTAAAAGGAATCTCCCATGGCATAGCCATGTTTGAGGTCTTGACCAAGTCTAGCTTCTCGCTGACTGGTATGTACTAAGTACAGCGGTCGGGCCGTTAGGCCTTTCCAGGGTTCCATACGTCTGGTTGTTAGGATGTGTGATCCTGTGGTTGTTTTGTTACAGTCACCGTACATTACTATGTACTTGTGACGTGTTAATGTTCCTTTACATATCGCTGTCCTTACTGCACTTGCCTTGGCAAGTGCGTGGTATCGGTGGTTTTTGGATAATCCCATGCCAATCTCGGTATGGTTTCCATTTGTGTTTGTTAGTCTCGTTGACGCTTCCCTCGATCTTATTGATCTATAATTGGTATACTCGCTCCTTTAGGTAGCTTCTTGGTGGTCTAGACATGGCTGTCGTAGATCTGGGTACTTCTCCAATCCTTGGAGATCCCCACTCTATTTGGTTTAGTGTCGTTCCTTGTGGCTCGTTCCCACTCATCTGTGGTGGTTACTGAGCCTTCCTTGTTTAGGCACTACTCTTGTAGTCCTATTGAATTATCTCATGGTTGTCCTTGTAGTTGTCTGAGCCATATTGGCCAGGTGTTGCAGCCTTTTGGCGTTGTAATTTGGAGTTAATCGCTTCTGACTATGTTCTTAGCCAGCTAGCATGCCGTTGGTGGTGCCGCTTGGCTATTACTGTTGTCCCGCAGACTTGTGTCTCGGGTCCCATTACTGCTTTTTTTTATTGGCCTTGCTTCTTTTCCTTCTGTTGTCCTGCTGCTGGTTGTTTAGCTAGGTTCTGCGACTGCTAAGCATGTCGCCCCATGCTGTTGTAAGTTGTAGCCTCCTTGTGGTTGGAGTGCTTATTCCCTGCTATTAAGTGCGGGCATTATTGTTCAACCGGGATTCATCTCTGGGTCTTCCATTTCTTGGAATCTACTACGTGTCGGTTCTTGTTTACTGTGTGATTGCTTCACCACTGCCAGATCGGGTTTCCCCGAGTATGAGAGGACTTTCCTTCTCTCTGGCGTTCTTTCCCAAGTTATACAATGGGGTTTGCGGAGGGCGGGTCTGGTATTGTAGGTATCCGGTACTCACCGGGAGTTCCTAACTAGCATATCTCTAATGCTAACACTCAGCCCTTAGCCCTAAGCTTCTAATTCCTAACTCGGTATTCCTAAACTCGGTATTTCCAGTCATCAGAGCGATACTTCGCTCTGATACCAAGTTACTGTAACACCCCTACCATTAATACAGTGCTTACCGTCCAATTTCCTTACATATCAGATACACGCAGCGGATATATGCTTACATACAATGGGTGATACAATGCCGTTAGTCACCCACGTGACTAACAAGGCTACTACTTCTACATACAGCATCGGTCTGATGGACCGGAATCCCGAGTACTACAATCTACAATACATACTCCATTCTCCAGTTCAATACTACTATATTCCGTTCAACACGTTACTCCTTTACAATACCACACCATGCAATACATAACCGAGTTTACTAGGTTCTCAATACAAATACAATGTTTCCTCCAAGTTCATAGGTACTCATTATAGTCTATGTCTACCCATTCCTCACTACTACATTACTTTCTAACTACAAGGGGTGTGCTAGTTGATACACCTCTACATTCTACTACTACTATCCAATGTAGTCGCCGGTCTCGTGCCTTGACCACATTCGCTTCGGGTACCTGCACACTAAAAAATGTCCCCCGAAGGGGTCAGCTTTCGCCGAGCATGATAACCGCATACCCCGCGTACTAGTGAGGGTACGCCGACCACTTGGTCGAATACATGCGGTTGATTTCATTCAAACATACATGCATACATGCTCTTATACACAATACAAAATACTTACGCAAGCATACATACATACACTTCATTGCATACAGGGAATACAATATAACCATCCAATACATACTTACCTTCTTCCGAATACACATACTCAGTACATACCAAGTACAGTTCTTGTTAGCTTCATTGGTCCACCCGGGTTAATCGGGTGGAGATTACTCTTTTACTCATTATTCCATACATACGCATACATACTCATACTCATACTCATACTCATACATACTCTTCTTACTCTTACTCATGTTAAGCCGGTATGGCCTCTGGGCAGGGACTACACCGTCCCACCACCAGGCTTTACTTGGTTCACTAATCCAGGATGCTACCCACTTAAGGGATTTGGGCCGTGGACCAGCTTACGAACCAGGAATCGGATCCAACCTCTTGTTCTCCTCATCTCACGCGTGGCCGAAGCTATATCGGACTTGTAACTCATTCCAATTACTCACTTAATTAGGAGTTAGATAGTTAGGAATTAGCACAAGTCAACATCCAAGCCACAATAATACAATACACATATACACATACATACGAGGTACAATACATTACACAAGTACAATACGAGGTTCGAATACCATCATCATTCATATATTTCATGAATTATACAAACTAGTGCTCAAGACAATAAATATCAAGCACACATAAGTCAAGCACAGGTAAGTGCAACATAGTCCGATTCATGCATTTATCTTATTTAGGTGGTCAAATAAGCACACAAATCGGGGTAACCAGATTAGGATACAGGGCATGAAGAAATCATACCTTTTTCCCGAAATCTACTTTACCGGTGTCTCTTCGTTCCTTAGTCCTTACTTGTCCCTTGAGTCTTATTCTTGAACCAATGACTACATGCCAAATGGTTCAATTAATACTAAGCATTACAATACATACGTAGTTACTACTCCCGTACTTACCCCGTTGTCCCGTTGTTTCGGTTTAACTTAATATTCATATACTTACAACTTTCTTAATTATTCCTCAACTTGTTTACACTTCGTAGGGCCTCTAAAGGTCACCAAGCAAGGCCTTAACAACATCTAAAACCATTACCCATCAATGCCCCATGGTTAGAACCCTAAAAATCACATTTTACAAGTTTTTATAAGTGGTCCGGGACTTGGTCCTGACCCAAGGTCCCGGACCATGCACTGAAAACACTCTCGACTGAATTTTGTTATTGGTCCGGGACTTGGTCCTGGACTAAGGTCCCGGACCACCTGCTGGTGTGACTCTCGAATTAATTTTAGGTGCGGTCCGGGACTTGGTACATAACCTAGGTCCCGGACCCTGCTAAAAACTGCTACTAGGATGATTTTTCAACCCCAAATCAACCCTTAATCCACCTCCAATCATTCCATAATCTTTCCACATGTTTTGTACATAATTAAACACACTTAAACACTCACTAAAACTCCTTAAATCCATGGTCCAATACCTACTCATCTTCTTGCTCAAATTCCACAAATTTCCATTCACATTTTCATACTTTGCACACTTGTGCATTCCTACACCTCTCTTTGCATTTAGCACTTTGCTCTAACTTTATTTTACCATTCCAATTCATCTCCAAGCATCTACAATATCTATACCCAAATCCAACACTCTCTTTTACCATTCTTGCGCATTAATTTTTCCTAACTTCTCCAATGCATGTTAATACACTTTGCTACAGATTTTGCACTTCTTATTTCTCATACTACAACTACCACTCCATCACTAAAACATACCTACTCAACCCAATATACACCTTGGTTCTCCCACTCACCAAGTCATTCTTGAATACATAATTCCTACTAAAATTTTGCCATAGTTTACCTACAATTCTAACTTATCCATACACACATTTTCTCACCAAGTTCATACCTATTCTAGCCACACCCTTACAAGGGTCCTACCAGCAATCAATACAATATACATTCACCAATACTCCTTCAAATACCAATACTAATACTCACACACAATCATTTGGCTCCAAGGCCTACAATTAACATACTAATTTCACAAATACTCAAACTTCCTCACAAATACTTAAACTTCCAATACTACAATACCAATATAATAGTTTAGGTTCTTTTATTTGCTTACCCATGCCCATTACACTAATGCATTAAATTGAGCATTAAGAAGGAGCTCTTACCTTGAACTTGTATTTCCTTCCATTCTTTTTCAATTCTCCTCTTCTTTCTTTATTGCCCAAATCGGCCATGTGGGGAATGGAGTTGCCAACTCCATTCCCATCACCCAATGAACACAAAACAACTACAATTAATATACTAACCCTTAATTTAATGCTAGTTCATTGAAATGCTTAAAGCAAGATTTCTAGGGTTTACCTTTGGAGAGTTTTAGAAGGGGTTTTAGCCCTTGGTTCAAGAAGGTGAATCCACCACCGTTGCAAGGTTGATATTATGCCCAAAAGAGAGAGAGAAAAAAGGCATTACAAGGAGGCAAAAATCGGTTATGAAGCAAGGTAGGGAAAACATGAGTTTTTCATGTAGATTTTTACCTTAATGGAGAGAGGAGACTCCAAGCTACACATTGATGCTATTTTCTTCACCAATGGGGTATACCCACGAAAATGAACTTCCTCATTTTTGGATTTTGAAAAGAGAGAAGTGTAGAGGAGGATGAGGGGAGTTCAAATATGTAATTTATTTTTGATTTGGAGCTCAAATGGAGCTTGTGTGAGGGAGAGAAATTGAAGAAGCCATTGAAGCTTATTTTGAGAGCTTCAAATCGTGAATGAAGGAGGAAGGTGGGGAGTATTCTGCAGGGAGGGGAATCCCATCGTGGGAAATGAGAGAATGAGGAGGAGAGAGATGAGGGAATTAAGGAAATAAGAAGAAGAGAGAGGGCTACTTTTTACTTTTTGTTACTTTATTACTTATTTGTTTGTCTTGTAGTGTAATAGACAATTAATATAAGTGAGAGAGGGGAAAATCGAGACCCATACCACTCTCATTCAGATTTTTAATTTTTATTTGCAAATGGGACACATTAGTTTGGGTTTATTACAGTTTACACCCGGAAGTTCCGGTTTTTGTACTATTCGCTAACCGGAACCCGTTTTCAGGAATTTTCTCGTTTAATTAATTTATTGGTTATTAAGCTTCCATTAATGCTTAATTATAGTTATTTAATGAACTATAATTTTTACGGGTCCGTTTGACCACTTAAAGTCACGTTTTCGGGTTTCCTCGAAAAACGCGCGTTAAAGTTCTATTAGCGTTTTAATACATTATTTGGATCCGTTTTCTTCGGGAGTTGTTCCCATATATTATTTAGGGGTTGTTAAGCCTTTAGAATCCATATAATACGCTAACCGTCATACCTCCTACGGTTATTTAACACTTATTTAGCGTTTTCCGCTTTTTAAGCGTTTCTTTATTTTTTTTTTTTTGGATTTATTTTTCCTCATCAATATTACTTAACCATTATTAGGCTCTTAAATACCTATTAGGATAATTTAATCGCCATATTTAAGGTCGGGGTATTTCAGTTACGGTCTGCATGACTGGAAACAGCCCTCTATCCAAACTCATATACAACACATAGTACAATCCCGAATACCGAGTGTCTACAACAATATTACCAAATCGTAAACTGATAAAATTACATCCCGGGTGTAGTAACAACTCATACATCAAGCATACTGCTACAACTCAAGAATTATGCCCTGATGGACTACCACCATGGTAGCCATCCCGCCTACACTCCGTTATCGTCCGGTTCAATACCTGTAAAAATTTGGTTGTAAAGGACTCAGCAAACCACACTGAGTATGAACGTGTGTAGCCCGTATGTTGCCGAGCCACACGACTACTTGGTCGAATATTATTAAGTCAATTTGCATGCTATAATAAAGCAGTAAAGCAGGCCACCATACATCATGGTTTCATACACACGATAGCAAGGCATTAGCAACAAGCAACCAAACATAACATGTTGGTGTCATAGCAACATCAAACACACAACCAAGCACAACAAGCTGCTAGTATCGCAACAACAACCAGGTACATAATAAAACGTGTGCATATGTACGCTATACTCCTGATCCTCACTATGGGATCATTCGAGCGTTGTGTGATTTTATTTCTTTTCTCTTGTTCTCATAATGTGTATTTACTTTCTCTTCCCTTGCACCATGTCTAGGGATATAGTTAGATCCAGTGACCGTATCGATTCTTTTTCTTTGTTTCCATCATGTGTATTTCTCTTTCTCATCTTACACCAGGTCTGGGATGTAGGTTAGTTCCCGTGACCATATAGTATAGGTGCCCATCTTTCTTTGCCTCTTTATGGATTAATTGTGAGTTCTCTTGTCACCGCACGTTGGAGGACGTCTCCTCCATAGCTAGTCCCTCATTCCCGACGTCATGCGCCGAGAAAGCGGAGTCGCCTCTAGGCTCTAGGATAAGCTCCACCAATTTGTCACTCCCCCATTCCCGACACCCAGGGTCGAGAAAGCGGAGTCACCTCTAGACTCCAGGATGTGCTTGTTGGGATAAAACTACACTATAATTAATATAGAATTATAACAAACTAATAGGCAAGTGTACCTATTCGTAGTAGTAAAACAAGTGTCGTATCCACAAGGAGATTGTTCAATTATCCTAGTTTAGGTAGTTATTAAAAAACTGTAAAAAGGGGGTTTAGCCGGAGGCAAGCTTGATTTGTTTTAGAGAAAATATTAAGCAGATTAGAAAACTGAGTGCAGAAGAATTAAATGGAACTCCGGGTTCAGGTTTTATATAATCTGATTAATTATGCTATCTCTACCGGTTTAATTTATTAGTTTGGCAACATTCCTGTTATTATCCTAAGGACTAAGTCATAGACCCTTAAGAACTCGTTTACCAGAAAATGCTCGATCTAATCAAGGTTCGAGCAATACTATGTAAACGGACGTTAAATTCGAGGAATTATAATTGCATCTGTAAATACTAACTTATTAAATCATAATAAGTTTTCTCCAGATTTACGGCTTAATTAACCTGTCTATTTATCACCTGGTCTGATCAAAATAGACTTAGGAAAGCATTTTAATAAATTCATGTAATTTATTAAAATGGTGAGAGAAAACCTTTAAGCGTAACAAACTGTATTTATTTTAACCGGTAGAAATATTGATTACATAATTAAACAAACCATAATTTAAACCCTCGCCCGGAGTATATCCTCTTAGCCCGACATATTTAAGACAGAATAAGAAGTAGAGGAATACATCTGAAAAGATGTTTATTTCCGCTCCGCTATCTAATCTGCTAATATTTTTGACAGAGGTTGGACAGGATAACGGTATGAAGTGGAATGATTTATGGGATGAGATGTAGTATGGAATTTATGTGGATAATATGTGGATGAGATGTATGATTTTTGGAGAGTTTTATGGTATTTTTATGGAAAGAAAATGGCATGAGTTTGAGGTGGAATGAGATATGATTTAATGGAGGTTTGGAGGTGTATTTATAGAGAATATAGGGTAAAAGAGGTGGTAAGGCGGTGGTAATTGCGTGTGAAGAGATAAGACTTTTATCTCTTCACACGGCTCCTTTCTAGCTGTCAAAATAGCAGTGTCCGGACCAGTGTCCGGACCAGTTGGTCCGGACGAGGTCGATGCGCGCGGAGCGCGCGTCCGAATCAGTACGTCCGGACGGTGGTTCGGACGAAAATTGTTTTGCCTCTAAAATCTTCGTTTGAGCTCCGATTTGATCCCCGTTTTCGCCTACGCGCTCGTCTCTTTGTGTACTTTGCTCCTAGCTTGGTTTTCCTCATGTTTAACCAATAAATTTGTGAGATAATCAATAAAACATAAACTAGAGGAAAAACATATGATAAGTGAGAAATGAGTAGAAAAGTGCTGATATAATATATGAAATACACCCATAAAACATGCTCATTTAGACACTTATCACACCCCCACACTTACCTTTTGCTTGTCCTCAAGCAAAACCATGTACCCAAGTAAGTAGGGAATGCTCAATATTAACAAATACTATTATGAAGGGTAGGATAAAGAAGTCAATAGTACATGATCTTAAACTTTTTAGAGGAGTGTGATCCATCACCTATTGGTGGCATAGGTGTACTCAGGGCAAAAATAAAAATTAGAGTTTCGGGGTATGATCCGGAGTACTTCAATGCTTCTTTTGTTTTTGGGTGACTTTGAGAACTTTTACCATGGCCAACTTCTCTCAAGAATGGGCATTTTGAGGAGAAAACAAAAGGAGAAATAGAATTATGCATTTGTTTCACTTTTGCATAAGAGAAGAGAAGATAATAAGTAGGCATTAAGCCTTCGTATTTAAGAACACTCAACTCTCTTTGTTGGTTACCAATGGTGTCTCACAAGTCCCTTATTTATTTTATTTTTTCCTTTTTGACAGAGAAGCACCCCTTAGCAATCCCTAAGAAAGAAGACAGAAAGAACCCCTGAGTAATAAAAAATCCATTCATTTCAGATCATTTGGTCACACCGCATAAAAAATGCTCCTCAAAAGTAATCAAAATTTTAAAATTTTTGAATTTGTACCATTTATGCCACTTATCCTACAATTCATAACAATATTTATTCTTAAAGAGAACAACCCACACATAAAGGGTCCATGATATTGAATTTGAACAAACGCAGGATAAGCAGAGAGATTAAACATTTAAGCACAAAATGTCACCGAAGAGGGCACACTCCCCCACACTTAATTTGAACAATGTCCTCATTGTTCACTAGAAAAACAAGGGAAAGTTTCAGAAGACCTTTTCGGTAAGTAAAATTAGAGAGAACACAAAGCTCACGTATAATCATTTAAGCACATAAACTCTCCTCTGCAGATTTTATTTAAATAAAAAGCATAATTAAAGAAACTGGTACTCCCCTGAGATTATTTTTGCTAGCGTTATAGGAGTTCCCCCACACTTGAGCTTCAGCCTCAAGAAGCGTAGCTTGGTTGCGGTGTAAACATGAAATTGCACCTGCATAAGACACTAGAAGCAACCATACTATAAACGAGGTTAAAAATTAGCAAAAATAAAATTAAAGGGAACCTGGAAATTAAAACAGCATAAAAGCATATAAACGATAAGTTCGTCCGGGTTGCCTCCCGGAAAGCTGCCCTTCTTTAACGTCTTTAGCTAGACGCTTTTTCGTTAGATCGATCATGGGGGGTGGTTATGAGGAGGAGATCCAAAGCATGACTCGATGGTTTTTTTGAGAGTCCACCTGGATGCATGTTTTCTTTTCTTATCCCGCTCTTCGTCCGGGATTGGTGGTGGTATCTCTGTGATAGACATGCCGTCTGGAAGGGTGATAAACAGAAGTGGGGATGATGGTGATTGAGTGTCCCGCACAAATTTGAGATCCTTAGATTTGTTATCTGGAGATCTTCCTGATGCAAACTCCAGTTTTTCGTTATAAGCTTGAAGGGTGATCTTCCCCTGAGCTACCCAAATGTGCACATCGGCTGTGGCAAGGAATGGTCGTCCAAGGATGAGAGGTGTAGTGGAGTTCTCTTCGATGTCTAGAATGACAAAATCGCATGGGAAGTATAAGTGCTCCACTTTAATGATAACATCCTCCACCACTCCGCTTGGGTATGTTACCGAACCATCTGCCAGTTGCAGGGTCATCTTAGTCTTTTTCATCTCTCCAATTCCCAACTTTTGAAAGTGGAGAGGGGCATCAAATTAATGGAGGCACCCAGATCGCATAGGGAGTATGGAAATGAGGTGCTACCAATTGTGACTGGAATAGTGAAGCTGCCTGGATCATTGCTTTTTGATGGTAGTGGTTTTTGTAAAGTAGCTGAGCAAGCTACATTGAGAGGTACCGTACCGACTTCGGCCAATTTAGTTTTGTTGGATATGAGGTGTTTGAGGAATTTGGCATAATTTGGCATTTTGGCAATGAGGTCTACAAACTGTATATTGACGTTTAGCTGCTTCAGCATTGCTAGAAACTTACCATATTCATTATCCAATTTCTGCTTCTGGAGTCGGTGGGGAAATGGTATAGGCGGTTCTTGTGAAGGAGGTTCTGAAGCTGATGGAATAGTGAGGACGCTTGGAGATGTCTTTTCTGTTGGAACGTCAACTTTTTCTTCACTATCCTCTTTGGATTCTTCTGATTGTTGCGGGATGTGAATCTCGTCGGTTTTCTTACCGCTTCTCAAGGTTATCGCCTTAACCTCCTCTTCTTCTTCTTCGAAGTCGAGCTTTTCGTTTTCATAACCAGCCACCAAGTGCTCAAGGTAGGTATTCTCAGATTGAATACGATTATTATAGACTTTGGCGGTGCTTTCAAGTTCAGCTACATTCCTTTTGGAAGTTTCGATTGCTACAACCCACTCTTGGAGGGAAGGGTGTAGTTCTGGAACTTTAGCTGTTGTAGCCACCTCCGTCTTTTCTTCATCGTGCTCCTTCACATAGATGCACTTGGCTTGCTCTCTTGGATTTGGTTCATTTTGGCTGGGGAGAGCCCCTGGCGGTCTTCGAGCAAGATGTTCAGCAAGTTGATTGAATTTACCTTCAATTTTCTGGTTGAAGGCTTCTTGTGCAGAGAGCTGGTTCTGAGTTATGGACATGAAACCCTTCATCATCTCTTTGAGTTCTGCATTTGGATCAGAAGAGGATGAAGATGGTTGTTGTTGTTGTTGTTGGAAACCTGGAGGGGGACCTTGTGCTCTATAACCCATATTAGAGTTTGGTTGGGGTCGGTTCCCCTGATAGGCATTGGAATTGTTGTTCTGCCCTCCTTGGTTCTGATCATTATTTTTCCATGAGAAATTCGGGTGATTTCTCCATGGATAGTTGTTGTTGAAGTTGTTGTTGTAGGAATTACCGGGGCGGTTTCCTATGAAGTTTGCATCCTCGTATTGTCCTTACCTTCGCACTGAGGTTTTGAGAGGACCGGTGCATATGCACATCCTTCTGTAGGTGGAACTGTGGTGAACTTGTAGGTGGGGAAGCTATTGTTTTTACAATTTCGTTTTGTGAGTGTATTAGCTTTTCCACCATCTTTGTAAGGACGAGATCTGAGCGATAAATGATCTGTAGGCTCAACATGGAGTAGGCCTGCTCGTGGCGTTCGTCCTTGGATCGTCCACTGTCTGTATTGCTCGTCATGGTTTCGAGAGGTCCATTCCTTCTTTAGGAGATTTCATCATGAAACTTCCTCCTGCAGAGAATTGACGAGTAGTCGGTTCCCATCATCCAGACCGTTGAAGAATGACAGGCAGAGGGATTGATCGTCAAGACCATGGTGGGAACATTTCATTAGCATATCCTTGAATCTGTCCCATGCGTCGTACAACGTTTCTCCCGGCTCCTGACAGAAAGTTGATTTCACCGATCAATTGCCTCGTTCTACTGGTTGGGTAGTATTTGGCAAGGAATTTTGGGCCATTTGAAGCCATGTGGTATTGATCGGGAGGAAGGCTTCGATACCACCTGTTTGCTGAATCCGACAACGATGAGGAGGAAATAGTTGTAGTCGAATTCTTTCTTTGACGTTGCCGGTTTGACCAAAGGAATTGCAAAAGTCTAGGAAGAGACTCAGATGATTTGGGGCTTCATCTGGGTTCGCTCCACTAAACTTGCCTAGATCCCGGACGGCGGTGATGTAGTGGGTTTTGAAAACCCATCGTCCGGCTTCTTCTGGTGTTAGTTCGGGGAGAACTATAGCTGATGCTCTTCCTTCGGTATTCGGTTGGTGGTAGTCAGAGAGAGCACGGTGTTCTGGTTGAATTGCATGGTCCATTTCATTTATAACTTCGTTATTGGCCATGGCTTGATTTCTCAGGTTTCTGCGCTTGAAATAAAGTACGCTCGGGTTCGGGGCTCGGACTGATTGGTGGAGAGCCTCGGTTCGAGTATTTGGCATGCACAGAAGATAACTTGTGGTTTGTCAGAAGCTGCAAAATTAGTTAGTAAATAAAATAAGAAAGGCAAAGATATTGGTTAGGCTGATAAACGTTAGTTAAACAATACTGATATATTTTTTTGTATTATTTTTTTTTTGTTTTTTTTTAACAAGAGTAAAATGACAGAATATTAAATGACAAGGGAAAGAAATGACAGAAAATTATAGTTAGGAGTTAGTATACAGAAATTATAAGTTAGTAGTTAGTATACAATGGAAAGAAATGTTAAGTACAATGGAAATGAAATGTTAAGGACAATGGAAAGAAAGGACAATGGAACGAAATGACAGGAAATTTAAAGTTAGTAGTTAGAGACAATGGAAAGAAAGGACAATGGAACGAAATGACAATGGAACGAAATGACAATGGAACGAAATGACAATGGAACGAAATGACAATGGAACGAAATGACAATAATATTAAGATGTTAGAAGTTAGTTGTCCAAAGTCCGAAGTCAAATGTCCAAGTCAGGTCCGAAGTCCGATGTCCAATTCAGATTATAAGTCCGATGTCCAAGGTTAGATTATTAACAAGATAATATTGACAGTTTATTATATAAACAGGTGAACTACCAGAAACTAGGGAAATTGATGGAATCAATCTCCCCGGCAACGGCGCCAAAAACTTGTTGGGATAAAACTACACTATAATTAATATAGAATTATAACAAACTAATAGGCAAGTGTACCTATTCGTAGTAGTAAAACAAGTGTCGTATCCACAAGGAGATTGTTCAATTATCCTAGTTTAGGTAGTTATTAAAAAACTGTAAAAAGGGGGTTTAGCCGGAGGCAAGCTTGATTTGTTTTAGAGAAAATATTAAGCAGATTAGAAAACTGAGTGCAGATGAATTAAATGGAACTCCGGGTTCAGGTTTTATATAATCTGATTAATTATGCTATCTCTACCGGTTTAATTTATTAGTTTGGCAAAAACTTGTTGGGATAAAACTACACTATAATAAATATAGATTTATAGCAAACTAATAGGCAAGTGTACCTATGCGGAGTAGTAAAACAAGTGTCGTATCCACAGGGAGATTGTTCAATTATCCTAGTTTAGTAGTAGTTAAAAAAAACTGTAAAAAGGGGGGTTTAGCCGGAGGCAAGCTTGATTTGTTTTAGAGAAAATATTAAGCAGATTAGAAAACTGAGTGCAGATGAATTAAATGGAACTCCGGGTTCAGGTTTTATATAATCTGATTAATTATGCTATCTCTACCGGTTTAATTTATTAGTTTGGCAAAATTCCTGTTATTATCCTAAGGACTAAGTCATAGACCCTTAAGAACTAGTTTACCAGAAAATGCTCGGTCTAATCAAGGTTCGAGCAATACTATGTAAACGGACGTTAAATTCGAGGAATTATAATTGCATCTGTAAATACTAACTTATTAAATCATAATAAGTTTTCTCCAGATTTACGGCTTAATTAACCTGTCTATTTATCACCTGGTCTGATCAAAATAGACTTAGGAAAGCATTTTAATAAATTCATGTAATTTATTAAAATGGTGAGAGAAAACCTTTAAGCGTAACAAACTGTATTTATTTTAACCGGTAGAAATATTGATTACATAATTAAACAAACCATAATTTAAACCCTCGCCCGGAGTATATCCTCTTAGCCCGACATATTTAAGACAGAATAAGAAGTAGAGGAATACATCTGAAAAGATGTTTATTTCCGCTCCGCTATCTTATCTGCTAATATTTTTGACAGAGGTTGGACAGGATAACGGTATGAAGTGGAATGATTTATGGGATGAGATGTAGTATGGAATTTATGTGGATAATATGTGGATGAGATGTATGATTTTTGGAGAGTTTTATGGTATTTTTATGGAAAGAAAATGGCATGAGTTTGAGGTGGAATGAGATATGATTTAATGGAGGTTTGGAGGTGTATTATAGAGAAATATAGGGTAAAAGAGGTGGTGGTAAGGCGGGTGGTAATTGCGTGTGAAGAGATAAGACTTTTATCTCTTCACACGGCTCCTTTCTAGCTGTCAAAATAGCAGTGTCCGGACCAGTGTCCGGACCAGTTGGTCCGGACGAGGTCGATGCGCGCGGAGCGCGCGTCCGAATCAGTACGTCCGGACGGTGGTTCGGACGAAAATTGTTTTGCCTCTAAAATCTTCGTTTGAGCTCCGATTTGATCCCCGTTTTCGCCTACGCGCTCGTCTCTTTGTGTACTTTGCTCCTAGCTTGGTTTTCCTCATGTTTAACCAATAAATTTGTGAGATAATCAATAAAACATAAACTAGAGGAAAAACATATGATAAGTGAGAAATGAGTAGAAAAGTGCTGATATAATATATGAAATACACCCATAAAACATGCTCATTTAGACACTTATCAGTGCTCCACTGAAATACCCCAAATCTAAATAATATTATTAAATCATTATTTATTGGAACATAATCCAAATTTGAATCATTTCACCTACGCATGCAAACCCATGCATGAAAACGTTACGTAAAAACAGTCGTTTCTCCATAAACGCTAAAACGCCTTAGAAGCATATGGTCAAACATGACCTTGTATGACCCTCTAATATTCAAACCAAATGGTCATACAATTATTATATGAATATACAAATATATTCCCTAAGCTAAATTCAGTCAAAAACACAAAACGCTCGGGAGTGCTCACGCCCGCTCCTTAAAGCACGAAAAGTCCGGAGGAGTGCCGAGGCGGCACGAACTCCTATAAAATTAATTCCCTGAGTTCCTAACATCATTATTAACCATTATAAAGAGAACCCACGAAGTGGTTTCTCAAAATTCAGCAAAAACCACAGGAGGATTTCTTAGCGCTCCTTTTTGGCCCGGGAGTGTCCCGATGGCCCGTAAATTATGTCATGGGTTGGAATAACCTCATATAACCCAATGTAACATCTTATTATATGTTTATTTAATATAATAAGTGCTTACAAACACTTGGAACTCATAAAAATAATTTGTTTCCCAAAATTTCCTTAGAGCACCAAAACACACCTTCGGGTGTCACGAAAACGCGTTTTACGCAATTGCCTTGTAGTTTTTGACATGCCACGAATTGGTAATCTTAAATATGGTTAAAATGACCTTCTAAATCAGTTGGTGTGACTAGTCAACAAGGCTCTCTATAGGGGCCGAAATTTTAGAGCAAAAACTAGTATAAAATTTACCTTTAAAGTTTATAAAAGGTTTAATACATGGTGACTCACCTTCCCATGTGTTGTATTACTTAATGTCAAAGTATGTAGGTCTCATATGACCAGCAAGCTGTCGAAATTAGGCCATGGAATAGGCCATGTGAGCTAGAACAAAACAAATGAGAAAAAGCAAAAAGTAGATCTAGAATTCACTTTTCTAGATTCCTTCTTTTCCATGTGACCTAACATGCTTGTCCTTGGCTCTTCAATGTCAATTAAGACACCCCATTTGACCCTTGAATTCGTGACTCTACAAGGGAGGAAGAAGACAAGCCTAACTTAGAAAAATCAAAAGAATAACTTACCTAAATTACCTTGTCTTCTAGCTCACAATCATGTTCTTTCCAACTCTTGCCTTGTCACACACCACATGCACGAAATTATGCAGAGAACATGGGCATTTATTGAGCCAATAAACCATGTAATAAACTAAGGAAAAGTAAAGTCATTTGACATTAAAAATTGACAAAGCAAAAATCAAATTCCAAATGCATTTTCTTACCTTATACAATTCGTGAGTCTCATTCTTCTCCTTGCCCTCTTCATCCACGAATTGGTAAGCTACCTAGCTCTCTCTTCTTGCTTCATCTTCTTCCTTTGAAGCTCTTAAGTCCATTAATGGAGTTTTAACTTCTACCTTCATCTTTAAGGTAATTTCCTAGCATTTCTTGGCAAATCTTGAAGCAAAACTCTTCCTAGCATAACAAGAGGTGTTAGGCATCAATTAGTTCTCCAAGGAGGTTGTTCAAACCAACATTAATCCAAGGAGCATCCCAAGGTTATCTTAAGGTAGTTTTAATGCTTGAAAATCCTTAAAGCACATTTTTATGTGTAACCAAGTTCTACTTCTTCTAAGGTTCTTTTCTTCTTCATTTTGATGAAGGGAAAATTTGTTCTTCATCCACCTTAGGAGTGCCGAATTCATAAGGAGAAAAGTCTAAGGTAAACCCTTGTAAAACTACTTACAAATCTACTTAAGATCTTTATTCAAGATCTAACTCCTAAAACTCCTACACCACTTGCATATAACCGAAGTGGAGCATCAAAATTCCCTTGGAGAAAACTTGGAGATTCAAGAGGAGTTCAAGCACTTAACCACCTTTGTTAAGAAGTAAGTTTACTAAGTAAATCTTTATGTTATAAGCTTTGTTAAGCTTCTAAAAATTATAAAAAAATATGTACATCTCCTAGGTTAATTAAAACCGAAACTATATGGTTTTATATGCCAAAATATAATCTATAACATTATAGAAAATATTTACCTTAAGACACATTTTTGTGTCACAAAATTTATTTATGTTACAAATAAATTAAGGCCGAAACTTCAAGGGCAAAATGCTTATTTTTGAGCTAAGAATCAATATAAGACATTACAATAATTTTTACATAAGTTATATGACTCATATGAATTTATGTATAGTTATTATGATATATAAATCCACTTTTATATACTATATGTTCTCAATTAAATTATGACCGAATGGTCTATGTGTTAAATAGATTTTAATGAGCTACTTAGGTATATAAATTTATATCATAAAGGTTGGTGAGTTAAAAATATTTCATTAGTGCTTAAATGGCTAATTAATTAAGTTAAGTGGCTTAAATGTAATTTTTACAAAATTTAGTGTATATATGTGAAAGCCGAGAGCTAAAGGGGTGTTGGTGTAATTATGATCTAATATAAGGTTAGGAATTAAGTTTAAGAATTTAGATAATTTAAACAAGCTTTAAAATAACTTTTTAAAGTTTGGGCTATTATGTAATTTATAAAGTTGTTAGGAAAGTTTGGATCAAAAAGGGGCGAATACATAATTAGGAGATTTTAGGTTCACCTTCGAAATTTTGAGGAATTAAATATTTAAACTATAGTTTATAAGTTATTAAGTGACTATTATAAAATTTTGGGTGGTGAAAATGTAATTAATGGAAAGTTCAAGACCAAAGCCGAATTATTTGGGGTTAGTTTGGGTAATTTAAGAATTTATATATATTTATATATATATTTTTTATATATATATATATTATATATATATAATTCGGCATTTATGGAGAATTAAAAATTAAAACTATAGTTTATAAGGCATTATGTAAAGTTAATAAGATTTTGTGGTTAAATTGTAATTATAGGAAATAAATTATTATTGCCGAGAATTTAAGGGGCTAAGTTGTTATTTTTGAAAGTTATAGTACTTAAAAACTATATACCAAAATATTAGTGTGACTATGTAATTTAGCTAAATAAGAAGTTAAAACTCTATAATAATGAGATTAGAATTAAATATAAAGTTTATGAATTAATGTGGTTGTTTTGTAAATAACCGAAATATAAGGGTAAGAATTTAGATTTAAATAAATATAAGTCTATATGGATATTTTGAGGATTAGAAGAAAGAATTTAATTAAAGGAATTATGGAATTAGAACTATGGCTTATATAGTTATACGGAAGTTAAAAAGAAACAATAAGTATATTTATGACTAAAAGGAGAATAATGAGATTATAAGAATATTATGTCATTGTAAGACATTTAAATAGTTAAGAAAATTATAAGTTGTTATGTCACTTAGACAATTAAAATAAACAACAAATATAGTACATGAATATATGAATACATATATGTACATTAAAGGATTTATAAATAAATCAAAAAGGAATAACAAATAAGTTATACATTAATCATGAGGTAATTAAAAGAAATAAACCTCACATGAAATAACAAATACGAGATTTGTTGAAAGATCCAATAAGATTATTATATAAGGGTAACATAAATTAACCCTCTCAGTTAATCCTATTCTAGGACTTTGTTTGACCAGACGTTGACCAGGGTATAATCAACTGCAACCTACGGTGAACGGTATGGGATTCTTGCAACCTGTTTTCTACCGGATTACACCGGCTTGTGTGCTATCTGTTGTTTGAATTAACGACCAAGATAATTAATGTTAAATGTTGTTTACTCTTGTGCGCTGTTGTATTTTTGTGCGTGAATGATGCTGACTACTACGTGTATGTCCCACGCATACAAACACTACTATACCAGTGGATTAAATACCTGCGCTTCAGTATACCGAGGACTTGTACTCAAGTCTCTCACTAACTTCACTTTATAACAAACGTCATTATCCTAAACGTGATAATTGACAATACACATTGTGTTCTTGTTTAACGTCTTTATATGACATTAACAATTCTATACTACGAGAACGAGGAGCCCAGTTGGATCTGGCCATGCATGCTACAGGAGCTGTACCTGTCTCAGGTCGTCTCCTATCTACGTCGCGACGGAACTTTCAGTTGGGAGGAAGACTCTATTCCTCCCGGGTTTCTAATGCCCTTCAGTTTGAGGAAGACTTCATTCCTCTAGTGAGATTCTATTTCCCACGCCTCTCAGTTCAGGGTTTAACTACGTTATCTCCTGGGGTTTTTATACCCAACCTTTCAATCTTAACGAGGTCACTATACCTCCACTATTTAAGATATTCAGTTATACCTGTCAGTCCCATTGTGCGGATCGACTATCATTAAAGAATTTCAGTTCAGCTAACACGACCTTCTGTGTCTTGTTCTATGTGACATTATTGTCCTTGTATGGATACTTGTTATTATCAGACTATGCTTGTTTACAGCTTTATAAAAATGAACTGCATGTGTTCGACAAAGTAGTTGGTGTGGCCCGGTAGACGATGGGCTGCACGTTTTCCATACCAGCATTGTTTGCTGAGCCCCTTTGGGGGCACCCCCATTTTTCAGGTACCTGAAGTTGAGAAGATTACCACACCGAGTGTAGGTGGGGTAGATTCAAGCTATGGGAGTCTTCTTCTAGACATTTATTTTACTTAAGTATTTACATTAGAGTTTGATTCCTAGTATCTCGGATTGTATTCGTATTCAGACCGTGACTTTTGGAGATTGTATTTGGATTTAGCCTTGTTGGTCACAAGGGTGACCAACGGCATTGTAATACCACCCGGTGGTTGTATTTATTTCCGCTGCAGTTGCATTTTATTTGGGTGTGATCGCCGTACAGTTTATTCGATTTCGGGTTGGGGTGTTACAAAAAGTGGTATCAGAGCGTAGTTACGCTCTGGATACAAGGATACACCGAGATTAGGATATCTAAGACTTTAGGTTACGGGTTGAGTGATAGTTTTGAAAGGAGTTTAAGTTAGTTTTACTTAGACTACTATCCAAGACCAAGATTTTGACCACAGTGCCTAATATACCTCAACATCCTGCAGATGTCAGGAAGAGGAGGACGACGTGGACAGGCTGATGAGGAGCCAAACATCAGGCTGGCAGACATTGCTACTTTAATCGCTCAGGCATTTGCACAGGCAGGGGTTGGACAGCAGCAGCAGCTACCTCCACCACCACCACCCAGGGAGAGAGATTGGGTGAAGAGTTTGGCTGATCTGAGGCCAACTGCATTCAAGGGGCAGACTGACCCTGCTCACTTGGAGACATACATCATGGAGATGGAGACAGCGTTCGAGACGCTTGCAGTCCCAGCTAGGGAAAAGGTAAGGCTTGCCGCCTTTTATCTGAAGGATGCAGCGAGAGATTGGTGGAACATAGTGAAAGCCGACCACCTAGATGACCCAGCTTTCACTTGGGGACATTACACTGCACTACTTAGGGGCAAATACTACCCGGCCCACACCAGGATGGTGAAGACTAGGGAGTTTGATGCATTGGAGCAGACGGGGAAGATGACCATTGATGAGTATTATGCTAAGTTTACTTCACTACTCCGACTACTACCCGGTATAGGATACTCGGACCAGGTGTTGGTCGACCGGTTCTACGGGGGACTGAGCCCTCGACTTCAGTTTGGGATGGGACCAATCATCCCTACCAGTTTACAGGTAAAACAGGAGAGACACAAACAGTTGAAAATTTTATTACATAGTATACCCCGTCATGGGAGATTTGGAGATTGATACCTTGAGATTTCAGGAATGCTATCATGCTGCCTCCGTTGTGGAGATCACCTGTAAGAGAAGGGATGCTTTGAGCTCCCAAAAGAGGAAGGACGGACCTGGTGGCGAAGATGCCAAGCAGGGGAACTCCAACAAAAGGAACAAACCCTATCATAAAGGACAGGGGTCCTACCAAGGGAAGGGGAACCAAACTACTGGGAACCCCCAGTCAGGAACCCACGGAGCAGCAACTTCACAGAAAACCTACCCATCTAAGGGTAGGCACTCTAATCAGACAGTTAGATTTGAAACTTTTGTGATTACTTCAGTACCGTTGGAATGTATAATTAACCTCGATTGTATTAGGTTCTGGACATGGCTCAAACACGGGCCAGAAGTATGTCCGCCGTTTCAACTGTAAACAGTGCGGAAAGGATCACCCCGGCGTAGACTGCCAAGGGGAGAAAGTCATGTGCCGCTACTGTTAGATACTCGGGCAACGTGCCTTCGAGTGTATCCGAAACCCGGAGAGCAGGAACTACCGCCCGGGAGCAAAGCCAAACACAGGCCAAAAGAATGGAGCTAGCGATACTCGCCCTCCACCAACAAACCAGACTCAGGGGTACAAGGGCAAAGGCCCAGCATCGGGACCCGCCCTACATGTCATGGACCGCCCAGATGAGGCTGGTCCTTCTACCAACCCAGGTATTTCTAAACCATGTGAACCTGTTATTGAGCAATGGATGATGTGAATGAGTGCTTGCATGCCTTGATTGCCTAATTGAGTAGGAAAGAATTAGTAAAACTCACTAGTAAAATTTAAACCACGTAGGAAGGTATAAGATATGCTTTCCTATCCCCTCACCGCCCTCCCTGGAAGAAAACATTATCAAAGTACAAGAACCAGGGAACGAACAATGTAAGGTTATCCAACCAGGTTTGATATTACTCAAAGGATACCTAACACCGGAGACACAAATTGCAATCATCAGAAGATGTCAAGAATTGGGAGCAGGACCAGGAGGGTTCTACACTCCAGAATTTCCAGGAGGATCAAAAATGAAGCTGAAAATGATGTGCTTAGGAAAGGATTGTAATCCTTACTCAAAGACCTACCAGGATACAAGAAATGGAGATGGAGCACAAGGGCTGATCTATGTATCATCAACTTCTATGAAGAAGGAGGCCGTTTAGGACTACACCAGGACAATGATGAAACAAAAGGGTCCCTTGAACAGGGGATACCAGTATTATCTTTGTCAATTGGAGATGACGCAGAGTTCCTTTATGGCGAGCAGAAGCGTGTGGACCTTGCAAAGAAAATCATATTGAGTTCAGGAGATGTTTTAGTAATGGGTGGAAAGTCAAGGTTGCTATACCATGGAATTAAAGGATTAAACTAAACACAGCACCTTCGACAGTGATAAACACCACTCACATGAAACCAGGAAGATTAAGTTTGACTTTTAGAAAGTACTAGTATTGTAATTGTTTGGACATCTGAAAGGAGATCATCTCATCAATGAAGCATTATTGTTATGAAAGTGAATGTCTTTAGACCCCATCATATATCAAAGTACTTACTCAGATTCTGTTATTAGGTTGTACTAAGGAGACGGAAGGTGCCTTAAGTATTCTTACTGAGGAGGAGGCCAGCAAGGGCGGCGCGATCCTCACTGGTACCTTTCCGTTAATGGAGTGGATGCATAGTACTGTTGACTCCGGAGCCTCACATACTTTCGTTTCGCCTTCGCTTGCGGGGAAGTTGGGGCTAGACGCTGTAGAGTTACCTGATTTTAAGGTGGCACTCCCGTCTAAGGAGAAGATCAGTTGCACTCGTCTTTATAGAGGAGCCACTATCAGCATTAAGGAGGAGGATTTCCTATTGACCTTATTGAGTTCAGAGGTCTAGGATTCGATGTTATAGCCGGGATGGACTGGCTGGGGCGGCACAGAGGCCGCATTCTTTGTGCAGAGCGCAGACTGTTACTTAAGAGCCCATCAGGAGTGACAGTATCTTACCGTCAGAGCCCTAGAGCACCGTCTATAAAAGTTATATCTGCTATGTCCATGTACAAGCACGTCAGGAAGCAGAAGGAAGTATACTTGCTATGTTCAGGATGTAGAGCACGACCCTGATTTGATCCAGCTATGCCAGTGGTGTCGGAATTTCCAGATATTTTTCCAAAGGAACTTCCAGGCTTACCGCCATCCAGAGAGGTAGAGTTCTCCATCGAATTACTACCAGGTACCGGTCCCATAGCTAAGGCACCGTACCGTATGGCACCAGCAGAGATGGCTGAGCTGAAGGAGCAGCTGAAAGATTTATTGGACAAGGGATACATACGACCTAGCGTATCTCCTTGGGGAGCACCAGTCTATTTGTGAAGAAGAAGGATGGAAGCCTTCGTTTATGTATTGATTACAGAGAGCTTAATGCAGTATCGGTGAAGAACAAATATCCACTACCACGGATTGATGATTTGTTTGATCAGCTGAGAGGAGCAAAAGTGTTTTCGAAGATCGATTTGAGATCAGGCTACCATCAGATACCCATCAGGGAGCAAGACATAGAAAAGACAGCATTCAGAACACGGTATGGCCACTATGAGTTTACAGTTATGCCTTTTGGCTTGTCAAATGCACCTGCAGTCTTCATGGATTTGATGAACAGATTATTCAGAGAGCAGTTGGATAAGACCGTGGTTGTATTCATCGATGACATCCTCATTATTCAAAGTCTAAGAAGAGCATGAGAGTCACCTCCGACATGTACTTGAGATCTTAAGGGAGAACCAGCTTTATGCTAAGTTCTCCAAATGTGAGTTTTGGTTAGACAGAGTTTCCTTTAGGACATGTTATCTCAGATGCTGGGATCGCAGTGGATCCAGCAAAGATAGAAGCAGTTCGCACTTGGCCTAGGCCAAAGACAGTTACGGACATCAGGAGTTTCCTTGGTTTAGCAGGATACTACAGAAGGTTTGTCAGAGACTTCTCCAAAATAGCCAAACCTATGACCAGCTTAATGAAGAAGGACGCACCTTTCACATGGACTACTGAATGTGAGACCTCATTCGAGCTTTTGAAGAATGCTTTGACATCAGCACCAGTTTTGACTATACCTGAAGGCACAGAGGGTTATGAAGTTTACTGTGATGCATCAGGCAGGGATTAGGGTGTGTACTCATGCAGAATGGGAAGGTAGTCGCCTACGCTTCCCGACAGTTGAAGAAACATGAGGAAAACTATCCCACACATGACTTGAGCTTGGAGCTATTGTTTTTGCATGAAGATCTGGCGCCACTACCTGTATGGTGTCCAGATGACCGTATATTCGGATCACAAGAGTTTGAAGTATGTATTCACCCAGAAGGAGTTAAACATGAGACAAAGAAGATGGGTTGAATTCTTAAGGACTATGACATTGATTTGCAGTACAAAGAAGGGAAAGCTAATGTTGTAGCAGACGCACTGAGTCGACGAGCACATTCTCTAAATGCCATTGTGGCTAGCTCGAGTCTTATGGACGACATACGTAGAGCAGCAGAGTGATCAGCGAATGATGGAGATCAGTCAGAAGTTGTCTGACGGTACATTTGAGGGTGGAAAATATGAGTTTCCAGCTACATGATGATGGACTATCAGATTGAAGGGAAGATTGTGTATTCCCAGAGACAGCACAGATATAAGGAGCATATTCTTCGAGAGTCCCACACTTCTTCCACATCTGTCCATCCAGGAGCTTCTAAGATGTACAAAGATCTAAGAGGTATTTCTGGTGGAGTGGTATGAAGGGCGACGTGACAGAATATGTGATTCGATGTCTCACTTGTCAGAAAGTGAAATTCGAACATAGACGACCAGGAGGTATGGTACAGTCTATGCCAGTTCCAGAGTGGAAGTTTTATGATATCTCCATGGACTTCGTGGTGGGACTACCACCTACGAGAGGAGGCCTTAATATGATTTGGGTTGTTGTTGATCGACTGACTAAGGTTGCTAGGTTTATTCCGATGAAAGACACTTGGAAAGTGCCAAAGTTAGCAGAACTATTTGAGCAGGAGATTATCAGACATCATGGAGTACCTAAGACTATTGTTTCAGATCGAGACACTAGATTTCTCTCACGATACTGGCGAGCTACTCGCGAGGCACTTGGCACTGAGTTGAAGCTTAGCACAGCATTTCATCCTCAGACAGATGGTCAGTCAGAGAGGACTATTCAGACCTTAGAGGACATGCTACGAGCATGTGCCTTGGATTTCCAGGGCAGCTGGATAGATAGATTACATCTCATCGAGTTTGCATACAATAACAGCTATCACGCCTCTATACAGATGTCACCTTTCCAAGCCTTATATGGCAGACCATGTCGCACACCATTGTGCTGGGACGAGTCTAGTGAGACCGTCATCATTGGGCCTGAGTACTTAGAGCAAGTCCAGGCAGAAGTACAACAAATCAGAAGTAACATGAAAGCAGCACAAGACAGACAGAAATCATATGCTGATGAGAGGCGACGAGACCTTGAGTTCGCAGTTGGCGACCAGGTATTTCTACGAGTATCACCCATGAAGGGTGTATTCAGATTTGGGCAAAAGGGCAAGCTAAGCCCGAAATTTGTAGGACCCTACGCTATCATAGAGCGGGTGGGCCTTGTGGCATATCGACTTGATTTGCCAGCTGAGTTGGGCAAAGTACACAATGTTTTTCATGTGTCTCAGCTTAAGAAATACATGCCTCATCCTTCTCATGTTCTACAACCAGAGACACTCTCATTAGAACCAACAATGCGGTATGTGGAAACACCGCAAAGAATCTTAGACAGAAAGACACGAGACACTCGAAACAAATCTGTGAGCCTAGTAAAGGTTCTTTGGTCGAACCACGATGTGGAAGAGGCCACATGGGAACTAGAAGCTGATATGCGAGCGAAGTTTCCCTCACTATTTACCGATTAGACACTTTAGTCTAGGGTACGTGGGCGTACCCCTCTTTTTTTGGGGGGTAGAGCCTTTTTCGTTTGTGAATTTAGTATGCATTTTGTTGCACTTTCGTGCATTTCAGTGACACTTTGTCTTATGTGTTCTTGTGTAACACTGTTCAGTATATTTCAGTGACACTTTGTCTTGTATGTGTTCTTGTGTAACACTGTTCAGTATATCTCAGCGACACTTTGTCTTGTGTGTTCTGTAACACTGTATTTGAATGTGCTTTGTGCACTATTAGATATGAAAAGTGACTGTGTTATTACATCACACTATATTGTTCCAAAGTATTCCTGTTGTGTTTGATGTACACTGTGAACTTAGGAATATAGAGACTTGGGACTTGATCCCTAAAAACTAGATTGAGTTGTGGATACTTAGTGGAACTTGATTCCCCACAACCTTATAATTTAGATATGAGACTTCGGGGCGAAGTCCTTTTTAAGGGGGGTAGATTGAAATACCCCAAATCTAAATAATTATTAAATCATTATTTATGGAAATAATCCAAATTGAATCATTTCACGTACGCATGCAAACCCATGCATGAAACGTTACGTAAAACAGTCGTTTCTCCATAAACGCTAAAACGCCTTAGAAGCATATGGTCAAACATGACCTTGTATGACCCTCTAATATTCAAACCAAATGGTCATACAATTATTATATGAATATACAAATATATTCCCTAAGCTAAATTCAGTCAAAAACGCAAAACGCTCGGGAGTGCTCACGCCCTCCTTAAAGCACGAAAAGTCCGGAGGAGTGCCGAGGTGGCACGAACTCCTATAAAATTAATTCCTTGAGTTCCTAACATCATTATTAACCATTATAAAGAGAACCCACGAAGTGGTTTCTCAAAATTCAGCAAAAACCAAGGAGGATTTCTTAGCGCTCCTTTTTGCCCGGGGTGTCCCGATGGCCCGTAAATTATGTCATGGGTTGGTATAACCCCATATAACCCAATGTAACATCTTAGTATATGTTTATTTACTATAATAAGTGTTTACAAACACTTGGAACTCATAAAAATTGTTTCCCAAAATTTCCTTAGAGCACAAAAACACACCTTCGGGTGTCACGAAAACGCGTTTTACGCAATTGCCTTGTAGTTTTTGACATGCCACGAATTGGTAATCTTAAATAGGGTTAAAATGACCTTCTAAATCAGTTGGTGTGACTAGTCAACAAGGCTCTCTATAGGGGCCGATTTTAGAGCAAAAACTAGTATAAAATTGCCTTAAAGTTTATAAAAGGTTTAATACATGGTGACTCACCTTCCCATGTGTTATTACTTAATGTCAAAGTATGTAGGTCTCATATGACCAGCAAGCTGTCGAAATTAGGCCATGGAATAAGGCCATGTGAGCTAGAACAAAAACAAATGAGAAAACAAAAAGTAGATCTAGAATTCACTTTTCTAGATTCCTTCTTTTCCATGTGACCTAACATGCTTGTCCTTGGCTCTTCAATGTCAATTAAGACACCCCATTTGACCCTTGAATTCGTGACTCTACAAGGGAGGAAGAAGACAAGCCTAACTTAGAAAAATCAAAAGAATAACTTACCTAAATTACCTTGTCTTCTAGCTCACTCATTTTTCTTTCCAACTCTTGCCTTGTCACACACCACATGCACGAAATTATGCAGAGAACATGGGCATTTATTGAGCCAATAAACCATGTAATAAACTAAGGAAAAGTAAAGTCATTTGACATTAAAAATTGACAAAGCAAAAATCAAATTCCAAATGCATTTTCTTACCTTATACAATTCGTGAGTCTCATTCTTCTCCTTGCCCTCTTCATCCACGAATTGGTAAGCTACCTAGCTCTCTCTTCTTGCTTCATCTTCTTCCTTTGAAGCTCTTAAGTCCATTAATGGAGTTTTAACTTCTATCTTCATCTTTAAGGTAATTTCCTAGCATTTCTTGTCAAACTTGAAGCAAAACTCTTCCTAGCATAACAAGAGTGTCGGCATCAATTAGTTCTCCAAGGAGGTTGTCCAAAACCAACATTAATCCAAGGAGCATCTCAAGGTTATCTTAAGGTAGTTTTAATGCTTGAAAATCCTTAAAGCACATTTTTATGTGTAACCAAGTTCTACTTCTTCTAAGGTTCTTTTCTTCTTCATTTTGATGAAGGAAAATTGTTCTTCATCCACCTTAGGAGTGCCGAATTCATAAGGAGAAAAGTCTAAGGTAAATCTTGTAAAACTACTTACAAATCTACTTAAGATCTTTATTCAAGATCTAACTCCTAAAACTCCTTCACCACTTGCATATAACCGAAGTGGAGCATCAAAATTCCTTGGAGAAAGCTTGGAGATTCAAGAGGAGTTCAAGCACTTAACCACCTTTGTTAAGAAGTAAGTTTACTAAGTAAATCTTTATGTTATAAGCTTTGTTAAGCTTCTAAAAATTATACAAAAATTATGTACATCTCCTAGGTTTATTAAACCGAAACTATATGGTATTATATGCCAAAAATACAATCTATAACTTATATAGAAAATATTTACCTTAAGACACATTTTTGTGTCACAAAATTTAGTTATGTTACATATTAATTCAAGCCGAATTATCAAGGGCAAAAATGCTTATTTTTGAGCTAAGAATATATAAGACATTACAATAATTTTTACATGAGTTATATAACTCCTATGAATTTATGTATAATTATTATGACATATAAATCCACTTTTATACTATATGGTCACCAAATAAATATGGCCGAATGTACTAATTGATAAATAGATTAATGACCTACTTAGGTATATAAACTTATATCAAAAGTTTGGTGAGTAAAAATATTTCATTAGTGCTTAAATGGCTAATTAATTAAGTTAAGTGGCTTAAATGTAATTTTTACAAAATTTAGTGTTATATTGTGAAAGCCGAGAGCTAAAGGGGTGTTTGGTGAATTATAATATAATATAAGGTTAGGAATTAAGTTTAAGAATTTTAGATAATTTAAACAAGTTTAAAATAACTTTTATAAGTTTTGGGCTATTATGTAATTTATAAAAGTTGTTATGAAAGTTTAGAACATAAAAGGGGCGAATTCATAATTAAGAGATTTATTAGGCTCACCTAAATTTTGAGGAATTAATATTTAGACTTTAGTTTATAAGTCATTAAGAAGTATTATAAAGTTTTGGGGTGAAAATGTAATTAATGGAGAGTTCAAGACCAAAGCCGAATTACTTGGGGTTAGTTTGGTAATTTAAGAATTTATATATATATATATCGGCATTTATGGAGAATTAAAATTAAAACTATAGTTTATAAGGCATTATGTAAAGTTATAAGGTTTTGTGGTTAAATTGTAATTATGGGAAATAAATATTATTGCCGAGAATTTAAGGGGCTAAGTTGTTATTTTTGAAAGTTATAGTACTTAAAAGCTATATACCAAAATATTAGTGTGACTATGTAATTTAGCTAAATAAGAAGTTAAAACTCTATAATATAATGAGATTAGAATTTAAATATAAAGTTTATGAATTAATGTGGTTGTTTTAAATAACCGAAATATAAGGGTAAGAATTTAGATTTAAATAAATATAAGTCCTATATGGATATTTTGAGGAATTAGAAGAAAGAATTTTAATTAAAGGAATTATGGAATTAGAACTATGGCTTTATAGTTATAAGGAAGTTAAAAAAACAATAATATTATTTATGACTAAAAGGAGAATAATGAGATTATAAGAATATTATGTCATTGTAAGACATTTAAATATAGTTAAGAAAATTATAAGTTGTTATGTCACTTAGACAATTAAAATAAACAACAAATATAGTACATGAATATATGAATACATATATGTACATTAAAGGATTTATAAATAAATCAAAAAGGAATAACAAATAAGTTATACATTAAATCATGAGGTAATTAAAAGAAATAAACCTCACATGAAATAACAAATACGAGATTTGTTGAAAGATCCAATAGAATTATATATAAGGGTAACATAAATTAACCCTCTCAGTTAATCCTATTCTAGGACTTTGTTTGACCAGACGTTGACCGGGTATAATCAACTGCACTACGGTGAACGGTATGGGATTCTTGCAACCTGTTTTCTACCGGATTACACCGGCTTGTGTGCTATCTGTTGTTTGAATAACGACCAAGATAATTAATGTAAAATGTTGTTTACTCTTGTGCGCTGTTGTATTATTTTATGTGCGTGAATGATGCTGACTACTACGTGTATGTCCCACGCATACAAACACTACTATACCAGTGGATTAAATACCTGCGCTTCAGTATACCGAGGACTTGTACTCAAGTCTCTCACTAACTTCACTTTATAACAAACGTCATTATCCTAAACGTGATAATTGACAATACACATTGTGTTCTTGTTTAACGTCTTTATATGACACTTAACAATCTATACTACGAGAACGAGGAGCCCAGTTGGATCTGGCCATGCATGCTACAGGAGCTGTACCTGTCTCAGGTCGTCTCCTATCTACGTCGCGACGGAACTTTCAGTTGGGAGGAAGACTCTATTCCTCCGGGTTTCTAATGCCCTTCAGTTTGAGGAAGACTTCATTCCTCTAGTGGGATTCTATTTCCCACGCCTCTCAGTTCAGGGTTTAACTACGTTATCTCCTGGGGTTTTTATACCCAACCTTTCAATCTTAACGAGGTCACTATCCTCCACTATTTAAGATATTAGTTATACCTGTCAGTCCCATTGTGTGGACCGACTATCATTAAAGAATTTCAGTTCAGCTACACGACCTTCTGTGTCTTGTTCTATGTGACATTATTGTCCTTGTATGGATACTTGTTATTATCAGACTATGCTTGTTTACAGCTTTATAAAAATGAACTGCATGTGTTCGACAAAGTAGTTGGTGTGGCCCGGTAGACGATGGGCTGCACGTTTTCCATACCAGCATTGTTTGCTGAGCCCCTTTGGGGGCACCCCCATTTTTCAGGTACCTGAAGTTGAGAAGATTACCACACCGAGTGTAGGTGGGGTAGATTCAAGCTATGGGAGTCTTCTTCTAGACATTTATTTTACTTAAGTATTTTACATTAGAGTTTGATTCCTAGTATCTCGGATTGTATTCGTATTCAGACCGTGACTTTTGGAGATTGTATTTGGATTTAGCCTTGTTGGTCACAAGGGTGACCAACGGCATTGTAATACCGCCCGGTGGTTGTATTTATTTCCGCTGCAGTTGCATTTTATTTGGGTGTGATCGCCTTACAGTTTATTCGATTTCGGGTTGGGGTGTTACATCCACATAGAAGGGCGAAGGATCTGATGCAGATACCCACTCCCGAGTATTCCATACCGCGCGGCCCGAGATGTTGTCTTCCCGGGTTATCCTCATGTTCCTCCAATTGAGCTTTTCTCTTCATTATCATTCATGAATAGACACCATAGTGGGTGTCGTGGTATATCCTCCATGGTTAGAGAGGAGTTCCCCTTTTATAGAATTTTCTTTGTTTTCACAGTTCACAGTGTTTCATCTCAAATTCCATAAACGCGAAGGGACTAAACTACTGTGTGCGCACAAATCATATACAACAATGATATGGAAGTCATGTAACACGATAAGCAAGCAATCCAATTACATGCTTTAATCTTAAGGTCTTTTCACACAGAGCACACAACACACAAGCCGTGTAACACGACAACATACGAACCACACATGTCCATACCTTATTCAGAAGCACGGGTCGTCTCACACAGGGTCCCGGTTGGCGTTCATTACGGCCCTAACGTTAATTAAAACAACATGTCAGTTTATGATTTCATGTGACGACCTTTGTGACATTTTCCTAGTTTATCCCATTTTATCGGGTGTTGTTCCTTAGGTGAACCTTTGAATGTTCAACTTATATTAGCCCTTCGAGCTTCCCAAGTATTAACCTTAACATTATCATATTTATCCATAGGGTTATATTCCACTTCTTATACACATTTGGTTATACATCTAAGTTATGTATTCATCGATATATGTGCCCGTTATATTCCTGTATGTTAGCAACCATCGCTTATGATTTACCATGTACTTAGTAACTCTTTGGGTTGGTCAACCTGACCGCTTGGTCGACTATTTGCTTAGTCAATATGGGTTGACTTGGATAGTATCTCTAAGTCCATATGTTTATACAATACCTTGAGTTATGCAGTTCATTGTTTATTCGGCCCCATACAACCATATTGTATAATATTAATACTAAGGTTTTATAATTGGGTCCTCCTCTATAAATCTTATTACACTTATCCTCATACGTTCTTCAACCCACATAATATACCACACCTCCCTTCGCATGTTCGCAGTAGATCCTAAGAATTATAGGATCTTATTGTATGCCTAATAGTTTCATCATTTATGGGAAATTATTCCTATATGGGTCCCTTCAATTTAATCCACCTAATCCTTTACTTACATATCAGTTTATATGAATTATAATTCCCTATCTGTGGTAGGGATTATTCTATCACCTCGTGTGGGATTATTTAACAGTTAATAATATTCTTTCTCACCTCTTATTTACTAAGGATATAATCTTAGTACCTCCTAATATTACATTACCTTTCCCAACACGTTATAATATATCTTGTCCAAACTTGAAATTTCCCAAGCAGCCCATTTTCTATAACTACCATATTTCCAATACTATCAAGTTATAAACCAAGGTTTCCAAACATTATCATATGTACATAATTTCTGAATAGCCCATTATTCTTCCGGGAATTCCTATGTCATCCCACGTGTTTTGCTTATCTACAAAACCACATCATATTACGTACTCGTCACGCTATTTACCTTATTAATTTGTAATATAGGACGTCTTAACAGTACAACACACATGCATACGTTTACTCATATTTACGGGTAACCCCTCGGTTTATTCAAGTATTATCGTTCACCCACACTTTCCTCGTAATTACTTCATAACCCCTTTCATCTTTACACCCACACTTAATCGTTTAAAACCTTACGTTATACCTCTTGATTAATTTATATACTTACTCCAATTTCCAAAACTCCCATTTATATTCATTAATTCCTAAGACCATCCCTCTCGGTTCTTATTTATATTTAGTGTTCTATATTATCATATATATATGTATATATATTTTTATGTTTTAACCCATACGTAATGTATTCGTTTACTCAGACATTTTATAAGGTTTTAAAAACCCATTTAGGCCCTGTTAAAAGTTTATAGATATACCAATGCCTTTCTAATATATTTTTAAGTAATTATACTTGCTAGGATTATAACCCTGCACCAGAAAATTATACACCCTTTTTAAATCACTTCTAAATTTAATAATAACCAGTTAAAACTTCAAATACCCATAATAATATAACCTAATTACATATCCTTAGTAATAGCATAGTAATATTACTTAAATGCCGATAAAATGTCTTAAAATTCAGTTTGTGGTCACGATTACCACCAGAACTTATGATTAATCCTCTAAGTCTTTGTTTTCCATTTTTTTCTTCCCCATAAAATATTCTTAAATAGATCATTAACTCTCCACCTCCCTAATTAATCATTTAGTTATTTATTCCCAATACCTGATTTGGGATCTATTTGCGCATATACACTTAACCCATTTGTATACATCACTTAATTTTTTTTCTTTTTATTTAACCATTCTCCTTCTATTAATAACGTGTAAGATATTCATTAATAGTCTCGCATAAACTAACCTTACTAATGAAATGTTTACCCCTTAATGTCCTCCATATATTTAGGATCTAACATTACTGAACTCACATGTGTTCTCGGTTTGGTGCAGTTTTTTTTTTCGATAACTTCTTAAAATCATTCCCTCGTTTTTAGCATGTAATATTTACCATACTAATTTAATCCTTAACACTAAGCTCTCACCAGCCTAACACCTAATGGTAACTCCCTGCGCACAACCAGAAACCTAACCAGCACCACAAACCCACATGTTCCTACGGTTTTATCATGCTACAAAGGTAGTGTATTTAAAGCTAACATGCATTAGTATATTTACCTTGATATAAACTTCAAGAATCCCCCAGCTTCTACTATTCTTTCAGCCTACATACGTATAGTTCCCTTGCCATTTCTCCTTCTTCTGTTATCAATAGTGAAGCAAGGACTTGCTGGTGTTCTCGGCTTGCCCTGCCCAAGAACCGATGGAGTTGGGGTTGGGATTTAGCACCACCACAGGGAGAGGATGTCAAGGACTTGGATCACTCTGAGGTTTCATCAGTTATGTTACAACTTCGCAAGCGTAACCTGTATGCTAAGGCATTACTGTCTTCTGAGTGGTTGGAAGCTAACGAGAAAATTATCTTCACAACTCGGCATTATGCTACACGTCTTGATCTGATAGTTCATGTGGGATGCGCTTGTTAAGCTCTATCTTGCTGTTGGTGACGTGGAGAAGGCTGTTGGAGTAATAAGTCACCCATATGGAAATAACCATTAGTCCATTAGTTAATGAAACGATTTGTATTGCCAATTCTGAAATAGGAAGTTTGAATTGGTTTGAATTAGTTTGAATTAGATTAACACAATTTTGGTAGTTTACTTGTATATATATACACTACGTGGGTTAGGCTTCAATACACATCATCTCCTCTTCTAAGCATATCATCTCCTCTGTAATAGAAAAGTTCTAAGCACAATGAAATAAAATCATTTTCTTCCTTCTCGACTTGCTTCCGCTTCAAACCTTTCTCCTCCTCTTTCTTTCCGCTTCCGTTTAAATCTGTTATGGCATCAGAGCAGGACTCTCTTTAATTGGCGATGGATAACGAAAACCCAATCGGAAAAGAGGGAGAAAAGGCCACCGCGCCGGCAAACACCATAGATACCGGTGACCCTCTGTACGTCCATGTCTCCGAACAGCCCGGCTTGCAACTCGCTCCAAAATTTGACGGGACGGGATTCACAACCTGGAGATGGTCGATGGTCACAGCATTGAAGGCTAAAAACAAACAAGGTTTCATAGATGGCTCCGTCAAAAACCCAGGATCTGGAGATCTCCTTCGACAGGCGGCCTGGACTCGTGCGAGTTCCCTGGTTCGCTCCTGGATTACCACAGCCCTGGAACCAAACATAGCCCAAACCGTCATGTTCACAGAAGATCCCAAGGAAATTTGGGATTGCCTCTGCGAAAGGTACGATCAGACCAACCTTGCTACAATTCATAACCTCAAGCAAACCCTAAGCGAACTGAAGCAAGGGAGCGATACGGTGACGGTGTATTTCGGGAAATTGAAGAGCATCTGGGGACAATTGGACTTGGCCCGTCCCTTTCCTACATGTTCCGGAGAAGCGAGAGATCTTCTGTGCAAGCAGATTGCAGAAGACCGTCTAATCCATTTCCTAATGGGTCTTGACAGGAAATTCGTTCACGTGCGTGGCCAAATACTGGCAATGAAAGAAACGCCCTCACTTGAGCGTGCTTTTGCCCTGGTGATACATGAAGAACAACAGCAAGGCGCTAACACGGAAGGAGAGAAAAGCAGCTCCATGTCGTTCCTTGCGGAAGCCCAGAAGAAATCGGAATCTGACGCCTCTTTCTTTACTGCTGCTGGTGGCTCGAATTCAACCAGGAAAGGCGGTCCTGAGAAGAATACTGGAGAAAGAAAGAAAAAGAGCTGCACCTTTTGCAAAAAGAACGGGCATGTTTTTGAAGAATGTTATGCTAGACAGAAGTGCACTTACTGCCAGAAGACTGGGCATACTGCCGATGACTGCTTTCATCTCCATGGGAGGGAGAAAGTACTAGCACGCAGGAAAAAGGGCGTGGCGGTTTTAGCTTGTGGAGAAAATTCAAGCGAAGGTAGTAAGACGGTGAAGGGGTTTACTCGAGAAGAAATACAGCAGATTGCTAGCATCATCCGTGCCAGCGATCAAGAGTCGAAGGGAGGAGATCCTAGCTATTGCCACTTTTCAGGTAATCGTTTAAATTTTACAGCAAACTATGCCTGATGAGTAAAATTCTGCATGATACTGGAGGTTTAACTGGGAAATGGATCCTTGATACTGGTGCTACGGACCATATGTCTGGTGCCCGGGATTTATTTGAAAACTGGAAAACTTTGAAATGTAAAAGATCTGTGATTTTGCCGGATGGAAGGCCTCAACAAGTTTCTATGGTAGGAGATGTAAGATTGGGAGAACGGTTCTGGTTAAAAGGAGTGCTATTTATTCCAGATTTTATGTTCAATTTGATCTCTGTGAAGAGAATGGTCGAACAGGAACAACAACCTCTAACCTTTGGCATGGAAACTTGTCTGATCCAGGACCCTATTACAAAGGAGACTGAAGTGATTGGGCTCGAACAGAATGGTCTCTACATTCTGGATCAAGGAAGGATGAATCAATGGTTTTCCCATCAGCAAAGACGTCAAGGAAACCTGAGCATGAGCAGTACTTTAGGATTTGCTAATTTTGTTACTAGAAATGCGAAAGAACTACATATTAGGTTGGGGCATGTGCCATATCAGAAACTCGTTCAAATGAAGTTGATAAAACAAGTTGATTTTTCTCCAAAATTTGCATGCGATATATGTTATAAGTCACGAGGTCAAAGATTACCCTTTGGTAAATCCGAAATTAAAACCAATAAACCTTTCGACATAGTGCATTTAGATGTATGGGGGCCGTTTAACGTAACCACATACAATGGATATAGGTACTTTCTTTGTCTAGTTGATGACTATACAAGGATTACATGGGTTCAATTACTAAAACATAAAGGGGATGCCTGGGATGCAATAGTGGATTTTGTTCGAATGGTGGAGAGACAATTTGATGCGAAAATCAAAATTTTCAGGAGTGATAATGCCAAAGAATTAGGCAGTTCTAACTTAGGCAAAAGGTTTCTCGCACAAAATGGTATACTCCACCAAACCACTTGTGCATATACCCCGCAACAAAACGCCGTTGTAGAACGTAAGCACAAGTACCTACTTGAAACGGCTAGAGCGGTATTTTTTCAGTCTCAGGTTCCCACAGAATATTGGGGTGAATGTATTCTTCATGCGGTTTACCTAATTAACAGATTACCTACTAAGGCCCTGTTGGGAAAAACACCATATGAGCGGTTTTATGAAACACAACCGACATATGATGACATTAAACCTTTTGGATGTCTGTGTTACAAGACCATAGTTGGAGAAAAGGGAGGGAAATTCAATCCCCGGGCCGAAGCTTGTGTATATCTGGGAGAGGAACCCCGCAAGAAAGGGCACAAAGTCTTGAGTTTGGTAACAAAGAAAATTGACGTGTGTCGAGATGTTAAATTCCATATAGATGTTTTTCCTTTTGCTAATGGAGTGGGAGAATATGTAACTTGTTCAGGGGAACAACCTAGCATACCACCATCTTGGGTCTCTGACGATGACCCTCGTGGAGTGGTTCACTTTACAACGAATGTCGATGAACCCCATGGTGTGGTCCACTCCGTGACAAATGACAATACCCCCTCTTCTCCCCCTCTTGCACACGAAACAGTCCTGGAACACACCTATATTCCAGAACATGATCAAACCAATGATGACGGGCTTCGTCGATCACAAAGAGAGACTCGTAGGCCTGATTATCTTAACGACTATATATGTAACACAGCCTTTCAAGATGTGCTCGACGAACGAGTTTATAGGCAGAATAAAGGGATGAATTCTTTAATACAATGTGAGAGCCTCACGGACACACGACCTAGTTCATCCCTTGCTCTTGCTGTGTCCACCAATATTGAACAATTGGAAGAACCCCAATCTTATCATGAGGCCGTCAAGCACGTGCACTGGCAGCAAGCCATGCAAAGTGAGCTACGAGCTTTAGAGGAAAACCACACTTGGACAATCGTTGACTTACCCAAGGGTAAGAAAATGGTTAGTTGTAAATGGGTGTACAAAGTAAAACTGAAGTCCGATGGCACGTTGGAACGATACAAGGCACGTTTAGTTGCAAAAGGGTTCACCCAGCGACATGGCTTTGATTATCATGAAACTTTTTCTCCGGTTGTAAAAATGACAACCATACGTGCCCTTATCACGGTCGCTCTCCACAAGGGGTGGATCATCAATCAACTAGACGTTAATAATGCCTTCTTGCACGGGGATCTTGACGAGGAAGTTTACATGAAAATCCCACACGGGCTAGATGTCACAGGACGTAACAAAGCTTGTCTTCTAAAGAAATCTCTATACGGATTGAAGCAAGCTTCCAGGCAATGGTTCTCCAAATTAGCCTACTTCCTCAAAACCCTTGGATTTCAACAATCCAAGAACGATTATTCTTTGTTTCTTAGGAAGAACGGCATCCGTCGTGTATATGTGGCAGTCTATGTTGATGACATGTTATTAATTGGAAATCATCAAGAGGATCTTGACAACATCAAACAAGCTCTTGATGACAATTTCAAAATCAAGGACTTGGGGACCTTGCACTATTTCCTTGGGATAGAATTTATTCCCACGCCCCGAGGCGTAGTCCTGTCTCAACGAAAGTTCTGCATGGATCTGGTCAAGGAATACGGGTGTGATAATAAAAGGGCAACAGTTGGGCCTATGGCGGTGGGCTCACAACTCCTACGCTCAGAAGGCACACCGCTAGATGATCCCACTCCTTATAGGAGATTAGTGGGAAAATTAAACTATCTCTCCAACACACGACCAGATCTTAGTTACACTGTCCAAACTTTAAGCCAGTTTATGCAGAACCCTTGTGATGTGCACATGGACGCCGCCATCCATGCCTTGTGCTATGTTAAGGGAACAATGACATACGGTATTGTTCTCAATAAATCTACGGCACCTCAATTGGATCTTGTAGCCTACTGTGATTCAGACTGGGCAGCATGTCCAAACACTCGAAAGTCTGTCTCTGGCTATTATATCTTCCTTGGTACCAGTCCAATCTCTTGGAAGACTAAAAAGCAAGGAACAGTCTCTCTTTCTAGTGCAGAGGCTGAGTATCGTTCTTTGCGACGTGTGACAGCAGAGCTCACATGGCTAAGCAGACTACTACATGAATTTGATGTTTCCAATGTACATCCCATACCTGTCAAGTGTGACAACCAGTCTGCCATTTACATAGCTCGTAACCCAGTCTTTCATGAGCGAACCAAGCATATAGAAATTGATTGTCATTTCGTCCGTGATAAAATTCAAGAAGGACTCGTTGATGTTGTGTACACCCCCACATCAACACAGTTGGCTGACATGATGACAAAAGCTCTACCCGGAATATCTTACAAAGCACAACTTGACCGCATGGGTATATCCAACACCAACATTTCAAGCCTCGTTGATCAAGATCACCATCGGCTTGCGGGGGGGTGTTGGAGTAATAAGTCACCCATATGGAAATAACCATTAGTCCATTAGTTAATGAAACGATTTGTATTGCCAATTCTGAAATAGGAAGTTTGAATTGGTTTGAATTAGTTTGAATTAGTTTGAATTAGATTAACACAATTTTGGTAGTTTACTTGTATATATACACTACGTGGGTTAGGCTTCAATACACATCATCTCCTCTTCTAAGCATATCATCTCCTCTGTAATAGAAACGTTCTAAGCACAATGAAATAAAATCATTTTCTTCCTTCTCGACTTGCTTCCGCTTCAAACCTTTCTCCTCCTCTTTCTTTCCGCTTCCGTTTTAAATCTGTTAAAGGCAGACTCTATATTGAGCAAGGCAGTTATGTTGCAGGAGAAGGACCGTGCACCGGAGAGGAGTAAGATGCAGCCACTCTTGCTGTTTTGGTGCCGGGAGATGGAGGCTCATGCTGGGGGTGTTCTGTTGATGGTTACCGCAACAGGAAGGAGTGGGCTGGAACGATGCATGGGAAGGAGAAGAAAAGAGAAACAGGAGGAAGTAGTTTTCTTTGCCTCTGTGGCAATGCCGTGAATGGGACCGGAGTTTCCCTTCTCTTTTTTTTTTTGTTTACTTACTGTTGCTGGCTTCCGTGGAATGAGAATGAGCAGAGTGATGCATATCAACCGAGAACTTCTTGATCAAAACAAAACTCTTAATGCAGAGCTCACCGAAGCAACCAATAATCTCGATGAGCCGGTGGATTTGAAGCCACCACAGGCGGAGGAGATAAGAAACACATCTGAGAGGGAGCAAACGGAGAATTATGAGTTGCCAGTTCCAGATATCATTATTGGGAGCCCAAAGCGTGAGCAAGAAGAAGAGGAGTGGGGAAGTGGATATTAGAGTTCTTGTGGTGGGGAAATGTAATGACTTTTATGTTCTGTGTGGTTGCTGCGTTTACAGAAGGTTACCAGTTTTGGTCTGCATGTAACCGTGAGGATGAGAGGATAAAACAAGGCATGTATGGCGGTTTGATTATATGTTGTTGTGAAGAAGGGAATGAAAGATCGAGCTTGTTTGACTCTTGTTCACCAGTGGTGATGTTTCTCCCGTTGTTACCAGTCGAGGGAAAAAAGGAAAGGGGGCAGTAGCGCAAGAGCTGTACCGTGGGGAAGGCAGGTTCCTGTGGTTTGTTCATTTTGTTGGTGTTGTTTGGTACGTGGGGCGTACGTGGTTGATTTGTTGTGTGAAATGTGCACTTGTTGTATGTATCTTATGAAATACTTCTTGAAATGATGTATCTACATCCATGAATGTAGTACTGTTCCTTATGATATGCGGGATATATATATTTATAATACTTTGTAGATTGATTACACATGGTATAGTCTGGATACAAAATAAATCCTTAGTTATGGAATGTGGAATGACAATATGGTATGACACTTCGGGGAGGTTGTCAGGATTGGTAGAACTGATAGGAAATGATGGTGCTGATGGATCACCTATATCCATATATGTTTGAATTAACGCCACAATTAAGGGCTATGTGCGGTAAAGCACAATACGATGTGTAAATGATATATCACATAGATATACATTATGGGATTATATGGGTAGTCATTAATACACCTATCTAAGTAAAGCGACTTCGGGACGAAGTCTTTTTAAGGGGGTAGATTGAAATACCCCTAAGTAATTAAATATTGCTTAAGTATATAATTAATTAAATTAACGCCAAGCATGCTTTAAAAAAATAAGTCGAACGCAACAAAGTTTTCAGGAAGCCAAATGTATGTGCATTGTTTTGTGAATAATAACCAATAGTGCAAAAAATATATATGATAACATTAGCCACTTAATCAAACCTATGGTCAATATATTTCCTTGACCTGGCTAATATGTGTTCCGCCAGTTTAAGACTGGTAACCGGGCACGTTAACGTTCTCGATTATAATTATGTGTGACTCACTATGCTTACCTATTGAAGTAAGTTCATAACACCTTAATACATTAAGGTATAAACAATCAAGCATGTAATAACTTGCGAACAAACGAACAGTTTAATATTACCGTACTTATGTACATACAGATATATATGTACATATACACAACGTTACAAGATTATAACGTTGTACATGTAACTAAAACGCGACAAATAAAATAGTCGTAACCGTATATGGGTAAAATTAAAAATGTGACATAATGAAATAGTAGTATATATATATGTACATACAACTGCTAACGTGACATGTTAATACAAGTCACTTATATGCAATATAACATACAAGTCACTTATATGCAATAAATAGGCATAACAAGGCTGAAAAAAATAAATAAAAGAACAACTATGCTCTAGCCAGGATTCGAACCCAAGACCCTTCGTAACTATCCCGAAACCTTAACCAGTTGAGCTGAGCTCGAATTCAGTATAATCTACCCACGAATTATACTTAGTAGTCCCTATGCTGAAGTTACAGAAATGAGAGAATAACTCTCGACATTTCTCTCTGGATTCAGTAACTCCAAAGCACAATATCGCTTCAACATCTATACGACAGACCGACAATTTTTCAGTATTGATGTATCCCCATACAACAGAAAGGATTATTCTTTCAAGTGCCCATCACTCTTGGGACTTCCCACGCAAGGCTTTCCCACAGACCAACACACTAGCACGTTATATCAGTCTTCTTCCTCTTCTACCTTCTGTACCTTCACCTTCTCCAATTCCACCGAGAGCTGCCCACACCTCCATGGCTACTGCCCAGTAGATTGGTAAGTTCTCAGTTTTCAAACCGTGCTCTGTTCCTTGCTATGAAGTCCATGTCTCCATGAACTAAACTGTGAACATCTTCACCCAGCAACCAAGACCAAACTGGGAGTAAATCAGTGGGAAGTTCCGGTTGAAGACAGAGAAGGAAGGGAAGCTAGCCCTCCTGTTTTCTTAAGGTAAAACCGCATGGAAACCAACCTGGATTCCTTCTCCATTTCAGTAACTAACCCAGCATGCTCTAAACTTTTACTCTCTGTTTTTCTCACGTGATCTCCACTACATTTCCCCACGGTAATACCGGTTATAGTCATAGCAAATTCTGAACTCCTCTTTTCTTCCCTTCTGTTTTCTCAAGAAGACAGTAGGTAGTACTCAGCTTGGGAAAGAGCAGGATCAAACAAGCTCCACTTACTGCACCACTCACGCCAAAAAAAAAAAGACAAGGTAAATAACATGCCTATCCTAGATCTGCTCCAACCCGTGCATTTCACTCTGTGTTATTACGAGTAACCTCAGAGAAATTTTCCCAGCTGTTGTCAGGTGACTCAGAGCACTGGATATCGCATCGGTACTGAGTAACTACAAGGGGAAACTGGCCTAGACTCAGAGAGAAAGGAGGATTAAGGTACAACACTCATGAGCTAACCCAAGTTTTTATCTGTATACGCTTCTGAGAAATAAGCTTAGTAGAAGTAACTAGTAATTCCTGATGCATGATCAACTTCTAAACTTATAATAAATCAGAGAGACAGAAAGGGAGTCAGATTTATCAAAACTGATAAGCATGCAAGCCTGAAACAGGAAATCTCGGTATATTTTGTGTGCTCTTAAACTACTAACACGTTACTATCTTATGAGTGTACATGACCAAGATAAACGTAAGAGTGTTGAAGAAAAGAAGTAAAAACAAATAACAACCCAAGAAAAGAAAACAAACAGAAAACAAATGTAATAGTTTCTGGTTTGTTTCTGGTGTAGTCATCAACCGAGAAAAAGAAAAAAAACTGTGTTTGTGTATCTACTTTGCAGAAGGAGCGAGATGGTAGTGAGAGCTAGATTAGGAACTTGAAACTCAGTCAAAAACATGACTATCAATATTAGTATTGGAGGGAAACTGAAAAGAAAACCTAAAACTAAGGACTTTCAGAAAAACAGAAGAAGTATATCGATTTTGAAGTTCCTGTCAATTTGGAAGTTCTGTTGATTTTGAAGTTCCTGTTAACTTTGAAGTTTCTGTTAATTTCGAGGTTGGAAGTTGCAGTTGGTTTTGAAGTTCCAGTTAATTTTGAAGTTTCTGTTAATTTCGAAGTTTGAAGTTTCTGTTAGTTTTGAAGTTCTGTTAATCTTGAAGTTTGAAGTAGTCGGTTTTGCAGTTCCTGTTAGTGTTGAGGTTTTGAACTGTACCTAAGTACTTGTTTAGATAGTAAATCAACCTAAGGGAAATTCAAACCAAGATCGTGAGTAAAATGCAGTTTACTAGGGAAATTATCAGGTTATGGTTTCAGTTTTTTACATATTTGACAGTTCTATCTGGTTTCTGTTAGCTGGATTTCAGAGATGTTAGTTTCACTGTCTTGAGTGGTTCTTAAGTTTAAAACACTCCTAACACCATCATCTAATATTATAGAAGCTTAAAGAAGTTAGGAACCCACTATGAATCAGATAAGATGTAGCAGGAAGGAAAAGCAGATAGCAGTTCTGCTGTCTGGTTATTTACCAGTTTCAGATCTTCAGGACTTCAGTTGTGTAGGCAATATTGGTGGCTCTAACTGAATGTCATGATTTGTTTAGAAAGAAATTTGAACTATACTAAGGCCCTAACTACAAGCATAGCAGACTGAGTAAATGGAGTTAAGATAAGAATCTGAAAGGAAGAAATAGAACAGAACTACAGCATGTCTCAGTTTCACAAATGCTGAGGATTAGCCTCAGGTTTCAGTGTCTGCTATTTTCGTATCTGTAACAAGTTGCTTGAGGTTGTTTGGGTTTAAAAAAAAAACTTGATGGAGATGCTTCAGTAACTGGGTAAGTTATTTAGTGAGGAATTGAGGATCAAGCTGTAAGATAAACAGAAAATGAAATGGAGGAGAAAGTCCAGCTGTTACAGTTCTGTCCTGCTGTTTCAGATCAGTGAACACAATCACAAAAGCATCAGTAAGTTTGGTTTTGGGTTACCCTTGAATCTAAAAATCTCGAGGAATCATTAGTTAAGTGGGTAAGGGGTTAGGAGAGGTGTAACTAGATAAAAAGATAGACAGGAAAGAAAACAAGAAACACTTATCAGTTTCTGTCTTGACTTTAATTCCAGGAAAAACTTCAGTTTCTGTATAACGAATGTTAGAGAGTATAAAGGAATGACCTTGAGTGGTTCAAGAGTTTAAAACCTAGCTAAAACACTTAACTAAGTGTGTAAACCCATCAGTAAGAAAAAAAATGGACTGTAATCCAACTGGGAATAAAACAGAAGTAAAACAGAAAGGAACACTTACCAGTTTGAATCCAGTTCTGCCATTTTGATCTTTCTGTATATTTAACCTTTCATGAGTTTAAACATTGAGGTGTGAATCTGTTTTGAGGTCAAAACTATACTAAGATACTTACTTAGATAGCTAAGCAAACTAGGGAAAATTCAGATCAGAAACCGTGAGCAAACTACAAGATACAAGCTAGATTATCAGGTTCTGGTTCGGTTTTACAGTTGACAGTCTGATTGGTTTCTGTTAAGTGAGGTTTCTGAAATGATAACAGCATGCTCTTAAGTTGTTTTTGAATCCAACCTTTTTCCAATGCAAGCAGCAAGTGGTGTAATAGCTTGAGAAGTTTGGAAACCAATCAGTAAACCTAAATAAAGATTGGAGGAGGAGATAGATGAAGGATGTTTCAGTTTCTGTTTCTTCTGTTTTTCGGTTCTTCTGCCTCTGTTGTTTCTTCTGTTCCAGATTCTTCCCAATCTGGTATCATTATATAAGTGTCTGTAATAGATTGAAATGAAATGGGGATAACACCATGGACTAAGTAACTAGACAGATTGAGGAAGAGGAGGAAAACAGAAAACAGAAAACAGATCGAGAAACCAAAGCAGAAGAGGGAAAATTTAACAACTTAATACATCAGTTGTGGCTGGCTCTGAAATGAACAACTTTCTGTATAAGTAAGCTCATAGGGGAGTTGAAGTGGTGATACAGTCCTAAAACTATTAATCTGTAGCAGAAATGGTGGGATGATGGTTTTGAGATGTGGAAAGAAATTAGTGGTACATGTATATATGTAACCGATAATAAACAAGTGTGAAAAGACCTTGGGTTATATTATACCACAAGGTTTTTGGTGTTATAAAGATTAAATACCTACAACATATTATAAGTTATGAGGTAGTTTTATGAGTAATGAAAGTATATAATAAAGGAGCTCAGATGTGGCAAATGTGTATATTATTTTCGATACATTCTTAAGTTGCCAAGTCACATGTAATAAAGTCTAGTGACACATAAAATATCGTACCATATAACATTATGGAGAAGATGTAACACAAATAATATTATGTGACTAGGGACATAGTTATTCAAGCTATTATGCTAAATGCATACATACATAAATAAAAACGTACCAAGAAATAAAGTTATACACTATAGTTATAACGACATAAAATACTAAGGATAGTATAAGACTTTGGGTTGATAAATAAACCCTAGTGAAGTATCATAAGTGTATAACGCAAGGTTTCATGCTCTAATGTAAACCGAGAAATAACTCACACAACAAGTAAGGGGTTTATAAATATTAATAACGATACTTTAATCAGTAACAATGTTAAGTCTGGGGACATAGTACTAGGATTTCAAACGTTATTCGGAAATACCGAATTGTGCTGTCATATGGATTGACGCTTAGTGTTCCTCGTATTACTAGATCGCATTCCCGACGTACGCGCTCGAAAGCTCTAGTGGTCTGCACTGCACGAATCGAGTCAACGGTGTACGGTATGTAAAGGGATTTGATCCGAGTTGTCCTGAGGAATTCCTCGGGCTCGGATTTGTTTGATAAATAACTTGTGTGAATGTATGTATGTGATGTATGTATGTGATGTATGTGTATGATGTGTAGTTATGTTCAATGCATTATTTATTTATGCACGAACGTCCTACGGGACTAATATTACGTCGACTATAGATCGACTTATATAAAACTACATATGCGAAATGTGTGTCGTGACCACTGTTGTCTGACCTAATGCGCTAAGTATTTCAAGTATGTATTTATAACCTAAGTAAAATACTTAGGAACGGGACACGACATTGTCGGTCTCTAGAGCTTTGACTCGAACGTGAATGTTACCTAGAATAATTCTAGGCATGCGTAAGACCCATAGGGCAGCCAACAAATTAAGTGATGTACTCCACAACTAAAACTGTAACTGACTATCTAACTAACAAAGCTAACAGTGGAGTGTAAATGAATGTGATGATGTACCTTAATCCAGACAGTCACTGGCTGCTGGTCGCGCATAGAGATCTCTTGGGATGTCCCGTATCGGGTTTTCCCTAGTTAAATCCTGATCGAGCCTAGATAGATCGTCAGGTGGAGTGTGCTACCGTTGGCACCAGGCCCTTGGCCACCTAAATGGACGCCTTTACAAAGGCAAAGTGAATAAGTCCCAGAGTCTTCGGATGATCAGGGCAGTGAGCACCTTTGTGTGTACGTGGGACTACTGTCCAAGTGAATATATTTCGGGTTGTCCTAACTGACGTCCGACTGTGCTAACTTAAACAAACGATATGTGAAGGCCCGGAGGGCCGAGTGATGTACTATGTGATGATGTTAACATACGATGAATGAGTTCCCAATGCCATTGTATTGTATGATGTATGACAGTAATGTGTATATCCATATATGACTGTTTGGATTGGATGAATGATTATATGATCATGCACGTTGTTACAGTATTTATCATGTCTGTAAAATGACAAAGCATGAAATCAATCTAATATCAAGACGGTTAAAAATGACAAGTGACCAATAGGGTCCAGATCTGGCATACGCAGCGTCTATCGCTGATACTACACTTATTATGCAGGTTGCCGAATACGTTGAAGCCAAAGTGCGGGATTGGGTAGTTAGGACATTGTTGGTTTTGGTTTTACCGTTCATGCCTCGTTATGTATTAAATGATTCCACTGGAAAGGGGTTGTAAGAGTTGGATTATGTTTAGATGCTCACAGTAGTTGTGCTTTCGATACTTAGATAGAAATGTAGGAGGTATCTCGTCGTCACTGCGGATTGTATCTGTATGTTTAATTTTGTTAAGATGTTGTACTGCTACATCACTCGCATGGGCGAGTGGTGGCAAGTAACACCCATGTGAGTTCTATTACTGTGATTACTTCCGCTGTGAGATGTCTTTATTTCCTGTTCACGTGAGCGACTATTACGTAATTATTGTGAGGGGTGTTACATATACCCATAAATGTCTATGTATTTATCTCTTATCAAACTCCCCCACACTTATCTTTTGCTTGTCCTCAAGCAAATCTTTCTGACATAATGTTTAAACAAGTTAAACAGACAATAATCAAGTAAGGAGAGCACAGAAAAGGTAATTGCCAATCTTTTAGATTTTAAAAGGGTACTAATAACATTAAATTTATTAGGTATATTTCTCCATTTCTGAGAATAACTCTGAAGTCCTCCAAAAGAAAGAGAAGTAGTACCATGAGAATTCTGCTTTTAACCCTGAGCCAATCCACCATTTTCTTTCACATTTCCTTGAACGACAAGGGGCATGAAGTAAAATCTTATTCCATTATACCTTTCAATGCCACATACTCATGATCCATAATGAAGAAGTTTTTATCATTTTGTTACAGAATGCACAAATACTTCAATTTTGAAGTTCATTTTTCTTTCACCTCAGACTTTTCTCTCCACCCTTGTAGCGGTTTTGGGTCTACTATCCCAGATACCGAGTACCTTAGGTAGCCGGGTGATGAAGCACCCCTAAGAACTTAATAACCGAGTGGACGAGGCCTGTTTAGGATCAGAATATGCCTATTTGGATCAGAGGAGTACCTTGCCTTGTTCTTTTTTCCACCATTTCTTTCCAAATCAAATCCAGGTTCAAAGTCAAAACAAAATTCAAATGATAATTTCCTCAGTTTTTTAGCATAGAGTAAGGAGCAGAGTGTTTTTTTTCTTTTTTTTGTATGTACCCTTTAAACCTGTTAACACCGGCATTACTCCCTCTATGGCTCCTTCTTCGATTATTAATCACTTAACAAATTTAAACACAGTGTCGAAAAAGAGACAAACTTAAGAGCAAGCTTTTGATTATTATATCTCCCCCACACTTGAACCAAAGCAATGCCCTCATTGCATAGAAAGAATTAAAATAATAGGGCATGCAAACTACCTTGGTAATGATCAAAAAGCATGGTAATAAGAGATATTTAAATTTAAAGAGCAAGGTATGGATAGTGTACTCCCTAGAGTTATGCAGAATATGTAGTATAGCTCCCCCACACTTGAGTACTGCTGTAAGAATGCGCAAGATGTACCTGAAATAAATATTCTAAACAGCCAGAAGAACTCAAGTAAATTCTCCTCGTTTTCTCTTCTTTCTTTTTATTTCACTCTCTTTTTTTTCCTAAAATAAAATACAAAATATAAACACAATACAGATTAAAAAGATAGATATTAGGGTGCCTTCTACCAAGCTGCCCATCTTTAAGGTCTTTGGCTAGACCGTACCTCAGTGATTTAAGTTGTAACTGGTTCTTTGAGAAAAAACGCAGAAGCTTCTTCGTTATCCAGCGTATTTCCCATATACAATTTTATTCGAGCTCCATTGACTTTAAACGATCCACCCTTCTTATTGTCCAATTCCACCGCTCCATAAGGAGAGGTAGATATTATTTTAAATGGTCCAGACCAGAAGGATTTTAACTTACCTGGGAAGAACTTAAGTCTGGAATTATAGAGAAGGACGTGATCTCCCGCTTTGAAGTCTCGCTTGGCAATCATCTTATCGTGCCAACGCTTGGTTTTCTCTTTATAAATCACCGCATTTTCATATGAGCTGTACCTTAGTTCTTCCAGTTCCGTCAACTGGAACTTTCTTCTTTCACCGGCTTGTTGTAGATCGAAGTTCAACACCTTTAGAGCCCAATAAGATTTATGCTCTAATTCCACAGGCAGGTGACATGCCTTCCCAAAAACTAGTTTGTAGGGAGACACGCCAATAGGTGTTTTGAAAGCGGTATGGTATGCCCAGAGCGCATCATCCAATTTAATGGACCAATCCTTTCGAGAAGAGCTCACCGTCTTTTGCAGAATCCATTTTAGCTCTCGATTTGTTATCTCTGCCTGACCATTCGTTTGAGGATGGTATGGTAGAGCAACCTTATGTCGGACTCCGTATTTCTTCAGGAGAGCATCAAACTGGCGATTGCAGAAGTGAGAGCCGCCATCGCTGATTATTGCTCTAGGAACACCGAATCGAGAGAAAATGTGTTTCTTGATGAACTTCATCACAACTTTACCATCATTAGTAGAGCAAGCAAGGGCTTCCGCCCATTTAGAAACATAATCGACTGCTACTAAGATGTATAAATTTCCAAAAGAATTTGGGAAAGGTCCCATAAAATCAATCCCCCAAACATCAAATAGTTCTACTTCTAGCATATTGTTCAAGGGTAGTTCATTACGGCGAGAAATATTACCTTGCCTTTGACACCGATCACAAGAAGACACAAAGGCATGACAGTCTTTGTGAAGGGTGTTCCAATAGAAACCGGATTCAAGTATTTTAGCAGCTGTACGGGTTGCACCGTGATGCCCGCCGGTTTCTCTAGAGTGGCAATGGAGTAGGATATTTCTAATCTCCGTCTCTGGGACACATCTCTTGATAATACCATCTGCACCGATTTTGAAAAGAAATGGATCATCCCATAAATAATGTTTGACAATAGAAAAGAACCTTTTTCTCTGCTGATAAGTCATATCAGCTGGGATGATCTTTGTATCCAGATAATTGGCAATATCGGAAACCAAGGGTCTGTTGCCGTTTGGATTGTGAAAACTGCCTCGTCCGGGAAAAACTCATTGATGGGCCTGTCGTCTTCTGGTCCTTCCATCCTTGACAAGTGTCTGCCACGACATTCTGGATACCTCTCTTATCTCTTATCTCGATGTCGAATTCTTGTAAGAGAAGTATCCATCTTATCAACCTGGTTTTGCATCTGCTTTGGCAAATAAGTACTTGAGGGCAGAATGGTCAGTATGAATTAACCTTACTACCCAATAAATATGGACGAAATTTATCCAAAGCAAAGACGACTGCCAGCAATTCTTTTTCGGTGGTGGCATAATTTTTCTGAGCATCATTTAGAGTACGACTTGCATAATAAATGACTCTCAGAATTTTATCCATTTTTGGCACAAAACAGCACCCACCGCATAATCACTTGCGTCACACATGATTTCAAAAGGTTGACCAGTCGGGTGATACCACAATAGGAGCAGAGACAAGTTTTTCTTTTAACAATTAAAAGCTGCTAAACATTCATCAGAAAAATGAAATTTAGCATCTTTAGTCAGTAAGTACAGAGAGGCTTTGAAATCTTAGAAAAGTTTTTAATGAATCTTCTGTAAAAACCAGCATGTCCAAGAAAACTTCGGATACCTCTGACAGTAGTAGGAGGTGGGAGTTTTTCTATTACCTCAATTTTAGCGTGGTCCACCTCAATACCTTTTGAAGACACGTTATGTCCTAGCACGATCCCTTCACGAACCATGAAGTGACATTTCTCCCAGTTCAGGACTAGATTTGTGTCTTCACACCTGGCCAAAATAAGATCGAGATTCTCCAGGCAAGTATCAAATGTCAAACCAAAGACAGAGAAGTCATCCATAAAGACTTCTATACATTTTTCAATGTAGTCAGAGAAAATAGCCATCATGCACCGTTGAAAAGTAGCTGGTGCATTACATAATCCAACGACATTCTTTTATAAGCATATGTTCCATAAGGACAGGTAAAAGTAGTTTTATCCTGATCTTCTGGAGCAATTGGGATCTGAAAGTATCCTGAATAGCCATCTAGAAAACAATAGTAATCTTGACCTGCTAACCTTTCCAGCATTTGGTCAATAAAGGGCAAGGGAAAATGATCCTTACGTGTGGCAGTATTCAATTTCCTGTAGTCTATACAAACTCTCCAACCGGTAGTTGTGCGTTGAGGAATCAACTCACCTTTCTCGTTAGGGACTACAGTTATTCCGCCCTTCTTTGGTACCACCTGTACTGGACTTACCCACTTGCTGTCTGAAATTGGATAGATAATGCCAGCGTCAAGTAGTTTTATTACCTCTTTTTTGACCACCTCTTTTAGAACGGGGTTGAGACGCCTCTGTGGTTGTGCTAATGCCCTGAAATCATCTTCCATATAAATTCGATGAGAGCACAGAGATGGGCTTATTCCTTTTATATCCGCTATCGACCATCCGATAGCGGTCGTATGTTTGCGTAGCACCCCTAAAAGTTGCTTCTCCTGCACATCTGATAGTTTAGATGAGATAATAACTGGTAAATCAGATGGCTCTTTTAGAAAAGCGTATTTTAAATGAGGGGGAAGAGGTTTCATTTCGACTGTAGGTGCTTTTTCGATGGATGGCTTGGGTCTATCTGCGTTTCTTTCTACTGGCTCGAATCTTTGTTGGTAGGAAGGAAGTATGGCTTATGCTTGTTAACTCTTCAGCCATGAGAGCAATATCAGGATTTTCGTCTCAGCTTCACAAGATGCCATGACATCTTTCTAAAATTGTTTCTTCATCTCTGCTGAGGAACGTCTCCTGTACTAAAGTCAATAGTGTCAATAGAAAAACAATTTGTGTATCAGAAGGATGCTTCATGTTCCGGGTCATGTCAAAACTACCTGCTCATCATGAAGTCTTAAAATTTTTTCCTCCTTCAACATCAATTAAAGTTCTCGCAGTTCTCATAAAAGGTCTACCTAAGATTAGTGGACATCTTTATCTTCCTCAATCAATAACAATGAAATCAGCAGGGAAAATAAATTTGCCAACAGAAACCACTAAATCTTCGACTTTTCCTTTAGGGTGGATTATGGAACGATCAGCTAGTTGTAGCTGCACAGGAGTAGGAGAGCATTGACCTATGCCTAATTTCTTGAATATAGATAAAGGCATTAAGTTAATACTTGCGCCTAAATCGCATAACCCGTTACCACAATTTATGTCTTCTATTGCGCAAGGAATGATAGGGAGACCTGGATCTCCCAACTTCGGTGGTAGCTTCTTTAAAGTACTGCAGAACTCTTTCGGTTAGTTTCACCGTGTCATTTCCTGTAAAGATCGCCTGTTAGACAAGATATCTTTCATAAATTTTGCATAAATAGGCATTTGTGTTAAGGCATCAGAAAAAGGAATATTAATAGTTAATTTCTTAAAAATGTTAAGAAATTTTCCAAATTGGTCGTCCAAATTCTTTCTTCTTTAATCTATCAGGAAATGGGATTGGAATATCATATGAAACCGTGACGGTTTAATAGTAAGGGATGCAGGAGACTCCTTCTCCTTGGGAATTGTTACGTCTTTTTGTCAGTTGAGGATTTTTGTTCATCAGATTCTTCTCAGTTTCAGGGATCGGATACCAGCTCTTTCCCGCTTCTTAGGGTTATTGATTTTGCATGCTCCCTGGGATTTGGATCAGTCTGGCTCGGGAGTGACCCTGCTGGTCTTTGAGCCAACTGTTGGGAAATCTGACCTATCTGTCTTTCTAAATTTGTGGTTATAGTAGCCTGATCAGCAACTTTGGCTTCTATCTCAGAAAATTTTGAATTTATCGCCTGACCTTGTTTTAGAAGCTGATTCATCATGCCCTTCAGCTCGCCCATATCTCCTTGTGAGTTGGTTGGCTGTTCCTGTTGTCGGTTGTACTGCGGTTGTCGTTTTGGTTAAAACCTTGGTTACTCGATGTGGGTCATAATTCCTCCATGGTTGTTGATTGCTCCTCCAATTGTTTTGGTTGTAGGAGTTCGGATAAGGATTTGGTGGTCTGTTGTTAATCAACTTACCTCCTCAAGGGTCCTGTTGCAACCTGAACCATCACAGTCTGTGGTTTCATGAGCTCCTCCACAGTTTTCGCAACAGGGAGTCAGATATGGGGAAGTGGCTACTGTTTTCACAGCTTTTTGTTGTGGTTGACTAAGAGTTAGTTTTTCCACAACTTTTGTGAGTGCAGCTAGTTGAGCAGACACATGATCCTGCGGGGGAATACTGTAGATACCGGTTTTCTTTCTTGGCTTCACCTCTTCCCTTGTTTTTACACCATTGTCTGGTACTGGCGGTCATCTGGTCCAGTAGTTCAACTGCTTCTTCTCCGGTCATTTTCATAAAATTTCCTCCAGACGAGGAACTTAGCAACAATTTGTTAGAATCATTTAAGCCTCTAAAGAATGATAAAACAAGTTCCTGGCTACTCATACCGTGATGTCGGCATAATATCTGTAATTCTTTGAATCTATCCCACGAATCATAAAGAGACTCGCATGGTTCTTGACAGAAGTTTGTGATCTCAGCAATTTTTCTTTGTTTTGGACGGGGGATAGTATTTCGCCAGAAATTTGTTTGCTAACTCAGCCCAACTGTGGATGCTACTGGGTTGTAAACTTCTCAGCCACCTGGAGGCGCCATCTTTCAATGAATAGGGGAACAATTGCAGACGGATGCGCTCGTTTAGATTTCCTGTTTTATTCAAAGTGTTACAAAAATCAAGAAATGCAGATATATGGTGTGGAGCATCATCTGAATCTAGCCCGCTGTATTGGCCCTGGTGGTAGAGTGTGGTAATGAAACTGGTTTTGAATTGCCAGGCATCTAGTTCAGCCTGAGTGACCTGAGGAAGGATATAGCAGAAGGCCTCCCTTCAACTGACGGTTGCTGGTATTCGCAGAGAGTTTGTCGAGTTGCCATCTCTACACGTTGTTGTCGTCTTTCTCTGTGGAGAAATCTTTCAATCTCAGGTTCAAGATCGTTTTGAGGACTACCTGCAGATCGAGTACGACGCATATAGAAATAACTTGCAGTTGGAAAAATGGAAAACAGCTAAGGAAACAAAGAAATAATTAAAGGTTAGATAAACTAAAGAAAATAAATAAAATTAGAAAGAAGCAATTAATAGAACAAAGAACTATATATTTTTATATATTTTTTTGAGTAACTAAAGTGAAATAAAGAAAAAGGACAGGGGAATTAATGACAGAAATTAACTGACTGAAAATTTAAGTTAGTAGTTAGTATACTGGAAATTTGAAGTTAGTAGTTAGTATACTGGAAATTTGAAGTTAGTATAGTATACTGGAAATTTAAGTTAGTTACTGAAATTAAATGACAGAAACTTTAAATGACAGAAATTATAAGTTAGTAATTAGTACAGAATTTAAATGACAGAATTTAAATGTTAGAGTACTGAAATTAAATGTTAGATTACAGAATTTAAGAGTTAGAAGTTAATTTACTGAAATTTAAAGGACAATGGAAATTAAATGACTGAAAAATAAATGACAATAAAATAAAGAGCTGAAATTAGATGTTAGAAGTTAGATGTCCGAAGTTAGATGTCCGAAATTAGATCAGAAATTAAACAAACAAAAATAATATAAATTAAAATTAAAGAGCAGCAAAAGCTAAACAGAAAACTCAATAAAATTTAAAACTGTCAGTTAACCGTGCCGGAGGTCCCCGGCAACGGCGCCAAAAACTTGTTGGAGTAAAAGTGTGTTACAACTTCTACCACTTAGGCAGTGTACCTAATCGTTTTGCGGAATAGTGGAATTGTGGGGTGTCGAACTCTTGGGGACCTTGCTGTGGTTTAACTGATAGTGTAATTTAACTGAGAATTCTAATTAGACTACTGAACAGAAACTTATCATTTTTTTAGAGAAATTGTGGTTTAGAACTTAATGTAAACAAAACAGTAAAAAGAACAATTAATTAAAACAGATTAATAATAGCAGTTATAAAACTCTTTTGTTTTTAAGGAAGCACCCCGGGTTGTTCTGCTCACCTATTTTACTCAATTATATTACTGTAGACTTTCCCACTTTAGCAATAAACTCAAGAATCTTAATTAGTTTATTGACCGTTCCCTGTCTAATAAACCCTGATTAATTTAAACAACAAGCGCAATCCCTTGTTCAAGTCATTAATAAATTAATCGCATTATTAACAATTCCTATTGGAGACTGGTTAACCTATAGGCGAAAACTCGCTTCTAGTCGTTAACCTGTTTTGACTTCTCTTGTCTAGAATCTTGTCTCAGCACTGCATTTTAACAAGAAACTACAAATATCACTTAATAATTGGCCTAAAGATTAAAGCGCATTAAGGAGGAGAATCAAAATATTGCTTGAACAGATTATATTAGAAAGTCTACGTAACACAGTTTAATAAAATAGACTTGCTTCTCAACCCGGGAGGCTAAGGTTTTTACTCAGACATAATTATACAAACAGACGTCGTAAGCACGACAGCATTAAAACAAATTACAGTTAAAGAAAAGAAGTAGCTCTCTGCATTCGCACGGGTGTATAAAAATGGAATTCTAGGAATGAATTGGAAGTGAGCGTGAGTGTTTCAGAGAGTTGATGAGTTGTGAACCAACGTGCGCGGGTTTTTCTGATGAAGTAGTAGTGGTTATATAGAGAGGAAGAAGAAGAGGAAGAAGAAGAGCTGGAGCATGCATGCTAGTGGATGAACAAGATAAGGGAGGTAGATGGATTGGGGCTGCAGAACGCGTGAGGATTTTCAGGACTGTCGGCCGCGCTGATATTGTGTCTGTAGGCGCCGCAACGAAGAAGATAAACAACACCCAAGTTGTCGCGACATTTATCTCTTGTCCGTCCCTTGTCCTGGCTTAATTCCATGGACGAATCCTCAAAATAGCCATCCGGGTTTGTGTCCGCCCTTCTAGGGCCGGACGCCTCTAATCTATCCGTCCTTTTATCCGCGGACACACCACGTTACAATTATGTCCGCCCTTTGTTACTCGGACATGCCACGGACACAATTGTGTCCTGTCGGGTTGTGTCCCCAAACATCCCCGGACGCCTCTGTCTTGTCCGGCCCTTGTCCGGCCAAACAGCCGCGGACAGAATGAATTTGTTTTCTATTTTCCTGCAATCTTCAACCGGCTCTAGATTCTTCGTTATAAGTCCGTTTTACTCGCTGTTTGTTGCGTTGGAAAGCTTGTGAAACAAACTATTTGATTCCAACACTTTTTCCTGTATTTGATACATAAAATCTATCAGTCCATATCAAGACATAAATCTTAGGAAAAACATACGATAAGTGAGAAATGTTATCCTGAAAGTGAGTAAGTATAAGGTAAATTAAACCCATAAATGTCTATGTATTTCTCACTTATCAAGTAGTGAGGGGGCTGAACTTACAATTAAAACCGGCCCCACATTATTAGTGAGGGAGGGGCGTTTTTGTCTTTTTACAAGAAACACTCATTAAATTTCCCGGTTTGGCACTATTCACTAACCGGGCTGTTTCCAGATTTTCTCGTTTCTTTAATTTTATGGTTCTTAAGCTTCCATTAATGTTTAATTATAGTTATTGATCAACTATAATTTTTATGGGGTCATTTAACTGTTTAAAATCACGTTTTGGGTTTTCTCGAAAAACGTGCTTTAAGACTCCGTTAGCGTTTTAACCATTATTTGGATATGTTTTCTTCGGGAATTGTTCCCACATACTATTTAGGCCTAATTAAGCCTTAGGAATCCCTCTCGGATCCTATTCGAGGTTATATACCTCCTAAAATAATTAAATACGCGTTTTCACGTTTTGCACGTTTTCTTATTACTTTTGGTTTCTCTTTCTTCACCAAAGTTCTTAAGGACTTAATTAGCCTTGAAATAACATAATTACACAATTTATTAACACATTTAAGTTCAGGGTATTTCAATCTACCCCCCTTAAAAGAACTTTGTCCTCAAAGTTCCATAATTCCCATCATCTTTAACTAGATACAGGGAATACTTTTTTTTTGATAATTAGGCATATAGCCATTTTATTGAAGGACAAACTCCTAGACAACCAGGTGGGTGTGGTGTTTCGCGGGCCTCATTAAAACCTCCCTAAGCAAAACCCTGTGGGAAAAAGCTTAAGGAGGAAAAAGAGTACCATCACACCCAAATTACACGCCTAGAATCAAAACTACTACTCTTAAAAAACGCAAAATCCAAAAAGCAAACCATAGCACCTACCAGACACCTACCTAGCATGGCGGGAATACAACCCAGCTCAACAAACTACTCACCTCCGGAGTTACAAATATTCTCGCAAAGAAACTATGCCAATAAACGAACCTACCTAGCATGGCGGGAATACAACCCAGCTCAATAAACTACTCACCTCCGGAGTTACAAATATTCTCACAAAGAAACTATGCCAATAAACGAATTACATGAGAGCGGGAAGTCCTTCCACCAGACCTTAGTCCACCTCCAGACCCCTAGTTTTATCTGGATCACAAGCCTGTCCATGTCACATACTTCACCCCGAAAGACTAAATGTTACGGTGCAGCCATATATAGTAAATACCATAACAAAAAGTTGATCTCCACACTCCTTTCGGCTTTGATGACAGTGGGATGGCGAACCAGTCTGCGTATATATCTCTCACATCTGCTTTGAACGAGAATGTAATATTCCACCATCGCAGTACCGATGCCCAAACCTTCATGACAGCCTGACAATGAAACAGCATGTGGTCTATAGTTTCTATAGATCTCCTGCACCAAGGGCAGACACTTTGACCCAATGGGATAATATCTTTCTCAAATAGCATCTCTCGGGTTATAAGTTTTCTAGCAACAGCAAACCAGATTGTTAACGAGACTCTAGGCTCACACCCCCTCCAAAGCAAACGCACATCCGCTCCAACCTCAATTTCCTGCGCATCAGTTTAGAAACATTCAGAGATCTTATGACATCTTAAGTAATGGATACTGTACCTCTATATGCTCATGACACTTCATCAGACCGTGCCTGGGATGTTGGCGAACAGATTAACGCTGCGTGCAACTGGGCCACCATTTCTCACATTATCAACATACACCTGATATAAACCTTCAGACTCAAAGTTCTGGATAATGTATACTACACATACCACACAACATGTCTAAGCATGTATAGCAATCGAAAATACTCTTTTACATCTCTTCATGGGCTCGGTCTAAAGACTACAGGACATCATAGTCCTCGAGTCCCATGTCGAGTACATATACTGTGATCCCGCAGGTACCGGTCGTGATGGACACTTCCTGGTCCCGGTCCTTTGGAAGATTCAAAACAATCACATACATTTTAACATATACTTCTTATGTCACCGGTCCGAAGACGAAGGCTCATACGTCCTTAGCTCATGAGCAAGTAATACAAAATACTATGTTCTCATGTCGCCGGTCCAAAGACAAAAGGCTCAGGAGTGAGACTAAATAACAGAAAATACTCTTTACGAGGTTAAGTAAAACGAAAAACCTTTATTTGAAAAATACCATTTGAAAATTTAAAAATACCAATTGAAAATCCTTTTTGAAAAGCAATACAACTCCAAATCCAAATTATACTAACTGCATTATTCTTAACATGATTACTTGTGACTACTTATAGGGAGCTTCAAGAGTCATCCGACCCTGATGTGATCAGCATCAGTGTTGAACTATCCTTCCACCCCAATTTGTGTTCAGTTTCCCTTGATCGCATGCAAATCAAGTTCCACCTCCCATTTCAATTTCAAACACAATAATTCAAACATTTACCATTTTCTATCTTTTTAATCTTTCTAGTCATAATCATAGAGCAATACATCTCCAAGGGATGGAACTCTGTCCATCAATTATTTTCAATTTGCTCTAGTCAACATACCTAGGGAATCCTATTCTCACTAAGTTCTTTATCGGTTTCATACCGATTCATACATCACAATACTATATATATGTATATATTTTTTTTTATCAAAATCACAATACACATCACTATATTTGTCTCAAATAAACATATACTATCGGGGTTTTAGTTCCCCGGGAGTTTCTATACTCCCTTACACTTGTATTCACACACAATGTTAACAAGGTAGGTACACTTATAACAATGGTATTCGCATCTTCTGTGCGCAATAACCACAATTAAACCACGAATGAGTACGTATGTTCATGTAACATACGCACCAATCATCAGAACAATTTTGTTGTGCTCATGCACAACATCGAAACAATTATTTTGTGCTATGCACAACACCGTTCACGTACACTTGTACGTAAACATTCACTAAGCGTTTTTGCGCTCTACCCCCCTAATTAAAAGGGATAACGCCCGCGTAATCGACCATATGTTATTACTTAACATTGGTTTAAGACGTTTCACTCGTCATAAAGTATTTTAACTTCCACACATTTATTTTACAATGCGTTCTGGTCAGAGGACCTTAACCATATTGACGGTTTAGTCCCTGAATCCAGAATTCTCATTGTAGTTTGTTTAACTCATAACCGGTTTTGGTTCTAGCCTGTGAGGCTTCTAGACATAGATTATTAGCCCTTTACTCGTATTCACTGTGTATATTAAACCTTTTGAATCATGGGCCCAATAGCTTCTGCTGCGTGACCCTGATAACTCTAGAGCTTAGTTAACTCGTTTCGTTATGCACAACGTACTGTACATCTCCTTTTTTATCCCTATTATCTTGGGAATGAAGGTTCTCAACCGACGCGTGGTATTTCTTACAGTGCGCGAATTCGATGAGTTGTAGCTTTTCTATCCAATTTCTGGAAGTCTATTGTGTATACTATTATGTATATCTCTGTGATTATTCGCCTGGTTCCTCTGACTTACTGTCGGTTAGGTCGAGCTACTATCTAACGTGTAGTCTCCCTCTGCTGTTCTCACACACAAGGTATATTTTATACCTATATTCGGTATTCAGTGCTTATTTAGTCACTAACTCATGATTATTTCTCCTCCATCATGATTAACTATTTTACTCTCTACAACTACTCTTTCATTTGTATGACCTCGCATCTTCTATGCATCGGTCCTTATAACATTTATAAGTCTCATACGCCTTTATTGTGGTGGAATTTGTTTTTGTTTCGATTGTTGGTATGTCCAACATTCTTCGTGTCTCTATGGCTCAATTGGTTTCTAGATTTTCACTCAACTGGCTTGCGCCATATTTACTGGTGTGTTTACCAGTCTTCTGTATCTAGTACGGGTTGGTTATTTAGTAATGGGGTACTATCGTCCAAGGCTTATTACTTCGGTTATCAAACTGATCCTCTGGGGATATACTTCTAGTTCCGCATGCAATTGCAATAGGAATTGTAATTCCCTTGAGGTTTACCTCCCACATCGATTGGAGGGTGAACGAACCACTTCTTATATGGGTGGGGATACCTCTCCTTGTTGTGAGGCCTTTTGGGGATAGGAAACCCCAGAAACAAAACCGTGCGGCCTGCGTGCCAAAGCGGACAATATCACAACAGTGGGATACTGGGATGCTACAGTTGGTATCAGAGCCAGACCCAGGTCGGTGTGCCTGTGGCCCCGAGGGCGCTGGGCTCCCAAGGAGGGGGAGTGTAATACCCTTGAGGTTTACCTCCCACATCGATTGGTGGGGAGAACGAACCTTCTTATATGGGTGGGGATACCTATCCTTGTTGTGAGGCCTTTTGGGGCTAGGAAACCCCAGAAACAAAACCGTGCGGCCTGCGTGCCAAGTGGACAATATCACAATAGTGGGATACTGGATGTTACAGGAATGAACATTACCTTATTCGTGAGATTCCTTCGTCACACGGTACAGGCTACTGGCTTTACTGCCCAGTCTACTTACTATCACTTACCTTCCGTCTTCACTGAGTCTAACTCAGAATTCTGTTTGTTCTCCATATCATTTGTACATAATGGTCGCTTGATGCGTACCAAGTTTTTATTACTTATACAACATTGATTTACATGGCATCCTCTGTTACTAGCTTCCTCTCAGGTACTTACGTCATTTATACTATGACTCACCACTTACGTGGCTGATTACTGAATATGTTATTCCTTAAGTCCTTATGCTCCTTGAGCGTTGTTCCATCTATATTTCATGTTGAACACACATGGTGTTTGATACTAAACTGACCACTCTTCCGGTCTTTCACAGTTGCTATTAAAGCTTCTTCCGCACACTAGTTTAGGAGATCACTCCATATATTCAAACTTTAATTTATCACATGAACAAACTGAGATGTTCTCTTATTCATTACATATTTAATGGGATATCTTTAGATAATTTCCTGGTATCTGGGTCTCGTTCTACTTACAATTACTGTATTTCAACAGGTGAAGGCCTTTTCTGGAGGGTTCACATTTACACCTCTCTAGAGCCTCACAATACTGAGAGGTTTCCCCACCCTTCTAAGGTGTGGTTCTTTCTCCGCTCTTATCACTTACATAACACAATCCTTTTTCTTACTGGTGCCACTTTCAGCAATCACTGTAACTATTTGAATTTACCCACTGTATTGGTTCTAGGCTTATAAGCTGTGTTGCCTCGAGCACTGCTCGTTGTCGGCTGTTCACACAGATTCCTACTTGTACTAGGCTCCATGACAAGGTTGTTGCATCACGCTTCCTTTATTGGAGGCCCGTTAGGTAATATCAGTTCGCTCCCTTGGCAATTTAGGGTATCCCCTGTCAGGTGGATTTCCCCTTGGTGATTATCTGGGAATTCTATCTCGTTCGTTGGACATTAATGTACCCATGTTGGGCATGCGCCTTACTATGTATAGGCTGGGTATTCGTTCCAGCTATCATGTTTATCCCTTGTGATTCTTGAGAAATATATGATGTCCTTACTTACTAGTCAGTGCACTTCGCACTTCCTGACTCTTAAACATTTTCTTGAAATGAATTCACTAATTCCTTTAGTCTTGTAACTTAACTTGGGTCCTTTCACTTCAATCATTTTCGGTAATCGGTTTTACTGCTGACCGTAGTATGGAGTCGACTACTCCCCGTGTTCCGTACTCCACTCGTATACTATGTGGGGCACCCTACTGATACATTACTACTTACCTGACTAACTTATAAATAAGCCTGTCAGTCCCGCAAGCTCCTTCGGAGTGCGGTCGTCCCACATTTCATTTTTACACTCGTAGTGTCCGTCACACGCCTACGTGAAGTATTCTGTTGTCAACTCCTCTTCTATCATCCTATGAAACGCACATTTGGTGCTTCCCGAACTTAATCAAGGGAAATTTGTCCACTGTCAGTATTTAGTACGAACTGGATTCCTTCCCTCGGGTTAATACCCTCGGGTTGTAGGATTTTTCTAAGGTTGTTCGAGTGTGAAGTGGGTATAACTTACCTACTGTGTGGCGCTGAGGCCGGTGTAGGTCTTCTTGTTTTGGTTTTAAAGAAAATCTGAAGTTTGAGAGAAATTTGGGCTTAAAAGAAGGTTTGAAATAATTATGAGTTTGGAAGAAAAATTTGGATGTGAAAACGGTTTGAAATAAATCTAAGTTTAGAAGAAAGAGTTAGATTTAAAAGAAAATTCTTCATGGTATTTAAAATGTCTTCTCGCCTTGACCGAGTCTAGCTTCTCGCTGACTGGTATATTCTTAAATACAAGGGTTAGACTGTTAAGCCCTTCCAAGGTTTCAGTATTCAAGTTGAGGATCCGTGATCCCATAATTTCTTCATTCACCATCATGGTACTTTACTAAGTACTTCACCGTCGTTAAAATCTTCCCGAATAGCCCCGTTATAACTGCACTTGCCGTGGCAAGTGCGCCATGCAAGCTGGCTATCGGTTCAACATGTACTGGTCGCGGTACTACTTTTATCATTACCGTATTCAGTAGCCTTGTTGGCTCTTCCTTTGATCTTACAGTCTTAATAATAAATCTTCCGAGCGACTCTCATTGGTCTTGACATGGTAGTCGTTAACTAGGGTGACCCTCCATTCTTAGAGGCCCCTATTCACTTAGCTCTGTGTTTTTCCTGATTGCTTGTCCCCACACATTTACCATGGTTACCGAGATTTAACCCTTGTTTAGGTGCTATGTTGTAGTCCTATTGAAGTATGTTTCATAAATACTCCCATAGTTGTCTAAACTATGATAATCGGGTACTACAACCTCTTAGGCATTGTAGGTTTGGAGTTATCCAACCTTGACTATTTCCTTAGTCGGTTAGTATACCGTTGGCGGTATTATCTAATAGTTTTGATACATGTGTCTCGGGTCTCATTACTTCACCTTTCTGCTTCATTGCACAGTTAGTGTGTTCCTTCTTGATGGTCAGTTCTCTCGACTGCTAAGCATGTCGACCCATGCTGCCGGAAATTCCATTCCCTATGCATAGGATTCTTCAATTCTCCGCTATTAAGTGCGGTTAACGTCGTTCAGATGGGAACCGTCTCCGGGATTTACCGTTCTTGGGATCTATCGTACGACCGGTTCCCCGTTCTTACAGAAATACTAGATAACGGCCAGATCGGGTTTTCCCGAGTAAGAGAGGACTTTCATATCTCTGGCGTTCTTTCCCGAGTTATAAAATGGGGGATGTGGAGGGCGGGTATGGATATTGTAGGTATCCCATACACACGGGGAATGCCTAACTAGCGTATCTCTCACGCTATCACTCAACCCTTAGCCCAAAGTCTTAGACTCCTAACTTGGTACTTCCTAAGCTCGGTATTTCTAGTCATCAGAGCGATACTTCACTCTGATACCACTTTTTGTAACACCCCAACTACAAACTCCACACTTAACCATTAATCGCAGCAGAAATTACATCATAAACACTAATCAAAAGGGGCGGTGTTACACACCGTTAGCCCCCCACGTGGCTAACAAGGCTAATACTTACACAATGTACCGGTCTGATGGACAAGATTACCGAGCACTTAAACACTACAATACCATTCCATTTCTGAACCGAGTCAACTCATTTACATTACAAACCGTACCGAGTAATTTACAATCTATTGCCGATAACAAGTTTGGTCTCACTTTACTATCAAATATACCTAACACATCATACACTACCCATGCTCTGCCATTCCCGTCCTACTCTCGAACGAAGGGCTACTTCCTTGTACCTGAAAAGTAATAGGTGGCCCCAAAGGGGCTCAGCACCTTTGCTGGTATGGTAATCGTGCAGCCCGCATACTACCGGGCCACGTACAACTATTTGTCGTCTGAGCATGCGGTTGATTATATTTAATCATGCATGAAAAACTATAAACACATATCTAATCAATAGGTTACAAATAATAAGGTTAACACATCATCACTTGTTAGATCACATTATTGTGTTCCTTGACCCTTGAGGGTTTCCACCTTAATGGAGCTAATTTCTTATTAGACAACACTTACCCATTTAATCGGGTTACACCTATTTACTTCTTATTATAGCATGAGATTGGTTTTAGTGATCAACGTACACTTACATAACACACACATCATATAGTAACGTATACACAACATAACTCAGGAATAAGTCTCGTGAGGACTCGGTCCGAAATAGGAGTTAGCCAATATTATAGAGCCTAGAGAATATCCTCATTCTCATGTCGGGCTCATTACATAACACATTACTGTTCTTCTTAGAGAACATACACTTTACTTAAGATGTGTCGGACGTAATATAGATCCGAACACACCGTACACATTTACTTTACTTAGATGTGTCGGCCATAATATAGGCCCGATCAATCCATACACAATTAATTTACTTAGAAGTGTTGTCGGTAATAATATAGACCCGATCACACCATACACAAATCCCCCTAGCCCCGAATAATAGTCAAGGTAGGAGAGCCAGCTATAGGCTTGTGGGAAATTGAATCCCAAGAAGGCAAACAACCGAACAGAGAGGGAGTTGAACCAGATGTAGATATCAACTCCCAAACACTCGCGCGCGATGGGGACTCCTGAATTCCTCACCCCCAAGTTATACACTAGTTAGAAGCTCCCTTCATGGGACTTAACACAACAAGTTACATTATAATTAGTCAAGTTTGGGTAGAAACAAAGGGGAGGTAAGATACCATCCGACATACATGAACACCACAACAATCGTTACATAAAGACATACTCGAAGGGGATAAACACATTTACACACAACAACAGTACACAACTAACACACGGATAGCCGCAGTTAGAACGTTCCCGTAGGTTGGGTCGTTAAATTCGAATACCGATCTCTTATGTGATCATAGGGTCGGTTAGCTACGGTTTAACACATATTCGAGGTTAAACGGTATCGGAACTAAATACGCCACATAAATGAATTACTGTAAACTCGATTCATGCTTTATCTTGCAAGGTGGCAAACATAAAGAAAAACAGGTTGGCATACAAGCCGATGTCATCCGGTAGAACACAGGTTGCAAGAAAACCATACCTGTCACCGAGGATTTACTCTAACGTGTCACTTCACGCTCCTCGGGTAATTCCCGAACAACTCGTATTATTTCAAATGTATCTATTAACACCAAAATCTTACGGTATGTAAACTTCTATTACTCCTGTACTTAACCCCGTTGTCCCGTTGTCTTTTCTTTACTCATGTGGTTTTTAAGTTTTCAACTTCCACATTCATTCTAACACTTGGTTATGCTTCTAATGGCCTTTATAAGTCACCAAACAAGGCCTAATCATCATCTAAAACCATCCCCAATCAATTCCCCATCAATAAAACACTTTAAAACACTTTTTGTTACATTTTTGCACTGGTCCGGGTTTGTGTCCGGGGTTACAAACCTGGACCAATCCCGGAAATAACATTCTGCCATGATTTTGCATTGGTCCGGGTATGTGTACCGAGATACAAACCCGGACCACATGCAGGGATGACTTTTGCCATGTTTTCATGCTGGTCCGGGTTTGTGTACCGGTTTATAAACCCGGACCAGCATTAACCCTATTATATTTTTACAGTTTTTGACTCTGTTTCAACCCCAATTCTTACCTAATCTTTTCCCACATGTAATCTAGCATGTTTTAACAGCTTCAAAACACTTAAAACCCCTCAAATAAGTCAAACTACCACTCAATCCTTGATTAAATTCACACAGTTTGTATTTAAAAATTCTGTACTTGCACATTGTTGTATTTACAACATTCTCATGACAGATTACCACTTACTCTCAACCCATTTGACCATTCCAAATTCATTCCTAGCATATTCATCTCTATTTCCCAAGTCACTCACCATTTACAAAGTCAAACACACTAAGCTCATTCCTAGAATTTTAAGCCACCAAACATTAACTTTTGCTACAGATTTTTACACCACTCTAATTACTTTTTTAACTAGCACCCTAAGTGCTTAACCAACTAAATAATTCCTAACAACACCTAGTTAACCCTAGGTCATAATAACTCACCAATTCACCGAAATTCCTTAAGTTTCTACGGAAATTTCGCCATAACTCCGTTACTAAACTAACACATCCAAATTCATCATCTTCATCACCTAAACCAAAATATTCATAATTCAACACAAGCTCACCAAATTTAATCTCAAATAACCAAATCCATAAAGGATTCTACCAGCACATAAAACTCATCCAAATCTCATTATACACATTATAATGCACTAATCTCAAATGCATGGCACTTAGGCCCTTAAATAACAAGCAATGCACAATGCATTAAACATCATCACGATTTCCTCTTCTAAACACCAAACACACTTCCAACACAATTTTTGATTCATTCTTTTACTTACCCATCCCAAGATTTTCAAAAAACATATAAATAGACATCAAGGTAAGTTGTTTACCTTAAGTCCTCAAGTCCATCTTTTCAATTCTTTCTTCCTCCTCTCTTTGTTCTTGATTCCAACCGGTCAATGGGGTTATTGTTAAACTAAAGACCAATGCCCAAGGAACAACAATAATCAATAAACAACATCTAAATCTTGGGCTAAACCCTAGAACACAAGAGAGTAATTTAAGACTCTAAAATGAGGGATTACCTTCCAAATCTCCAAGTGAATATTTGACTAGCAACACCACAAGGTTCCAGCACCTCCTTGAAGACTCAAAATCGGCTTGAACAAATGGAACAAGGGGGTTCAAAAGCTGGACATTTTCGGTAGTAAGGAAAGGCTAGAAAAGAGGGGTTTTTGAACTTCGTTTTACCTTAAACCAATAAGGAAGGATGTAGCTCACAATGATCTCCTTCAATCTTCAAATGGAGCTCCATCCATGGGGATGAAAATTGGCGTTTTCAGATTTTGAAAGGAGGGAAATGTTCTCCAAGATGAGGGGAGTTAAATGGTGTAATTTTTTGTTGTTTTGACTTTGTTTAGACCATGAAATATGAAGAAGAGGAGCTTCGTGAAGGGTTGTATAAATCGCCATGGCTGAAGGAGGAAGAAGAGGGAAGTCTGGGAAGTAGGGAAAAAATCTTAAGAGAGGAAGATGGGAATGGGAGAGAGAGAATAGAAAAGTAAGTTTTGTACTTTTACACTTTTTTACTTGTGACTTTCCTTTTCCTTTTTTTTCTTTCCTGGCTAGTTTATCAATAGAGAGGGGGCTGAACTTACAATTAAAACCGGACCCACATCATTAGTGAGGGAGGGGTGTTTTTGTCTTATTACAAGAAACGCTCATTAAATTTCCCGGTTTGGCACTATTCAATAACCAGGCCCGTTTTGGATTTTTCTCGTTTCTTTAATTTTAATGGTTCTTAAGATTCCATTAATGTTTAATTATAGTTATATGATCAACTATAATTTTTACGGGGTCATTTGACTGTTTAAAATCACGTTTTCGGGTTTTCTCGAAAAACCGCGCTTTAAGACTCCGTCAGCGTTTTAACCCATTATTTGGATCCGTTTTCTTCTGGAATTGTTCCCACATACTATTTAGGCCTAATTAAGCCTTAGGAATCCCTGTCAGATCCTATTCGAGGTTATATACCTCCTAAAATACTTAAATACGCGTTTTCACGTTTTGCGTGTTTTCTTATTTCTTTTGGTTTCTCTTTCTTCACCAAAGTTCTTAAGGACTTAGTTAGCCTTGAAATAACATAATTACACAATTTATTAACACATTTAAGTTCGGGGTATTTCACTTGGCCTTTAAGGCCTATTGTTTGTTCTCAAGTTGTTACGAAAGTAATTGTTCTCTCGTATTAAGTTCAACGGATAGCGCCACTAGTACAAAATGGGCCTATTTCGGCCCCCCTATGGTGGCGGTTGTTGCTAAGAACCGCCACCATAGAGTTGAGAAGGTCTAATGCAGCGGTTCTTTGCAACAACCGTCGCAATAGACTAATATTTTTTTAAAAAAAATCATAAAACACCACTCTCGGCGGATCTAAAAACAACCGCCACCTTAGGTATAGTCTATGGGCCACTAGTAGCACCACTAGTACAAAATGGGCCTATTTCGGCCCCCCTATGGTGGCGGTTGTTGCTAAGAACCGCCACCATAGAGTTGAGAAGGTCTAATGCAGCGGTTCTTAGCAACAACCGTCGCAATAGACTAATAATTTTTTTAAAAAAATCATAAAACACCTATCTCGGCGGTTCTAAAAACAACCGCCTTAGGTAGTTTATGGCGGCGGTTGTTTAAGAACCGCCGCCTTGGGTGTTTTTTTCTGTTTCTTTTTTTAAATTTAAGTCTATGGCGGCGGTTTTTAAAGAACCGTCGCCATAGATGTTTTTCCTGGTTTTTCTTCGAAAATTTTCAATCAATGACTTAAAATTTTGAGTAAATTACTCAGAACCCCCCTTGAGGATTTAGGATATTACAGTTAACCCCCTTGTGTTTATCATAATTATTGTGGAACCACCTCAAGGTTAAGGTATCTTTGACTATGAGCCCCCAAACTATAACTTTGTTATTAGGAAGTTAACTACGTGTTGATCTATCAACTTAATCACATAAATAATGTCAGGCTGGACAACATAACTGCTTAATCAAATCATGCAACTCCTCTCATCCACTTTAAATGCATTTTCAAGACAAGGTTGACATTTTTAGGAAAAACAATATAGATTAAGTAGTGTTTTTTGTCTAATCTAACATTATTAATGTGATTAAGCTGATAGGTCAACACGTAGTTAACTTCCTAATAATAAAGATATAGTTTGGGGGCTCGTAGTCAAAGATACCTTAACCTCGAGGTGGTTACTAGTAATTATGATAAACACAAGGTGGTTACCTGTAATATCCCAAATCCTCAAGGGGGTTCTGAGTAATTTACTCTAAAATTTTTTATATACGCGCCTCTTCCACTTCTCTAGGTCATTTTACAACCAAATTGCTCTGCGCTTCCTCTCTTTCTCACGGCAATTTCGCAACCCAACCTGCGAACAAGGAACACTACTGCTCTGCACCTCTCTTCCTCACAGTAATTTTCCAATCCAGACTGGTGAACAAGGAACATTGCTCTGTTCTGTCTCACGGTAATTTCACAACCCAACCTGGCGAACAAGAAACATTGCTCTACCCCTCTCTTTTCTCACTGTAATTTTGCTATCCAAACTGGAGAACAAGGAACATTGCTCAGCGCCTCTCCTTCTCACAGTAATTTTGCAACCCTACCTGGCGAACAAGGAACATTGCTGTGCACCTCTTTTCTCACGGTAATTTTGCACCCAAACTGGCAAACAAGGAACATTGCTCTGCGCCTCTCTTTCTCACTGTACTTTTGCACCCAAACTGGTGAACAAGAAACATTGCTCTGCGCCTCTTCTCCTCTCAATTGTCATGGTAATTTTGAAACCCAAACAGGCGAACAAGGAACGTTGCTTTGTGCATCCATAGAGACCCATCACTGGAACTGCTACAATCGCTCACGAGAACGAATACAGCCGCTTTTTTTTTGTAACAAAGAAAACCTATGGCGGCGGTTGTTAGCAAGGAACCGCCGCCATATGTGTGTTTTTATTTTAAAAAAGACCACCTATGGCGGCGGTTGTTAGCTAGTAACCACCGCCATAGGTGTGCTCTCATTTTAAAAAAGACCACCTGTGGCGGCGGTTCCTAGCTAACAACCACCGCCATAGGTGCTCTACTTTGGTGGTTGTATAACCGCCGAATTAGGTTCGAGACTCTATCTCGGCGCCCCCCATTATGGCGGTTCCAGAACCGTCGAGATAGGCCCTTTACAACAGCCAAGATAGGCTCTTTTTGTACTAGTGATCTTACTACTCTACATGTTTATCTTTTAACTCTTGACATGCGTCATGTTAAGACAACCCATTCTTATAATCATAATCCTTGTATTTATTGGGCAGTAGCCCCTAGCTGAAGCCATGTGCACCAACAGCAGTGCCCTCCGACCAAAGATCCGAAGATATTTTGATTTTCTCTTTACCCTTTTAAAGGCATCTTTTGCAGCCATAGTCATGCACCAATGGTAGTGCCCTCTAACCAAGGAACTTATTGGTTCACTACTAGAAAAAATGGATTTACCGACGGACATTTTCGTGGGTAAGTGGTGGGTAATCAATTTTACCCACGGAATGCCTACGGAAACATTCTGTGGGTAAACACCTCGTGGGTAAACTAATTACCTACCATTAAAAATTTTCATAGGTAATTACCTACAAAATACCCATGACTGCTTTCATTGCTAAATGCCTACAGACAAGTCTGTGGGTAAATACCCACTGAATTCCAACGGATATAATGTTCGTATGCCACGTGCCACGGAATAACTACGGGGAAAATACCCACAAACATTTACTGTGGGTAAATACCCACGGAATAACTACGGGTATCGAGTTCGTATGCCACATGGATACCCACGGAATACCCACAGAAATAATACCAACGGAACTTTTTCGTAGGTATTACCTACGGATTACCCACAGAAAAGTCTTTGGCTTTCCTTTATAGTTTACCCACGGATTACCTACGGACCATTATACCCTCGGTCTTTTCCATGGGTATTCCGTGGGTAAATATTTAACATTTTTTGAAAAAAGAGGAAATATTTTACAATCCACTTTTGTACTATAAAAAATAATGAACCTTCAACCCAGCAAGCAATCCTCAAAAGATATATTGTTTTTGATTGATAAAGTGCTGTCAAAAACATTGAAATACCCCAAACCTTGATATGTCGTTAAACATTTAAACTATGGTATGTAAAGGCTAAAAAGTGCCTTAGAAACATCATTGAACAACTTAAACCATAGTAAAATGCAATAAAGCACTAAGACACAGCTTGAGCAAAAACATGCTCTAAGCTTGGAGTGAACTTGGTTAGGACCTAAAGAGCCTACCAAGACTTAATAATATTCAATTATGATTTAATAAGGCTAATTAAGTCCTTAGGAAACCTTGGTAGACAATTAAACCAAATAGAACACAAATAAATGCCTTAAAGTCAATATGGGCAAAAATGTGCTCTAAGCTTGGGATAAATTTGTATAAGATCTAAAGGTCATATCTATACCTTATAAATATGTTAATGAACATATTAAATCAATTACTAAAGAAAACCAAGCTTGAAAACAAGTTAAAACACAAAATGTGCTTTAAGAAGTCTTAAAGCACATTTTTGAAAAATTGTCTTGTAAATGAGTTTTGAATGGCTAAATGTCCATCATTACTCTTTAATTAACATGGGTACTATATAGTATCACATTTGGAAGTCTATATCAATGGGAAATCAAAAATTTCACATCTATGTGCCTTGTTTTAGTGAATAGTAACTTTAATAAGCTAGTTTGTAACATATGTTGTTATAAGTAATTAAATTGGTCAACAAAGACTATTATACCCCTAGGTAGAGATGGGGGCCGGTTTTTATCATGGTGAGTCACCAACATGTAAATGAAATCAATTAAGGAAAGGAAGGAAAAGTAAAGGAAGAAAGTTACTTTATAACATAAATATCTTAACAATGTGTACTCTCTCACCTCATTCTCTTCTTCCTTCTCATTTCACACGGTCTTCATCCTCTCCTCTCTTCTTCAAAAACGATGGGCTATAGTAACCCCTCTTCTTCATCTTCATTTCCTTGCCAAATCCAACTCCATGCTCCAAATCAAATTCTAAGACCATATTTGTCTTAGATAGACCAAGCTCTACACTTCTATCTTTTCAAATCTTCAAAAGCCTCATTTCGGTGCCAAGGAGATTCACCATTGATGGAGCTTGAGCTCATCTTTTCACATATTATTGTTCTCCTTTGCTTCAAGGTAAGGAAACTCAAAGAAAAATGATGTTTCCTTCATGTTTTGTGTTGTCCAAAAATTCACCTCACAATGGTGTCTTTACCTTGCTTGTTTTAGCTTCATTTGAATCTTCCAAGGGTTAGTAGGAGTCCTCTCTTGATACTTATTCAAGCTCTCTTCCAATTCCAAAGGTTAAACAATTACCTTAATGTGTTAAGATAATATATGTAACTAGGGTTTACAATGAGATGAAGTTTAAAGCTTGTATACTCATTATATTATTTGTATAATGTTTAGAAGTTTACAAGCAACTAAAAGCCTTGCCAATTTAGTCAAGGAAACAAGAAAGAAGTTTGTGAGGAAAAAGGTAAATGTGCTAACCTAATGTGGTTTAAAGTCTTAGGAGAAATGAGCTTATATTGCTTATGAAAATGATTTAAGGAGCCAAGGGAAAATGACTTAGAAGAATGCTCTCAAGGAAACTATTAAAGGGCATATGTATTGTTGAGTGTGTTTGCAGGTCAAAGGCATTATTTATATGGGAAATTCAGTGTTTAAGGTTTATGTTATTTAAGGGCCTAAGAGCCATGTGATTTAAGGGCCTAAGTGCCAAGAAATTTAAGTTTATGCACTATATTGTGATGTAGTGTAGTTTAAGGATTTAGATGTGTGTAAAGAACATTCTTTGTGAAGAGGAGTGTCTTGGATGGTTAATGAAGGAAAAACAATATGTTTGTGTGTAAGGAATGTGTATTATATGATTAAGTGTTTTTGGTTGTAAAAGGGTGAAAACCTAAGTGTTTGTGTGTGAGAATATTCTTGGTGGATTTTAGGTGTTCTTGAATGAAATAAGGTAAAAACCTAAGTGTTTGGATGTGAGAATATACAACAGAAGCTATGGCAAAATTTAGAAGATGTGTAAGAAGTTCTAAGTGTTTCAAATGAGTTTTGGCGAGTTTGGAAGTGTTGAGAATGATTAAATGTTTTACTAGGGAAGAAATCATGTATTAAGGTGTTTAGAGTGCTACAAGGATTTAAACATTGTCTTGGAAGTTCTAGAAATCAAAGGAGTTGTTCTAGGACTTAGGCAATCTTTGGAAAACAAGGAGAAGGAATATACTTGTAAAAGGACTACAAGGATGACATAAGGAATTTAGTTGTAGGAAAATATGCTTAAGAGTGGATGTTCAAATGGAGAAGAAATATTATGGTATAATGGTTACAATAGGCATGAAACACCACTTAGAAATCATAAGGAGAAAGTACTATAAGTGTTAGAGGTTTGGGTGGAAATTGGTTAAGTATTTAAAGGCTTAGAAAATGAGTGTTTTGCCTTGTCCGAACATCCATCCGGACATGGACATTCGGACAGGCCCTGTTGCGTAAAAACTTTCAGAGTCTCGACTTGTGTCCGACCTTGGGAAGTCCGGACACAAGTTCGGACGTACCTGTTTCTACTTTGAAGTTTTCTCGACCCATGTCCGAACTTCCGAAGTCCGGACACAAGTTCGGACACGCGTCTGTTTTCAGTTTTGAGTCTCGACTTGCGTCCGAACTTGGGAAGTCCGGACACAAGTTCAGACATGCCACTGTTTTTTCAAAAATTGTTGTTTAAGGTTAGGGAAAGTTGCCTAAAAATGGTGATTATTAAGTAATGATGTTATAAGAATGTTAAGGACATGTTAAGTGAGTTATAATGACAATTTAGTGGGGGAAAAGTTGTATCAAAATGTAAAAGTAAAACAAGTTAAAATGTAAAGTTATGTAACTAAGTTAACGGGGAAAAATTATAAGCATTAGACATTAAGTAATCATGCTACCCCGATGTTAATAAAAGTACATGTAATGTTATCAGTTGTACGAGAATTGCTCGAGGAACATAAGTGGACGTGATAGAGTGGACTCCGGTGACAGGTATGGTTTTCTTGCAACCTGTGTCCTACTGGATTACACCGGCTTGTATGCCAATGTGTTTTTCTGTATGTTTGCCACATTGTAAGATTAAACATGTAATGAGTTTACAGTAATTCATTTATGTGGCGTGTTCAACTCCGATACCATTTAACCTCGGAAGTGTTAACCTTAGTTAACTGAGTCTAGGATCACATGAGAGTTCGGTATTCGGATTAAACGACCCGAACCATGGGACGTTCTAACCACGGCTATGCGTGTGTTAATTGTGTGATATGTGTATGTGAATGTAGGGATCTCCCTTGTATGTTTAACCCAGTTGTAATACTGTATGGTGTGTAGATGTGATAGACTCCATAGTGGAGTTCTAACTAATATCTAAATGTGAGTATGTACTAACAGTGGTGAGGAATCCGGTTAGGCCGGTCGCGCGTTGTTTGGGAGTGGGTATCCTTCTTAGCCTTACCCTTCTCTCTGTTATGGTTGTTTCCCTCACGGGTTATGATCTCCCATTAGCTTATTCCAAAGCTTAGCTATTCTGACTTATGATCGGTTTAGGGGGAACATGTGTTTGTGTGGTGTGTTCGGGTCACCAAACCCGAACCATCTTAACTTAAGTTACTCGTCCGACTATTAGGACGGTAATGAGTGTTGTATAACGAGCTTACCATGAGGGTGACAACATTCTCTAGGCTCACCAGTGAATTAACTATGTTTGGGTCGGTTCCTAAGAGAACCGTTCCCGTTATGTTATGTGTTGTTGATGTAATGTAATATCTATTGCGATGTTATTATGTGCACGTTGAAACGTGAAAAGTGTTGTTATGTGTTGTTATGTGATGATTGTTATATGTTGTAAAATGTGGAGTATGTGGATCATGGAAATGAGTCCCAGTTTGTGATAAGAGGCGTTTAAGGATAACCCGATTAATGGGTAGTTGTCGTCTATTAAGGAAGTAGCTCCATTAGAGGAGAAACACTCTAGGGACAATGAATACCTTGAGTGACTTATCAAGTAAGGATGTACTATCCGTTTGTTGAGCCCATTGAGGCGAAATGTTATGTGTTGTGTGTTTACAGTTGCATGCATGATTTAAATATAATCAACCGCATGCTAAGACGATAATTAGTTGTGCGTGGCCCGGTAGCATATGGGCTGCGGGATTACCATACCAGCAAAGGTGCTGAGCCCCTTGGGGGCCACCCTTTCTCTTCTTTTCCTATTTCAGGTACAGAGAGCTGGAAGCCGTTCGAGAGTAGGACGGGGTAGTCGTTGTACATGGGTAATCATTTAAGTTGTATATATGCAGTAGGTGTAGTAAGACCGAAATTGTTATCGGCATCAGTTTGTAAATACTCGGTACAGTTGGAAAGTGTAAGTTGTTTCTATTGTTAATGGAAGGGTCAGTAATGTGTAGTCGCTCGTGAGTCTAGCCATCAGACCGGTACAATGTTATGTAATAGCCTTGTTAGCCACGTGGGTGGTTAATGGCGTGTAACACCATCGAGTTAAGTAATGTGACGAAGTATGTTTTTCCGCTGCAGTTTATTGTAAGTTTGTTAATGTTGGATGGGGTGTTACAAATATGAAAGAAACTTTTGTCACTGTAACAATCATCCACGCGTGATCACAATGCGCAACCAGTCACCTTGGATCTCTCACCGTATTAGACGTTATTTGTCATACTCAACCTCTCAAGTTCTCTTAATCTAAATGACTAAGATTCAATCTTAGGTTATACCATGATTAACTTGTCGAATGTATATCTACCTTTTAGGTCTATAATGTGTACTCAGAAGTCATCTAGTGTAGTTCCATATTCGGATACATTTTCACTTGAGATCGGCATCCCCGTTACTCTACCTAAGGTGTTCTTCTTAAGTTAACTTAGGATAATATAATGTATGTCATCATCCTACCATAAGTGATAATATTTTTTCACATATCATAAGTTAATTCGATGTATACTCGGTATTGCCTTGGTTCGAATAGTATACGCACACAATTAATAGCACAAGTACTCAGACAATTAAATCACATGAACATAATAATCATTTATTCATATATATCATCTTATCAAGTAATACACACATATCCGAACCCAAGGTAACCCTCGGGAACAATCGGGTCACAAAGTAACATACTGTACACCGACATATGAGACGCTAGCTCGGAATCCTGCACCTGTCCTCTATCCTCCTAGCTATGACGCTAAGTATTAATTTACGGTATATCACTAAACCATCCCGGTTTCCTTTATAACTATTCATCTCTCGTATTTAACCCCGGTGTTTGCCACTCGTTATCAGTCAAGTTTTTACTTAATGTACTCAAGTACGGGATTAGTTATTTAATCCTCTAATGATGTTAGTAGCTAACATAGTTGTATAATTCTACAACTTCAGGATTAATTTCTTTTACTCCATTTAATTCCTTTGATTAGCATATATTCATTTTACTTGCTAGTTCCATCAAACTAAATTTAAAAGAATTTCTGGTTGTCTTTAACGAAACCCTTCTAAGGATATTCTACTCAGGTTGTGTAACACCCCAACTACTAAATCCACAGTTAACCATTAATCACAGCGGAAATTACATCATAAACACTAAACAATGGGGGCGGTGTTACACGACGTTAGCCACCCACGTGGCTAACAAGGCTAATACCTACACATCGTACCGGTCTGATGGACTAGATTACCGAGCACTACACTTTACATTACAATTTCGTCTGTAAACTGAAAACAAATACAATTGCTATCCAAAACTGTACCGAGTCTAATACATTCAATTACCGATATCAACTTCTGTCTTACACCACTTACAATTACTTAAACAAACTAAATAAACTACCCATGCATAATCAGCCACCCCGTCCTACTCTCGAACGGCTACCAGCTCCAGTGTACCTGAAATGTAATGGGTGGCCCCAAAGGGGCTCAGCACCTTTGCTGGTATGGTAATCGTGCAGCCCGCATACTACCGGGCCACGCACAACTAATTGTCGTGTGAACATGCAGTTGATTATATTTAAATCATGCAAGAAATACTTTAAACACACATTCAACAAGTACTCAGTACAATAACCACAATCAACAAACCAACACATTAATATCGGTTAGGTTACATTACTCTTTCCTTGGGACCTCGAGGGTTGTTACCTCGATGGTGCCTTATCCATATTAGTCAACACCTAATCCTTTTTAGGAGGGCTTACACAATACTTCTCATAATTATATGAACTTGATTTCACAAATCAATACAAATGAACATAATACTTTCACCACATAACCACACACATACAACATAACTCGGGGACAAATCACTAGAGGATTCAAACCAAAATAAGAGTTAGTCAACATTTATAGAGTCTAGAGGACGATCGGTCCTCATGTCGATCTTAATACATAACACATTGCCGTTCTGTTTGTCGAACGACTAACTTACACAAGGTGTATCGGATCTATAGGATCCAAGCACACCATACACATATCCCCCTAACCCCGATCATAAGTCAAGGCAGGAGAGCCCCTTAATAAGGCTCGTGGGAGATTGAATTCCAAAAAGGAAAACAACCGAACAGAGAGGGAGTTGAATCAGCTATAGATAACAACCCCCAAACACACGTGCGCGGCCAGGACTCCCGGATCCTCACCCCCCCCAAGTCATACGCTAGTTAGAAGCTCCCTCCATGGGGCTTATCACAACGAGTTACATTATAATTAATTAACTTTGGTTAGACACATAGGGGAGGTAATATACCATCCGCCATACATGAACAAAACATCAATCGTGACACAGCGACATGCTTAAAGGGGCAACACACATCACCCACAACCACAATATACAACTAACACACGGATAGCCGTAGTTAGAACGTTCCCATCGGTTGGGACGTTTAATCCGAATACCGATCTCTTATGTGATCCTACAGTCTGTTAGCTACGGTTTAACACATATTCGAGGTTAAACGGTATCGGAACTAAATACGCTACATAAATGAATTACTGTAAACTCATTTCATGATTTATCTTGCACGGTGGCAAACACACAGAAAAACATGTTGGCATACAAGCCGGTGTAACCGGTAGAACACAGGTTGCAAGAAAACCATACCTTACACCATGGGTTACTCTACCGTGTCCCCGAGGATTTACTCCAACGCGTCACCTCACGCTCCCCGGGTAGTTTCCGAACAACTGGTATTATTTCAAATGTTTCTATTAACAACAAAATCTTACGGTATGTAAACTTCTATTACTCCCGTACTTAACCCCGTTGTCCCGTATCCTTAACTTACTTATGTGATCTTAAGTTCACAACTTACACATTCACTCTCACACTTGTTTATACTTCCAATGGCCTTTGAAAGTCACCAAACAAGGCCTAATCATCATCTAAAACCATTACCATTCACTTCCCCATCATTAGAACACTTAAAAACACATTCTGTCACATTTTTGGACTGGTCCGGGTTTGTGTCCGGGGTTACAAACCCGGACCAATCCCGGAATTTACTTTTTGCCAAGAAAATGCATTGGTCCGGGTATGTGTACTTTGATGTAAACCCGGACCACATGCTGGAATTACATTCTGGCTAGTTTTTGAGGTGGTCCGGGTTTGTGTACTTGTTTACAAACCCGGACCATGTCTGTAGGTGTTTAAATTGACAGTTTTTGACCTCTTTTCAACCCCTAATTCATACCTAATCATTCCTTAATCTTTCCACATGTTTTCTACACGTTTTAAACACCTTAAAAACACTTAAAACCTCCTCAAATCATTGATAAAACTTTCACCCAACTCTGGCTTAATTCAACAATTCTACACTCTCATTTCTCATTCTCTGCACACTATGCACATCAGTGCATTCTCAAAACAATCCCATGACAGCTTTAACCTTCTCCTTACCATTTGACCATACCTCATTCATTTCTAATCTTTTGCACTTCTAATACCCAAGTTCCTTCATTGCTTCACAAGCTACACACTCAAGTTCATTTCTAGAAAAACCAAAACTCTCAACCATCATCCTTGCTACAGATTTCTGCCTAACTCCATTCCATTCTTCAACCAACACCTCAATGTGATTTTCCAACCAAATCAATTCCTAAAAATCACTTTGTTAACACTTAAACTCTTCCAGCTCACATCACCATCTAAACCACTATATTTCTACCGAAATTTCACCCTAACTTCGTTACTAACCTAACTTATCCAAATTCATCATCTTCATCACCTAATCCCAAAAACATTTACAAAACAGCTAACCAAACTGTAACACCCCTACTAATCCGGCTCCTAATTATAATATAAACGTCATACTTAGTAAATAAATCGCAGCGGTAAATAACAGACTGTCGTGCTAATGGTGTCACTGTTATCACTCGCCCATACAGGTGATAACGAGTTACATGATAATCAACATACGGAACGTATTCCGCAGTGACCACAAGTGATAGATAGTAGTGCTTAAACAATCTAAAACATATCCAACAACAACCGTCTTATACAAAACTATACACATGAGCATCTAACCAAACATACACCTCGGTTAACAAACCCGAGTCCGAAATAACAGTAGTCTCAAACCGTACCAAGTCTAGTCAAAAGTAAATACAACTGTCGCGCCCCGCATCAACCCTCCAGCTAGTCTCCTGAAATAAAAATGGTTTGTGGTATGGAATCAGCCCCTGCTGAGTATGTTATCACATGCCCTATCATGCCTCCTCAAACCCCTCAATTAATTGGTCGAGAGCATGCGATTCGTTACATGCAATACCGTTTTAATATTTAAACTGTAAAACATTTAACAGTAATATCCATACAATAACACAACCATCAACATACATAATATAAACCACACAGTATAACCAATGAACAACAAGGTGAAACAACGAGAATAATAACCAAGTATCAACTCCCGTCCTTGGTATAAAACCAATATTGTTCGCCAATGTACAAGTCTCAACTGTAATAAATGTTCGGTTATACCTAGTGACAACATCTCGTAAAAACGACGTGTCTCTAAATTACCCATATACTATGGCGGGTCACCCACGGCAGTAGCCACTCCAGTGGTAGAGTCTCCGACCAACGAACCATCTTAGCTCGCGGGAAATTTTCTTGATACTTGCGGACCCGTACGCGGACATCCTGGTATCGTTTTTGTGATCACAGCGCGCACCAAGAGCCACATCCTTTTGGCTTTGTTATGTTAATAAATAATACCATCGCATCGCATTACAAATTTTTCTAACACAGCAGACTAAGGTCATTAGTCCAATCCGGAGTCTGTAAACTCGGGATCCAGTGTTAGATACGAGAGCGGCGTTAGGAAGGCCAATGCTCCGTATTAAAGTCTTGGATATTATGTATATCTTATTATCCTAGTGCTACAATGTTTTTCTGACGATCCTTATATTACATATAAGATAGCACCATAGCCGCTAGTTCGTTTTATATATATAGGTCCATATATACGAACCAATACTGTTAACATAACAACAGTAAATAATAAGCAGCAAAAAATATACAGCTAATGCATACTTAATCACACATTCAGACAAACAATCTTATCACAGAGTACACAGAAGTCTGAACTGAGGAAGCCCTCAGAGACAATCAGAGACACGTAACAACATACCGTTCACCCAGAATGTATAACCGTGGAGTATGAATCAGCTAGATCCGATGCTCCCCGTGTCGTCTCTAACAGTCTAATAAAACACAATGCTACTGATTAGAATCCGTATAACGACATAACTCTACGGTACCCCGTACCGTCACTCACACCTCCCGGCTAATCCCCCATTATTAACTGTCAACGTCTGTCGGGCTTTCGGCTTAACTCGGGATTTGGAAAAATGTTATATTACATGTGTAGTCTTGTCTCGTATATTAATATACTTAATTTTGAACTTGTTATCGCATGTAACCTAATATACCCTTGTATATTATATAGTTTGTTTCTATAATGCATGTATAATTCTTAATCATATATTATACATTTCACCTTAGTATTTATTTTCCTAAGGTTTGTTTTTCCAAGTTAAATGTAGTATAATACATATGTAAAAAAACACTTTGAATTATATAAACCCTTATTACTCCATGTATAATCCTAACATTAGAATTTCCATATCTAATGTTTGTAATTCTTTTCTCCTTATCTTGTATCATTTTAATTATGATAATATATGGTTTTTAAACCATATTACATTTTTCCACTACATAACATATATTTATTTATATACATGTGTTATGGGACTATTTATTATATGGAAAGTCTTTATAATATATTCATTCTCTTTTAATGAATATTTCTTATATTATTGAAATACCCCAAACCTTGATATGTGGTTTAAATATTAAACTATGGTATGTAAAGGCTAAAAAGTGCCTTAGAAACATTAGTGAACAATTCAAACCATAGTAATATGCAATAAAGCATTAAGATACGGTTTGAGCAAAAATATGCTCTAAGCTTGGAGTGAACTTGGTTAGGACCCAAAGAGCCTACCAAGACTTAATAATATTCAATTATGATTTAATAAGGCTAATTAAGTCTTTAGGAAACTTTGGTAGACAGTTAGACCAAACAAAACACAAGAAAATACCCTAAAGTCAATAAGAGCAAAAATGTGCTCTAAGCTTGGGATAAATTTGTATAAGACCTAATGGTCATACCTATACCTTATAAATATGTTAATGAACATATTAAATCAATTACCAAAGAAAACCAAGCTTGAAAACAAGTTAAAACACAAAAAGTGCTTTAAGGAGTCTTAAAGCACGTTTTTGAAAAATTGTCTTGTAAATAAGTTTTGAATGGCTAAATGTCCATCATTACTCTTTAATTAACATGTGTACTATATAGTATCACATTTGGAAGTCTATATCAATGGGAAATCAAAAATTTCACTTCTATGTGCCTTGTTTTAGTGAATAGTAACTTTAATAAGCTAGTTTGTAACATATGTTGTTATAAGTAATTAAATGGGTCAACAAAGACTATTATACCCCTAAGTACTATTGGGGGCCGGTTTTTAAGGTGTGGTGACTCACCACCCTTGTTAACATGTTAAGTAAATAAAAGATGACTACTTAGTTACTATTTACTTTATTAAGTACAAATATCTTCTAAAAGCAAGACTTATATCATTCTCTCTTTCCTTCTTTCATTTCCCACCGTCTCCAACACTTCACCTTCTCCATTCTTGCTCTCTCTCTCACGGTAATACACCACCACCATCAAAACTCCATCTTTGATCTCATGTAATTCCTAGCTCACTTAACCAAATCAAAAACAAACACCACCATTCTCTTTGTCTCATCAAGCTCTTCATTCCTATCTTCTCAAAATTCCAAGACCACCATTTCGGTGCCATGGAGTTCCACCATTGAAGGAGCTTGAGCTTATATTTCTACATATTATTGCTCTCCTTTGCTTCTAGGTAAGGAATCTCAAATAAAAACTTCATTTCCTCCATGTTTTGTTGTTGACCGAAAATGCCCATTGAAGGTGCTCATTATGTTGCTTTGTTCTAGCTTCATTCCAACCTTTCAAGGACTAGGAGGAGTCCTCTCTTGATACTTATTCAAGCTCTCTTCCAATTCCAAGGTAAAACAATGACCTTAATGTGTTAAGACAATATATGTGCCTAGGGTTTACAATGAGATGAAGCATAATGCTTGAATACTCATTCTATTATTTGTACATTGTATAGAAGTTGACAAACAACCAAACATCCTTACCGGTTTTACAAGGAAACAAGAAAGAAGTTTGAGAGGAAAAGAGGTAAACAAACTATCTCAATGTAGTTTAAATGCCTTAGGAAAAATGAGCATGATTTGCTTAATAAAATACCTAAGGAGCCAAAGGTGAATGACCTAGAAAATGCTCTCAAGGAAACTATTAAGGGCATATGTATTGTTGGGTGTATTTGCTGGTCAAAGACATTACTTATGTGGGAAATTCAGTGTTTAAGGTTTATGCTATTTAAGGGCCTAAGAGCCATGTTATTTAAGGGCCTAAGTGCCAAGAAATTAAGTTTATGCACTATATTGTGATGTAGTGTAAATTTGGTGAAGTTTGTGTGTGAGAAAGTTCTTGGTGGACTTAAGTGTTCTTGAATGGAATAAGGCAAAAACCTAAGTGTTTGGATGAGAGAATATACAAAAGAAGCTATGGCAAAATTTGGAAAATGTATAAGAAGTTCTAAGTGATTTAAACAAGTTTTGGTGAACTAGGAAGTGTTAAAGGTGAACAAATGTTTTACTAGGGAAGAAAACATGTATTAAGGTGATTTAGAGTGATACAAGGATTTAGGTATTATCTTGGAAGTTCTAGGAATTCAATGTGTGTTTTTGAGAATGTATTAAAGTCTTGGAGATGTTTGTTTAAGGTTTAGGTAATGTTGGTATGCAAAGAACAAATGATGTTTAGGTAAGATGTGAAAAAGGAGATTTAGTTAGTAAGAAAAGAAGTTTGAGAGATGATGTTAAGGTGTAGAGGAAACACCTTGGTGTAGTGGTCATTATAGGTGAAATACCACCTAGAAATCTTAAGGAGAAAACATTCCAAGTGCTAGGAATTTTGTAAGGAATTTGTGAATGATAAGTTGGTTTTGGTGTGTGATTTAAAGAGTTTAGCATATGGCTAAAGGTGTGTTTGAAGTGCCAAATGATGTTAGAACACATTAGGAGGCTTAAGGAGAAGTTTGGAGGAAATTTGACAAAGTTTGGACAAACTCTGATGTTGTCCGACCCAGTGGTCCGACCCAGTTGTGGGTGGGACAGATCTGTTTAGTCACCTGTTGGAGTTTCTGGAATGGTCCGACCCAGAGGTCTTGGGTCGGACATGGGTCGGACAGAAGGATTTAAAAGACGGAAGGAGTCTCTGGAATGGTCCGACCCAGATGGTTGGGTCGGACATGGGTCGGACAGGTGTATTTAAAAGACGGGAAAAGTTTCTGGAATGGTCCGACCCAGTTGTGGGTCGGACGGTGGGTCGGACGGCCCAAAGTATGTAAAAAAAAATTTGTTAAAGGTTATAGGGTGATGGGGATTATTAAGTAATGATGTTATAAGATTGTTAAGGACATGTTAAGTGAGTTATAATGACAATTTAGTGGAGGAAAAGTTGTATTAAAATGTAAAAGTAAAACAAGTTAAAATGTGAAGTTACTTAACTAAGTTAACGGGGATAAGTTATAAGCATTAGACTTTAAACAATCATGTTACCCCGATGTTAATAAAAGTACATGTAATGTTATCAGCTGTTCGAGAATTGCTTGAGGAACATAAGTGGACGTGATAAAGTGGACTCCGGTGACAGGTATGGTTTTCTTGCAACCTGTGTCCTACCGGATTACACCGGCTTGTATGCCAATGTGTTTTTCTGTATGTTTGCCACGTTGTAAGATAAACCATGTAATGAGTTTACAGTAATTCATATTTGTGGCGTGTCTAGTTCCGATACCATTTAACCTCGAAAGTGTTAAACTTAGCTAACTGAGTCTAGGATCACATGAGAGATCGGTATTCGGAATTTAACGACCCGGACCATGGGACGTTCTAACCACGGCTATGCGTGAGTTAATTGTGTGATGTTTATGTGTGAATGTATGGACCTCCCTCGTATGTTTAACCCAGTTGTAATACTGTATCGTGTGTGGATGTGATAGACTCCATAGTGGGGCTCTAACTAATATCTAAAAGTAAGTATGTACTAACAGGGGTGAGGAATCCGGTTAGGCCGGTCGCGCATTGTTTGGGAGTGGGTATCCTTTTTAGCCTTACCCTCTTCTCTGTTATGATTGTTTCCCTCACGGGTTACGATCTCCCATTAGCTTATTCCAAAGCTTAGCTATTCCGACTTATGATCGGTTTAGGGGAACATGTGTTTATGTGGTGTGTTCAGGCCACAAAACCCGAACCATCTTAACTTAAGTTACTCGTCAGACTATTAGGACGGTAATGAGTGCTGTATAATGAGTTTATCATGAGGGTGACATCATTCTCTAGGCTCACCAGTGAATTAACAATGTTTGGGTTGGTTCCTAAGAGAACCGCTCCCGTTATGTTATGTGTTGTTGTTGTAATGCAATTTTTATTGCGATGTTGTTATGTGCACGTTGTAACGTGAAAGGTGTTGTTATGTAGTGTATGTTACATGTTGTAAAATGTGGAGTATGTGGATCATGGATATGAATCCCAGTTTGTAATAAGAGGCGCTTAAGGATAACCCGATTTATGGGTAAGTGTCGTCTATTAAGGAAGTAGCTCCATTAGTGGAGAAACGCTCTAGGGATAATGAATACCACGAGTGACTTATCAAGTGAGGATGTGTTATCCGTTTGTTGAGCCCAATGAGGCGAAATGTTATGTGTTGTGTGTTTACAGTTGCATGCATGATTTAAATATAATCAACCGCATGTTAAGACGACAATTAGTTGTGCGTGGCCTGGTAGCATGTGGGCTGCGGGATTACCATACCAGCAAAGGTGCTGAGCACCTTGGGGGCCACCCTTTCTCTTCTTTTCCTATTTCAGGTACGAGAGCTGGAAGCCGTTCGAGAGTAGGACGGGGTGGTAGTTGTACATGGGTATTCACAAAAGTTGTATATTTACAGTAGGTGTAGTAAGACCGAAATTGTTACCGGCATCAGTTTGTAAATACTCGGTGCAGTTTGAAGGTATGTGTATGATTTTTTGTTAATGGAAAGGGATAATAATGTGTAGTCGCTCGGGATTCTAGTCCATCAGACCGGTACGATGTTTATGTAATAGCCTTGTTAGCCACGTGGGTGGTTAACGGCGTGTAACACCAACGAGTTACGTAATGTGATGAAGTATATTTTCCGCTGCAGTTTATTGTAAGTTTGTTAATGTTGGATGGAGTGTTACAAAAAGTGGTATCAGAGCCAAGTATCGCTCTGATGACTGAGTTACCGAGCTTAGGAAGTACCGAGTTAGGATTTTAGTACTTGGGGTTAAGAGTTGAGTGATAGCGTGAGAGATACGCTAGTTAGGAATTACCAGCGTGTACTGGAAACCTACTATATCCTTCCCGCCCTCCACAATCCCTGTTATATAACTTGGGAAACAACGCCAGAGAGATGGAAGTCCACTCTTACTCGGGAATACCTGATCTGGCTGTTATTGAATACCTCTAAAGGTACGGAGAATCTGTCATTCGGTAGATCCCGAAAATTGGGAATCCCGGAGACGGCTTAATCTGAACAATGTTAACCGCATTTAATAGCGAAGAATGAAGAATCTTGTGTATAGAAGAATAGAATTTCCGGCAACCTGGGTCGACATGCCGAGCAGTCGAGGATAACTAGCTTGCAATGCACCAACCATGCAACAGGCAAGAAGTGGATTAATGAAACCCGAGACGAGTGTCTACGGGACCACAGTTGTTAAGTGATACACCAACGGTATACCAACCGACAAAGGAACTACAACGTAGTGCCCAAACAAGAGACAAGTCTCAGTAACCACGACAAATACGTGGAACGGGCTACGAAGAGGAAACAATACAAAAGAAAAGGGGGTCTCCCAGAATGGGAAACGCCCTAGTTGATGATTATCATGTGAAGACAGTGAGAAGTCACCTAGAGGAGTTATTATCAAGACAGTAAGATCAGTGAGGGCCAACAAGGCCACTGATGACAGTGCGGGTAAAAACAATACCACAACCGGTATGTGTTAAACCGGTAGCCAGTTAGCATGGCGCACTTGCCATGGCAAGTGCTGCTATAACAGGGCTGTTCGGGAAATTTATAATAAATACAAAGTACTTAGTAAAGTACCATGAAGTTAAGTGAGATCATCATAACCGTGGAAGGGCTTAACAGCCTAACCAATGTATGTGGGAATAAACCAGTCAGCAAGAAGCAAGACTTGGATAAGGCAAGAAGGCATTGTAATACCATAGGGATTTTTCTTTCAAATCGGATTTGTTTCAAACTCTTTTCTTTCAAAACCAGATTTTCTTTCAAACCAATATTTATTTCTAACCTTCTTCTAAACCAAACCAGTAAAACCAAGGGCAGTTGATAATGATACAATAGTGGATAAACTTTCCCTCGATTAAGTTCGGGAAGCATGGAATGAGTATTGTCACGGGACAATATAAGGGAGTTGACAACAGAATACTTCACCTAGGCGTGTGACGGACACTACGAGTGTACCAACTGAAATGTGGGATGACCGCACTCCGATAGGAGCTTGTGGGCCTGACAGACCTACTTATGGGTTAGTTGGGTAAGTAGTAATGTATCAGTAGGGCACCCCACATATGTATACAAGTAGAGTCCGAAACACGGGAAGTAGTCAACTCCGTACTACGGTCAGCAGTATAAGTCAAACAAGAGCTAGGGATTGAAAGAATTGGTGAATTCCTTTCAAGGAGATGTTTAAGAGTCAGGAGGTGCGAAGTGCACTAACTGTAATGTAAAGACATCGTATACGTCTTAAGGATCCTCAGGGATAAACATGATAGCTGGAACGATGACCCAGCCTGTACATGGCAAGCAGATGCCTAATATGGACACATTAATGTGCAATGAATGGGATGAAGCTCCCAGAATGAGTACCTACACTATCAGGAAATGTTGATCTTCATAGAAGAAGATAATAAACCAGTTAAGAACGCAAACGGCGTGGCTAACGGAATATACCAATAAGTGCGAACCTGAGGTAATGGCATAACTTAGCAACACCCAGGAGCCATCCTTGAAGGGTGTTCGCATCAACAAGTGTTGCACGAAATCACATGATAGAAGCACAAGGGTTGAAACTAACACCCAGTTTAGACATAAGTTGTCAAGAGACGGACTAACAATCCTAAGGGGCATCCCATGAAAGGAAACATGATGCAACGACCCTGTCATGGAGCCCAATACAACCTCTAACCATGTAATGTTGTACGGACAAATAAATGTGTGTGAACCGTCCACAATGGACAGAGCTCGAAGTAGTAAGGCTCATAAGCCACAAATAAAATGTGTTATGTAAATTAGATTGATTGCAGAAGTTTATGTTATATAAGTGAATAGAGTGGAGAACGAACCACTGCACTAAGAGTGGGGATACCTCTCGATGTTGTGAAACCGCTGGAGCGGTAGTTATGTGAACCAAGCTCAAGAAATATGTTAAGGATGGACACTATTATTATTATTTGAGAGCAGTTAGTTTAGTAATATGTGTGTATAAAGTGAAGCACCGAGCTAAATAACGTCGGTTTGAGACTCGAGTGAGCAACGCTCAAGGAGCATTCGGTAGTCATCCAAATGAATGACGAACCATAATACAAAGGATGTAAATATATGTGTGGAAGTTAATGTGACAGTAAATAGACATGCAAGTTAGTGTTATGCAATGAGTAGGGGCACGGTGCGCAGCAAGCGACCGTTGTATAAGTATTGTTAACCGATAAGTGATACCAAACAAACTAGGCAGTAAGCCAGTAGCCAGTATTACGAGATCAGAATCTCAGTGAAACACAGTGTGAATTCCGTGCGAATCACATGAGAGATTTGCTGTCAAGAGTTTACGCCTCTACACTCTGTATGACTGAGTGTTTTGGTATTGCACTTGCGCAGTAATGATCAAGTGGGATAGCCAGGAATTGGAAACATGCTAATTGTGGAGGAATAATGTTATAATGGCCGATGCATAGGAAATGCAAGGCCGCACTAATAAAAGAGTACTTGTACAAAACCAAATGTGGAGACATGATTAACAGTAAGTGACTACAGTAGCACTAACTGCCAAATATCGGTATGGAATATACCCCAAATGTTGTAAATAGCTAAGAGAGCACTACACACTAGGTAGTAGCTCAATCTCAACCGACAGTAAGTCGGAAGGGAACAAGTCAATCATTGTGAAATACATAACTGTATACACAGTAAATTGTTATGGAAGTGGATAAAAAGTTTATAACTCACCGAATTCGCTAACGGTAAGAGATACCACGCGTCGATCGGTTGAGAAACCATTGTTACCAAGATGAAGGTGACACTTGGGGATGTACAATACAGTAAGAATAACAAATGGGGCAAATTAAGCTCTACAGTTATTAGAGTTTCGCAGCAGAAACTAGTGAGCCAGTGATTCAAGTGTTGAATGTACATGGTGAACATGAGTGAATGGCTAATTATTAACGCCTAGAAGCCCAACAGGCCAGAATTGAAACCAACTAAGAGTTTAAACAAACTCCAATGAGAATTCTTGGTTTAGGAACTAAACCGCCAATATGGTTAAGATCCTCTAATCAGAATCCATTATGTAATAGACCGCGTGGAAGTTAAAACACTTCACGACGGCAGAACATTTTAAGCAAATGTGAAATGCCCCAAACCTTGGAATGTCGTTTAAATGTTAAACTATGGTATTTAAAGGCTAAAAAGTGCCTTAGAAACATCAGTGAACAATTTAAACCATAGTAAAATGCAATAAAGCACTAAGATACAGTTTGAGCAAAAAACATGCTCCAAGCTTGGAGTGAACTTGGTTAGGACCCAAAGAGCCTACCAAGACTTAATAATATTCAATTATGATTTAATAAGGCTAATTAAGTCCTTAGGAAATTTTGGTAGACAGTTAAACCAAACAAAACACAAGAATATACCTTAAAGTCAATAAGAGCAAAAATGTGCTCTAAGCTTGGGATAAATTTGTATAAGACCTAATGGTCATATTTATACCTTATAAATATGTTAATGAACATATTAAATCAATTACTAAAGAAAACCAAGCTTGAAAACAAGTTAAAACACAAAATATGCTTTAAGGAGTCTTAAAGCGCGTTTTTGAAAAATTGTCTTGTAAATGAGTTTTAAATGGCTAAATGTCCATCATTACTCTTTAATTAACATGTGTACTATATAGTATCAAATTTGGAAGTCTATATCAATGGGAAATCAAAAATTTCACTTCTATGTGCCTTGTTTTTATGAATAGTAACTTTTATAAGCTATTTTGTAACATATGTTATTATAAGTAAGTTAATTGGTCAACAAAGACCAAAATACCCCTAGACTACTAATGGGGGCTGGTTTTTATGAGGTGAGTCATCACCTTGTAAGTTAACAAAACAAATAACTAATGATAAAGCAAGTTACTATTTGCTTTATTACATAATATCTCTTAAAAAGGCAAACTTATCTTCATTCTCTCTTTCCTTCTTGCATTCCCACGGTTCCAACTCCATCTTCTTCCTCTCTTTCACGGTAATACTACACCACCACCATTAAACTCCATCCTTGATCTCTTGTAACTCCTAGCTCCATGGTCTAAATTCAATTTCAAGACCACCATTCTTCTAGTTGGAGCAAGCTCTACACTTCTATCTTTTCAAATCTTCAAAAGCCTCATTTCGGTGCCATGGAGATTCACCATTGAAGGAGCTTGAGCTAATATTTTCACACCTTATTGTTCTCCTTTGCTTCAAGGTAAGGAAACTCAAAGAAAATCCATGTTTCCTCCATGTTTATATGATGTCCGAAAATTCACCTCAAAATGGTGTCTTTACCTTGCTTGTTTTAGCTTCATTTGAACCTTCCAAGGGCTTGGTGGAGTCCTCTCTTGATATATATCCAAGCTCTCTTTCCATTCCAAGGTAAAACAATCATTTAATACCTTAAGATAATATATGTAACTAGGGTTTACAATGAGATGAAGCTTAAAGCTTGTATACTCATTATATTATTTGTATAATGTTTAGAAGTTGACAAGCAACTAAAAGCCTTGCCAATTTAGTCAAGGAAACAAGAAAGAAGTTTGTGAGGAAAGGAGGTAAATATGCTATCTCAATGTAGTTTAAATGCCTTAGGAAAATGAGCTTGATTTGCTTAATAAAATGCCTAAGGAGCCAATGGTAAATGAGCTAGTGAAATGCTCTCAAGGAGTTTATAAAGGGCATATGTGTTGTTGTATGTAATTGCAGGTTAAAGGCAATATATATGTGGGAGATTCAGTGTTAAAGTTTAATGTATTTAAGGGCCTAAGAGCCATGTTATTTAAGGCCCTAAGAGCCATGTTATTTAAGGGCCTAAGTGCCAAGCAATTTAAATTATGCACTATATTGTGATGTAGTGTAAGATTGGTGAAGTTTTGTGTGTGAGAAGTTCTTGATGGATTTTAGGTGTTCTTGAATGAAATAAGGTAAAAACCTAAGTGTTTGGTTGTGAGAATATACAAGAGAAGCTGTGGCAAAATTTGGAAAAAATGTGTAAGAAGTTCTAAGTGTTTTAAATGGGTTTTGGTGAACTAGGAAGTGTTAAAGGTGAACAAGTGTTTTACTAGGGAAGAAAACATGTATTAAGGTGATTTAGAGTGATACAAGGATTTAGGTATTATCTTGGAAGTTCTAGGAGTTCAATGTGTGTTTTTGAGAATGTATTAAAGTCTTGGAGAAGTTTGTTTAAGGTTTAGGAATGTTGATGTACAAGGAAGAAATGATGTTTAGGTAAGATGTGAAAAAAGGAGATTTAGTTAGTAAGAAAAGAAGTTTGAGAGGTGATGTTAATGTGTAGAGGAAACACCTTGGTATAGTGGTCATTATTGGTGAAATACCACTTAGAAATCTTAAGGAGAAAACATTCCAAGTGCTAGGAATTTTGTAAGAAATTTGTGAATGATAAAATGGTTTTGATGTGTGATTTAAGGAGTTTAGTACATGGCTAAAGGTGTGTTTGAAGTGCCCAAATGAGGTTAGGGTGTACTAGGATATATGGGGTGAAGTTTGGAGTAGAATGAGAAAAGGAAAACAAGGGTCTGGGGCAGACCGAACTTGCGACCGAACTTGCAAGTTCGGTCGAGCCCAGTTTACCCTGCGAGAATTGGCTTCTGGAATGGACCGACCTTGGGGACCGGACTTGCAAGGTCGGTCGGGCTTGTATTTTGTGTACGGATTAAGTTTCTGGAATCGACCGAACATGGGACCGGACTTGGCAAGTTCGGTCGGGCTGAATTTTCAAAGGGAAGAAACTCTCGGGAATGGACCGAACATGCGACCGAACTTACAAGGTCGGTCGGAGTAGAAATTTTGACGGTAAAGTGTTCTGGAATGGACCGACCTTGTGCAAGGTCGGTCGGTAAGGTCGGTCGGACCAAAAATGTTGTTTATGGTTATAAAATGATATGTAATGATGGGGATTGATTAGTAATGATGTTATAAGGTTGTTTAAGACATGTTAGGTGAGTTATAATGACAATTTAGTGGGGGAAAAGATGTATTAAAATGTAAAAGTAAAACAAGTTAAAAAGTGAAGTTATGTAACTAAGTTAACGGGGAAAAAGTTATAAGCATTAGACATTAAATAATCATGCTACCCCGATGTTAATAAAAGTACATGTGATGTTATCAGTTGTTCGAGAATTGCTCGAGGAACATGAGTGGACGTGGTAAAGTGGACTCCGGTGACAGGTATGGTTTTCTTGCAACCTGTGTCCTACCGGATTACACCGGCTTGTATGCCAATGTGTTTTTCTGTATGTTTGCCACGTTGTAGATAAAAACATGTAATGAGTTTACAGTAATTCATATATGTGGCGTGTTACACTCGATAATTTAACTCGAAGTGTTAACCTTAGTTAACTGAGTCTAGGATCACATGAGAGTTTGATATTCGGATTAAACGGCCCGAACCATGGGGCATTCTAACCACGGCTATGCGTGTGTTAATTGTGTGATATGTGTATGTGAATGTAGGGATCTCCCTTGTGTGTTTAACTTAGTTGTAATACTGTATGGTGTGAAGATGTGATAGACTCCATAGTGGGGTTCTAACTAATATCTAAAAGTAAGTATGTACTAACAGTGGTGAGGAATTCGGTTTGGCCAGTCGTGCGTTGTTTGGGAGTGGGTATCCTTCTTAGCCTTACCCTCCTCTCTGTTATGGTTGTTTCCCTCACAGGTTATGATCTCCCATTAGCTTATTCCAAAGCTTAGCTATTCTGACTTATGATCGGTTTGGGGGGAACATGTGTTTGTGTGGTGTGTTCGGGCCACCAAACCCGAACCATCTTAACTTAAGTTACGCGTCCGACTATTAGGACGGTAATGAGTGTTGTTGTTGTTGTATAACGAGCTTATCATGAGGGTGACATCATTCTCTAGGCTCACCAGTGAATTAACAATGTTGGGTCGGTTCCTAAAGGGACCGTTCCTGTCATGTTATGTGATGTTGTTGTAATGCAATTTCTATTGCGATGTTATTATGTGCACGTCGAAACGTGAAAAGTGTTGTTATGTTTTGTTATGTGATGCAGGTTATATGTTGTAAAATGTGGAGTATGTGGATCATGGATACGAATCCCAGTTTGTGATAAGAGGCGTTTAAGGATAACCCGATTAATGGGTAGTTGTCGTCTATTAAGGAAGTAGCTCCATTAGAGGAGAAACACTCTAGGGATAATGAATACCATGAGTGACTTATCAAATAAGGATGCATTATCCGTTTATTGAGCCCATTGAGGCGAAATGTTGTGTTTGTGTTTACAGTTGCATGCATGATTTAAATATAATCAACCGCATGCTAAGACGACAATTAGTTGTGCGTGGCCCGGTAGCATGTGGGCTGCGGGATTACCATACCAGCAAAGGTGCTGAGCCCCTTGGGGCCACCCTTTCTCTTCTTTTCCTATTTCAGGTACAAAGAGCTGGAAGCCGTTCGAGAGTGGGACGGGGTAGTCGTTGTACACGGGTAATCATTTAAGTTGTAAATATACAGTAGGTGCAGTAAGACCGAAATTGTTATCGGCATCAGTTTGTAAATACTCGGTACAATTGGAAGGTATGTGTATGTTTGTTGTTAATGGAAAGGGATAATATTGCGTAGTCGCTCGGGAATCTAGTCCATCAGACCGGTACAATGTTTATATAATAGCCTTGTTAGCCACGTGGGTGGTTAACGGCGTGTAACACCAACGAGTAAGTAATGTGATGAAGTATATTTTCCGCTGCAGATTGTTGTTATGTGTTGGTTGTTGGATGGGGTGTTACAAAAAGTTTAGTGATTGATTACGTGGGCGTAATCCCTTTTAAGGGGGGTAGAGCGCAAAACCACTTAGTGTGTATTACCGTACAAGTGTGTGTGATTTATGTTGTGCATAGCACAAAATAATTTGTTTTGATGATTGGTGTGTGTGTTATGTAAACATACGCATTCATTCATGGTTTAACTGTGGTAATTGCGCACAGAAGATGCGAATACCATTGTGATAAGTGTGTTGATTTATTAACAATTGTGTGTGATAGTACAAGTGTGGGGAGTAGAGAAACTCCCGGGGAACAAAACCCCGACAGTGTATAAATGTGAAAGGGTGTGTTGTATTTTGATAAAATATATATGTATATATATACTATATAGTGATTCACGAAAGGGTATGAAACCGACATAGAACCTAGTGGGAACAAGATTCCCTAGGTAACAACATTAAATTGTATGGAAATAACTGATAGACGGAGTTCTATCCCTTGGAGATGTTATGATCATGATTAGAATGATTAAAAAGATAGAAAATTGGAAATGGGTGATTTATTTGATACTTGAAAATGAAGTGGGAGGTAGAACTTGATTTGCATGCGATCAAGGGAAGCCGAACACAAATTGGGGTGGAAGGATAGTTCAACACTGATACTGATCACATCAAGGTTGGATGACTCTTGAAGCTCCCTATAAGTGGTCACAATTAACCACGCTAAGAAAAGAAGCAAAGAGCATAAGTTGGACTTGGAGTTGAATGTGTTTTCAAAAAGGATTTTGGATTGGTATTTATAAAGCGTCGATAAATACTTTACATAATTAAAGTTTTCTTACTTAACCTCACAAAAAAAATTCAAATTTAAGTGATTATTTTGATCTCCCAAAGGCACGGGGACGGAAGGTGTCCATCGCGACCGGGTTCTGCGGGATCACAGTGTATATCAAAGATATTTTTGATTGTTATACAAGCTATGACATGCTGTGTGGTATGTGTAATAAATATTGTTTCGACCTTGAGTTCCAAAGTGTATGTTATCAAGACCTATGAGTCTAAATGTTGTTGTGTTACATAGACCTATGTGTCTAAAGGCTGTTATGTTATCAAGACCTATGTGTCTAAATGTTGTTATGTTACCCAAGACCAGAGAGTCTAAGGGTTGTTATGTATGTGTAAATGTTGTTAAGATACCCGGACCATTGAGTCCGAGGTTATCATGTGAGTATGTTATGTTATGTATGGATGTGAATGTGTTACCCGGACCATTAAGTCCGAGGTTGTGATGTAAAGTGTGTTTGGTTATGGAAGTTTTATTTCTATAAGTAATCCCCGTATTCTAATCCAAGATGTGTGGGAAGTGTAAACTTTGAGGACGAAGTTCTTTTAAGGGGGGTAGATTGAAATACCCCAAACCTTGATATGTGGTTTAAATATTAAACTATGGTATGTAAAGGCTAAAAAGTGCCTTAGAAACATCAGTGAACAATTTAAACCATAGTAATATGCAATAAAGCATTAAGATACGGTTTGAGCAAAAATATGCTCTAAGCTTGGAGTGAACTTGGTTAGGACCCAAAGAGCCTACCAAGACTTAATAATATTCAATTATGATTTAATAAGGCTAATTAAGTCTTTAGGAAACTTTGGTAGACAGTTAGACCAAACAAAACACAAGAAAATACCCTAAAGTCAATAAGAGCAAAAATGTGCTCTAAGCTTGGGATAAATTTGTATAAGACCTAATGGTCATACCTATACCTTATAAATATGTTAATGAACATATTAAATCAATTACCAAAGAAAACCAAGCTTGAAAATAAGTTAAAACACAAAAATGCTTTAAGGAGTCTTAAAGCATGTTTTTGAAAAAGTCTTGTAAATAAGTTTTGAATGGCTAAATGTCCATCATTACTCTTTAATTAACATGTGTACGATATAGTATCACATTTGGAAGTCTATATCAATGGGAAATCAAAAATTTCACATCTATGTGCCTTGTTTTAGTGAATAGTAACTTTAATAAGCTAGTTTGTAACATATGTTGTTATAAGTAATTAAATGGGTCAACAAAGACATATACCCCTAAGTACTATTGGGGGCCGGTTTTAAGGTGTGGTGACTCACCACCCTTGTTAACATGTTAAGTAAATAAAAGATGACTACTTCGTTACTATTTACTTTATTAAGTACAAATATCTTCTAAAAGCAAGACTTATATCATTCTCTCTTTCCTTCTTTCATTTCCCACCGTCTCCAAACTTCACCTCTCCATTCTTGCTCTCTCTCTCACGGTAATACACCACCACCATCAAACTCCATCTTTGATCTCATGTAATCCTAGCTCACTTAACCAAATCAAAAAACAAACACACCATTCTCTTTGTCTCATCAAGCTCTTCATTCCTATCTTCTCAAAAATTCCAAGACCACCATTTCGGTGCCATGGAGTTCCACCATTGAAGGAGCTTGAGCTTATATTTTACATATTATTGCTCTCTTTGCTTCTAGGTAGGAATCTCAAAATAAAACTTCATTTCCTCCATGTTTGTTGTTGACCGAAAATGCCCATTGAAGGTGCTCATTATGTTGATTTGTTCTAGCTTCATTCCAACCTTTCAAGGACTAGGAGGAGTCCTCTCTTGATACTTATTCAAGCTCTCTTCGAATTCCAAGGTAAAACAATGACCTTAATGTGTTAAGACAATATATGTGCCAAGGGTTTACAATGAGATGAAGCATAATGCTTGAATACTCATTCTATTATTTGTACATTGTATAGAAGTTGACAAACAACCAAACATCCTTACCGGTTTTACAAGGAAACAAGAAAGAAGTTTGAGAGGAAAAGAGGTAAACAAACTATCTCAATGTAGTTTAAATGCCTTAGGAAAAATGAGCTTGATTTGCTTAATAAAATACCTAAGGAGCCAAAGGTGAATGACTTAGAAAATGCTCTCAATGAAACTATTAAGGGCATATGTATTGTTGGGTGTATTTGCAGGTCAAAGGCATTACTTATGTAGGAAATTCAGTGTTTAAGGTTTATGCTATTTAAGGGCCTAAGAGCCATGTTATTTAAGGGCCTAAGTGCCAAGCAATTAAGTTTATGCACTATATTGTGATGTAGTGTAAATTTGGTGAAGTTTGTGTGTGGGAAAGTTCTTGGTGGACTTAAGTGTTCTTGAATGGAATAAGGCAAAAACCTAAGTGTTTGGATGAGAGAATATACAAAAGAAGCTATGGCAAAATTTGGAAAATGTATAAGAAGTTCTAAGTGATTTAAACAAGTTTTGGTGAACTAGGAAGTGTTAAAGGTGAACAAATGTTTTACTAGGGAAGAAAACATGTATTAAGGTGATTTAGAGTGATACAAGGATTTAGGTATTATCTTGGAAGTTCTAGGAATTCAATGTGTGTTTTTGAGAATGTATTAAAGTCTTGGAGATGTTTGTTTAAGGTTTAGGTAATGTTGGTATGCAATGAACAAATGATGTTTAGGTAAGATGTGAAAAAGGAGATTTAGTTAGTAAGAAAATGTAGGATCGGGTGGCTAACTCAAACCAATCAAAGGTGTGAGTCTAAGGATTGGTTTGACTCAATCAGCCTTCTTAATTGAGAGGCACTCTGTGAGGTGGATAAGTGTCCAAATGAGCATGTTTTATAGGTGTATTTCATATATTATATTAGCACTTTTCTTGCTCATTTCTCCACTTCGGTTAGTTTTTCCTCTAGCTTATGTTTTATTGTTATCTCACAAATTTATTGGTTTTACATGAGGAAAACCAAGCTGGGAGTAAAGTAGACGAATAGACGAACGCATAGACGCAAACGGCTCAGAAAACGGAGTCCAAACGAAGAATCTAGAGCCGGTCAAAGTTAGTAATCAACAACTCGTCTCCACATAGACAACCACATGGGATATATGCGGACGTGTGGCGGACACCACATTGCAACCGCCTAATAACCAGGCGGACGTCAAGCGGACGTGAAGACCAAGGGCAACCGCCCATTCTCAGGCGGACGCTAGCGCGGACAAAGAACGGAGAAACCACAGAGACGTCTGCATGCTTCAGAGGCGGACGCCAATGAGGACACACCAGCGGACGTGAATAAAAATCGCGCGCGAACAGTTTTCTTCTTCGCGCGCCGTCTGCAACTTGCCTTCGCCGACTTCTGCAACTCGTCCACTCGTCCACTGTCTGCAATTATCCATCTACTCTGCACACGCTTTCCCCTGCAATCAATGAGCAAGCAAGCATAAATGAGCATCAATGAGCTGCAATCAAACGTTATCCTATCCACCGCCTCAATCAACTTGCTCACGCGTCTGCCTATCTTCATTTTCTCTTCTTCATTTCTCTATTTAAATCCACGACCCATCGATCCACCATCCAACAATCGATCCACGACCCAACATCCACTTCACCTCACGCCATCTCATTTCTCTTCTCCCGCCTTCTCCATTTTATTTATTTTACAGTCCACCATATCCACCTCTAGCCCTACGTATACAAAAATAGCAGAGCGAGCCGGAGTGATTACAGATGATTTCTATTACTCTTGTTTCTGTTTATCTATTTAATATGTTAGGCTAGAATACGTACGCTCTGGGAATGGTTATTATGTGTTTGTATTAATTATGCAATATGTTTACTGGTTTATTTATATACAGTTTGTTACGTTTTAAAGGTTATCTCGCCTATTTAATAAATCTCATGAATTATTAAATTGCATTACTAAGTCTGTTTTTAACTTCATCGGTTAAAGCAGATGGGTTAATTAAGCCGTAAAATGGGGGAAACTTATTTTCATCGTTTAAGTTAGTACTCAGTTGCAATGTAATTCCTCAATACTCCTCTGCCGTTTACAGGCATTTTGCTTGAGTTTTCATCGGACTTGCATTACAGGTAAACGAGTTCTTTTGAGTTTTCATCGACCTTAAGAAAATAATAGGAACCTTGCCAAATTATTAAACCAGTAGAGATAGCTTAATTATGCAGATTTATAACCTGACCCAGAGTTCCATTTAATTTATCTATTAACTTAGTTTATTTTATCTTTCTTTTTTTTATATTACAAGTCAATTAATCCCCCTCTTGTGACACGCTTAGGTACTATAATATGTATATTAGTCCCACGGTTCGACATCCGGTCGCTTACAATTCACTATACTACCACGACCGGGATTTGTTTGCAGCCCGACGTTTATTTTGAGTTTTTAATTTCTTTTCTTTTAATTTTACACCAGTTTAACCGCTCACGATTTAACGTCTGCAGAGGTAGAGGCACTCAATCGAATTAACTAAACTAATGATGCGAAAGACTTTTGCGGTAATTGTAGCGAAACAATAAAAGGAAAGAAGGACTCTGTGGAACTCAAAAGATACACAAATAAGCTATTTCATTTCCTGTCAAACAAAACAACTTACAGATGCCCACTAAGTAGAAAGGATCTACTTAGCGGTTTTCACTCACTTACCCAACACACTCTCTAATCAGAACAATGGTAAGTGTAATGAAACTAGGAACTTCCTAGGTAGAGTCTATCTTAAGGTGCTAACTAACTTGTTACGTATTCTCTCTCTTTTTTGACTTACGATGCGATTCTCTTTCTCTCTCTAAGCTCTGAAATAATCCTAGATGAAAGCACACAGAAAACTGACTATTACATATCTTATTTATACTCCAAGCACAACAGCAGGTCGAAGGAGTTTAGTTCTGAGAATACCGGAACTAACTTAGTGGGCAACTCCCAACGGCTCTGAAGTGGTCTTCTTGCTTGGGCCGCGATCTTCGGATGTTTAGGAAGACCTTCATGACCGTTGTGGCACTTAAGGTGTTCCGAGTTGACTCCTGATTTTCCGTAACCGCACGAGAGAGTCTGTGAGGTCTTCTTTGTTGCGTCGGACTCTATCGAAGAGGCTCACTCTTTGTGTCTGTCAAGTGATGATACTCTGTCCGGTGAAAGGCTATCTCTGCAACACCTCGATGTCCCAACAATTTCCCCCTTGTTGCTGATGATAGCAAACCTTCGTGAATCCCGATGGAGTCAATCCTGAAAATAAAAACACAAGGACTAGGGGAACCGACCCTGTCAAAGTTCCCCCTTAATAGCAGCAGTAGCAACTAAATTCAAGGACTCTATTTAGGTTCCCCCTTGATCTGAGAGGGACTCCAGGCAAGCAAACGATAAATAAGCAGTGTAATAGGCAGGATAGTATATAAGGCAGTAAAAAACACTAGACCACATGGTCCAGCAGCGCAATCCAAAAAGCAGTTTAAACAAGCAACAAAATAACCCGTACACCAGACGGGATTCACCGCTTCCCCCTTTTCCTTTCATCAGAGGGGAAGCCCACAGTATCACAGAGTCAGTCAAAGTATTCACACAAAAACCATTAAAAAGTGTTTAGAACTTAAAAACGACCTAAGTTCTAACACTACACAACCACGTCATTCTAAGGGTTTGGGGTTAGGGTGGATTGGATGTCAAGGAGGGGTCCTGCAAGGCCGCCACTGTCGTCTCTATTCCGGCGAGTCGGTCCATCATCCGCGTCTGCCCCTGAATCAGCTCGGCTGCATGTGCGATGAGGCGCTCTACTTTCTCCAGGAGGGGTAGTAGTGATGCTTGAGGTACTGCCTCTTGAGAAGTAGATGTCCCCGCCGTCGTTGGAGTAGATGGTGGGGGCAGCAGCTTTGATTTGTCGATTGAGGTCAGCCGATTCAGATACCGCAGGTTGATGGTGTCTGCTTCCTCGATGGACTCTGGCGTCGAAGTCGCCAAGGGTACCTGAAAGAATTGGAATATGCGAGGCAACCAGAACACGTACCCCAAGGAGTGTTTCGGGGTGTCGACTGACTGGGCTAGGTGATGGAGAATTATGTGTGCCAGATTGATAGAGTGACGATTGATATGCAGTACATAATTGTTAGGTCCAAGCAGTTGACCATAAGGTTTCCTTCTTTTCGTGGGACAATATTTTTGATGACCAAAATGTGGAGGAGTTGGTGTAATGGAGAGATCACCACGGGGTATGGGGGAGCCAATCTTTTTCTTGGAGGAGAAAAAGCGATAGATTTTGTTTTGTGGTACCCCGGGGATCTCAGGAAGGATTCCTTTTTCATAGAATGACAGGCCAGTGGCAGGGACGCCAAGAATTTCGGACAATTTTGCAAGATCAAAAAGATTGGGGTGGAATTAACAACAGACTGTGCAGCACCGTTACGGATGACAAGGTTTTGGAAGAAGTCGACAGACTCTGTGGGATACCACTCTGTAATCTCGCAGAAGAGGTGTTTCCACCCCTGAATTTCTAGCATAGTGACTAACTCCCCTAAGTTGGAAGACAGAGCCCAAGAAAAGTCGAGGAACTTACCCCTGACGATATTACGTTCCGAGGCAGGGTCACCGAGCATGTACCGTTGAGTGAATGGGTCTACCTTCACACTCCGTCGGTGCGGTTTTGGTGGTTTTTGATCTTTGGCGGAGGTAGCACCAGTAGAGGCATCGTGACTGGCTGTGGGCAGTTCTTGGACGGAGACGATTCACCGGAACCGGAGGAGACATGTTGGGCCTTGACAGAGGAACGGAGGATTCTTTTTGCTGTGGGTCGGGTTGAGGTTTGGCCTTTTCGCTTGCGGGTTTTGGGTGGAGGTTGTTGTGGTGGTGTTGCGGATTTAGCGGGTGATGCTGGTGGGGTTGGTGTAGGAGATTTGGTCGGTGGTTTGCTGGCATGGGCTTGTGGCTGATCAGTTGGATGATTTTCGGCGGGGGGTTGTCAGCTTGTGGGGTTGGGGATGGTGGTAGGGTTTGGATTGGGGTAACTTCCTCAATGTCGGTGTCAAGAATCTCTGTTCTTGCAGCAGATGGCGGTGTTTGATGGGTGGATGGGTCGCGGGTGTCAGGTGGTGGTGTGGAGGAGTGTGTGGGCGACGAAGTAGCGGTGGTTTTAGTGGGAGATGTAGTGGTGGTGGTGGTGAGTGTAGGGGATTAGGGTTTGCCATCGCTTGTAGATACGCCTGAAGGCGAATGGGATCGGCGAAAATATCGGCTGGGATGTTGATTCCAGAGAAGTTGATGCCGGCCATTTGGAAGTTGAAGGAAGCTCGGTGTAAAGAGTTAAGTGAGAGAGAAGGAGTGGACGGGTGATAGATATAAGGCTGGAAGTTGCAGATTTCGTGTGTCAGGTGCGATAAATGTGGCGACGTCATGGTAGGGTGAGATGAAGGGCGACGATTTAGGCGGGTTAGGTGCGGATGGATGACGTGGATAGTAGCGCTAGAGTTAGGCGTGCTAAGTAATAAAACACATTTCACTGATTCAAGTGCAAACAAAGACAGACTCTATGAGACATGAGGGAGTACCTGCTGAAGATTGCGGTAGGGGCAAGGAGATGCGACCGTCTAGGTAGACGGAGTCAATCCGATTGCTGATCGTAGTGCTTCGAATCTCGCTGTAGACAATGGTTTAGTAAAAATATCTGCAAGTTGATCTTCTGTGGGCACAAAGTCAAGTTGGATAAGCTTTTTCTCGACACAGTCTTTCAAGAAGTGAAAACGTACTCGATGTGTTTGGTTCTTGAGTGTTGGACTGGGTTTTCGGATATTTTGATTGTGCTTTTGTTGTCACAAAAGATTGGGATTTTTCTTGGGTGACATGATAGTCTTGAAGTTGTTGTTTCATCCAAAGGAGTTGGGAGCAACATGCTGCAGCAGAGACATACTCTGCCTCCGCTGTAGACAATGCTACGGAGTTTTTTTTTTGGAGGACCATGAAACAAGGCAAAGACCCAAGAACTGTGCATTACCTGAAGTACTCTTTCGATCTTGGAGAGAACCAGCCCAATCAGAGTCACTATATCCAGATAAAGTAAAAGTAGGAGATCGTGGATACCATAGATAGAGTGTACTTGTACCTTTAAGATAGCGAAAGATACGCTTGACTGCTTTGAGGTGAGACTGTTTTGGTGCTGCTTGGAAGCGAGCACAAAGACAGACTGCATGGAGAATGTCTGGGCGACTGGCAGTCAGGTACAAGAGGGACCCTATCATTCCTCTATATTCGTGGCATTGACGCCGACTCCGTCATCATCAGGATGCAGTTTGGCAGATGTACAGCTTGGTGTGGACATACTCTTGGCATTTTTTAGTTGTACTTATCAAGGAGTTCCTTGATGTACTTTTGTTGATGAATCTTGATCCCGTCCTTTCCTGCTGAATTTGTAATCCTAAGAAGAACTTGAGCTCACCTAACTCATTCATGGAAAACTCTTGCTTCATAAGGTTAGCAAAATGGTCGCAGAGGGTGTTACTTGTAGAACCATAAATGATATCATCAACATAGATCTGTACTAGAAGTAAGTCATGTGATGAGTGTAGAATGAAGAGCGTTTTATCTACATTACCTCGAGAGAAACCATTTTGCAATAGATATGTAGACAGTCTTTCATACCAGGCGTGGAGCCTGTTTCAGTCCGTAAAGGGCCTTACACAGTTTGTAAACGTAGTCGGGATGGACGGAGTCTGTGAACCCTGGAGGTTGTTCGACGTAGACTTCTCTATCAATGTAGCCGTGAAGGAAGGCTGTCTTAACATCCATTTGATATAATTGGAAACCTTTGTAAGCAGCAAACGCAATGAACATGCGAATTGCTTCAAGACGAGCTACTGGAGCGAAGGTTTCATCATAATCAATCCCTTCTTCTTGATTGTAGCCCTGAACGACTAATCGAGCTTTATTCCTGAAAACTTGGCCTGCAGTATCAAGTTTATTACGAAAGACCCAACGAGTACCAATGGCTTGTTGATGCGTGGGGCGAGGAACTAACTCCCAGACAGCATGTCGCTGGAGGGAATTGAGTTCCTCCTGCATAGCAGTAACCCAATCACTATCAAGGAGTGCTTCTTTGACATTTCTTGGTTCAGTACTAGACAGAAACGCACCAAAGGCACAGAGATTTTGCATAGCTTGTAGGCGTGTTTGAACACCGGTGTTTGGGTCTGTAATGATGTTTTCAGGAGGGTGAGCAGATTTTTGCTGGAACTGGCGACGTGAAGCAGGAGGGGGTGTGTCTTTGTCAGAGGAGTCAAAATTCAAGTTTTGTGGTAAGGGTGTCTCTGGGTTATTGTCTGAGTCAGTAGATTCTGATGAATTGTTTTTGTTTGCTGGGGAATCATGAGGAGTGATGGAGTGGGACTCAGGGAGTCTTCCTATTGGTACAGTGATGAAGTGTGGATCGGTGAGAAAATCATCGGGGGCAAAGTCAAGTTGATCAGAAGATGAGCCAACGTTGTGGGACTCATCGAACTTGACATGTGGGCTTTCTTCTAAACATTGAGTTCTCAGATTGATAACACGATAAGCTTTGCTTTTAGAAGAATAGCCAAGAAAAATACCTTCATCACTTTTAGGAGAGAACTTACCCAAGTTGTCCTTACCATTATTGTGAATAAAGCACTTACATCCGAAACGCCTGAGATGTATAAGACTTGGTTTACGTTGACGGAGTAGTTCATAGGGTGTCTTGTGAAGGAATGGATGAATCAACGCACGATTTAACACATAGCAAGCTGTGTTAACGGCTTCTGCCCAATAAGATGGAGTGAGTTGACTGTCAATGAGCATGGTGCGAGCCATTTCTACCAAGGTTCTATTCTTGCGTTCAACTACTCCGTTTTGTTCTGGAGTACGTGCTGATGATATTTGGTGATCCACTCCGTTCCCTGCAAAACTCATCAAACGACTTGTTGCAAAATTCAGTACCCTGGTCCGTTCTCAGGGTTTTTAGAGTAAATGAAAATTTGTTGACAAGCATTTTATGGAGTTTGAAACTCCGTAAAAGTTTCATCTTTGGTATATAAGAAAATGACCCAGGTCCACCTGGAATAGTCATCAACTATGACCAGGATGTACCTCTTACCGCTTCTGCTTTGTGTACGCATGGGGCCAACAAGATCCATGTGTAGTTCTAGTGGAGAGCTAGTAGAGAGAGTAGGCTTACTTTTGAAGGAGGACCGGGTGTGTTTACCTTTTACACATGCTTCACAGACAGAGTCTGTGTCAAAGGTGGTGTCTGGTAAACCGATCACCAAGTCCTTGCTTTTGAGTTTGTTCAACAGCCTATGATTTGCGTGGCCAAGTCTGGAGTGCCACAGCAGTGAGTTTTTGGAATGCACATTGAGACAGACTTGGTCGTCTGGGTTAATGGAGTTTAAGCACATTTTGTAGAGATTGCCTTCTCTACGTCCCACAGCTTTTAGTGAACCTGTACGCTCATCATAAACCTTACAATCCGAAGAGAGAAAAGTACCAAATTGAATCTATCACAAATTTGAGAGATGCTTAATAAACTATGCTGGAGTCCAGTGACCAGATGGACTCCATCAATTTTAAATTTTGAGGGGTTACCTACGGATCCAACTCCCACGATTTCACCCTGGTTGTTGTTTCCAAAAGTAACCTTACCTCCTTGGTAGGATGAAAGCGAATTGAATTGATTTGGATCTCCAGTCATGTGACGAGAGCATCCACTGTCCAAGTACCAGCTGTCTCCATTCGCCTTCACCTACAAAAGAACAGATCATTTGTTAGATTTGGGAACCCAGATGTACTTGGGTTCCCTTTTCGAGCCAGACTGTTTCAATTTTTCTCGTGCTTCAAGTATCATTTAACACGTTTGACATTAAAAGAGAGATCTCTGTTCAGTTTATCGCATGCACTGTCCCGATGTCCAAGACTCCCGCAGTAGCCACAAATTTTGGTTGGTGGAAGATTGACGTATTTCTGTTGTCCTTTCCACCAAGTCGAATTTTTCTCTTGATATCGTTTGGCTCTGTTGTCGGATTTGGACATATTCTTTGGAATGTCGAACTTACCTTTGTGCCACTTGGGCGTGGATTGAGTGGATCGAACTCCGGATTGTAGATTTACAATCTGGTGGAGAGTTGTTCTACCTTGGAACGAAGAGTATCTCGATCTTGGCTAATTTCTTTGATTTTGGAGTTGGCCCACTCAGGTAATTCGGATGAGGTGACTTGTTTGATAAACTTGACTGGCTTAAGGGAAAGAGCGTGCTCCTTTTCTTTCAGTCTTTGAGTGAGATTTTTGATAGTGGTGTTTAGGGATATGTTTTTGGATTCAGAGGCATTAAGATCATTTTGAAGAGAACAACACTTATCAGTAAAAATGGTAAGGTCTTGTTTGAGGGAGTCGATCAGGGTGAGAGACTCTTTCTGGTCACCCTGTTTAAACTGAGTGCATTCTAAGGTATCATGAAGTTCCTTTTGAAGGGAATCAACATGACACCTTGATTCTTGTAGATCTAACCTGAGAGAACAAGAGATGGTTTTGTGTTCCTCAGCTTCATCTCTTAGTGCATACATAAGACTTTTTGAGATTTCGAGTTCCTCAGATAGCTCGGTTATCTTGCTGGTGAGACTTGCTTTGAGGGAGTTGTTCTCGGAGACAATTTTAGCAATTAAAGTCATAAATCCCATGGGGGTAATACGATAAAGGTCTGTTTCAAGATGAGAGCGGGTTACCTCATTGTCGGGGATCATGGACTCCGTCGTATCGTGTGCCATGAGACATACTAAGCCGCTGGACTCTGTGTCTGGATCGTCAGAGTCTGAATCACCCCCCAGCCTAGCATCAGCGATCTCCCTTGAGGTTTTCCGTATTTTTTGAGTAGGGGACAGTCCTTCTTGAAGTGACCGGTTTTATTGCAGTTGAAGCAAGTCACAGAGTTGAAGGCTTGTTTGGAGGTGTTTGAGAACGACCGACTCTGACGATTTGGTTGGTTACGCATGAATTTTCGGAAGTTCTTAACTATGAAGACGAAGTCTTCCATAGTTTCAGCTTCACTTTCTTCAACAATAATATCTACCAGCTCTGCCTTAGCTTGTCGATTTGAGTATCAGCGACATAGGCTCCCTCTTGAGTGAACTGAGTTGAATTAACCTGCAAGGCTTGGTCATTCAAAGTGGTAGTAGACTTACTAGAAGAAGGAGAAGAAGTATTACCACACTTCTTTCGAACATTCTTTTGTATTTATCTACAGATTGTAGATAGGAACCTAGGTCTTGACACTCCATTTGGATAAGTCCTTGCATGCTTTGGTAGAGATTACCGTTTCTGCCCATTCTTCTCTCAGACTGTCCAGCAACTTGTGCAAGACACTCTCTCTATCTGGTAGGATGCTAACTTCCTGCATAGTAGTGGTTAGTAAATAGAAACGATCAAGCACTTCTTCCAGAGACTCACCGGGTTTCTGCAGAAAATTTCATAGTCCATTCGAAGTTCTTGAGCTTTGCATTTCTTTAGTTCAGTGACTCCTTCGTGAGTTGCTTGAAGGAGTGTCCAGATCTCATTAGCGGACTTACAGTGATTTACTCTCCTTTGTTCTGGGATGGACAAGCAGGTGTATATTGCGCGTGATGCTTGACGATTCAGCTCGTACCTCTTGCGATCTGCAGCAGTCCATGTGGATCGGTCTGGATTGACTACAAGATCTCCTCCAGTGACTATTTCCCAAAGCTCGGAGTTGACAGACTCAATGTGTTGCTCGATCTCGTTTTTCCAGTGGTCGTAGTTGGTGGAGGTGAGTCTGGGATGCTCGAAGTGCATTTTGTTGTTTTGATTGGCGAAGAGGTCTGCCATTGCTTCGTTGATTGACTGTTAGCCTAAGCAAGGCTCTGATACCACGTGTAGGATCGGGTGGCTAACTCAAACCAATCAAAGGTGTGAGTCTAAGGATTGGTTTGACTCAATCAGCCTTCTTAACTGAGAGGCACTCTGTGAGGTAGAGGCACTCAATCGAATTAACTAAACTAATGATGCGGAAGACTTTTACGGTAATTGTAGCGAAACAATAAAAGGAAAGAAGGACTCTGTGGAACTCAGCAAGATACACTAATAAGCTATTTCATTTCCTGGTCAAACAAAACAACTTACAGATGCCCACTAAGTAGAAAGGATCTACTTAGCGGTTTTCACTCACTTACCCCAACACACTCTCTAATCAGAACAATGGTAAGTGTAATGAAACTAGGAACTTCCTAGGTAGAGTCTATCTTAAGGTGCTAACTAACTTGGTACATATTCTCTCTCTTTTTACTTACGATGCGATTCTCTTTCTCTCTCTGCTCTAAGCTCTAAAATAATCCTAGATGAAAGCACACAGAAAACTGACTATTACATATCTATTTATATCAAGCAGCAACAGCAGGGTCGAAGGAGTTAGTTCCGAGAATACCGGAACTAACTATAGTGGGCAACTCCACCGGCGGCTCTGAAGTGGTCTTCTTGCTTGGGCCGGATCTTCGGATGTTGAGGAAGACCTTCATGACCGTTGTGGCACAAGGTGTTCCGAGTTGACTCCTGATTTTCCGCAACCGCACGAGAGAGTCTGTGAGGTCTTCTTTGTTGCGTCGGACTCTATCGAAGAGGCTCACTCTTTGTGTCTGTCAAGTGATGATTGACTCTGTCACGGTGAAAGGCTATCTCTGCAACACCTCGATGTCCCAACAGAAAAGAAGTTTGAGAGATGATGTTAAGGTGTAGAGGAAACACCTTGGTGTAGTGGTCATTATAGGTGAAATACCACCTAGAAATCTTAAGGAGAAAACATTCCAAGTGCTAGGAATTTTGTAAGGAATTTGTGAATGATAAGTTGGTATTGGTGTGTGATTTAAAGAGTTTAGCATATGGCTAAAGGTGTGTTTGAAGTGCCAAATGATGTTAGAACACATTAGGAGGCTTAAGGAGAAGTTTGGAGGAAATTTGACAAAGTTTGGACAAACTCTGATGTTGTCCGACCCAGTGGTCCGACCCAGTTGTGGGTCGGACAGATCTGTTTAGTCACCTGTTGGAGTTTCTGGAATGGTCCGACCCAGAGGTCTTGGGTCGGACATGGGTCGGACAGAAGGATTTAAAAGACGGAAGGAGTCTCTGGAATGGTCCGACCCAGAGTTGGTCGGACATGGGTCGGACAGGTGTATTTAAAGACCGGAAAAGTTTCTGGAACGGTCCGACCCAGTTGTGGGTCGGACGGTGGGTCGGACGGCCCAAAGTATGTAAAAAAAAAATTTGTTAAAGGTTATAGGGTGATGGGGATTATTAGTAATGATGTTAAAGATTGTTAAGGACATGTTAAGTGAGTATAATGACAATTTAGTGGAGGAAAGTTGTATTAAAATGTAAAAGTAAAACAAGTTAAAATGTGAAGTTACTTAACTAAGTTAACGGGGATAAGTTATAAGCATTAGACTTTAAACAATCATGTTACCCCGATGTTAATAAAAGTACATGTAATGTTATCAGTTGTTCGAGAATTGCTCGAGGAACATAAGTGGACGTGATAAAGTGGACTCCGGTGACAGGTATGGTTTTCTTGCAACCTGTGTCCTACCGGATTACACTGGCTTGTATGCCAATGTGTTTTTCTGTATGTTTGCCACATTGTAAGATAAAACATGTAATGAGTTTACAGTAATTCATATTTGTGGCGTGTCTAGTTCCGATACCATTTAACCTCGAAAGTGTTAAACTTAGCTAACTGAGTCTAGGATCACATGAGAGATCGGTATTCGGAATTTAACGACCCGGACCATGGGACGTTCTAACCACGGCTATGCGTGAGTTAATTGTGTGATGTTTATGTGTGAATGTATGGACCTCCCTCATATGTTTAACCCAGTTGTAATACTGTACGGTGTGTGGATGTGATAGACTCCATAGTGGGGCTCTAACTAATATCTAAAAGTAAGTATGTACTAACAGGGGTGAGGAATCCAGTTAGGCCGGTCGCGCGTTGTTTGGGAGTGGGTATCCTTTTTAGCCTTACCCTCCTCTCTGTTATGATTGTTTCCCTCACGGGTTACGATCTCCCATTAGCTTATTCCAAAGCTTAGTTATTCTGACTTATGATCGATTTAGGGGGAACATGTGTTTGTGTGGTGTGTTCGGGCCATAAAACCCGAACCATCTTAACTTAAGCTACTCGTCCGACTATTAGGACGGTAATAAGTGTTGTATAACGAGTTTATCATGAGGGTGACATCATTCTCTAGGCTCACCAGTGAATTAACAATGTTTGGGTCGGTTCCTAAGAGAACCGCTCCCGTTATGTTATGCGTTGTTGTTGTAATGCAATTTTTATTGCGATGTTGTTATGTGCACGTTGTAACGTGAAAGGTGTTGTTATGTAGTGTATGTTACATGTTGTAAAATGTGGAGTATGTGGATCATGGATATGAATCCCAGTTTGTAATAAGAGGCGCTTAAGGATAACCCGATTTATGGGTAAGTGTCGTCTATTAAGGAAGTAGCTCCATTAGTGGAGAAACGCTCTAGGGATAATGAATACCATGAGTGACTTATCAAGTGAGGATGTGTTATCCGTTTGTTGAGCCCAATGAGGCGAAATGTTATGTGTTGTGTGTTTACAGTTGCATGCATGATTTAAATATAATCAACCGCATGTTAAGACGACAATTAGTTGTGCGTGGCCCGGTAGCATGTGGGCTGCGGGATTACCATACCAGCAAAGGTGCTGAGCCCCTTGGGGGCCACCCTTTCTCTTCTTTTCCTATTTCAGGTACGAGAGCTGGAAGCCGTTCGAGAGTAGGACGGGTGGTAGTTGTACATGGGTATTCACAAAAGTTGTATATTTACAGTAGGTGTAGTAAGACCGAAATTGTTACCGGCATCAGTTTGTAAATACTCGGTGCAGTTTGAAGGTATGTGTATGATTTGTTGTTAATGGAAAGGGATAATAATGTGTAGTCGCTCGGGATTCTAGTCCATCAGACCGGTACGATGTTTATGTAATAGCCTTGTTAGCCATATGGGTGGTTAACGGCGTGTAACACCAACGAGTTAAGTAATGTGATGAAGTATATTTTCCGCTGCAGTTTATTGTAAGTTTGTTAATGTTGGATGGGGTGTTACAATTATAAATGTTACACCCTTATAACATTAAAAACCATATTATAAATTTTTATTCAAAAATGTACATATTACCGAACAACGCCTATTTTCTTAAATATTTACAAAATCCACCACATATTTTATATAATGTTATATTATAGTTATTAACATTATTATGACATTTATGTCATTAAAACAATTATAACCTATAGTTATAAATTGTTATTAAATACCAAACAACCCCTTATACTCTCGGTTTTTATTATCTCCCACTATACTTCCATAAATTACAAATCAACCCCCAAAATTATATTTCATTGTTACACTTATAATATATACCTTATATTATAATCCTTTAAACCTTAATATAATTATAACCTATAGTTTTAAATGGTCATAATTACCGAACAGACCCTAGGGTCTGTTTTAATTAAATTCCTACCACCTAACTTGGTATAATTACCAAATCTCCCCAATTATAATACATAGTTTCTAATGTCATTAAAACTATATATTATACATTATCTTATAAAACCATATATAACTCCAAAAATTACCAAACTATACCAAAAGGTTATAAATATCATTCCTAACCTTATACTTTCTATAATTCTCGGTTTATACACATATGTTACCCATTTGTAACAATGTTATGAAATATCATATTATACTTATATAATTCATATAAACTCCAAATTTAACCAAATAAACTTCTAAAAATTCCTAATAACCTAAGGTCTGTACTAAATTCTATTTAGTACCCCAAAGTTTCGGAAATAAAAATATCACCCCATCTCTTATAAATCTTTACAATTTAATAACTATCTTATTATAAGGTAGTATTTTAATTTCTTAAATTCTCCAAACTTGGTCAAAGTCTCCTATATAGTCAACTTTGACTTCTAATGCCAAATTGGAACCAAACTTTCGGTAATTACCTATTATACCCTATACTTTTCTATTTTTACAATTTTGACCCAAAACTTTATAAAATGTTATAATTGTTATTAAATTCATTTAAAAACCCTAAATTCCTCTAAATTAAGCCCATGGCTTTATAATTTAATAGTAATTACCGTTTGACCCCAAACTTAATATAAGCATAAATTAAATTAAATAAGCTTTAAACTTAAATTAAAATGGCCTAATGACATGGCCTTATTACAACTTTGCTTTATAACATAAAATTACACATAAATAGCTCAAATTATACTATAAACTCTCGGCCTTGCTGTAGTTTATTTTTTTTCCACATAATGTCATAATTTGACCATTATGTTAATTAAATCATTTAAATGACTAGCTTAATTTATCTTAGTCATTTTTTTTCACACTTAGGTTAAAATCACCCATATAAACAACTCCACTCTCGGCACATATAATATATATGCTTAAAAATCATAAAATCATAAGTTTAAGGTGTTTATACCTTGGTTTATCCTTAGTAACAACTCGGCATCTTGGAGGAAAAATCACCACATCATTTAGACATGTTTAATACACCAAAATAAGATATGGTTATACTCCAAGCATGAGCTTAACCATAAAGAACAATTAATGTAAGATTTAAGGCAAAAATCACCTTAAAAATGCAAGGTAGTCTCCAAAGGGTTTCAGCCTGAATTAAACACACGACATGGTGTTAAATTCACCATATAAACATGGGGAATTACTAGACACAACAATAAATTGCTATGGTAATAGGTTTTACCTTGGCAAAATGCCTTAAAGAATGATATTTCCTTTGATTTTTGGCCACCCTTGCTCCAAATGGTTAACCAACTGAATTAACATGTAAATATGAATATTATGAGTGAATAAACTCATAGGAATCAGAAGAAGAAAACCGGATGGAGAATAGAAATCCTTAAGGTATGTTTTTACCTTATAATGTAAATTTTGACCACCTTGGTCCCAAATCTTGCTTCAGCCGAGATTGATAGTTGTTCAAGGTTTAAAACACTGAGAATGAGCCATGGAAAGTGATAGATCATGAGCTCCATGTGTAGGTAATGAAGAAATGAAGAAAAAGAGCTAAAATAAGCCTTAATCCATTACCTTAGGTGCAAAAGAGGTTGATTTGCCTTGAATGCTCAAGAACACATCTTGAGAGGGTTTGGGAATGCTGATGGCTCGGCTGGAATGGGACAAGAGGCAAGAGAAAGAAAGATAATGTGTTTAAATGAATAAAAAGTATAAAATGGAATAGTAAAATGGTGATTCACCAAATTAGCTAGATATTTTGTGTTAAAGTTGAATGTGCTGTCCTCCATTGCTCCATGCTGCCGACTTCATAAGGGTAGGGATGGTCATTAATTGACCATTGACCATACTTAGTCAATTTTGCTTAAAAATGCACTATTTGGGTTACTATTCACAAATGAATGCCATATTTTTGATTTCTTTTTTTGAAATATTGGATTTAGACCTTCTAATGTGGTACATTATAGTACATTAGTATATCAAGGTCTAATCCAATGCCTAACACCACTCAAAACCCACTCAGAAAGTCAATTTTCTCAAAAACGTGCTTTAAGGAATTTTAAAGCACATTTTGTGTTAGAACATGTTTTAGAGCTTGGTTTCCTTTGAGAATGGTTTTATAATGTTCATTACTTCATTATAATACTTAGGAATCCACTTTGGATCCTATTTGAGGTGATACAACCCCTATGGTGCCTTAAAGCACATTTTTAGCTTTACCGATCTTAAGGCATGTTTTGCCTAGTTGAGATCTTTAGATTGTTCCCCCTATGGTATTTAGATGTTTATTAACCATCTTAGATCATTAATAGATCATTTAATTAAGTTTTTAAGGTTAGGGGTATTTCAATCTACCCCCCTTAAAAAGGCTTCGTCCCGAAGTCCTTACTCATCTATAGTTCACCTAAGGAATCCAGTTCCACTAAGTAATCAAACAGACCATCGCTAGGGAGTAACTCTCACTAGGTTCAGACCTAGTATATATGTATCATGATTGATACAGCACATAGCAAATAGCCGAAACTCATGGTATAAACTCATTCGTATCATAGCACTAAACAAGGTGCACATCCAACTCATCAACAAAAGTACTCAGCGGTACTATATATATATACTCAAACAGGTGCACTAAGGCACATACGTAAGATGTATCAAACATACAATCATCCAAACAAACATGTATGACGCAGCATACCACCAAAACACACCACCCAAAAACAAGACCTAATGCATAACATATGCGCAAGCCAAGTGGCGTCTACCCCCCTTAAAAAGGGTTTGACCACAAACCCGTATAAGTATCACAGCCACTACTCAAAGAGTGCTGGATACTTCGCTCTCATGGAGTCCTCTAACTCCCATGTAGCCTCCTCTTGACCATGCTAACGGTCTTGTTCCTAGTCTGCCTCGTCTTTGTATCGAGAATGCGGAGTGGTACTTCCTCATATCATAGAGCGGGGACCAACTCTAAAGTCTCTGGCTGTAAAACGTGCGATGGATGGGGCACATACCTCTTCAACTGTGAAACGTGAAAGACGTCGTGCACCCTCCCGAGCTCTGCTGGTAAATCCAGTCTGTAGGCTAATGGGCCCACTCGCTCTCTAATCGCATAAGGTCCAACATACTTCGGGCTCAATTTTCCCTTCTGTCCAAACCGGAAGATCCCCTTCATGGGTGACACTCTGAGGAATACCATGTCGTCGGTAGTGAACTCAATGTCCCTCCTCCTGGTGTCTGCATATGATTTCTGCCGGTCTTGAGCTGCCCTCATGTTCCTACGAATCTGTAGGACATCCTCCTTGATTTGCTCTAGGTACTCTGGTCCTAGAAGTGTAGTCTCGCTGGCCTCATCCCAGCATAAAGGAGTCCTACACGGTCTACCGTAAAGTGCCTGGAACGGTGGCATCTGTATCGAGGAGTGGTAGTTGTTGTTGTAGGCGAACTCTACCAGATGTAGACGCTCTAACCAGCTCCCCTGAAAATCCAAGGCACACGCTCTCAGCATGTCCTCCAGTGTCTGGATGGTCCTCTCACTCTGACCGTCAGTCTGTGGATGGAATGCCGTACTAAGCTTCAACTTCATACCCAAGGCTTCCTGAACCTGACCCCAGAATCTGGACAAAAATCGAGGGTCCCTATCAGACACAATGGTCTTTGGCACACCATGGTGCCGGATCACCTCCTTCTGCAACAAGTCCGCTAACTTCGGGACCTTCCAGGTATCCTTCATAGCAACAAACTTCACCACCTGCGTCAGACGGTCCACAATGACCCAAATCGTGTTCAGTCCTCCCTTAGTCGGTGGGAGACCGACAACGAAATCCATCGAGATGTCCTCGAACTTCCAGCAAGGAATAGGCATAGACTGCACTAAACCGCCGGGTCTCCAATGCTCAAACTTAACCTTCTGACAGGTCAAGCATCTAGCGACGTAGTCAGCTACATCCTTCTTCATCCCGCTCCACCAGAAATGGACCTTCAAGTCCTTGTACATCTTCGAAGAACCGGGGTGGACGGATAAGGACGAGCAATGAGCCTCATGGAGTATCTTTTCCTTCAATTCAGGAGAAGACTCTGGAATACATAACCGGCCATTCAGTCGAAACATGCCATCATCACACAGTTCGTAGTCATACTTCTGACTCTCAAAACAACCCTCTGACATCTTCTGCCTAATACCCTGCATATAATGATCACTTTCCTGTGCAGCTCGTATCTCATCAATCATACCGCTGCCGCTAATAGTGTAAACAATGAATGAGCTCTACGGCTCAGGGCATCGGCTACTACATTCGCCTTTCCCTCCTTGTACTTTAGGTCTATGTCGTAGTCCTTCAAGAACTCGACCCATCTTCTATGTCGCATGTTCAGCTCCTTCTGAGTGAAGAGATGCTGTAAACTCTTGTGATCAGAGTAGATAGTGACTGTCACACCGTATAGATAATGTCGCCAGATCTTCAAAGCGAAGACTACTGCGCCCAACTCAAGGTCGTGTGTGGGGTAATTCACCTCGTGCTTCTTCAGCTGTCAGGATGCGTAGGCAACTACCTTCCCGTGCTGCATAAGCACACAGCCTAGACCGGTTCCAAAGGCATCACAATATACCTCGAACCCATCGGTGCCCTCAGGGATAGTGAGAACGGGCGCCGATGTCGGGAGATCCTTCAGCGTCTGAAAGGACTGCTCGCACTCGGCTGACCATAAGAACTGGGACTCCTTCTTCATGAGATTCGTCATCGGCTTGGCCACCTTGGAGAAGTCCTTCACGAACCTTCGATAATAACCGGCCAAACCCAGAAAGCTGCGGACGTCTGTAACTGTCTTCGGCCTCGGCCAACTCTTCACTGCCTCAATCTTAGCAGGGTCTACAGATATCCCGCTCGCTGATATAATGTGTCCAAGAAATGACACGCTGTCCAACCAGAACTCACACTTTGAGAGCTTGGCATACAGCTGGTTCTCTCTCATGATACTCAAAACCTGTCTCAAATGTAACTCATGATCCTCCTCGGTCTTTGAATAGACCAGGATATCGTAGATGAAGACCACAACTGAACTGTCAAGCTGTTCTCTGAAGAGACGGTTCATCAAATCCATGAAAATGGCTGGCACATTCGTTAATCCGAATGGCATAACGGTGAATTTGTAGTGTCCATACCGTGTCCTGAAAGCTGTCTTCTCCACAACACCCTCACAAAAAAATATAATTCCGATTAGCAAAAAAAAAAAATGAAATATGATGGTAGCCAGATCTGAGATCTATCTTCGAGAACACACTGGCCCCTCTCAGCTGGTCAAATAAGTCATCTATCCGTGGCAACGGGTACTTGTTCTTGACCGTGACCGCATTAAGCTCGCGGTAGTCGATGCAGAGTCGCATACTGCCGTCCTTCTTCTTGACGAACAGTACTGGAGCACCCCAAGGAGAAACACTAGGTCGAATGAATCCCTTGTCGAGGAGGTCCTCCAGCTATAGCTTCAGCTCCCTCATCTCAGCCGGCGCCATACGGTAGGGCGCCTTAGCAATAGGGCCCGTACCTGGCAACAAGTCGACGGCGAACTCAACCTCGCGCACAGGCGGCATGCCTGGCAGCTCATCAGGAAACAAGTCGGGGAAATCTACCACGACTGGAATGTCTGAGTCCATCACGTCGCTCTGTCTCGTGTCCTGTACATAACAGAGGAAGGCTTGTCGGCCCTTCCTAACGTCCTTCATCAGGGACAATGCTGACACGATCTTGACAGTCGGCTCTCTCCTCACACTGCGGTATGACACTGTCTTGCCGCTCGGCCCCTTCAGTAGTCGATGCTCTGCACAATGAAGGCGGCCCCTATGCTTCTGCAGCCAATCCATGCCCACTATAACCGAAGCCCAAGTTCTTGAACTCGATCAGATCGATGGGGAAGGTCTCAGTCATGATGCTGATCTCTAACCCCGTGTACTGTCTGGTGCAACCTACTTTCTCCTTCGAAGGAAGGGTGACTGAAAAGTCTGAAAGCTGTTCGGGGGCAGCCCCCAGCTTCTTAGCAAATGCCGAGGAAATAAAAGTGAAGCCCCTGAGTCGAACAATACGGAAGCACTAACACCATCACAGGAAAGGTACCTGAGATCACCTCTCGTATTAGCATCGAGTCCCAATAAATCACTAATTTACTGTCGGTTGTAATTGTCATACCTGTGATGACATTACCGGACTCCTTGGCTTGCGCCATATCTAGGATGCATATGGTACCCTCCTTTCCATTTTCGTGGCCTGAAGTTATGAATTAACGGTATCAACAAACTGAACACATATACTTGAAGGTACAAAAACTCTCATTTCATTCATCCAACTGTATTATACAAGATTACACACTTAGCTACTACTATTACATCAGTACTGTCTGAAAGTTAAATTTAAACGGCCAGGTCGGATGTGGGTCTCATTCACTAGAGCTGGTGGGGCGGTATTGAGCTTAATGCTCTTAATTCCATGATATACAAGCCTCGACTCTCCACCAAATACCAACACATCCCCAGACTTGAGGATGATCTTGCTTGCTAGATCCATCCTCTTCTGGTCTCCATAGATGAACTCAGCATCATCGCCGATGGAGAATGACACAACCGGTATTCCTCTGGTGATGGACTCAGTCGTCTCATCACGGTCCTGGTGCATCCCAAGCTTTCCTCCCTGCTCGTAGTAGTTGACGATGCAGACGTCAGGTGTCATGTCGGGTAATGGATAAGTCTCACAGTCTTGAGCAATATCCATTGCGTTTCTCACCAAGGTTAGGAAACTCTCAGGTATCCTAGGTATTGATACGCCATCTACCATCCTCACCTCTCGATAAACCCTAGCTTGCGGATCCCAATCTTTCCCTAAGCACATCATGTGCAATTTCATCTTAGAACCACTACTAAATACAGGGGTATAAAATCCTCCCATGCCCTTACCCAAAGCTCTACACTCATTCACTATGGCGATTTGCTCATCTAGGGTTAGGAACTCTCTGAGAAGTATCATGCCCGGTCTGACCACATGACACAACTCGCCAGGGTACTCCTATCTTTCTTCCACGGGTCTAGGTGATCTCTGTCTTGTAAGTGTGGGATAGCAGATATCGAAGTCTCCTAAGAGATAAAAGGTTTCCTAGGTAAGTCGTTTATCTAAAGCGGTAATTAAACACACATTCATGCTAAGGTAAAGCGTTTAACACTTAGTCATGCTCTCATACAATGGTTAAGGTTTCAAATGCTAACCTTCACCGCGCTGGGTACTAGTACCAGCGCCCGAAGCTCCCGCTGCATTCAGCACACGGTTGCCCGGCGGGTTCCTCTGTTCTGCTGCTGCTCTGCCTCTGGGCTTGGGGCGCCGGCCCCCTGGCCACCTCGAGCTCCACCTCCTCCAGTAGGTGCGCTCTGAGTCCCCTTCGACGGGCGGTACGCTCGGCTCTCCGGATTCGCGAAGCACTCGAACGACCTATGGCCTTTCTTCCCACAGTGGTGGCAGTCCACCGCTTGCCCGGTGCAATCAACACCCGGGTGGTCTTTACCACAACGCTTGCAGTGAAAGTGGCGCTGGGGTGCAGAACCTATTATCATACAACAATCTGATTAATACAAGGACGGTAATGGATAGTGTAATACACAACTCATTCACAGGTTAGATCGCTTACCCTTAGGGGGTGCAGATCTGAGAGGCTGGACATCATAGGTAGGCCCGGTCAGCATCGGAACCTTCTCCTTGCCCTTCTGGCTGGCCTGCTCCTTCTTCTTCTCCCTCCAGGAGAACTTTTTCTTCCTGTGATCGTCAAAGTGTTAGGGATAGCAGGTATAAAAGCAGGCAGCAAGTAAGTAATTTAAATGGATTAAATAACTTAAAAGCGGTTCTTACTTCCAGCCCTTGCTGCCTCCGCCTCTAGCCACAACCTCCGCTTCCTTCTCGGGGGCCTTACGCTTCTGCCCCTGGCTGTCATCCCGGTTGTTCACCAATAGCTCGGTCCGAGAAGCAGCATCATAGCACTCCTACAATGCATCAATGAGTTCCCCGAACTTGTAATAAATCAAACTGAGTTACAAGGTATAATCTGTCAACTAATTTACCTGGACCGTAGGGTATAAAGCAGCACCCATGGCGGCCTTGATAGCATATCGTAGCCCGCCTCTGAACTTCTCAACCTTCACGGTGTCAGAATAACAACTCCCGGACAAAGTCCAACAGCCCGATGAATGAGGAGTAGTACTGATCCACTGTCAGACTACCCTGCCTCAGAGCCTCGAACTCTTCCTCTACTTCAAGTGAGCAGGATAGTACTTTTCCCTCAGCAACTCCACAAAACCCGTCCAACCGAAACCCTCTATAGCAGTGTAGTGTGCCTTCACGGACCTCCACCAAGTGCTGGCGGCGTCCCTCAGATGGAAGGCTGCTATACCGACCCGGTGCTCAGCAGGCACATGAATGGCGTCAAAGGCCTTCTCGTGCTCGATAATATATCTCTCCAGGACGGTGGGGTCAGCTACTCCGTCGTAAGTAGGTACTCGCGTGTCGGCGACGCTCTTTAGCCAGTTTGGCTCTCTCGGTGCGGGTACGGGTGGGACTATGGGTGGCGCTCCTATCTGGACACCTCCCATCAGGGCTAGCTGAGCAAAGACGGCAGCTACCGTCTCAGCAACGCCCACGGCTTAGGTCTCAGGAGGACCTCCTCCAGGCCCGCCGCCTCTACCTCCGCCTCTGCCTGCCGAACGTCTTCCAGTAGACATCTGAAGAATTCAGAATCAAAGTCAACACTCGGTATAAATACCGTACTTTTCTCAACCATAAGTTCACATAGCCCTGAAAGGCGTAAAACACATTGTCCCCGACAATCTCCTAACTCAATCGTTTACAACTTCCTCATTGGTACTCGTATATGAATAACCTAAGCTCACGGTACTTAGACTACTATCTCTTGTAATCAGAGCGGTACTCCGCTCTGATACCACTTTTGTAACACCCCTACTAATCCGGCTCCTAATTATAATATAAACGTCGTACTTAGTAAATAAATCGCAGCGGTAAATAACAGACTGTCGTTCTAATGGTGTCACTGTTATCACTCGCCCATACGGGTGATAACGAGTTACATGATAATCAACATACGAAACGTATTCCCGCAGTGACCACAAGAGATAGATAGCAGTGCTTAAACAATCTAAAACATATCCAACAACAACCGTCTTATACAAACCGTACACGTGAGCGTCTAACCAAACATACACCTCGGTTTACAAACCCGAGTCCGAAATAACAGTAGTCTCAAACCGTACCAAGTCTAACCAAAAGTAAATACAACTGTCGCGCCCCGCGTCGACCCTCCAGCTAGTCTCCTGAAATAAAAATGGTTTGTGGTATGGAATCAGCCCCTGCTGAGTATGTTATCACATGCCCCGTCATGCCTCCTCAAACCCCTCAATTAATTGGTCGAGAGCATGAGATTCGTTACATGCAATACCGTTTTAATATTTAAACTGTAAAACATTTAACAGTAATATCCATACAATAACACAACCATCAACAACATAATATAAACCACACAGTATAACCAATGAACAACAAGGCGAAACAACGAGAATAATAACAAGTATCAACTCCCGTCCTTGGTATAAAACCAATATTGTTCGCCAATGTACAAGTCTCAACTGTAATAAATGTTCGGTTATACCTAGTGACAACGTCTCGTTAAAACGACGTGTCTCTAAATTACCCATATACTATGGCGGGTCACCCACGGCAGTAGCCACTCCAGCGGTAGAGTCTCCGACCAACGAACCATCCTAGCTCACGGGAAATTTTCTTGATACTTGCGGACCCGTACGCGGACATCCTGGTATCGTTTTTGTGATCACAGCGCGCACCAAGAGCCACATCCTCTTGGCTTTGTTATGTTAATTAATTATACCATCGCATCGCATTACTAATTTTTCTAACACAGCAGACTAAGGTCGTTAGTCCAATCCGGAGTGTAAACTCGGGATCCAGTGTTAGATACGAGAGAGCGGCGTTAGAAAGGCCAATGCTCCGTATTAAAGTCTCGGATAATATGTATATCTTATTATCCTAGTGCTACAACGTTTTTCTGACGATCCTTATATTACATATAAGATAGCACCATAGCCGCTAGTTCGTTTTATATATATAGGTCCATATATACGAACCAATACTGTTAACAACAACAGTAAATAATAAGCAGCTAAAATATACAGTTCATGCATATTTATTCACACATCAGACAAACAATCTTATCACAGATTACACAGAAGTCTGAACTGAGGAAGCCCTCAGAGACAATCAGAGACACGTAACAACATACCGTTCACCCTGAATGTATAACCGTGGAGTATGAATCAGCTAGATCCGATGCTCCCCGTGTCGTCTCTAACAGTCTAATAATACATAATGCTACTTATTAGAATCCGCATAACGACATAACTCTACGGTACCCCGTACCGTCACTAACACCTCCCGGTTAATCCCCCGTTATTAACTGTCAACGTTTGTCGGGTTTTCGGCTTAACTCGGGATTTGGAAAAACGTTATATTACATGCGTAGTCTTGTCTCGTATATTAATATACTTAAGTTTGAACTTGTTATCGCATGTAACTAATATACCCTTGTATATTATATAGTTTGTTTCTATATTGCATGTATAATTCTTAATCATATATTATACATTTCACCTTAGTATTTATTTTCCTAAGGTTTGTTTTTCCAAGTTTAATGTAGTATAATTCATATGTAAAAATACTTTGAATTATATAAATCCTTATTATCCATGTATACTCCTAACATTAGAATTTCCATATCTAATGTTTGTAATTCTTTTCTCTTTATCTTATATCATTTTAATTATGATAATATATGGTTATTGAACCATATTAATTTTTCCACACCATAACATATATTTATTTATATACATGTATTATGGGACTATTTATTATATGGTAAGTCTTTATAATATATTCATTCTCTTTTAATGAATATTTCTTATATTATAAATGTTACACCCTTATAACATTAAAACCATATTATAAATTTTTATTCAAAAATGTCATATTACCGAACAACACCTATTTTCTTAAATATTTACAAAATCCACCACATATTTTATAATGTTATATTATAGTTATATAACATATATTATGACATTTATGTCATTAAAACAATTATAACCTATAGTTATAATTGTTATAAATACCAAACACCCCTTATACTCTCGGTTTTTATTATCTCCCACTATACTTCCATAAATTACAAATCAACCCCAAATTATATTTCATTGTTACACTTATAATATATACCTTATATTATAATCCTTAAACCTTAATATAATTATAACCTATAGTTTTAAATGGTATAATTACCGAACAGACCCTAGGGTCTGTTTTAATTAAATTCCTACCACCTAACTTTGTATAATTACCAAATCTCCCCAATTTATAATACATAGTTTTCTAATGTCATTAAAACTATATATTATACATATATCTTATAAAACCTTATATATAACTCCAAAAATTACCAAACTATACCAAAAGGTTATAAATATCATTCCTAACCTTATACTTTCTATAATTCTCGGTTTATACACATATGTTACCCATTTGTAACAATGTTATGAAATATCATATATTATACTTATATAATTCATATAAACTCCAAATTTACCAAATAAACTTCTAAAAATTCCTAATAACCTAAGGTCTGTACTAAATTCCATTTAGTACCCCAAAGTTTCGGAAATCACAATATCACCCCATCTCTTATAAATCTTTTACAATTTAATAACTATCTTATTATAAGGTAGTATTTTAATTTCTTAAATTCTCCAAACTTGGTCAAAGTCTCCTATATAGTCAACTTTGACTTCTAATGCCAAATTGGAACCAAACTTTCGGTAATTACCTATTATACCCTATACTTTTCTATTTTTACAATTTTGACCCAAAACTTTATAAAATGTTATAATTTTTATTAAATTCATTTAAAAACCCTAAATTCCTCTAAATTAAGCCCACGCTTTATAATTTAATAGTAATTACCGTTTGACCCCAAACTTAATTATATAAGCATAAATTAAATTAAATAAGCTTTAAACTTAAATTAAAATGGCCTAATGACATGGCCTTATTACAACTTTGCTTTATAACATAAAATTACACATAAATAGCTCAAATTATACTATAAACTCTCGGCCTTGCTGTAGTTATTTATTTTTCCACATAATGTCATAATTTGACCATTATGTTAATTAAATCACTTAAATGACTAGCTTAATTTATCTTAGTCATTTTTTTCCACTTAGGTTAAAATCACCCATATAAACAACTCCACTCTCGGCACATATATATATGCTTAAAAATCATAAAATCATAAGTTTAAGGTGTTTATACCTTGGTTTATCCTTAGTAACAACTCGGCAGCTTGGAGGAAAAATCACCACATCATTTAGACATGTTTAATACACCAAAATAAGATATGGTTATACTCCAAGCATGAGCTTAACCATAAAGAACAATTAATGTAAGATTTAAGGCAAAAATCACCTTAAAAATGCAAGGTAGTCTCCAAAGGGTTTCGGCCTGAATTAAACACCACATGGTGTTAAATTCACCATATAAACATGGGGAATAGCTAGACAACAACAAGCTGCTATGGTAATAGGTTTTACCTTGGCAAAATGCCTTAAAGAATGATATTTCCTTTGATTTTCGGCCACCCTTGCTCCAAATGGTTAACCAACTGAATTAACATGTAAATATGAAGATTATGAGTGAATAAACTCATAGAAATCAGAAGAAGAAAACCGGATGGAGAATAGAAATCCTTAAGGTATGTTTTTACCTTATAATGTAAATTTTGACCACCTTGGTCCCAAAGCTTGCTTCAGCCGAGATTGATTGTTGTTCAAGGTTTAAAACACTGAGAATGAGCCATGGAAAGTGATAGATCATGAGCTCCATGTGTAGGTAATGAAGAATGAAGAAAAAGAGCTAAAATATGCGTTAAACCATTACCTTAGGTGCAAAAGAGATTGATTTGCCTTGAATGCTCAATAAAACATCTTGAGAGGGTTAGGAAATGCTAATGGCTCGGCTGGAATGGGACAAGAGGCAAGAGAAAGAAGAAATGTGTTTAATGAATAAAAGTATAAAATGGAATAGTAAATGGTGATTCACCAAATTAGCTCGATATTTTGTGTTAAAGTTGAATGTGCTGTCCTCCATTGCTCCATGCTTCCGACTTCATAAGGGTAGGGATGGTCATTAATTGAACATTGACCATACTTAGTCAATTTTGCTTAAAAATGCACTATTTGGGTTACTATTCACAAATGAATGCCATATTTTGATTTTTTTTGAAATCTTGGATTTAGACCTTCTAATGTGGTACATTATAGTAAATTAGTATATCAAGGCCTAATCCAATGCCTAACACCACTCAAAACCCACTCAGAAAGTCAATTTCTCAAAAACGTGCTTTAAGGAATTTTAAAGCACATTTTGTGTTAGAACATGTTTTATAGCTTGGTTTCCTTTGAGAATGGTTTTATAATGTTCATTACTTCATTATAATACTTAGGAATCCACTTTGGATCCTATTTGAGGTCATACAACTATATGCTTAAAGCACATTTTTGGCTTTACCGATCTTAAGGCATGTTTTGCCTTGTTGAGATCTTTAGATTGTTCCCCCTATGGTATTTAGATGTTTATTAACCATCTTAGATCATTAATAGGTCATTTAATTAAGTTTTTAAGGTTAGGGGTATTTCACAAACCCTAGTGGGTTCTAGCAGCACACACAATTTATCAAAAACTCCATAATTCACAATATAGTGCATTAACTCAAATGTTTGGCTCTTGGGCCCTTAATTCAAAACACCACTCACCATAGCACCAAACATTACACATCATCACATAATTTCCTCTTATATTCACTAAACACATTTCGAACACAATTTTGGTTCATTCTTTTAAGTTACCCAACCCAAAATTTCAAAGGCATTTAGGGTAATAATAAGGTAGTTTATTTACCTTAAAGTCACAAGTGTTTCCATTCCCACTCCTCCTCCATTGTTCTTTGATTGCAACCGGTCAAGATGGAATTCATTTGCCAACTAAAGACCAATGTCCAAGGAATAATAATGAGCATTAAGGAGTACTTAAACTCTAGAACTAACCCTAGAATATAAGGGAAGGTTTAAAACACAAAAAGAAGGAATTACCTTCAAAATTTTAAATGAAGTGTCTTGGCAATTGAACAAGGAAAGCTCCAGCTCCCATATTGAAGATAGAAAAATGGCTGGAATGGGGACCAACAATGAGTTCACGTTGGATTTTTTTTTGTTGAAAGGAAGTTAGAAAAAAAGAGGCTTTAGGTTCCTTCCTTACCTTAAAACAACAAGGAGATGGTTGGGCTTCCAATGGTCTCCTTTAGCCTTCAAATGGAGCTATAGCCATGGGAATGAAAGTTGGGGTTTTCAGATTTTGAAAGGAGGGAAATGTTCTCCAAGATGAGGGGAGTTCAATGGTGTAATGTTTTTGTTGTTTTGACTTTGTTTAGACTATGAAAAATGAAGAAGAAGAGGAGCTTGGTGGAGGGCTGTAAAAATCACCATGGTTGAAGGAGGAAGAAAAGAGGAGTCTGGGAAGAAGAAAAAAAAATCGTAAGAGAGGAAAGGAATAGAAGAGAGAGGGAGGAATAAAGTAAATTTGTACTTTTTGTTGCTTTTTGCTTTTCTCATTAAATAGAATAAGCATAGATAGGAGGGAGGGGATTAAAAACGTGTACACACACAAGGGAAAGGAGTTCAGATTTTTATTTTACGAAAGTAGAGAGTATTTTACTCTTATTACAATTTAAACCCCATAAGTTTCCGGTTTTTACACTTTTCACTAGTCCGGGCCCGTTTTCCGGATTTTTCTTGTTTCTTTAATTTTTATGGTTCTTAAGCTCCCATTAATGTTTAATTATAGTTATATAATCAACTATAATTTTTTTACGGGGTCATTTGACTATTTAAAGTCGTGTTTTCGGGGTTTCTTGAAAAACGCGCTTTAAGACCCAGTTAGCGTTTTAACGCATTATTTGGATCCGTTTTCTTCGGTAATTGTTCCCACATACTATTTATGCCTAATTAAGCCTCAGGAATCCCTCTCGGATCCTATTCAAGGTTATATACCTCCTAAAATAATTTAAGTACACGTTTTCACGTTTTGCGCGTCTTGCGTGTTTTCTTATTTCTTTTGGTTTCTCTTTCTTCACCAATGTTCTTAAGGACTTAATTAGCCTTAGAAAATCATAATTACACAATTAATTAACACATAAAGGTTTGGAGTATTTCAGGTTGGGTTAATTTCAGTAATTACATTAGCATTAACTAACCTTCAAAACCATATGGTAGATTAGCATAATTAAACCTCATAACCTTATTTCTAACCTTCATGTGAACTAGGCCCAATTGGCTCAGTCCACTTCACACTTTAATTAAATTTTCTTTCTTCCTAAGTTAGATATATATTTAACCTAGTTAATATCATTATACTCTCATTCATTACTTTGTAAACTACTAGCTTGGCACAATTCTACTATTGTTAAGCGTCACATAGTCAGATTACTATTACTTGGGTCTAAATCTTGTGGGCTTGTCTATAAGCCCAACTGAGTTCTACTACTATCCAATTACTAACTGAGTTCTACTACAATCCAATTACTATCTTTATTTGCTTATATCTTTTGTTATCTGAGTTGGCTTAAATAGTTTCCTTTCCCGATTTGGTCTAATTACTTCTCATTGTCTAGGTTGGGCTAAGCCCATTAGTGAATATGGGTTAAAACCCTTGGTTATAGGTCTAATAAGTTCGGTCAAATGTCAAGGGTATTAGGTTTTAGTCAATGGTCAACATAGCCCAAGGTCTTGGTCGATGGGTCCAATAGGACCATCTATAGATTGGGCCTCCGGTTTAAAATTGGGTCAAATACAAGTTGAAGTCTTATGGTCTGACTTAGGTCTAGTTCTTAATTTGGGTTATGTAAGCTTTCTGGCTATGGCCCATTCAAATCTAATTTTATTAGCAAGACTAACCTAAATTAGTTTATACATATTATTTGAGCCCCCCCCCCCCCCAATTCCTTTTTTAATCCCGTTTCTGCCCCCAAAACTTCTTGAATTTCAGATTACCCTTAATTTGTACTAATTTCTGAAATTGGCCCAGAACTTCTTCGAATCTACAATTTAGCCCCCAACAGTACAGTAACCTCAGTTTACACTTTAACCCCCAATTTTCCTAAATTATGAATTCCCTCCACAATTTTTCAAAACCCTAATTTTAAATGGCGGTGAAAGTTCGATCGGGACGACGGTAAGCTGTGGAAAATTGTGATATGTTCAATCCATGATAAAGCCCTATCTCTCCCCATCACGGATACTACATGGGAAAACACATCTAGGAGGGGGATTTGGACATCCATCCTATCTATTGCAACCTGGCACCCAAACTACAACCAAGTCATTCATTCGAACGTCAGATGGTCTTTATGAAATGGAAGGAAGATCCGGTTTTTGTGTGACCACTGGATTGGCAACTGTCCACTCAAAACACAATATTCTCGCCTCTTCTCTGTAAGTGATCAGAAATCAGCAACCATCTCCGAATTAGGATGGTGGAATGGGGCGGATTAGCTCTAGAACCTCATGTGGCAAATACGTCTATTTGTATATGAATTAGCCCAAGTCGATCAGCTACTCGCCCTACTGAATGGTCATTCTCCTTTACCAGATAACTCAGACCTCCTATCCTGGGTTGCAAGTGAAGATGAATTATACTCATGATCAAAATAATTCTACGAAGTTGTTTCAGACATAAGAGCTTCGCCTCAGCTCTCCTGGTATCGGGCTTTTTGGCATAGCTTTGCCCCTCCTTGCATGGAACTCCTGGCCCGGTTTTTGTTCCATAACCGACTGCAGACAAAAGACAATCTTTTTGCCAAAGACCTGATCCCTCTGGTTAGCATCTTTTACCCCTTATGCAAATCAGTTCCCGAATCTGCTGCTCATTTATTCTTGCACTGCCCTGCTATAAAAGGCCTGTGGTCCGATGTTCTGAAATGGTGGGGTATCTTCATTACCTTCCCTCAGTCTCCTCCATCCCTCTTCTTTTTATTGAGCAGCTACTCCCACGCAAAGACAAAAGGCATGTGGATGTCCTCATTCTTCCACGTCATTTGGACCACTTGGAATCTGTGAAATCAAGCTGTCTTTGAAGGTCTCCCCCCAGAATGGAGATCGGCCTCAAATGGTGTGAAAAGATTGTCCTTAGATTGGTGCAGAAGCGCCCAGAATATACACGCTTCCTACTCCCTTGCATCCTCCTACAACTTGTTTTCTCTCCTCACTTCACAAAATCTTGTTATTGTAATTTATGAATGTTCTGCTGTTTCTTCTAGTACTCTAATGCGAGAAAGGCCATCAGGCATAGTATCGCTTCGTAACTGGCTTGCCAGTCTTTGATAAAAAAGAGATAATTACTCAAGCCTACTTCCCTTGATTGAGAATGGCTTGAGCGTATCCTAATTAATCTCGTCCTAGGGACTGTTCTTTTTTGCCTTCCTACTTATTTATACTAGGGGTGGTAATTTCAATACGACTCGTTTGACCAACACGAACCTGACACGAAGTTAGCGGATTTGGGTTTTAAAATTTGACAGGATTAAATAAATGGGTCAACCCGAACACGACTAATTAAATAAGCATGTCGGGTTTGAGTTTAAGATGTGTAACCGCTAACCCATTTAAGTAATTTATATTAAATAAATATATATTAGAAATTGTAGGCTATATAAATTTGATCAAATTTTAATATTAATAAGATATACAAATATTAAAAATTAAGTATTTTAATTGGTATGACAAAACTAATGTTAATTAGTCAAATTATTTTCTTAAATATAACTACATAGGTTAGGTTTGAGTTTAATACATGCGGATTTGAGTTTCAATTTGGACACAATTAATTAATTAGATTGGATGGTTAACCCGTTTAATAAATGGGTTGAGTTTGGGTTTCATATTAGGACACGAATAATTAATTGGGTTGGGTCAGATTAATCCGTTTAATAAAAAACAGGTCGGGTTTGGGTTTATCCTAACACGAACCACAAACCCGTTTTGGCACCGCTAATTTATACCATTCACGAGGGCTGGCTCTGGCTCATTGGCTTCTTTGAACTCTTGACCAACTTTTGCTCCCGCATCCCCTCTTTTTTCTGTATTTTTTGCATTGACATTTAGTTTGTCAGACATGAGAGGAGTGCCCTCATGTCTTGTAATTTGTATATGTTCTTTTGCAGTTTTTCTACCTGTCCAAAAATAGAGAAAAGTGAGGGTAATCGAATGCCTTGAAATTTTAGGTATAGAGAAGGGAATTAGTACTAATTTCGTCAAATTAGGGAGAATGAATCGCTGAGATCTCATTCACTTCTAATCCTTACAAGTAACAAACCTAACTTAACCGAAGGCAGAACCTTCAATAATAGGGATTAGTTGATCCTCTGACTAGTCAATTTCTGGGGCTGAACATGTCACTTAATCTCATGCTGAATTACAGGGTTAGAAGATGAGTTGAAGTAAGCAATGAAAGTTGTTGAAAAGTCTGTCATGAAGAGTAACAATTCAAAGATAAGAAACTTAATTTGGACCAAATCTTAATTGAAATTAGTTGAAAACATTTAGATTCTGTGATTACAACAGTTAAAAGACTGAGAAAACTAACACGCCACTACATTTACATACATATCGGCCTAATTAACGAGCGTATTATAATGACAATTCAAGCATATGCATGTATACATTTGTATTACTAATTACTTGTAATCAACCAACCTTAAACTACCCTGTAAATTAACCTAACTACTACATCTGGTACCTTTGATTCAAGATGAGCCCATGCCAGTACAACGTATATATATTTGTTTCATACATAGAAGGTTCCATGCTGCCCTGTGCTCATTCTGGTTTAGAGAAATAATTAGGACCATTCTTGAACCAAAACACATCCACCCCCTTAATTATAAATGCATACAAATCAAATCCTACAGGTTTGGTTCCCTATATTGGGCAACGCTTCAATGGCAACTTCAACAACGGAGCTAAGGTCATCCAAGTTTTCATTATAAGCATCCGCAAACACCCGATTGCTCTGATCTAGAACCGGTGGATTCAACAACAAAGCTGCAGGCGAGTAATCTAGTCTGTTTAATGGAGTACTACTGATCTGACCCATTGATGTCCAATACTGTCCCACATGAGTAGTACTACTACTTAGATAAGAATCCTTGCCATCATCCTCCATTAATAAACGAGACACGTCTTCAAAATCTCGGTAGGTGTGGTGATTGATCTCAACCTTTGGTTGATACTGTTGGATTGGTTGTTTTTGAGTTGATGGATTTTCAAAGCTGATGTAGCATTCCTTTGTGTTATTACTTGATTGGGTGCTGTGACACGTCTTAGAATTGCTGATAGAAGAGGAAGAGGTTCTTTTTGCTGAGAGCTCTCTCCAATCTGGTGTGTACTTTCGATTTCTCTTGAAGATTCGACAAAGTGTCCAGATTTCCTGAAATATTAATAGCAATCATGAGTCCACTATATACTATATCAGCATAAGTAGTGAGGTTAAATTGGTGATGACTAGCTGTAAATTTGGAAGAATGGGTCCACTCCACTATACTATAGCATATTTAAATTGGAAGGCAGCACATATTATTATTGAGCATGCATGGATCCATCAAACAGTACTTGTTTATATACTTACTGCTTCTTCGGCGGTGACTTCTGAGTTAGAGAGCTGAGACTGGAGTTGATGTTGATGATTGTGGGGATGATGGTTACCAGGAAGTCGGAATTCGTGCATCATCCAGTCGGTCTTTGTACCTTTTCCAGCACTACCACGGTAGTACACTAATGATTTCTTCAATCCAATGCAACAATGATGATGATCTCCTCCTTTGTTTGAATAAATTGGCCTGTCAATTCCAGTAGCTTTCCAGAATCCTGAACCAGTTACCCGATTGGGTCTTATGCTGTTTCGATACTTCCGCCCTCTCTTACAGTAAAAGTACCATTCCTTGTCCCCAAGACTGCTTGCTTCTGGATATTTAATAACACGTACACAGATTGTGTTTTAATTAGAAATTGCTAGCTACTGCTAATCAACAGTTAACTTACTCTTTATATTAAAACACAATCAACAGCATGATTATCTTCATTCCCCAGAGTAATTAATACATTGGCGATATTAAAAAGGAGATACTATATGGTTGTAAAAACGCAAACCAACATACGGGAATCAGTCAAAATAACAAGATAAAAGTTATTCCATGTGTCTGAATCAATGGTTGCTTTCAGCCCATAGTAGAAATATATATACCCATGCACAGTAGTACGTACTGGAATTTCCTGTTAGCTGTCAGAAACCCTAGAATTGTCCCGTCCCTTATAAATTGGAAATCTCAATATATAGTATATAGAAGATTTATATTGAATAAAGATTGCATAGCATACATACTTGCAAGGTCCCAAGGATCGTGTTTGTAGATGTCGACTTCTCGAATGATCTCAATACTGATGGGTTTCTTCTTAACTTTCCTCCTAAGATAAAACGAAACCAGCTCTTCATCGGTCGGATGGAATCGAAACCCAGGCAATGGACCATCCGTCTCTTCCACTTCATCATCCTCATCAATAACCACATACTTAGATTCTTCACCTAATTCATAGTACTGCTCACCACTTATTAACTGAGACGACCCCGGCGTCATCACTTTTTCGACCTCCATTTCCACTTGACTCGGCTCTATGCTCTACGGAGTGTGAAAAAGCCAAGTGAGGAAAAGAAAGGGAAGAAGATGATAAAGACAATATTTAGTGCCAGCTTAATTCTATGCTGTGTGGCTGTGTTAGTTTCTGCTACCTATATATTTGGTTAGACTAGTAACACAGTTTTTTGTCAACGCAAAACAGAAGAATTATCAAGAGAAACTTTAAGAATTGGCTGGCTGGCTCTGATACATACCAATTCTGGGTCAAGTCATTCTTCTTGACTCTATCTTGTGGAATTAACTAACAAGGGACCTACGTATCGCATCTGCTCCCCATATTGGACATAGTCTTAAAAGTCTTTAATCTTGACCTTCTATTTTTTTTCAAATGATTTGAATATTTGAACCACACGAAAGAGGCCAAGTGTACCAATTTCACGATCTATACTACAAGTTATGCATACGTACGTGGACGTACATGTTTATATCCACTTGCTATAAGTTTAGTTTAAATATTGATGAGCAGAGATTAATAAAATGGAAAATATCAACGGTTTGCTAATCTGCTTATGTTGTTACGGTTATTCATTTCTAATACATGGACAACTCGGGCGGATTTAGGGAATCACAAGGCGGTGACGTGATATTACATTTTTGAAGAATTTAGAGATTTTTATATGTATAATAACTAGAATTTATATGTATATAATATAATAACCTAATATATTGTAGACTTATTGGTGGCATAGTGTTAAACAATAAAAACATTAAATGAACTATATATGCGTCAGGACCTCCAACAAAAATAATACTAATTTTATCTATTCTAATAGTCGAAAATATATATGTTACTGTAGATGTTTTTTATTTATCAAACTGAGTAACACACTGAGATCGAGTTATAGACACAAGAATATAAGTCTTGAACTGATTGACAGATGCAACTGTCAAGCGAAATTCTCGATAGGTCAAATCTATCTTTGGCATATTCAGATCAGATTATATCTTTAAGAGATGCTCTAGGAATATCTTTTATATTTAATATCTAAGATAGTTATATCTTTAACAGATACTGGAATATCTTTGATGTTTATCTGAGTTAGTCGCTAGGCTTTTATCTTTAAGATATTTATATCTTCAAAGATAAAACTTTATGCATATCGATACATGTATATATAGCAGTCATTAGGTCAAGAGGGATTTAACGCTTTGGAGAGAAAAGAAAGGTGAGCATTGCTTATTGCGTCTGGGGAGTTGAATCTCGTGTTTGTAATTCAATTAGGTTTTTAAAGCTAAATTGAATTACGTGCTTGCTCAAAAGAGAGTCTGCTTTCTGGAGAGTGTGGGGGTGTATTGAAACATATACGAGTGAATAAAAGTGAGTTTTCACGTGTTACCACACAAATATTCTCTGTTCATTAATACTATATGTTACAGTTTGAAGGAAGACAAACTCTTGTCTTCTAGCTTGTTGTGAGTAGCAAACTCATGAAGAACAACGTTTTCGGAACATAAAATTGGTATCAGAGCAAGGTTCCCCTTCAGCAATAGAAGAGAAATCTCCAGGGGTGATCAGGATAAGTTCCTACAACATCAAGGCGCAAAAACTCACCAAATTCAACTATGCCCACTGGTGAACAGATGGGAGACCAACTCATGTTGATAGACTACGAATTATGCACAATAGTTACTGAGGGAGATCTTGTTCCACAGATCATTGAAAATGGAATATCCATACGAAACCCAGTAAGGATTGGAATGACAGTGACAAGAAATTGCTGACCAAGAACAAGCAAGCATTAAGAGTCTCATAACTGTCTGAAGGTGATCAGCAGAAAGTCCTAGGTATTCGTTCTGCAAAGGAGGTCTGGAGCTTTCTTAAAATAGCCTATGCAGGATCTGACTCAATCAGAAAGACTAAAGGGAAACAGTATAGGAAGTAGTTTGATAATTTCAAGATGTCGGACAGTGAGTCAATTACTCAGACCCTGGAGAAGTTTGACAAAATACTCAGTGACATGAAAGAAGTTGGTGTAACTCTAGATAATCTCACAATCAATGAGAGATGTCTCAACTATCTAGGTAAAAAATGGCTCAACTATACTACACTGTTGGAAACCATAAAAGATCTATCCAAGATGTCTCTAGAGGAGTTGTGTTCTGAACTGATGGTCTACGAATGGAAGATGAAGGGAGAAATTTCTTCAACACCTGTAAAAGACCTAGCCTTGAAAGCACGTAAGGTTTCCTATGAAGTAGATGAGGAGGATATCAATGAGAAAGAAGAAATCACCATGATAGCCAATGGTATTAGAAAGATTTTTGGTGGATGGAAAGACAACAGTCAAAAGTACAATCGCTATAAATCCAAGAAAGGCCCTATAATCTGTTTCAGGTGTAACAAGCCTAGAGATCAAGTTAAAAACTGTCCTTTACCCCAGAGAGACGGTTTTCAGGAGAAGGTAAAGAGTTTTTCCACAACTGCTGCAGCTGCCTAGGGAGAAGATGTCTTTGTAACTAACTCAAATCCAGAAGATGAAACTCAAATGTGCATGACTGATGTGGTGCATGACGAGGGACTGGATAAAGACCAAAAATTCTGTCTGACGGCAATGGATAGTTGGAAAGAGACACTCAAAGGTGATGCGGTAAGCTTAAGTCAAGTAGAAGAAGCTTTTATTTCCTTAACAAAGAAATAAATGTTTATTATGCTAACTGCAACAGTTTCTAAGTTAGAGTCTCAAAAGCAAGCCTATGAAAAGAAGATAAGAGAATTACAAGAGAAAGTAGTTATGTCCTCAGAGTCTTTGGCTGAACAGGATTTAAATACGAATATTGATAACTCTGCTATCAAATTTGTTAGTCCTCTAAAGACTAGGATACTCACACTTCCTAGTTGGGCTCAAGGTGAATTTAACTCTCTCATTAGTTGTAATGATCAATTAAAGAGAGACACTAAAATGCTTACTGATGAAATTGTTAAAAAGAATCATGAGATGGAGTTACAATCTCAGAAAAATCCTACCTGGTACACGGGTAAGACAAACCTTAATATTATGCGCTGTAAAAATAGTAATGATAGGAAAGGTTTAGGGTTTCTGCTAACAGAGAAATTGTTAGGATAAACTATATACAAAATGAATAAAATAATAACCTAATCCTACAACTCTACTACGGGTAGCAAAATAAAACCCGGTCGGAGTATAGTGTAAATATATTACGACCGAGAGTATCGTACCCAAGGGACTTATAGAAAATTAGTCCTAATCCGGGCAAAAGCCTATTCTATAATAATAAGGGGGGAAAAGTAAATGTGACTCTAACTAAATAAATAAGTAAATAAACTAACTTTGATTTGGGAAGGTTATCAATGCAAAAGGTTCGTATGACCAATGATCAAAGGTGGCAAGTCTCAAAGAGGATTAGGTCTCGCAAAATGCATATGCCGGATGTGATGCCGGATCCTCGCTACCCGGCATATTCATGGCCTTGAACGTGCCGGATAACTTATACCCGGCATGCCATCCGGCACCATACATTTCGTAAACAACACTTCCAGATTCGGTTCTGACAAAAGGAACTCAACATTCATACTTGCATCGTGCATAGCTAATGCCGCGAATACAACAGAATAATGGGAAATAAGAGATTAACCCTAAACCTTAAGTCTTGCTTCCGCTGAGGCGCAGAAGACAACGTTAAAGATTACCTAAATCCTAATCTATCCTATTCTAGTCTTGTGAACATCAAATAGGATTTAGAGATAAGAGAATGAATAGCTACTTCATTCTACTTGAAAGAAGATTAGAACTCGGGTTAAGAAACTTGAAAATTCCATAAATGGTCATAAGAGTTTTACAAGGAAATCATCCCTAACCAAAACTAACAAGGATTCTGCATCACCATCCACACAACTACAAGAAGAGAATACAAAGGGGGAGAAGGAGATGTAAATAGCCTTAACCCTGACAAGGTCTTCTTCTTCTCTTGCGTGGATGGATCTGCAAACGTTCCTTGGACACCAACACTTGGAATGGGGCGGAAACTGAGATGTGAATGGAGTATAATGGTGTTGAAGTGTGTTAAATCGTAGCCTTCCTTGGCCTATTTATAGGCATTAATTGTGTCTTTGCCGGGCGTCGTGCCGGGTCCCCAATAGCCGGCACACGTGTTAAATGCGCCCAACTGCTAACGGTCGAAACCGTCGATGTCCGTGCGAAACAGTGCTTATGCCGGGTAGGAATTACCCGGCATCACACCCGGCAGCGGTTGGAAAACACGTGGATCACATGTGCTGTCGTATGGTCAATCGAGGCGATTTTACACTCATGCCGGATAGAATTTACCCGGCATCACATCCGGCAAGGCTTCTTTCTGTTCTGTACTGCCGTGCAGAAACTACCCGGCATGGAGTCCGGCTTCAACTGAACTTTTGCCTAGAAAATCATTCCTTGCACAAAACTCATAAAAACATAAATCTGTACAAATAATATATTTTAACACATAATAAGCATAAATAACATAAATATAACTTTATTTAGATAAATATAATATAAATCTAGTGCATAAAATATGATAAGTCTGCGGCTTATCAAGGCCCTACACTTACCTTTTGCTAGTCCTCGAGCAAAACAGATTAGAACGGACTAATTACTTATGCACAAAACAGATAAACTCTAGAATGAAAATGTAGATAAATATTTCCAACTATATGACTCTAATTCATAAGTATCACTTAATCTACCTTATCTTGTCAAAACATACTAATGGGTATAAAACAAGGAATTTCAAAATCGATCAAAAACTTTTGGGCTATTTTGCATAAGGGATTTTTGTAATCTCTCCTTTTTCCGGTTTCCATCATTCAGCTCTATTTTTCAAGAGTTTCTGAATGTGGCCAAGACTCTCATCAATGGTTTTATGAATCAGCCCTATTTTGCAAGAGTTTCTGAATCAACCATGATTTTTTTTTTGCATTGAAGAACGGGGAATTTAGGAGAAAAATAAAAGGAAAAACTCTCGTTTCTTGCTTTTATTCTGAGGCACTTTATGCAACCTCTAGGAATATATTGCTTTTCCTTTGAAAGAAGATTTTTCTTTCTTTTTTTCTTTTTTTCTTCTTCTTCTTTCTTTTGCACAAAAACCCTTTTTAAGATTTTCACCCAAAAGATTTTTCACAATTTGAAAAAAAGAAAAGAATACCCATAAGTACATAAAGGAAAGAATTAGGAGCAAGATCATGTACTCATGTTAATAAAGAGAATCAAAGAGTTAAACACAGGAATCTACAAGTCATTAGAGAGCTTACCTCTTGAGAGAACAAGCTTTTATTCATTCCTAATCTTATCTCGATCAAAAACATGCAAAAAGTTTGTAAAACATTGATAAACGCAAAACTTATGCAATTATTAAAACTTATTTTTTAAGGGGGGTCCCTGCCCTACACTTGGCAGGAACACTGTCCCCAGTGTTCGAAAGAAAACGAATAAGTAAAACTCTTTTTTAGAACTTGAAACAACCATAATGAAAGTAATTTAAAAACAATAACATAAATAAAAGAGAAAAATTAAATGATACGAAGGCTCCCCTGTTTGATAGTGAAGGCGTGAGGAGGAACCGCCCTACACTTAGCCTTTTAGGCTATTTGGCATCCTTGGAGATCCTAGGTAGAATGGTGACCGAATTCGCATGCTCCCGTGGATTGTTTGCGTTTGGGACGGGAGTTGACCTTGCTGTCGTGGTTGCATCAGAAGTTGCTGTAACTGCAACTGCAACGATTTGTGCTCCTTGCGAATGGTCGAGATCTCATTTTGAGTATCCTGGGTCTTGTTCATCAGGGCTGACATCATGTCACGAAGTTCAGCCATTTCAGCCTCTGATGATGCAGGGTGGGATGGTCTGTATTGCCTTGGACCTCCCTGGTAGCCGGCTTGACTCTGAAGTGTTGAGGGGGTTGGTTCCCCTGTTGCCATGGCTGCCGATACCCTTGGTTACTCACATAGTGACTTCCTCAACATTCTGAAAGTCTGGAATGTCAGGGCTCGAAGCGTGCGGTCGTGCACTAACCACGTTCGCTTGTTGAGGAAGTTTGTTCATTGCTATTTGCTCCACCACTTTCTGTAGAGCACTAACCTTTGTTGACGTTTGGGCATTACTCTCCAAAACTGCTCATGACTTTGCATCAATTTGTCGAGTTTGGAGTCGCCCTCTCCCACTTGATATAAACCAGTGGTACTGCCCCTGGTTCCACCGGTGGCCCAATCTCTAATCTCTTCGCAAAGAGATTCAACTCCACTAAGGAATTGATCTCCAGGCTTCTTTAATATATCTGCACCAAGGGAGGAAAGGATCATGGTCTTGCATTGGTTGACCAATCCTTTAAAACAACTGGATAGTTGTTCCTTGGTGAGGCCGTGGTGTGGACATGTGCGCAACCCTTTGAATCTGTCCCAAGTCTCACAGATGTTCTCCGAGCTAGGTTGTCTGAAGTTGTAAATGTCGGCGATCATCTCCAGGGTGCGACTAGGGGGCATGAATTTGTCATAAAATTTGGTTGCCATGTCCTCCCATGTGGTGATGGTACTGGGGGTTAGACTGTGGTACCACTTGCTGGCGTTCCCCGTAAGCTATGGGGGAAGAGCAAGTCTGGCGTATTGGAGGACATTGTTTGTGGAGGTTAGGCTGTTTGTATGCTGTAGAAATTTGGTGACGTGGAGCAAAGCATCGTCCGGATTCGTACCATCGAACAATCCTAACTCTTTTATGCATCTAATTTGATGATATGGCTTAAGTTTCTGCCATTCATCGTATTCGTTTGAGGAAGGATAGGAAGGTCGATTGCTGGTTTCTGGCCTTGGTTAGAAGGCCGGTTTATGTTACGGACGGTAGGTGTTGCCATTGGTGTAGGATCTGCTTCTTGTAGGGTTTGTTGCCTTAAAGTTGAAGCAGGGTTCTCTCGATCTCCGATCAAAGTTGGCTAAATTTTCAGGAGAATTCGTTGACCGAAGAAGCATTCACTTGGATAACTTCAGGAGGAGAAAAGAAAATGTTATAATATTTCGTAAAAATAAAGAAATAATATAATGACATAATAAGACTTATGAAAATACAAGAAGAAATAAATTTTTGGTTATGCGGACGGCGTGCCGGGTGCGTTTTACCGGCAGTGGACTTCCTCCACTAATGCCGGGTGTATACAAACCGGCATGTTGCCCGGCGTGACCAAAAATCGAACATAACTTAATTAAAAGACATTAAAAGGTAAAGGATAATCAAAATTAATGTAAGAGTAAATAAGATTGAAGAGATTACTCCTAATTGTCCCTACAATTTACGACAAAAAATATTGAGAGAAATTGAGCATGCCGGGTGACATGCCGGATCAACCCGCCGGCATAGGACTTCCTCCAAATGCCGGGTATAGAAACCCGGCACAATACACGGCAAGTTCAAACTCGAAATTTAATTAAAGAATCATAGTATAGGGACTATTAGAGAGAAATAATGAAAGGGGTACAATAATATTTAAATTGTAAAACTCAACACGTATGAAATTTTGAAAACTTTGAACATGCCGGACATGATGCCGGGCAAATCCTGTCCGGCATCGACTTCCTCCGGTTTGCCGGGTGACAGACCCGGCACTTCGCACGGCACATTCAAATCTGCAAACTAAGTGCGAAAATAAATTAAAGAATCAAGGAATCAAAGAATCAAAGAATAAAGAATAGGGCGTTTTACCGAATTTAGGACTTGGACTAATTCCAAGTCCCCGGCAACGGCGCCAATTTGCTAACAGAGAAATTGTTAGGATAAACTATATACAAAATGAATAAAATAATAACCTAATCCTACAACTCTACTACGGGTAGCAAAATAAAACCCGGTCGGAGTATAGTGTAAATATATTACGACCGAGAGTATCGTACCCAAGGGACTTATAGAAAATTAGTCCTAATCCGGGCAAAAGCCTATTCTATAATAATAAGGGGGGAAAAGTAAATGTGACTCTAACTAAATAAATAAGTAAATAAACTAACTTTGATTTGGGAAGGTTATCAATGCAAAAGGTTCGTATGACCAATGATCAAAGGTGGCAAGTCTCAAAGAGGATTAGGTCTCGCAAAATGCATATGCCGGATGTGATGCCGGATCCTCGCTACCCGGCATATTCATGGCCTTGAACGTGCCGGATAACTTATACCCGGCATGCCATCCGGCACCATACATTTCGTAAACAACACTTCCAGATTCGGTTCTGACAAAAGGAACTCAACATTCATACTTGCATCGTGCATAGCTAATGCCGCGAATACAACAGAATAATGGGAAATAAGAGATTAACCCTAAACCTTAAGTCTTGCTTCCGCTGAGGCGCAGAAGACAACGTTAAAGATTACCTAAATCCTAATCTGTCCTATTCTAGTCTTGTGAACATCAAATAGGATTTAGAGATAAGAGAATGAATAGCTACTTCATTCTACTTGAAAGAAGATTAGAACTCGGGTTAAGAAACTTGAAAATTCCATAAATGGTCATAAGAGTTTTACAAGGAAATCATCCCTAACCAAAACTAACAAGGATTCTGCATCACCATCCACACAACTACAAGAAGAGAATACAAAGGGGGAGAAGGAGATGTAAATAGCCTTAACCCTGACAAGGTCTTCTTCTTCTCTTGCGTGGATGGATCTGCAAACGTTCCTTGGACACCAACACTTGGAATGGGGCGGAAACTGAGATGTGAATGGAGTATAATATGGTGTTGAAGTGTGTTAAATCGTAGCCTTCCTTGGCCTATTTATAGGCATTAATTGTGTCTTTGCCGGGCGTCGTGCCGGGTCCCCAATAGCCGGCACACGTGTTAAATGCGCCCAACTGCTAACGGTCGAAACCGTCGATGTCCGTGCGAAACAGTGCTTATGCCGGGTAGGAATTACCCGGCATCACACCCGGCAGCGGTTGGAAAACACGTGGATCACATGTGCTGTCGTATGGTCAATCGAGGCGATTTTACACTCATGCCGGATAGAATTTACCCGGCATCACATCCGGCAAGGCTTCTTTCTGTTCTGTACTGCCGTGCAGAAACTACCCGGCATGGAGTCCGGCTTCAACTGAACTTTTGCCTAGAAAATCATTCCTTGCACAGAAAACTCATAAAAACATAAATCTGTACAAATAATATATTTTAACACATAATAAGCATAAATAACATAAATATAACTTTATTTAGATAAATATAATATTAAATCTAGTGCATAAAATATGATAAGTCTGCGGCTTATCAGTTTCAGCAAGGAACTTAGTTTTTGTCTCAAAACCTTAGGAGCAACACTACAAGAAAAACATGTTTTAGCTACTGATAAATTGCTACCATGCATATATTGGTATCTAAATTGGAAAATTGCTACTGATTTTTGATGTTATTAACAAAGTGGTTGCTTTTGTGCTACCACAACAACAATGGTAGCTAAACTTTTAGCCAGCAGCTAAATGTTTACCGCCTTACAAGATTGCTACCATCAATAGTAGCTATTTTATCTTTCATTCCGATAGTTTTAGTAAAAGTAATTTTGCTACCAATATCGGTAGCAAAATTAATGAATTGCTACTACTTGGTTAATGTTAATTCAATCATGGTAGCTATTATGCTACTATTTGAGCAACGGTAGCAAAAAGATTCTAATCAATAGCTAACTAGCTACTATCTTAAAAGTTGCTACGACCATGTAGATAAGCGAAATTATGAAATTGCTGCTAACACTTGATTATGGTTGCTATAGTGCTACTATTTTGGCTATGATAGCAAATTAATAACAAGTAGCTAAATTGCTACTATCTTAAGTTTCAAAATTGCTACGTACCAACTAATAATGCTGATGAAATTTCAGTTGATTTTGTGCTAGAATATGAGAAATGATAGCTAATATTCGTAAGAATTAATAAAATTATTATTGTCTTATAACTTAAACGTGTGAATACTACATAATTCAAAATACTAACCTATATTGCTGCTGCCATAGTGGATATATTATCTTCTTATATAAATATTTTATTTTTTATACTTTTTTCAATATAATACTTTAGTATATTTTACTTCTTACCTTTTAACTACCAAAATTTAAATAGAACTTTAAGTATACAAAAAATTTGTAATTCATGAAAATTAATTAAAACTATATACCACTACAAGAATTTATATATCATATAAGATATATGTAACATAATATATTTTTGATACTTATAATATTTTTAATTTTCAAAGTATCGCATGTATTAATAAATTATAAAATAGAGTACATGTAATAATAATAATTTAAACAAGTACATATGTTGGTTAAAATTTACAAAATTAAAATAAATTAGTTGTCAAAATAATCTAAATTAGTAAATGATATATTTGTATATAAATTTTAAAATTTGTGCAGTTTTTATACATTTTACTATACAATTCTTTTAGTTTACAAAAATCACATAAATTAGTAAAATATAAAAATACAATAAATGATAACAATTTAAATTAGTTGACGTGGTGACTAAAATTTGCAAAACAAATACAAACTATAAATATAATTTATAAATGTTTAAAGATTTTGTAAATATATATATATGTTTAGTTTTTAGTTTTATTCAATTTTAAGCCAACATACACTTTTATTTTTATTATTTTGACTGTACAAAATAAATTTTGTAATTTTATGTAAATTAAAATATCAACTTCTATTTTATTAATTTTTACATATCCAAGGTTTGATCATATCTCGATTAAAACTTTGATTTATATTTAGAGTATCAAACATTCAATATATACATGTAGTATGTATATATGTTGTGAATAACTATCATGGCTCAATGGTTATGGTAATAGCTATCCTGCCCACACGTCGCAGGATCAATTCCTGATGATACGACGTTCGATCAAGGTGGTCAGAGATGATATATTCAATACATCGCGGGTCGGGTTCGATCCTTGATGTGTGCCCCAAGAATCATCAGGGCGCACGCACATGGCTTTAGTAGAGAACCAACACATGTGTGAATATAATACTGCCACACTATTGGTGGCAAAGTTTTTAATGCAACCACTAAAGTTGGTATCTAAAAAGAATTTATGCTACTGAATTTATTGGTAGCAAACAAAGTAAAGCTACCACACATAATCAGTAGTAAAATTGTTACCAGAAGAAAAACCAGTGACAAAATTGCTACCATAAGAAAGATTAGTGACAAAATTGCTACCATAAGAAAAAGCAATGGCAGTGTGGCAGCAAAATTGCTACCAACCATAAAACGGTAACGAAAATCAATTTCGCCACCAAGGGTTTACCCACCGCCAAACTCCGGTAGCAAATGAACAAAAGCGGTAGCCCGTTCTATTTGGCTACCAATTTCACTATTATCGCTACCATTTGCGACGGTAGCAAACTAGCCTTTTTCTTGTAGTGCAAGGAGATTAAAGTCCACATAAAGGTTCAATGTAGGTATTGTCATTGTTATGGTCATTAAATCGAACAGTATAACAAGCTGAAAAGGAAACATTCAAGATTGAGGAGTTCATAATCAAACAACTTAAGACATGATAGTCATAAGTCTGTTAGATGTTCTTTTCATTCACAAAAACGGGGCCCAAACAAGTCTGGGTACCCAAAGCCAACCATTGATTTTATTTCAGGTATAAGCTGAGCTACATAGGGAGAATTGGTGGCTCATGGACAATGGATGTTCGAGACATATGAGTGAAGAAGTGACATTTGGAAACATTAGAAAATGAAGAATTGTTGAGTTTTGGTACTGTTGAAGATGGGTCCTCACTGATCAAAAACACACATCCGGATTCATCCAACTTCTGTGTAACACTCTCATCTTCTGTTCATCTCCTAAGCTAGCAAATGTTGCCTTGTCTACTACTGAGTACCATAGAGGTGGCCAATAACCCATTCCATCATTCTAGATACAAACACATAGAAATCAAACATCATTTTCTGATAGATCAAGTTGAGAAAGGAACTGTGCAGCTACTTCATTGTCCTACCAATACTCAATTGGCTTATATCCTCACCAAGTCCTTATGTCATGATTATTTTGCATATCTCCAATTTAAGTTAGGAATGATCAACATTCCCTAAGGTATGGTTCTTGCACTACTGTTGATGTAATGTTGATCAGCAAACTCAGCTTGAGACTGATGAGTGCGAATAAGAAATAAAGAGATCCGCGTGCCAGTCCATAACCGAGGAAATAAACAAAGCGGAAAGAATATCTTAAACGGGATTTTATATATCTGTTAAAGATAAATAAAATCTATAACTTATGAGCTGTAATCAATGGTATCGGAATCTATATATGAGATTGTAACTCTAGGGTTACGAGCAAGTTTTGGGAAAAATAGAAAGAGGAAGAAAAACAAAAGAGAAAGCGCCGCATAGGTCTGGAGAGGGAGATGTTTACATGAGTGAGGTCAGTTTCATACCGAAAACGTAATTAGTATTGAGAAGCATATTTTGAGTGTGAGGTGTTAAGAGTGGATTGTACTCTTAACGTGTTGAGAGCTTAGATCTCGTGTATAGGTGGTGTGGTGAACATACTACGTGCCAATTGTGTATCGAGTTCGATACGTGTTCTGAGTGATAATCTGAGTTTCAAAGTTCTTTTACTGTCATCGTATTCTGTCTGTTCTAGTCTCACACACAGTAGGTTTCTTCAATTGGTATCAGAGCAAGGTTACCCTAAATTCAGAGAAAACTCTCTCAGGGTAGGTCGAGATGAATACCTACAGTGTCAAGCCACCTAAGTTGACCAAGTTCAACTATACTAGCTGGTGTGAACAGATGGAGGATCAACTAATTTCCATTGATCTTCAACTTTGGGATGTGGTGACTGAAGGAGACCTAAAACCGAAATATGTTGAAGAAGGAGTTACCAAGGATAAGCCAAAGTCAAGCTGGGGTGAGAATGATAACAAATTGATAAGCAAGAATTGACAAGCTCGGAGAGTTATAATGTCTTCCCTGTCAGACTCAGACCAACAGAAAGTCTTAGGTTTACGCACTGCAAAAGGGGTTTGGGAATTTCTTAAGACGGCTTACGCTGGGACAGATTCAATCAAGAAAGCAAAGGGAAAGCAACTCAAGAGGCAGCTTGATAATTTTAAGATGGAAGAGGGCGAAACGATTACGGAGACAATAGAAAAATTTGATAAGATTTTATGTGAACTTAAGGCTGTCGGAGTAACTCTCGATAATGCTCAAATAAACGTGAGGTTTCTGGATAGTTTTTGCAAAGAATGGCTAAACTTCACTACCGTTTTAGAGTCTATGAAGGATCTATCGAAATTGTCCTTTGAAGAACTGGGGTCTGAACTAACGGTGTACGAAGGCAAGATGAAAGGTGGACTAGTTGGTCTAAGTGTTAATAAGGATCTGGCACTAAAGGCGAAGAAGATTTCAAGTGATAAAGAAGATGATGACGCAAACGAGGATGAAGAGATCACAATGATAGCTAACGGAATCAGGAAGATCTTCGGCGGAAGAAGAGGTTCTGGGTCCAGAAGTGACAGATTCAAGTCTAAGAAGGAACAAATCATTTGTTTCCGGTGCAACAAGCCTGGACATGTGGTGAAGGACTGTATGTTAAAGACAAAGGATGATTTTCGTGACAAAATCAAGAAGTTTACAGAGGCGGCAGCAGCAGCGTGGGGACAAGAAGAGTCAGATGAGGACTCAGAGGCTGAAGAAACAGCACAAGTGTGCATGACCGCTGTGGTTGAAGATGATGAAAGAATCAGTATAGCGTCAGATAGGAACTTCTGCATGATGGCAAAAGACGGTTGGCAAGAGGTCCTAGAAGAAGATGAGGTAAGTCCTGAACTCATAGAAGATGCTTTTAATTCTTTGTCAAAGAAAGAAATTTTTAGTTTATTAACAACTGCCGTTGCTAAGATAAAACTACTGGAGTCTAAATTGTCAAGAATAGATAGTCCTATAAAGTCTAAGACTGAATCTCTGGCTAAAGAAAATTCTACTATTAAGTTTGTCAAACCGATAAAAGAGAGAGTTGAATGTTTACCTGCTTGGGTTCAATCCGAATTCAAGACATTACAAGAGAGGCATGAAAACTTAAGAAAGCAAAAAGAGGTGTTAGAGGATAACCTGTCTAGAGCTAGGAGAGAAAAAGAGATAGCTATGCCACGGAATCCCACTTGGTACACTGGAAAGGCAGATTTGACTCAGATGTTAACCGGGAAAAAGAAAAGTGCCACACTTGTTCATACACCAGAAAGGAGGGCCTTAAATGCTAGATATACCAAGTCGACTTTCTTCTATCAATATTGTCGTAAACCCGGTCATAGTATTGGTTTTTGTAGGAGTTTATACTATAGAAAATCTTCCGTTGACAATACACGTCAGTCTAGAGCTAATACAAACAACAATCATTCGCACCTTCACCATAAAATAGGACCTAGATTAGTTTGGGTACCTAAAGCTAAACAGTGATTGGTTGTGTTTAGGCATTGGCTACCTCGTTATGTGAGAACTGGTGGCTGATGGACAATGGTTGCTCGAGACACATGAGTGGAGACAAAAAGAAGTTCAACACCTTAGTTGAACATCGAGGAGGAAAAGTTACATTTGGAAACAATGGCAAAGGGAAGATTATAGGAATAGGAACGATTGGAAAGGAGAACTGCATTGATCAAGTTAGTTTGGTAGAGGGTCTCAGTCATGATCTGTTAAACGTGTCACAAGTGTGCGACAAGGGTCCCTCGGAGGTTGTCTTTGACTCTAATGGTTAAAGATGATGTATTGTTACAAGGTTAAAGATGATGAATAAGTATTGTGGCATCGAAGGTTAGGGCATGCTCATCACAGGTTGATTAACAAATTGAGACTAAAGGAGTTAATCAATGGGTTACCACAAAGGAGGATAGGTCACGGTGTTATCTGTGCTGATTGTGCCCTGAACAAACAAACAAGGATTTCGCACTCACCGACTCATGCGGTCAGTAGCACCAAGACTCTAGAGTTGATTCATATGGATTTAATGGGACCGATGAGGATTCAAAGCAGGTCTGGCAAGAGATATATACTGGTGGTCGTTGATGATTTCTCAAGGTACACATGGGTGATTCTACTTCATAGTAAGGATCAAACATATTGTGAGATTATGGGTCTGTTTGCTAAGATTCAGACTCAAACGGAGAATAAGGTCAAGACCATTAGAACTGATCAGGGGACGGAATTCATAAATCAGAAGATGTCCCAGTTCTGTACTGACAACGGAATCACATATACTTATTCCGCAGCCAGATCTCCTCAGCAAAATGGAGTGGTGGAACGTAAAAATAGGACTCTCCAAGAAATGGCTCGTACGATGTTGAATGGTAGTGGACTTGCACCAAGTTTCTGGGGGGAGGCGATAAACACAGCATGTTATATTCTCAATCGAGCTTTGATTCGTCCAGTTCTAATCAAGACTCCCTATGAACTGTACAAAGGGCGCAAGCCATCTATATCACATTTCAGGGTGTTTGGGTGCACTTGCTATATTCTCAATCATGGAAAAACTCAACTAGGGAAGTTTGATAAAAGAAGTGATGAAGGAGTATTTCTCGGCTATGCAATGAGCAGCAAAGCTTATAGGGTTTTTAACAAACGCACCTTGGTTGTTGAAGAATCTGCAAATGTCACGTTTGACGAGAATAATTTTGGTGGACGAACGAGTCCTCAGGAGATAAAAGATCTCTTTCAGTGTAAGGCTGATGATGTAACCATGGAAAATGATTCCGAAACTGATTCAGAAGTAGAAGTGGTGCGCACTGAAGTTCTCCCTTTATCAGTTCAGATCTTAGAAGCTACACCACCAGAACACACCGTCTTGCCACCAGTAGTGAACCAGGAAGCCAGAGTCATGCGTAGCCTGACGCCCCGAAATGCCCCGGGTATAGAGATTAATAATATTTTGTCAGACTTGAACTCAGGAGTACAAACCAGGTCAATGCACAAACGTTCTTGCTTACTTTGGATTTGTATCAACAGTAGAGCCAAAAACTGTGAAGGAAGCATTAGAACATGAAAGCTGGATAATGCTATGCATGAGGAGTTGAATGAGTTTGTACGAAATGAGGTATGGGAACTTGTTGAGAAACCCAAAATCAGAATGTCATAGGAACGAAGTGGGTCTATCGTAATAAGTTAGACTCAAATGGTCAATATCCAGAAATAAAGCTCGACTAGTTGCCAAAGGGTATAACCAGCAGGAGGGATTGGACTTTGATGAAACCTATGCTCCCGTTGCACGACTTGAGGCTATTCGATTGCTCATAGCCTTTGCCACTTTACATAGGTTCACACTCTACCAGATGGACGTCAAGTGTGCCTTCCTAAATGGACACCTCAAGGAAGAGGTATATGTCACTCAGCCACCGGGATTTGAAGATCCTATCTATCCTACTCATGTCTATCGGTTGAAAAAAGCATTATATGGTCTAAAACAAGCACCAAGAGCGTGGTATGAAAGATTGACCACTTTTCTTGTTAGTCAACAGTTTGTACGTGGACATGTCGATCGCACACTGTTTATCAAACAGTGCGGGATGGATAAGCTTCTGGTTCAGATATATGTGGATGACATTGTCTTTGGGTCCACCAGTCCTCAGCTAACAACGGAGTTTGAGTCCATGATGACTCAAGAGTTCCAAATGAGTAACATGGGTGAGTTAACTTATTTTCTTGGTTTGCAGATTCGCCAAACAGCTGATGGCACCTTTGTCAGCCAAACTAAATATACTTTGGAGCTTTTGGCGAAGTATAAGTTCAATGAGTGTAAACCAATGTCCACACCGATGTCAACCACTCTCAGACTGGGACTGGAACCCACTGCAGAATCTACAGATCCTACTATTTATAGGGGGATGATAGGGTCTCTTCTCTATCTTACCGCGAGTCGGCCTGACATTATGCAAAGTGTATGCTTCTGTGCTCGGTTCCAATCTAATCCCAAAACACCTCATGTCAAAGCGGTCAAACGCATTTTCCGGTATTTGCAAGGGACATCATCTCTTGGACTTCTATACACGGCTACTTCGCTACCTACACTCTCTGGGTATACTGATGCAGATTTTGGTGGCTCTCTTACTGATAGGAAGAGTACCTCGGGTACGGCTCAATTTTTGGGTTCTAATCTCATTGCTTGGTCTTCCAGGAAACAAGCTTCGGTCGCTCTGTCTACGACTGAAGCTGAGTATGTGGCTGCGGCGGCGTGTTGTGCCGAGATCTTATGGCTTCATCAGCAGCTCGAGGATTATGGTCTCTTCTTCATTCCCATTCCTATCTATTGCGATAATACCAGTGCAATTGAGCTAACCAAAAATCCAGTTCATCACTCACGTTCCAAACACATTGACATCCGTCATCATTTCATTCGCGATCATGTTGAACATGGCCATGTTATTCTTGTTCATTGTCCCACAGAAAAACAGTTGGCCGACATATTCACCAAGCCCTTATCAAGAGAAACCTTTGAGAGACTTCATTTTGAGATTGGCATGGTAGATACCAAGTGAGAGATGGATCAGATGTTTTTTTTGTTTGTTTTTCTTTCGTTACACATTTTTAAGAATTTTGTCCGGTTGTTGATTTGTTATAAATTTTTCTTTTAGTCTTTTTAATTCTAACGTCTCCGGTTGCTCCACATGGATGATAGTATTCTATACTGAGTCTTTTTATGAATAAAACGTTATGGGTTATTAAGATGATATGTTGTTTACTTCAGCATGTCTTCCAAATATACCTTAGTTGGATGCATGTACTTCTTCTCCTTTCGTATAAATCTCCAGATGTGTCTCACAAGCACCATGTTGGGATTTGCAATAAAGGTGAATGATATGACATTACAGTGGCAATCTAATATAAAGGAATGAACAAGGCAAGAGATTCCATTGCTCACAGCACAAACAACACGTATTTGGCCTCTTTCATTCGATAATTAAGTCTTAAAGGATGCTTCATCATCTAACTTTCTAAGGGTAACTACTCTGGACAAGTTGACCCAAAGTCGCTACATGGATGGAGAGAAAAAGTCAAGGTGTTGTTTTTTCTAAATAACGCAAATATTATCTTTCAAAGCTGTGAGTATGAGTCTGTGGTGATGAAAGGTATAATGGAATACGATTGTACTTCTCACCTCTTGTCGTTTCAAAGGAAGTTGTGATTGTGCATAAGCTTATACAATCAAATCATCTGCATGTACTGCTTGTGGTATGTTCACTAAAGGAGATTTGTCACTGACAGGAGACCGGAGTCATAATTCCCTAACGTATACTGGTCGATGTCTTTGTAGATAAATGTGTTCATCTTCCTAATCTTCTAAAGGTTTTATTCTGATAGCCTCAGTCTGGATCTCACAACCATGTTTTTCAAACGGAGAAGTTTCTATTTAACTTGAATATTTTTTTTAAAAAAAACACACTAAACACTACTTCCTTTTCTCATTCTCGTATACTTACAACATCTACTGTTTACTCACTTGGTTACACCTCTCGAAGTTTCTCAGCAGAGCCAACTTTTGATCTTCTCTAGCTGTTCGTTCTTGAATTTTTCTCAATTCTTCTGCTTTCAGCCATGGATTCTTCGAACAACTTCTATGAGGATGCTGTTCCTCTTGCTACTGAAAAACCAGAATATATAGCCAACAAACAATAGTTCCCGATTCCATTTCAAAACCCTCACCTGATGCAAAATCTCCAACTCCAAAGAAACCACCATTGTTAGCGATGAAGATCCTCTGCTGTTCCTACTGAGGACGACATTCCTCTGGCCAAACACGCCGTAGGTTGCGCACACCTGCCAAGAAGCTGCTCCGGGAGTCGAAGATGCTTCCTCGGCAAACCCAAAGCGCAAAGAGGGTGATTCTCCAGTAGTTCACCAGCGATCGTCGAAGAGGCTGAAGTCTGTGCCACGCGTCCTTTCGCATCCAAAGTTAAGGAGTTTCATCAAGAACGGACGCAAAACCAGGTCGTACTTTTCCACAAAACCCATTTTTAATCGTGCGATGCTTGAGTCCGACATTCTTCCTGGAAAATTGGTAGATTGTGATTGGTTAGGCAAGAACTCGCTGGAATCGTTAGTGGAGATTGTTAAATTTCAAGGTTGGGACAAATTATTTCATTCTGAAACCACCTACTACCCAGAGCTACTCTTTCCGTTTGTTCTAACTTAGAATTTGTTTCTCCATACGAGTTTAAGACTGAGGTTGCTGGAATCAAAATGATAATCTCTCCAGCATGGCTTGCTATGATTCTTGATGTACCTCTTGATGGTTTAGCTGAGTTCAATACTCAGAAAGTGGATGTCGCACCGCATTCTGACGTGGTGCAACACTTTGGCCTGACCCGTGCTAGTTCTAGACTGAAGCACTATCCACAGAGAGACCTAGGTGTGTTACCGAGATTGCTCCACTTGCTTACTTATCAAACATTATTCCCACGCTCTGACATGCGTGATAAGGTCACACCCGTGGATTTAGGATTGATGTGGTGCTTAGATAAAAAGATTCATCTCTCCTTGCCAAGAATCATCATATCTCACTTGCGGTCAATTGTGAATAGCTCCAAGCCTTCCATTCCTTACCCCTTCTGGCTTACAAAGGTTCTTCGTCACTTCAATCTTGTTAAAGATGACGCTTATTTCCTCACTGCTCAACCAACTAACTATCTAGCTGTTGCAACACTCTCCAAGATGGGCTTGGAATTGACATCGCAGGCTGGCAATTCAAACAAGCAGGTCAATAATAGGAGAAGACTGACCATGCAATTAGCTCCACCTCCTCTCTAGTCCAGTCAGTCCTCGACTCAATGGGGGCAATGGAAAAGTGCTTAATGGACCGGCTACAGATTCTGGAGGACAAACTCAATTTCATATGTCTGTCGAATAACTCCTCCTCTGAACAATCTGACAATTCTAGTGTTTTACGATGGATTGCATCCTACCCCTTCCCTACTTGTTCATTACAATATCTGATATCTTTTGTCTCTTTTTGATGTGGCAAAAGGGGGAAGTGTATTTGGAAGTCCTTGAAGTTTTTTTTAGACAAATGGGTTGATGCACAACCTGCTGGTGCATGTTTAGACTTGTGTTGAGCTTATGGCTAGTGTATGATGTTTTGGTTTTCGAACTGGATCTCTATTACTCTGTCTGTTAATACTCTGGTACAAGTGGGTTTATGATGCGAATCACATACGTAGAGATTATGTTCTGTTATTTGTCTCTTTATTCTTTTTCTTGCTGTCATATCACATTTAATGCGCATAAGGTTGTGAGTTTTACACTGAGTACAGGGCAAGCAGAAGAAGATGTGAGATTGAGGGGGAATGCCGACAGTTGATAGGATTTTCTTGCGAAGTTATGGCATTACAAGATTCAGGGGGAATTAATGCAAGGGGTTCAAGACTTCAACAGTTTGCCGCATCAAAAAGGGGGAAATTGTTGATGTAATGTTAATCGGCAAACTCAGCTTGAGACTGATGAGTGCGAAGAAGAAATAAAGAGATCCGCGTGCCAGTCCATAACCGAGGAAATAAACAAAGCGGAAAGAATATCTTAAACGGGATTTTATATATCTGTTAAAGATAAATAAAATCTATAACTTATGAGCTGTAATCAATGGTATCGGAATCTATATATGAGATTGTAACTCTAGGGTTACGAGCAAGTTTTGGGAAAAATAGAAAGAGGAAGAAAAACAAAAGAGAAAGCGCCACATAGGTCTGGAGAGGGAGATGTTTACATGAGTGAGGTCAGTTTCATACCGAAAACGTAATTAGTATTGAGAAGCATATTTTGAGTGTGAGGTGTTAAGAATGGATTGTACTCTTAACATGTTGAGAGCTTAGATCTCGTGTATAGGTGGTGTGGTGAACATACTACGTGCCAATTGTGTATCGAGTTCGATACGTGTTCTGAGTGATAATCTGAGTTTCAAAGTTCTTTTACTGTCATCGTATTTTGTCTGTTCTAGTCTCACACACAGTAGGTTTCTTTAACTACTCTACCTGCTTGTCAAATTAGAGTGTGGTTCTTAATTCTGGAATGTGTCAGTTATAGACTCATTTAAATAGGTATGGTCATGGGAATTCTCCGTAATGTCTACAACAAATGCCATACATCACTTTCCACGACACATTTGAACCACAACCTGACCTTTGTTATCTGTCATCTACATACTTTGCCCTTATAAAAATGTTTAGATTACCGTGCAAGTAGCACCTGACCTATTTGAATTTCAGATTGAATGATAGTTATGGAAAATTGTTGTAACACCCCATCTCGATCCAATCGTGGTTATCACAAACTTAACTCCATGTATACCAACTCTGCAGCGGATTCAAATACATTCCAGGACCTTGCCACGGTCTGATTGACAGAATATACCGAACATTAGTACATAACAACCTTAACCAAATACATATCCTTCTTACAATCCCCTCACATCCTATACATCTTACTAACTCAATCGCCATACGAGTGTACATGCACAACTTGTAGGCCACGCTCAACCCGTAACGCTTGTACCTCTTCTTACTCTCGCGACGGCCGCCTCCTGATGTTCACCTGTGTAGTAAAAACAGCCCCCAAAGGGGGTCAGCACGAATGCTGGTACGATCCTCTCATGGCCCCCAAGCTAATGTGGCTACGACGACTAATTGTCGATAGCATGGAGGTTGATTAGATGCACAACATAATAATAAGTGCAGTAACCAACAAACCAAATATGAACAATCAAAGTTCACACACAATGAACGACTTAGATGTGTTCCCTTAATTAGAGAGTTAATTATTTAACTCCTTGAGTTGTATTTCCTCTTAATCTCAGTCCATCCTTATCTCACCTCAATCTTAGTCTTATCTTAATCTTAGTAACAACCACCCTTTAAAAAGGAGTGGATGTAGCTTATCTTAGTCTTAATAATACAAACCATCCTTTAAAAAAGAATGGTTGCAACTTATCTTAACCTTACCTTAATCTTAATCTTAACTTATTCTCAGTATACAAACCGTTCCTGGAGGGGAATGGTTGTATCCTAAGTCCAAACCTGGGATTTAGGTGATCCCACCGCACCATCTTAATGCCACCTACCCTGGACGGGAGTCCAGCGTAGCTGAGCCGGCAACCGGCCCTAGGCTACAAGTCCGAAGACAAGTCCTTAAGTGGAGGACAGATCTGCTATAGATACCGACCCCCTTTCCTTAGCATGCATGACCGGAGTCAGTCCCGGGTTTCCTCACTCAAGTTCCAGTTAGTAGTAGTCTCAAGACCATGTTTGTTGGTTAACCTCTTTCGGTTTATATCAAACCCATATTAGGGAGTGTTCCTTAGTCTCACTCAATTCCTTACTAAACGTTGGTTAGTAAGTTCTCACGGTATGTTGTGTTAGTTTTCAAACATCACATAACAATACAATAAACATAATATTCCGGTTGCATGCTTTATCTTGTTTAGTGAACACACAAAAACAAATAGCACACAAGCCGAGGGACACCTCGTTAGCAAGCAGGTCACAAGAAGAACTTTACCGTTCACCGTTGGTCATTTGGTTGCTTACTCTCCTCTAGAGTCCAAATTCTCAAACCCTAAAACATTCATTCAATTTTAGGTTGTTAATTACTTTTCCAATAAAGCTAACTTACTTAACTCACTTAGTCACTAATGATCCCCATCTAACACCACTTAAGTTCTTATAAACTTAATCTTAAGTGAATCACTTCTCCTCATAACTTATACTTATTCACCCACTTAATTATCATTGATACCCACCAAACATGTCTTAAACAGCCTTATAACATCATTACATATCAATCCCCACCATTGGATATCATTTCCTATCCTTAAACAAAGTTTTTTGGTCAAAACAGCACCGCGTCCGAACTTGTGTCCGAGCTTACCAAGTTCGGACGCAAGTCGAGACTCAAAAGGGTGCAACCAGACGTGTGTCCGAACATGTGTCCGAACTTCCCTAAGTTCGGACATGGGTCGAGGAAAAATCAAAGGAAGAATTTCAGGTGTCCGAACATCTAAGTCCGGACGGTAGTTCGGACTCTAGCCGAGACTCAAAAATTCTAATCGCACAGGGCATGTCCCGAGCTTCCAAATTCGGACGGAAGTTCGGACATGCCAGAATATTCATCTTCTACACCCTTAAACACTTATCTCCTTTCTTGCAAAAATGCCCAACTCTTCCACAAGTGTCCCATTATGTCTTAATACCATATGGGCTCTTAAACTCACCTTAGAACATCCTTTAAAACCTCCTTAACCATTTTCTCAATCCTTACAAGAATTTATAACACTTGTTACTTATTTCATTATTTTTCCAACATGTAATTTTTGTCTAAAACTCTAACTATCCAAAGTGTTTCCTTCCCAATCAATATAACTCCTCCTTAACATCATTACATTCCATCTTTGCTTCGTTAAACCTTCCAAGGTCATCTTGCATGTCCATGCACAATTTCTCTTCTTTTCATTTGTTACTCATCACTCCTAAACTCTTGAGCTTACTTATACATTGCTTCCCATTACCTTAACACCTTGACATGGTTCTTCTTTTACCCTGACCATGTAACACCCTCCTTAGACATTTCCACCTCTTTTATGCATCTTATTCACCACCCTCATGATCATACTCTCTTTTACATTCCTAGTCATTTTCCTTGACATTTGACAACATTCTCCCACACCTTTCTCTTCCATCACCTAAGTCCACTCATTAACATCTAAACTAAACCTCATTAGTCCACTACTAGCATCATCACACTTACACAAACTATCCAAACTCCTCATTGTTTTATTCTCTAGTTCATACCTAAATCACCTTAAAGCATTATACACCTTTCCATCCAAATCTTTGCTCAAGTCTTAGCATTCCTCATCACATGATTTCGGTGGGTTTAATACACCCACCTAGCCTCTAATTCCTCCTAGACAACTCTAGGCCATTCTAAGCCTCAAGAACTCCTTAATTAACTCATTTCCACTCTAGTTCCTTCTAATGACTCCTAGTGAATCCTAGGTCATATCAGCTCACCACCACCACCTAAACACTTAGTTTTCTACTCAAATTTTGCCATAGCTCCTCTAGTATATTCTCATGCCCAAATGCATTGTTTTTCTCACACAATAATCTCACACACACCAAGTCCTTTCTCATCTTATTTTCTCACCCAAATCAACTCATTCACAACAAACTCAATATAGTGCAATAATCTTAAATTGCATAGCACTAAGGCTCTTAAATGACATGGTCATAGGCCCTTAAATGACTTAAACTTAAACACTGAATTTCCCACATATAAAAGCTCTCAACCTGCAAATACACCCATCAATCTCATAGTAGTTATAATGCTCTTAAAACTCATCTTAAACTTATATTACTAACTCATTCTCGTTGGCTCCTTAGTCACAAGTTCATAAGCTTGTTCAAATTGTTTTTCCTAGGTTATATAACCCATTGCATAATGTAAGCTCTAAGCCACATTGGTACTCATCTAAACTCATTCCTTGTACCTTAAACCACCATTAGGTAAAGAATTTACCTTGTTTTCTCAAGCTTATCTTAACTTCCTCCTTAGACCTCCTTCTTGCATGAATCTCGACCACCACTTAAATTTCCCTTGCCAATATTCTAATCAACATACATTGACTCACATGAGTGCTAAACCATACACTAACCTTAAGAAGTAAACCCTAGGTTACAAATGTGTTTTAAGGTATTAAATTGAATGTTTTACCTTAGATTCTCAAAACAAGCTTGGATATGAATCAAGAAGGACCTCCTCTAGCCCTTGGAGAATATAAAATAAGCTAGAACAAGGCATAAAAATGAAGCCCCATGAGTGTAATTTTCGGACATGTGAAGAAGTGATGGAAAGATGGTTTTTCTTACATATTCTTTACCTTAAGAGAATGGAGAACCAAATGGGTTCTTCAAACTTGATTTTCCTCCATCAATGGAGATTTCCCATGGCTCCAAAATGAAGTTTTTCCAATTTTGTAAGGATAGAAAGCTAGAGCTTGAGCTAACTAAGAGATATATGTGTTTAGTTTTTGATTTGGAGCTAAAATGAGCAAGTTATGGACAAAGCAAGGTGAGGCAACCATGGGGGCTGCTCCTACGTGAATGAAGGGAGGAAGAAGATGGTGAAACCGGTGGGAAGGAGAGAAATGAATTGAGAGAAGAAGAAAGGTAGCTTATAAGAGATATTTTGCTTTTAAAAGTAAATAGTAACTTCTTAGTTTTTCCTCTTCTTTATAACATTATTTGACTACTCATGGTGACTCATCCTCCCTTAGAAAACCGCCCCCCATTAATTAAGGCAAGTCATGGTCTTGTTTGACCAACTAATTAGACTTAAGTGATTAAAGACTAAACTAGTCACTATTTGGCACTATTCACAAATTAGTGCACATATTTCTGAAATTTTTGATTTCCCATTGATTTAGGCTTCCTAATGTGATACTAATTAGTACACATGTTGATTAAAGAGTAATGGTGGACATTTATCCACTCAAAACTCAATTCTAAGACAATTTCTCAAAAATGTGCTTTAAGACTTCTTAAAGCACATTTTATGTTTTAACTTGTTTTCAAGCCTGGTTTTCTTTTCTAATTGATTTAAAATGTCCATTAGCATATTACTAAAGTCTTATAATGGTATTTGGGTGCTAATCAAAGTCACTCCAAGCTTAGAGCACGTTTTTGCCCAAATTGCCCTTAAGGCACTTTTTGTGTTTTCCTTGGATTAAATTGTCTACCAATCTTTCTAAGGCATATTCTAGCCTTACTACATCATAATTGGATGTTTACTTAGCATACCTAGGTTTGGGGTATTTCAATCTACCCCCCTTAAAAGAACTTTGTCCCCAAAGTTCCCATGCATCTTATCTTATTGGAATACATGTCTTACCTCATTCCATAGATCACATGGATCATACTTATGTATACTTAAACTCATTGAATCCTTAAGTCCTCCATACTCTTATACTTAAATATCACACAACATGCTTAAGCATGTATAGCACTCAAAATTCTTTTTGTTTCTTTTGATGATTAAAACATTCACCTAATTTTCTTTCCAACGCATTCTCCCATGTCACCGGTCTGTAGACAATGGCTCATTCGTCCTCGTCACCATGGGCCAGAATACAAAACACGCTGCTCTCCCCATGTCACCGGTCCGAAGACAAAGGCTCGTGCGTCCTCGACTTCATGGGCGAGACTCAGTAAAAAGGTAATCCTTTTTACGAGGTCATGTGAGGAATAATTCCTCTAATTAAAAATACAATCAACTCTAATTTCGTTTTATACTAACGTCTCTATCCTTAGCGTGATTTAATTGTGACCACTGTTAGGGAGCTTCAGGAATCATCCAACCCTGATGTGATCAGCATCAGTGTAGAACTATCCTTCCGCCCCAATTTGTGTTCGGTTTCCCTTGATCCCTAGAAAATCAAGTTCCACCTCCCACGTCATTTTCAAACATCCAAATAATTCACTCATGCCCAATTTTCTATCTTTTTAATCTTTCTAATCGTAATCAATACATCTCCAAGGTGTGGACTCAGTCCATCTACATTCCCAATTCATCTCTTAGTAATTACCTCAAGACTTAAATTCCTACTAAGTTCTATATCAGTCTCATACCAACTTCCACCGACTCATACCACATAGCATTATTATTCTCTTCCTCATATTCATATCAAATAATATGTCATAGTATTATCTTATTCTTATCTCACACATAGTCTCATATCGACTCATACCTCATATATTCCTTATTCCTTAAGTCTCCTTAATCCTCCTCCTTAATTTTCATAACTTGTACTCACACCGGAGTTAACAAGATAGGTACTTAATGTGTATGGTATTCACATCTTCTGTGTGCAATAACCATGATTTATCTCAAAATGTTTATGTAAAACATATTCTCAAATTATTTTGTGCTATGCACACCGTAGTTTATGTACTCAATACACAAACATACGCTAAGAGGTTTTCGCTCTACCCCCCTTAAAATGGATTACGCCCACGTAATCAACATTATATCATCTTTGAACATAAGTTCAAGATGTCTAATTCTCACTAAGCATTCTAGCTTCCATGTCATCTATCTTACTTATAAGTCGATCAGAAATGACTTAGTCTCTGTATCGATGATTCTTAACGGTACTTATACCGTTTCCTTAATTTAGTTTGGTCTAATCTCAAAGGTAGTGGTCTGCTAGCTTCCGCCGCGCGACTCTGATAATCTTAGGCTTAACTGCCTTTCTAATCGTTCATAGTATTGTATATCCTTCTGCCTCCTTACAGTTTAGGAATATTGGTCTCTTAATGGACACGTGTTATCTTTATATATACACGGCCTTAATGAGTTGTAACTCGTCTATCCATTCTCCTTGAAGATCTTATGCTCATACTCTTAGTATTTTGTCGAATGTCTAAATTGTTCTCCCCAACTGACCTTTGGTCTGAGGATGACCCTTAATCTGAAACTACTGTTTAGTGCATATTGCGCTTTACTGTCTTATCCTTAACACATTAAGACATGTCCAATGTCTGTGCTTAACAATCCGTGCTCTTCGCACTTCCTAGTTCTTAATTATTTGTTCCCTAATCCTTTGTGTTGTTGGTTCAATCTAAATTCTTCTCTTCGACTGTTGTGGTAGTGGCTGCTCTTGACTGATCTTGGGTCGTTGTCCGTGGTATGGAGTCGACTACTTCCCGTGTTCCTTACACCACTCGTCTACATGCATGGGGTACCTTACTGGTACATTACTACTTACCCAATTAACTCATAAATGAGCGTGTCAGGCCTGCAAGCCCCCTGTGGGGTGCAGTCGTCCCACGTCTCGTTTTAGTAAACTCATAGTGTCCGTCACACGTTTAGCTATTGCTAATTATGAAGCATTCTGTTGTCGATCTCCTCTTTCATCATTCCATAATAACATTTATTGTTCTTCTTGAAGTTAATCAAGGAAAATCCATTTACTGCGTTCTTGGGTATGGTATGCTCTAGCTCCTTTCTGTATTCCGTATTGACTCAATTTCTTAATAGCTTAGGTCTCTTTCCATAGAGCCTCTTATCTTCTTTCTCATATTTATTCTACTAGGAATGCACTTCCAGTTCCTTAAGGAATGGGTAGTGTGCTTCCTGTGTAATCTTACCAAACCAGGTCCAGACTACTGGCATCAATGCACAGTTCGTCTACCATCTTATTTCCTTACTTATGCTGGTCTTAGTTCATAAATCTAATTGCCTCAGTGTCAATATTTGACCGCTCACACATAATGGTCGCTTTACCGTGCACCATGGCTTAATCCCCTTATATAAATATTATACTCACGACCACTGCTACCGTGGTAGTTGGCCTCTAACATGTTGCCCATTGATGGCGCAACTACTTACTCATTTACTCTAACATCTTATCTTATATATTCAATTCCTTCCTGGTGTAAACACGCTAGGGTTTCTTTAATTCCGGTGTTTGGCAGTTGCCGTATCGTGTTGTAAAATGGTTGACTCTTAATATGAAGATGTTCTGCTTCAATCTCAGATTCGTAAGTAGGCTAATTTCTCTCGCATTCTTTCATCCTTACGATGTTGTTTACCATGTAATTTAACCGGCTCCTGAAGAAGTCATCCGCTGAGTCACAAGCTCTTCTGAGCATTGGTCACTTGACGTGCCATAATGTGCACTCACAATGTCTATCTCTGACAATTACTAATTCTTACATCCTGGGTGTTGGATATGGGGTCTATCTCTGCAACCTTCCTTATTACTCAAGTGTATCTAATATGTTCCAAGGTAATCCCAAGTTTACAGTTTCCATTCTCTAACAAAAGCGTATTGCATCTCTAATAAGTGAAAGCCCTTTTGAGGGGTTCATTCCCACTCATGGCCTCACAACAAGGAGAGGTATCCCCACCCTAAAAGGCATGGTTCGTTCTCCGCCCCTGTTCTTAGCATTATCTCAATATTCTCTTTGGTACCCTTTCTTGGTAATGTTCTTCCCAATCTAAGTTATAGGTTTGGTAACCGTTCATATCTACGAATTGTAGTTCCTTCGTGGCTTAAATAAGCTCTCTTACAACTTACTGCGCCTCGGGCTCTGATGTGGTTAACATCCTTGGCTTGTAGGCTCTTAGTGCTTAGTGTCTCAGTTCATTACTTGTACTCTTACTCATCCGTAGGGTATTCTCATAAGTTTCTGGTCTTTTGAACACTATCCACCGTTAGATTACATAATAAATGTAGTATTGGGTTCATGGTAAGTTGCTGCGTCCTGCTTCCCGCTATGGAAGTTTATTCAGGCGTTCTGAGGTTACTTAGTGTCTTTGACAATACTGTCGTTTTATTAGACTTATGTCATTTAGTAATTAAGGTTAAGTTGGTATTAGGCTTTTGCCTTATGGTGTTCAAGTTGGATATCATCCTGTCATCTTATACCTCCATCTCAGCGCTTCGTTCAACTTCCGTTGACTACGCCACCCGTTGATGATCAATCATACTTGGGTGTTAATGAGTTAGACAAACAGTATTAGCTGTCATTCATCAGTTATTTGGCTTGACTATGCCCGCTCTGTGTGGGTAATCTTCTGAGCTTCCCTCTGTCGGGATTGTATATCTTTAATCCTTAGTGAGTTATAGCTTATGTTCATTTCTTTTACCCTTGTTTTCTTGGTTTTCCAACATCTTCATTGAAGAATGCTTATTGCTGGTATTCTTAGTGATCAATCTGGGAGTCTTATCCCATCCTTGTTGGAAGTCATTTAGTCGACTACCTTTATTGTATCTCTTGATACATTCCATGAATGTTGTTACTTACGTACTGTCGGTTGTTGTTGTAGTGGGTTATACCGTTGCTAATATTTATATGGTTTAATACTTTGTCCAAGTTCCGCTCCCGGCTGACTGGTGTGTCACCTCATCTCATCATGGTCAGGCCGTCGGGCCTTTCCAAGGTCTTATTTTTCTGTTCAAATGGATTTACAATCTGGTATTATATGTGTTACAACTGTAGCGTTCTCCTATCTTGCCATGATGGCTTTCCGTGTAGCTTAACCGTGGTAGCACTTGCTATGGCAAGTGCGCCATGCAGGATGGGCTATTGGTGCAAGGTACATTGGAAGTGATACTTCCTTCTAATTCCCATGTAATTGGTAGTCCTCGGGACTCCTTCGATGATCTCTTATTTTGGATAACTGGCCATCCGACAGTTTCCTTGTTGTTTGACAGTACTGTCATTTATCAGGGTGTTCCTCTTTCTGAGGGAACCCCTTAATATTTTCTTATGTCTTAATCCTCGCTCCTGTCTCCACACATTTTGTTGTGGTTACTAAGTAATGATTCTCCTTTAGGCACTACATCGTAGTCCTATTTCGGTATACAATTGTATGAGTTTCTACCGTCGTCCGCATTATGTCAGCCAGGTCTTGTAACCTTCCTCATTGTATGGGGTTTAGAGTTCCCGTTTCTAACTGGACTTTCCAGTAATCTTATCCCTTACGCTTTGTATTATCCCACTGTTATGCTCACTCGGACCGCTGTTTGGTACTCATGTCGCTTATCTTTTCTTATCCGTTGCACTCGTAGTGCTTTTCTTATCATTAGTTGTGGGTGTAACTCGACTGCGTAGCATGTCGACCCATGTTGCCGGTAATTACCGTTCCCTTACTGGTAGAATTCCCTTGATAGCGCCTGTTTCACCGCTGCGCCTCAGTTAAACGTTCAAGTTCTCATAAACTGTTGCTCAACAAGATGTTTCTCGTTTTGCTTACTGTTAACTAACTGCCAGATCGGTTTTTTTTTCCGAGTAGGAGAAGGCTTTCTTCTCTATGGCGTTTGTTCCATGTATTCAGGGTTAGGGACGTGGAAGGCGGGTCTAGGTACTATGGATATCCGGTAAACACCGGGAAGTCCTGACTAACGCACCTCTCACTCTACCTCTTAACCCTTAACCCATAACTCAATCTCAACCTCAATATTCTCCTAAGTTCGGTATTTCTTGTCTTCAGAGCGTAACTACGCTCTGATACCACTTTTTGTAACACCCCATCTCAATCCAATCGTGGTTATCACAAACTTAACTCCATGTATACCAACTCTGCAGCGGATTCAAATACATTCCACGACCTTGCCACGGTCTGATTGACAGAATATACCGAACATTAGTACATAACAACCTTAACCAAATACATATCCTTCTTACAATCCCCTCACATCCTATACATCTTACTAACTCAATCGCCATACGAGTGTACATGCACAACTCGTAGGCCACGCTCAACCCGTAACACTTGTACCTCTTCTTACTCTCGCGACGGCCGCCTCCTGATGTTCACCTGTGTAGTAAAAACAGCCCCCAAAGGGGGTCAGTACGAATGCTGGTACGATTCTCTCATGGCCCCCAAGCTAACGTGGCTACGACGACTAATTGTCGATAGCATGGAGGTTGATTAGAAGCACAACATAATAATAAGTGCAGTAAACAACAAACCAAATATGAACAATCAAAGTTCACACACAATGAACGACTTAGATGCGTTCCCTTAATTAGAGAGTTAATTATTTAACTCCTTGAGTTGTATTTCCTCTTAATCTCAGTCCATCCTTATCTCACCTCAATCTTAGTCTTATCTTAATCTTAGTAACAACCACCCTTTAAAAAGGAGTGGATGTAGCTTATCTTAGTCTTAATAATACAAACCATCCTTTAAAAAGGAATGGTTGCAACTTATCTTAACCTTACCTTAATCTTAATCTTAACTTATTCTCACTATACAAACCGTTCCTGGAGGGGAATGGTTGTATCCTAAGTCCAAACCTGGGATTTAGGTGATCCCACCGCACCATCTTAATGCCACCTACCCTTGACGGGAGTCCAGCGTAGCTGAGCCGGCAACCGGCCCTAGGGTACAAGTCCGAAGACAAGTCCTTAAGCGGAGGACGGATCTGCTATAGATACCGACCCCCTTTCCTTAGCATGCATGACCGGAGTCAGTCCCGGGTTTCCTCACTCAAGTTCCAGTTAGTAGTAGTCTCAAGACCATGTTTGTTGGTTAACCTCTTTCGGTTTATATCAAACCCATATTAGGGAGTGTTCCTTAGTCTCACTCAATTCCTTACTAAACGTTGGTTAGTAAGTTCTCACGGTATGTGTGTGTGTTTTCAAACATCACACAACAATACAATAAACATAATATTCCGGTTGCATGCTTTATCTTGTTTAGTGAACACACAAAAACAAAAATAGCACACAAGCCGAGGGGACACCTCGTTAGCAAGCAGGTCAGGTACAAGAAGAACTGTACCGTCACACGTTGGCCGTTGTTGGTCGCGGCGTTTCTTACTCTCCTCTGGAGTCCAAATTCTCAAACCCTAAAACATTCATATCAATTTTAGGTTGTTAATTACTTTTTCCAATATAGCTACTTACTTAACTCACTTAGTCCTAATGATCCCCATCTAACACCACTTAAGTTCTTATAAACTTAATCTTAAGTGAATCACTTCTCCTCATAACTTTATACTTATTCAACCCACTAATTATCATTGATACCCAACACATGTCTTAAACAGCTATAACATCATTACATATCAATCCCCCACCATTGGATATCATTTCCTATCCTTAAACAAAGTTTTTGGTCAAAACGCACCGCGTCCGAACTTGGGTCCGAGCTGACTTCCAAGTTCGGACGCAAGTCGAGACTCAAAAGGGTGCAACCAGACGTGTGTCCGAACATGTGTCCTAACTTCCCTAAGTTCGGACACTGGGTCGAGGAAAAATCAAAGGAAGCAATTTCAGGTGTCCGAACATCTAAGTCCGGACGGTTAGTTCAGACTCTGAGCCGAGACTCAAAAATTCTAATCGCAACAGGGCATGTCCGGAGCTTCCAATTCGGACGGAAGTTCGGACAGGCCAGAATATTCATCTTCTACACCCTTAAACACTTATCTCCTTTCTTGCAAAAATGCCCAACTCTTCCACAAGTGCCCCATTATGTCTTAATACCATATGGGCTCTTAAACTCACCTTAGAACATCCTTTAAACCTCCTTAACCATTTGCTCAATCCTTAGCAAATTCTAACACTTGTTACTTATTTCATTATTTTTCCAACATGTAATTTTTGTCTAAAACTCTAACTATCCAAAGTGTTTCCTTCCCAATCAATATAACTCCTCCTTAACATCATTACATTCCATCTTTGCTTCGTTAAACCTTCCAAGGTCATCTTGCATGTCCATGCACAATTTCTCTTCTTTTCATTTGTTACTCATCACTCCTAAACTCTTGAGCTTACTTATACATTGCTTCCCATTACCTTAACACCTTGACATGGTTCTTCATTTACCCTGACCATGTAACACCCTCCTTAGACATTTCCACCTCTTTTATGCATCTTATTCACCACCCTCATGATCATACTCTCTTTTACATTCCTAGTCATTTTCCTTGACATTTGACAACATTCTCCCACACTTTCTCTTCCATCACCTAAGTCCACTCATTAACATCTAAACTAAACCTCATTAGTCCACTACTAGCATCATCACACTTACACAAACTATCCAAACTCCTCATTGTTTTATTCTCTAGTTCATACCTAAATCACCTTAAAGCATTATACACCTTTCCATCCAAATCTTTGCTCAAGTCTTAGCATTCCTCATCACATGATTTCGGTGGGTTTAATACACCCACCTAGCCTCTAATTCCTCCTAGACAACTCTAGGCCATTCTAAGCCTCAAGAACTCCTTAATTAACTCATTTCCACTCTAGTTCCTTCTAATGACTCCTAGTGAATCCTAGGTCATATCAGCTCACCACCACCACCTAAACACTTAGTTTTCTACTCAAATTTTGCCATAGCTCCTCTAGTATATTCTCATGCCCAAATGCATTGTTTTTCTCACACAATAATCTCACACACACCAAGTCCTTTCTCATCTTATTTTCTCACCCAAATCAACTCATTCACAACAAACTCAATATAGTGCAATAATCTTAAATTGCATAGCACTAAGGCTCTTAAATGACATGGCTCATAGGCCCTTAAATGACTTAAACTTAAACACTGAATTTCCCACATATAAAAGCTCTCAACCTGCAAATACACCCATCAATCTCATAGTAGTTATAATGCTCTTAAAACTCATCTTAAACTTATATTACTAACTCATTCTCGTTGGCTCCTTAGTCACAAGTTCATAAGCTTGTTCAAATTGTTTTTCCTAGGTTATATAACCCATTGCATAATGTAAGCTCTAAGCCACATTGGTACTCATCTAAACTCATTCCTTAAACCTTAAACCACCATTAGGTAAATAATTTACCTTGTTTTCTCAAGCTTATCTTAACTTCCTCCTTAGACCTCCTTCTTGCATGAATCTCGGCCACCACTTAAATTTCCCTTGCCAATATTCTAATAAACATACATTGACTCACATGAGTGCTAAACCATACACTAACCTTAAGAAGTAAACCCTAGGTTACAAATGTGTTTTAAGTTATTAAATTGAATGCTTTACCTTGGATTCTCAAAACAAGCTTGGATATGATTCAAGAAGGACCTCCTCTAGCCCTTGGAGAATATAAAATAAGCTAGAACAAGGCATAAAAATGAAGCCCCATGAGTGTAATTTTCGGACATGTGAAAAAGTGATGGAAAGATGGTTTTTTTACATATTCTTTACCTTAAGAGAATGGAGAACCAAATGGGTTCTTCAAACTTGATTTTCCTCCATCAATGGAGATTTCCCATGGCTCCAAAATGAAGCTTTTCCAATTTTGTAAAGATAGAAAGCTAGAGCTTGAGCTAACTAAGAGATATATGTGTTTAGTTTTTGATTTGGAGCTAAAATGAGCAAGTTATGGACAAAGCAAGGTGAGGCAACCATGGGGGCTGCTCCTACGTGAATGAAGGAGGAAGAAGATGGTGAAACCGGTGGGAAGGAGAGAAATGAAGAGAGAGAAGAAGAAAGGTAGCTTATAAGAGATATTTTGCTTTTAAAAGCAAATAGTAACTTCTTACTTTTTCCTCTTCTTTATAACATTATTTGACTACTCATGGTGACTCATCCTCCCTTAGAAAACCGGCCCCCCATTAATTAAGGCAAGTCATGGTCTTGTTTGACCAACTAATTAGACTTAAGTGATTAAAGACTAAACTAGTCACTATTTGGCAATATTCACAAATTAGTGCACATATTTCTGAAATTTTTGATTTCCCATTGATTTAGGCTTCCTAATGTGATACTAATTAGTACAAATGTTGATTAAAGAGTAATGGTGGACATTTAGCCACTCAAAACTCAATTATAAGACAATTTCTCAAAAATGTGCTTTAAGACTTCTTAAAGCACATTTTGCATTTTAACTTGTTTTCAAGCCTGGTTTTTTTTTGCTAATTGATTTAAAATTTCCATTAGCATATTAATAAAGTCTTATAATGGTATTTGGGTGCTAATCAAAGTCACTCCAAGCTTAGAGCACGTTTTTGCCTAAATTGCCCTCAAGGCACTTTTTGTGTTTTCCTTGGTTTAAATTGTCTACCAATCTTTCTAAGGCATATTCTAGCCTTACTACATCATAATTTTATGTTTACTTAGCATACCTAGGTTTGGGGTATTTCAATTGTGATAATTCTACTGGTATATAAAGTTTTCTTAACAACTTTCTAGTTCTTCATCAAAACGGTGAGACTATTGATGTAACTGAATTATCTTGACTGAACTTGGGGTCTTCAGAATAAATACATAAAAAAGGAAATGACAAGGTACTTCTCTGCCCTGGTATTCTTTCAACAAATCAGGCCTCGTTCATTCAACTATTAAGTCTTTAAGGGTGCTTCATCACCTAACTTCCTATAGGTATCTACTCTGGGCAAGTTGACCCAATGTTGTTACTAGTGTGAAGAGAAACGTCTGTGTTGCAAGAATGACTCAGTTGTGTTACAATATCATTATCTATATGGTCAAAAGCTCTTGAAAGTTGATATATGAATGATAAGTGTGAAACATATAGACTTTTAGGGTTTAATTACCTTATAATTTACAACACTTTAGGCACTTTTTCCCACTTGCTATGCGCATTTTCTTAGATTTATGTTTTGATATGAACTGAAACATTTTATGTATAAAATGCAGAAATAGGTCTTGGAATCACATAGTTCATTTCACAAGCTTCACAACACAACAAACGTGGATCAAATCGGAGCTCAAACGAAGAATCTGGAGCCTATCGAAGTTTGCAAAGAAAGTAGAAAAAAATACACACGCCCGACCCTATAAGTCCGGACGCAAATCCAGACGATTAACACATGTCCGACCGTATAGGTCCGGACGCAAGTCCGGACGCATGTCGACGAAGCATTTTACGCGGTGGAAATGACCCGTCCGACCCTATAGGGTCGGACATAAGTCCGGACAGGTCAAATGAGCCAGCAAATTGGACGCGTACGGAAGCGTTCTTTATCTCTTCACACGTTAACCCTTCACCAACCCCATCATATTTCCCTATAAATATACCTACACCCCTACTCATTCCATACTACATTTCACACCATTATTCTCTCCATTTCTACACTCCATAAAATCACACCAAATCCCTCAATAAATTCCTTCATCATAATCATTCCATTTTCATTCACAAAAACCACTACGTTGTTATTCTGTCCAACCTCTAACCAACATATTACCAGTTAATATGTCAGGCTAAAGAAGATATACTCTGGGTGAAGGTTAAGTTATAGTTTGTTTAATTATGTAATTATGTTTTTACCGGTTTAATTAAATACAGTTTGTTACGATTAAAGCTTATCTCTCGCCTTTTTAATAAATTTCATGAATTTATTAAAATGCTTTACTAAATCTATTTTGATCAGATCCGTGATAAATAGACAGGTTAATTAAGCCGTAAATTTGTAGAAAGCTTATTATGATTTAATAAGTTAGTATTTTCAGACACAAATATAATTTCTCATACTTAATTCGTTTACATGTGTTTTGCTCGAATCTAGATTAGACCGAGCATGTTCTGGTAAACGAGTTCTTTTGAGTCTATGATTTAGTCCTTAAGATAATAACAGGAATTTTGCCAAACTATCACAATAAAACCGGTAGACATAGCATAAAAGAGCAGACTATATAAACCTGAACCCAGAGTCCCGCTTAATTTATCTTTCACTCAGTTGATTTTATCTACTTTTTAATTTATAAAAACAAGTCAATTAATCCTTCCTTTTTGTGACACCGCTTAGGAATTAGATAATTCCCCTTTAGTCCCACGGTTCGATATCCGGTCGCTTCCACTGTGCTATACTACTGCGACCGGGATTTTATTTGCAGCCCGTATGGTATTTTGAGTTTTTAATTTCTTTTTTCATTTGTTTTAACTACGTCAGTTCCAACCACTCACATTATACTGTCTGCAAAATGGCGCCGTTGCCGGGGACTTGATTTATTCTAGTCCCTAAGCCCAGATAATTCACCTGTTATATTATAATATTTTGTTTCTATAATATTCGGTTTTCTTTATTCTGTTAATATTTTGTTTAAATATTCTGTTTGCTCACTAGTACAAAAATGGTCTATTTCTACGCCCCTATTTCTGAAAATGTTCAGGAACCTATTTCGGCGGTTCTTACATTAGAACCGCCGAAATAGGTCCGTTTTATTTTTTAAAAAAAATTAAAAAACACCTATTTCGGCGGTTCTAATGTAAGAACCGCCGAAATAGGTCCGTTTTTTTTTAAAAAATATCGACCACCTATTTCGGCGGTTTCTAACTTACAACCGCCGAAATAGGGCTTTTATTAACACCCCTTACCCAAACCCTCGCATTTCACCCGACGCTTCATTCTCTCCCTCGAGCTGCTGCTGTGTGCGACTGAAGAGGCGAGCCACCAGCGAATCCAGTCTTCCTCCTGCGTCCGCCGTCCTCGACGCCGTCCTCGCCGCCGTTTGTCGGCGCCGTCCAGCTTCATCCGGTGGTAACAGCAACAGCAGCAGCATCTAGTCGAACAGAGGGAGAAGAACAAGGTATAATTTCGATTTTGACCTACATTTATGGATTTATTGTGATTGTTGCTTAAATTGTGGTTGAATGTGAATGTGGATATGATTGTATTAGTGGAGTGTATGAAATTTGTGTATATATGTAGTATTGTAGAAGTGAGATTATATGTGCACACAAGGTGCTCGACAAAATGTTTGAGTGAATAATTGTGGTTTTTTTGCTCATTTTGTGTGGTTGTGCCTTTGTTTTTGATTTTGATTTTGATTTTTCATTAATATTCTTTTATTCTTGTTTTATTTCTACTTTGTGTAATTATACATCAAATTTGATTAGTGAGGATTACACTTGCTTTCATTTTAGACTTTTAGTATTTGTTCGGATTGTTTTGTTTTTCATTTTTGATTTTGCGTTTTGCTTTTCGTTTTTAATTGCTTGAATATGAGGAACTAACATTGCTTTGAGTATTAGTGGTGTTATTGTATAATGAGGAAGAGATTGAGTTGTTTTAGTGTTAATAAAATGATGATTAAAGGGCTTGGAAGCCAAGGGGAAATAGATGAGTTTGTGCAGAACTTTAATGTATGTTAGTGCTTAAGGTTGTTGGGGATATTAGAAATGAGTTGGTGAGCTGAAATTGTGTGTGGGCAATTCTAAAATTATAGGGGAAACTCTGTCAAAATTGTCCTAGAAATTAGATGACTTAAAGTGTTTGAGTTGAGGAAAAAAGAACCTAGAGTAACTAGGTGTTGTAGAGGTAAACTTGAATGGTTAACCACCTTGGTTTTGGTTTATAAGAGAATTGGGTAATTGAGTAGAACCTTGGGTGAAGATAAGGCAAGTGTGTGCTAGATGACACTTGTTCGAAGGAACATGGAGTGGTAGGAATGAGAACAAAATCTGTAACAAGGAGAACTTAGAAAACTAGAGCAAGTGTTGAAAATTATTTTGTTTATTTTGTCATCACTTGAATTGGTTTAGTATTAGGTTTACATAATTCTTTTTTTTTAGGTTTCAAATTTAATTATGTAGGTTAATAGTATGTAGTTCGTTTATCTTTTCTCTTAATTCAATTAGGATATATTTACATGCTAAGTTTTAATTTGCTTTCTTTTTTAAAATTTTGTTACGTGTTTTTTTCATTACTCTATTTTATTCTTGTTTTAATTTTACTTTGTTTAATTATACGTCAAATTTGATTAGTTAGGATTATGCTTGCTTTCGTTTTAGACTTTTAGTATTTATTCTGTTTTTTTGCTTTTTGTTTTTGATTTTGCGGTTTGCTTTGTTTATTTTATTTATTTTGTCATTACTTGAATTGGTTTAGTATTAAGGTACATAATTCTTTTTTTAGCATTCAAATTTAATTCTGTAGGTTTAATAGTATGTACTTCATTTATCTTTTCTCTTAGTTCAATTAGGATATATTTACTTGACAAGTTTTAATAATTTTTTTCAATTTTATTTGCGTTTTATATTTTCTCGAGTGGATTAATTAATTTTATAGTTTTATATTTGTGTTTTATTTTTGTTTTTTTACTCATTTTGTGTGGTTATGTCTTTGTAGGGGGAAATCACTAAATGGGCTCACCAGATTGAAGTCGTACGGGGATGAATACACTTCATTTGTGAACCCGTAATATACTCAACTTACATCTTCATCTTTTTAGCTTATTATATATATTTTTGCAATCCTAATTATGAACAATTAACATACATAAACTAATGAGTTTCTATTCTATCTATAGAGAAGTGCTTAAGATTTCCCCATTCATTGCACGGTATATTGAAAGCGGAGTGGAAGAACCGGTAATATAATCTAACTTATCTTTTTGTCTTTTATACTTTGAATGAAATACCCCTATTAATTAAAACACCTGAAATCACGAATATGTGTGGTGTGTTTAACTAACGGGTCACATTGATGTATAATCGTGTTACTACTTATACCCTAAGATACTAAGGGACACACACATCCGTGAATGTGATAGCAAGTTACATTGTAAAATAAGCATGGGTGCTCTCCGGGTTCGGCGTCAATAAATACAATTGAGTAAATTAAATTAGTCCATGTTAGGACCTTGTACACGAAACAGGTGCGGTGCATTACGCAACCTGAAATGTATGATGTACTCGATGACATATAACATTGTACTAAATAACATATGTACGAGGATATAATATACGTTCTACATAATTGAATACAAACATGTACAAGTGACATTATATCACAAGACTTGCACTCACCGATTTATATTACAGGATATAGATAACAAATTAACGAACTACTTAGTCCCATTACAAGTTAGCGATAAAGGCATACTCCACCCATGCCCATTGTGTCCGAATAATCCTCATCTTGTGACTCCACTAACCCATATTTAGTTACCCACTTAGTAAGCAATTACCCACTCAGCCATGCCACGATCGACTTAGAATACCAACACCCTCTGTAGCTCTTCCATCTCCCCCATGCAAATACCTTCTCGGCCTTTCCAAACCTTTGTCCCCTTTCCTTCTCGTGGTTATGAGTCCGATTCTAAACCCACGCAACCTTGCACTTCCTCCCAGTTGCTTCCTAGTGCGCGCAAGTCCAGAGGAGGAATTTGAACCTCCCTCAACTGCTGACTCATGCCGGAGAGGGACCATCCACACCCCTAAGCTCTGACGTTTGAACTCAACTTCGTTAATCCTCCCTTGCATGCCCGAATTCTGTTCAAGTTACCGGGCGTGAAAATCTAAAATAGCGCAAAGAATCTCTGGGAAACCGGTGCGCAGAATCCTCTCCCAAACTCTTGAAGGTAGGCGTAAGTAACCGTTACTTAATCTTCCTTTCATTCTCCATCTTCTTTTGTCCGAGACTCTGGAATGTAACTCTCGTTTCCTCCTTCTCATCACACACGCAATCGCCTGAGAATGATTCCTTGAAGAGGGCCGGAAGTTCCACAAGGAACCCACTCCATTCTTTCGCAATTATGGCGTAAGGTAAATGCTCCAGGCTTACTGTAGACACCAAAAATTCTCACCCCATAAATAAAAATTCAGACAAATAAATAAATTAAGAAGGTCGTCGCCTTTCTTTTCAAAACTTATTCATGTGCATATCAAAACAAAACTGTCATTTTATGACAAATTTTCTAAGTCAATTTTCAAAACATCCGTTTCGAATCTGTCCCTTTTTGTTACTTTCTTATTCTATCAATTTATTTTTGAATTAGTTCATGTATTCGGTTCTGTAATATTCACATATTCATTTGTTATTCGTTTTTATTCTGGTTTATACTATTTTGTTATTTGTTTATTTTATCTCATTCATACTTTTACTTGTATTTTGTTTATTAGTACTTGTTATTTTTGTCTATACCATGATTATTTTTAGAATCATTTTCATCATTTTATGTACATTTCTACTATTATTATTTCATACTTGTATTTTTTCGTTTTGTCGCTAATTCGATTAAACTCTCCCTCATCTCATCTTATTTTGTTACTTCCTTTTTCTATCTTATTTATTGCTATTCGTACATATCTAATTTGATTTCCATTTTACGGCATTCACTTGCGCTTTACTCCCATCGTACTAATACTATTTCATTATTTCATGTACGTGTTATCATGTTATTTAATTCGTTTACACATTGTTATGTTTTGAACTTTATTATTTATATTCTATAGTTCCATGCCTTTCTAGGAAGAAAACAATTCATTTGGTTAGATAAAACCGTTTCTTCTTACTGCATGTTTATATTTATTAAAACTCTAGCATTTTTTTAGAGTCATTCAGTTCGAATTAGAACTCTAATAATTTTTCTTGCATTTGTATATTGAACTGTAAATTAGCATGATTGGTTAGTGCAAGCACCGAGGAAGTAGTTGTTCCTGAGTTTGAATCGTGACTGAAGCTTGGGGGAGTTTTATTATTTTCATCTAGCTCGCTCTGGCGCTTAATTTTTAATTCTGGTGTCTATATATTGAATCTTGTCATAGTGCAGTTGGTTAGTGTCCATGGGAGGGAGGGAATTAACCTGGGTGCGATACCCACCATGGACAAAATCCTGTTTTTATTTTTTTCGTTGCCCATCTGTTGATCCGGTCAAACCCGACCCAGACTAAACATCTGTCCTTAAAACCCTAGTTTTTGTTATAAAAGAACAAGACATAAACCTTAAAATGAGGTGAACAGTAGCAGACCTCTCCTTCATCGACGGCGACCATCCCATCCCTTTCCTCACTCCCTTCTTCGATTCGTAAACCCAGAGAACCAAAAAAAAAGACCCAGACTATCTTCTACCTCAGTTCTCCAGACCTAAAAATGGAAGCTCTGCCTCATGATAACCATCTCCTACCTCTCTCATGGTTGATCTACTCGCTCACCTCCATCCTCACATTTCTCTCTGTTCAATCTTGAGAAAACGAAAACCCTAAACCTTCGCCATCAATCACCGATTTCATAGCCGTTCCATTCCCACTCGCATCCTTTCGACTGCTTCCTTATGCATCCCTCAAAAATTGAAAACCCAAAAAATGAAACCCACATATGAGCTTTCCACCATGGACAAAATCCTGTTTTTATTTTTTTCGTTGCCCATCTGTTGATCCGGTCAAACCCGACCCAGACTAAACATCTGTCCTTAAAACCCTAGTTTTTGTTATAAAAGAACAAGACATAAACCTTAAATGAGGTGACATAGCAGACCTCTCCTTCATCGACGCGACCATCCCATCCCTTTCCTCACTCTCTTCTTCGATTCGTAAACCCAGAGAACCAAAAAAAAAGACCCAGACCATCTTCTACCTCAGTTCTCCAGACCTAAAAATGGAAGCTCTGCCTCATGATAGCCATCTCCTACCTCTCTCATGGTTGATCTACTCGCTCACCTCCATCCTCACATTTCTCTCTGTTCAATCTTGAGAAAACGAAAACCCTAAACCTTCGCCATCGATCACCGATTTCATAGCCGTTCCATTCCCACTCGCATCCTTTCGACTGCTTCCTTATGCATCCCTCAAAAATTGAAAACCCAAAAAATGAAACCCACATATGAGCTTTCCTCCCATGGAGAATCACTAGCAACCCCACCCAATTTTGTTCTCGATTTTGCTCTCCGAAACTGACAGACCTATCCATTTCATCCTTCTTCTATCTTGAAGCTGACGCTCCCCTTCGCTCTCAATCCACAACAAGCATCCAACCTCCTCTGTCAATCAGTCACAGACCTACAAATCGAAGCCTAGAACTAACCGGACAGAATCCCAGATTTGCTCCATCGGCAATCAATCCCTTATCTCTCTGTGACTTTCATCCCCTACAATCTCCTCTCTGACGTCAAAATCGATCAGCGGTGCCGACCACTCCCTGTGGTTTCATTACAAAACACGGCGGAACGAATTTCCTTTGTGTGATTTGAGTCGTACAACACACTCGCTTTAAGCGTTTGTCAAACTCCTTTGGTTTGTTTCGATCTGAATTAGAGGGTACCATTTTGTATGTTCTATATTGTTGCTTTAGCTTTACGGTCTCTTAGAACGACGATCAAAATGTGATTACGTCTCAGAACTTTGCTTGGTTTATCTAACTGCATAACTTCTTTTTCTTGCTGTGTGCGCTCCGACCTTGACTTGCTGGATTAGTTGACTACTCTTCAGTCGTTTCTGATGTCTTTTTCGGCTCCGGGACTATAGTTATGTGTTTCAGTATAAGAAGATGTATATTGCACAATTTTGATGCCCCTTTGTTTTGTTGCTTGACTGAGGTACTCAATTTGTTTGAGCGGCTCAAGCTCGTCGATTTTGCTGTGCCGGTATGGACATCGCACCCTGCTTGCACAAAGCGTGAAGAGTTGTGTGGTCTGAATCCATGGGTGAGCAATGGTCTGTTATTGTGTTCGGTGTGGCATCTGCCTGAAAGAAGCTCTGCTCGAGCCTGGGGATGGTTTAACTTTGCTCTCCGTGTGAATCTCAGTATTTCACCTTGTTTATTCTGGTCATATTCACTAACCTGAAACTAACCTCATTCATGATCCTTCTTGCTTTGACCTTTTCGATTTGTTTTGCAGAAAATTCCTTCGGTTCGCTGTGGTACATATTTCTGACTACTCAATCCTACAATCCTCATCTGAAGCATAATTGAATGATTATCTGGAAGCGCATGACCATTTTCTGTTCAAAGCTTGTATTATATTTGATCCTGGCGTTTTTATGTGCATGTATAATCGGAGTTGTAGATATATTGCAGCATTTCATTTATTATTCATGCTTAGGTGGTTCTATCTGCTGTGGTTTCTGGTATATACCTAACAAAAGAGGATGATATGTAAAATTATTTTTAGTTTGGCCAGAGTTTTGTTCACCGCCGTATGTGAAATTGGTTTAACATGGCCTTCCAATTCGATTCAGTTAATTTCTTATTGGGACATCTGTACCTTAAATAACTTGGATTAGTAAATAACTTGGATTAGTAAATAACTTTGATTAGTAAATAACTTTGACCTTAGCCTTTAATAAATTTGATTGATCAGAAATTATCTATTCTAATTGTTACTGTTCTGATTTACTTCTTCATCACACGTTTTTTTTTTCTTTCTTCTTCACTTCATTTCAATTGGTTAAATTAGTTTTGTTGATTCTAATCATCATTTAAGCCCTAAATATTATCCTTTAGGACCAAGCCCTTAGGATAGTGGGTGTCCCTTGGCACTTAGTGGGTCATGTGTCCTTCTTGGTCAAGGTGACACCCTAAACCTTAAAACACACATTTAAAAATATGTATATATTTTGTAAATAATAATCTCATCATAAGTAGATTTCCTAGTTCCAAATTGTTACCAACATCTCATCTTCTCATCCCTTCGTCTTCAAATCCAAAATTGTCTCAAAGTCTTACCGTTTTCATCACTATGTACAAAATCAAATCAATAATGTTCAAGTGTTTCAAAAGTCAATTTTAATTCAAAACCCCTTAAAAAAAAACAATACAAAGCCTCTTTCAAATTTGCCCTCATAATTCCAAATAAAAGAGAACGGCTACAAGTCCAAAGTTCATCAAGTTGAAAGCCCAAAACAAAAAGAAAATCCAAGCTGGCCTAAGGCTAAACCCAAGCCCACATTTTTTTGCACAAATCTCACAAGTCTGACCCATTTTTATGAATCTGGCACAAGCCCACAATTCCAGCCCAAAACCTGAGTCTACAAACCCGGCCCATAACCCAATTTAAACTCGGCCCAAAAGCCCAATCATGGGCTAATTCGGCCCAAAAGCCTGACCAAGGCCCAATTCGGCCCAATTCAACCCAAAAGCCTAACCAAGGCTCAATCTGGCCCAATTCAACTCAATTAAATTCAATTTCAGCCCATTTCAAATTTAATTCAATTCATTCTAATTCAATTTCAATTCAACCCATTCCAATTTAATTCAATTTCAATTCAATTTAACCCAGCTCAACCCATTTCAATTCAAACCCAATTCATTCAGCAAAATTCAATTCAAACCCAATTCATTCAGCCAAATTCAATTCAAACCCAATTCCATTCAATTCAAATTTCAAATCAGCCCAATTCAATTCAATTTTCAAATCAAATTCAATTCCATTTCAGTGCCAAATAAATTTCAATTCAAGTTCTATTTCAATTCCATTCCAATTTCTCCTACGCTCTAAATGTCTTATAGACCCGAACGTCTCACAGACTTTGTCATTCCAATGATTCGAATGTCTCACAGGCCTGAGCGTCTCACAGACCCGAGCGTCTCACAGACCCATGCGTCTCACAGACTTCGACATCTCAAGGTTTCAAATGTCTCATAGACTCGAGTGTCTCACAGACTAACATCTCAAACCTAAAACTTTTCAAAACACCAAACTCCTCTAAATCTCAAACCCCTCAAAACCCCTTAAAACCTCAAAATTCCAAAACCCCAAAAATCCTGAACTACGTAAGGTCTGATCTCAACAGGAAGTTGAGTACGTAGGCAGCCCATCCAGGGTGCGACCCCATTCCAATCGAAAAACCCTTTTCCCACTCTAAGGTGTTCTGTATACCTCTCAAAACATTCAAATCCCCTCTGACTCCCACAAACTCTCGACTTCTTCAACTCTCAAAATCAGACTCCTAATCTTTCATTCTATACTCATTCGAATTCATTAATTCTTCTTCTTGGCGTTAACTTGGCAGAAAAGATCGCCTCATCCACTCGTTTTCTCCCTTCCTATCCTAATCCTATCCTTGGCTTTTAAAAAGAATCTCTCTAACAAGGTTTTGAAAGAAGGTAATCCCGACAATTGGAGACCGAGGTTTCCTCGGGCACCAATCCGAAGTTGTGGACGTTTCCACCTCTAAGGGGTGTAACCCAGTGCGAACCCACACAGAATCTTTGGTATGACCAGATAAGTCCATTCCATTTGCAAATCTCAGAGTCAATTAACGGTTCTTAGAACCCTTATCCTTCCTTCCTAGTTATCATAGGTCAAACTAGGTGGCGACTCTAGTCAATTCCACCTTATAGAGGCATAAGTCCGCGTGGGGCCCATCGAGAGCGGGTGTAGTGTTCACTTACACTCCCCTTATGCTTTCTGGGAAAGACGGACGATTTAGTAGGTATTTGAGGGTTGCCAGAATAACGAGTTTCCACCCTCCACAGAATGACAATTTCTAGGATCTAGGCTTTTAGTCAGACCATATTTAGATAGAACCCCCTCACCGAAAAATCACCCTCCACACTTACCTTTTTCACTTCTGTTTCTTTTCCTTATTTTCTTGTCCGCAAGCAGCCCCTAACTCACCCTACCTTCTCTTCTTCCATGTCTGATTTTCTTCTTTTGAATGCAACTCTCTGGCTTGAATCTCCAAAGGTCCTCGAGCAAGGATCGGCTCCAGAAATTTTCGAATGGTAATAACAGCAAACCGAAGACTTGGCCGTTTAACTCCCTTGTTGTCCGTTTTCATATTCGAAAAAAAGAACCCCATGTTCCTAACACATTGTCCTTACTGTTTTTTCCTTGCATGCATGGTACCTTCCATGCACCCCACTCAAGCCGTGAGTAAAAGGAAGGAGTTCCCTTTGTTCTGACCATGGTAAAACACCAAACTTTAGTCCTTTTTATGTCTTGCATTTATTAGTAAATTTGATTGATTTACGAGTTGCTAATCCAACCATATTCCATGTCCTGTTACATGGCCAAATGAACCTTTGCAACGCCATCAATTCGCCCAGAAACTCAGGGGGAAATCTAAGAGAAAACATTCTCTAACTCAAGGTAAAATGCAACCGAGAGTTCCTGTGTATTACCCATTGATTTTGCTTGAAAAGAAAAACGTTCTGTACAAAACGAACTGACCCTTGGTCCCTTCATAACTAGGACCGAAAGTTGTCCAAGGAGAACCGAGGAAATCAGCAAAGAAATCCAGCTAAAAATCCCTAAGGTAGTTGACTAAACTCATGGTTATTACATGACTGAGAATCTGTTGTATTAGATCCCTTTGAGTCCTAAACATCTAATAAAAATGGTCACCTATGTGTCCGAGTGATTCTGTATAAAAAAAAAGAAAAGAAAAAAAAGAGATTCATTGTAACGCTGGAATAAACTAATGGATATGCCTAGATATTTGGCAAGGTGGAGTGATGAATTAAGAATTTTAAGTTGTCATGGTAAGTAAAAAATCCTACATAATCTGTTGTCGAAACTTTGGGTAAGCCATTGGAAAATTGTGACCGAGAGGGGGCATAGCGTTTTTGCAAGGAAAAATTGGCATAAGTGTGAAGTGTGAAAATGCAGTAAACATTGACTAGGTGATGTGGTGCCTTTGGTTAGGGAAGCCGTGGTTAAAATGCCTTAGGAGGTTAGGAATGTCAATCTGGTATGTTAGATGTTTAGTAGGCTAAACAACAAGTTTTAAGAGGTTATAATCATGCATGAGTTCTGTCGAAAAACTTATGAGAGTAACCCATAGATAATAAGCTAGTGAGTTACTTAGGAAAAATCTGGTTATGAGTTGCCTTGATAATCTGATAACAATGGGCTAAAAATGCTTACTGCTGTGTGGTTCATAAACTGGCGAAAATGGTGGTTTAAGCACCAAGTCTTAATCAGTTAAGAAAAAAAATTTGCACCTTAGAGTCACCGAAAACTAGGGGATAAGAAGCAGTAGGAAGACTACTAACTAAGTAGCTAAGCCATGTGAAAGAAATGGAAAAACCAAATCTGTAAGTATTGAGAACAGGGGGAAAGAAAGTGTACGTAGTATAGTTTTCAAAAGTAGGTGGTATCTGTTCTGCAACATTTCAGTTTCCTTGTAAAGAGTCTCTAGAGGGCAGTCCTGGTTGTTTTGGGTTTGTGTTGAATCTACAACCATGATAAAACACATAACTAACTCAATAAGCTGGGAAAACTAAGAGATAGATTGGATGACAAAAACAAAGCAACAGAAATGAAAGGTGGGATGACATATCTCAGATTGTTGTATCAGAATTTTCAGTTTGTTTCAGTTTCTGGATTTTTTCCCTGTTTCAGTTTAAAGGTGATTCTATAAGATTTACAAGTTGGCTGAGATTTAAGACTGTAATGGAACACTTAATCACGTGAGTAAATGAGGGGGGAGAATCTAGAAAATCAAATCAGAAAAAACAAACAAAAGCGGTAGAAGAGGATGTAGCAGTTCGTATGTGTAACACCCCATCCAACATTAACATACATACAATGAACTGCAGCGGAAGAACAACTTCATCACATTACTTAACTCGTTGGTGTTACACGCCGTTAGCCACCCACGTGGCTAACAAGGCTAATACATACACATTGTACCGGTCTGATGGGCTAAATTCCCGAGCGTCTACACATTACTATCCCTTTCCATTAACACAACAACAACATACACCTTCCAACTATACCGAGTATTTATAAACTGATGCCGACAACAATTTCGGTCTTACTACACCTACTGTATGCAAACACTTAAATGATTACCCATGTACGACGACTACCCGTCCTATTCTCGAACGGCTTCCAGCACTTCGTACCTGAAATAGGAAAAGAAGAGAAAGGGTGGCCCCCAAGGGGCTCAGCACCTTTGCTGGTATGGTAATCCCGCAGCCCACATGCTACCGGGCCACGCACAACTAATTGTCGTCTTAGCATGCGGTTGATTATTTTAAATCATACATGCAACTGTAAACACACACATAATCATTTCGCCTCAATGGGCTCAACAAACGGATAATATGTCCTTACTTAGTAAGTCACTCAAGGTATTCAATATCCCTAGAGTGTTCCTCCTCTAATGGAGCTACTTCCTTAATAGACGACACATACCCTTAAATCGGGTTATCCTTAAACGCCTCTTATCACAAACTGGGAATCATATCCATGATCCACACACTCCACATTATACAACCTACAACATACACTACATACAACACTTAACAACACTTTGCACGTTTTCACGTGCACAACATAATACCGCAATAGATATTGCATCACAACAAAAATACATAACATAACGGGAGTGGTTCTCTTAGGAACCGACCCAAACATTGTTTATACACTGGTGAGCCTAGAGAATGTTGCCAGTCTCATGATAAGCTCGTTATACAATAACAACAACACTCATTACCGTCCTAATAGTTGGACGAGTAACTTAAGTTAAGGCGGTTCGGGTTTGGAGGCCCGAACACACCACACAAACACATGTTCCCCCTAAACCGATCATAAGTCAGAATAGCTAAGCTTTGGAGTAAGCTAATGGGAGATCATAACCCGTGAGGGAAACAACCATAACAAAGAGAAGGGTAAGGCTAGGAAGGATACCCTCTCCCAAACAACGCGCGACCGGCCAACCCGGATTCCTCACCACTGTTAGTACATACTTACTTTAGATATTAGTTAGAACCCCACTATGGAGTCTATCATGACTACACACCATACAGTATTTCAACTGGGTTAAACACACAAGGGAGATCCCTACATTCACATACACATATCACACAATTAACACACGCATAGCCGTGGTTAGTACGTCCCATGGTACGGGTCGTTTACTCCAAATACCGAACTCTCACATGATCCTAGACTCAGTTAACTAAGGTTAACACTTCCGAGGTTAAATGGTATCGGAGTTGTACACGCCACATAAATGAATTACTGTAAACTCATTACATGTTTAATCTTACAACGTGGCAAACATACAGAAAAACACATTGGCATACAAGCCGGTGTAATCCGGTAGGACACAGGTTGCAAGAAAACCATACCTGTCACCGGAGTCCACTTTACCACGTCCACTTATGTTCCTCGAGCGATTCTCGAACAACTGTTAACATCACATGTGTTCTTATTAACATCGGGGTTTGCTTGATTATTTAATGTCTAATGCTTAACTTTCCCCGTTAACTTAGTCACATAACTTTACATTTTAACTTGTTTTACTTTTACATTTTGATACAACTTTTCACCCACTTAATTGCCATTTAAACTCACCTAACATGTCCATAACAACCTTATAACATCATTACCTACCAATCCCCATCATTACATATCATTTCATAACCTTAAACCATGTTTTTGGTCCGACCGGACTTGCCGACCGGACTTACCCAAGTCCGGTCGATTCCAGAACACATTTCCGTCAAAATTTTCTACTCCGACCGGACTTGTAAGTCCGGTCCTATGTCCGGTCCATTCCAGAAACTAATTCCCACAGGGTAAACTGGGCCCGACCGAACTTGCAAGTCCGGTCGCAAGTCCGGTCTGCCCCAGATCTTTGTTTTCCTTTTTACATTCAACTCCAAACTTCACCCCATATATCCTAGTATACCCTAACCTCATTTAGGCACTTCAAACACACCTTTATCCATGTGCTAAACTCTTTAAATCACTCACCAAAACCATTTTATCATTCACAAACTTCTTACAAAATTCCTAGCACTTGGAGTGTTTTCTCCTTAAGATTTCTAGGTGGTATTTCACCTATAATGACCACTACACTAAGATGCTTCTTTACCTTCATAACATCATCTCCCAAGCATCTCTTCTTACTAACCAAATCCTCTTTTCACAACTTCTTGAATTCCTTTCTCAAAACCTTACCTAAACATCATTTCTTCCTTGTACATCAACATTCCTAAACCTTAAACAAACTTCTCCAAGACTTAAATACATCCTCAAAACACACATTGAATCCTTAGAACTTCCAAGATAACACCTAAGTCCTTGCATCACTAAATACCTTACACAAGTTTTCCTTCTCAAGTAAACCTTTATTCACCTTTAACACTTCCTAGTTCACCAAAACTTTCTTAAAACACTTTGAACTTCTCACACATTTCCCCAGATTTGGCCATAGCCTCTCTTGTATATACTCACATCCAAACACTTAGGTTTTTACCTTATTTCATTCAAAACACCTAAAATCCATCAAGAACATTTTTACACACAAACTTCACATATTAAGCACTACATCACAATATAGTGCATAACTTAAATTGCTTGGCACTTAGGCCCTTAAATAACATGGCTCTTAGGCCCTTAAATAACATGGCTCTTAGGCCCTTAAATTGCATAAACCTTAAACACTGAATTTCCCACATAAGTAATGCCTTTGACCTGCAAATACATACACCAATACATATGTTCTTTTACTAGTCTCCTTGAGAACACTTTACTAGGTCGTTCACCATTTGCTCTTTAGGTAGTTTTAACAAGCATTATAAGCTTATTTCTCCTAAGGCATTAAACCACATTAAGATAGCATATTTACCTCTTTTCCTCCCAAATTTCTTTCTTGTTTCTTTACAAAACCGGTAAGGCATTTGGTTCCTTGCCAACTACTAAACATTATACAAACAACATAATGAGTATTCAAGCTTTAAGCTTAATCTCATTGTAAACCCTAGGTTTACATTATTTCAAAACATTAATGTAGTTGTTTTACCTTAATCTTTGAAGGGTGTTTGAATATCTATGAAGAGAGGACTCCACCTAGTCCTTGAAAGATTCAAATGGAGCTAGAACAAGGCAACACAAGGAGCTCCATCAATGAATATTTTCGGTCACACACAAAACATGGAGGAAACTTGATTTTTCTTTGAGATTCCTTACCTAGAAGCAAAGGGGATCAATAATATGTGGAAAGACAAGATCAAGCTCCATCAATGGTGATTCTCCATGGCACCAAAATTGAGCTCTTGAAGATTTGAAAAGGTAGAAGTGTAGAGCTTGACCTAACTAAGACAATATGGTCTTAGAATTTGATTTGGAGCATGGAGTTGGATTTGGCAAGGAAGTGAATGGAGAAGAGAGGAGCTGTAGCAAGTCGTAAATGGAGGAAGGGAGGAGATGAAGAAACCGTGTGAAATGAGAGAAGATAAGGAAATGAGAAAGTAAGTTTGCTTTTGGAGATATTTATGTTATAAAGCAAAATAGTACTTTACTTTAAGCTTTACTTACTTATTTGATTTCTTTTACATATTGGTGACTCACACCATGAAAAACCGGCCCCCATATACTTAGGAGGGTATAATAGTCTTTGTTGACCAACTTAATTACTTATAACATTATATGTTACAAACTAGCTTATAAAAATCACTATTCACAAAAACAAGGCACATAGAAGTGAAATTTTTGATTTCCCATTGTTATAGACTTCCAAATGTGATACTATATAGTACACATGTTAATTAAAGAGTAATGATGGACATTTAGCCATTCAAAACTCATTTACAAGACAATTTTTCAAAACGTGCTTTAAGACTCCTTAAAGCACATTTTGTGTTTTAACTTGTTTTCAAGCTTGGTTTTCTTTGGTAATTGATTTAATATGTTCATTAACATATTTATAAGGTATAGGTATGACCATTAGGTCTTATACAAATTTATCCCAAGCTTAGAGCACATTTTTGCTCATATTGACTTTAAGGTATCTTCTTGTGTTTTATTTGGTTTAACTGTCCACCAAGGTTTCCTAAGGACTTATTTAGCCTTATTAAATCATAATTGAATATTATTAAGTCTTGGTAGGCTCTTTGGGTCCTAACCAAGTTCACTCATAGCTTAGAGCATGTTTTTGCTCAAACTGTGTCTTAATGCTTTATTGCATTTACTATGGTCTAAATTGTTCACTGATGTTACTAAGGCACTTTTTAGCCTTTACATACCATAGTTTGATATTTAAACCACATATCAAGGTTTGGGGTATTTCAATCTACCCCCCTTAAAAGAACTTCGTCCTCGAAGTTCACACTTTCCACACATCATTAGATTTGAACTCAGGAATCACTTGGAAATAAACTTCCATAACCAAACACACTTTACATCACAACCTCGGACTTAATGGTCCGGGCAACACATTCACATCCACACATAACATAACATATCCACATGATAACCTCGGACTCTTTGGTCCGGGTATCTTAACAACACTTACACATACATAACAACCCCTTGGACTCACTGGTTTCGGGTAACATCACAACATTTGGACACATAGGTCCCCATAACATAACAGTCTTCAGACACTTAGGTCTATGTAACACAACACATTTAGACTCATAGGTCTCAATAGCATACACTTTTAGGAGATCAAAGTCAAAATAACATTTATTACACATACCACACAACATGTCATAGCATGTATACAATCAAAAATATCTTTTACCTACACACTGTGATCCCGCAGAACCCGGTCGCGATGGACACCTTCCGTCCCCGTGCCTTTGGGAGATTAAAAAATCACTTAAGTTTAAAATTTCCTTGTGAGGTTAAGTAGGAAGACTTTAATTACGTAAAGTATCCATCAACGTTTTATAAATACCAATTGAAAATCCTTTTGAAAACACACACAACTCCAAGTCCAACTTAAGCTCTTTGCTTCTTTTATTAGCGTGGTTATTTGTGACCACTTATAGGGAGTTTCAAGAGTCATCCAACCCTGACGTGATCAGCATCAGTGTTGAACTATCCTTCCACCCCAATTTGTGTTCGGCTTCCCTTGATCGCATGCAAATCAAGTTCCACCTCCCACTTCATTTTCAAGCATCAAGTAAATCACTCATTTCCAATTTTCTATCTTTTAAATCATTCTAATCATGATCATACATCTCCAAGGATAGAACTTCGTCTATCAGTTACCTCCACTCACTTTAATCCTGTTGCCTAGGGAATCTTATTCTCACTAGGTTCTATGTCGGTATCATGCCCTTTCTTGAATCACTATATAGTATGTATATACACATATATTTTATCAAAATACAACACACAACTTCACATTTATACACTGTCGGGGCTTTTTTCCCCCGGGAGCTTCTCTACTCCCCACACTTGTACTATCACACACAACTGTTAACAAATACACACACTTATCACAATGGTATTCGCATCTTCTGTGCGCAATTACCACAATTAAACCATGAATGAATGTGTATGTTTACGTAACACACACACCAATCATCAAAACAATAATATAATTTTGTGCTATGCACAATATAAATCACATACACTACGTACACTTGTACGGTAATATACACTAAGTGGTTTTGCGCTCTACCCCCCTTAAAAGGGATTACGCCCACGTAATCAATCACTAAACATTGGCTTATAATGTTCTGCCGTCGTGAAGTGTTTTAACTTCCACGCGGTCTATTACACAATGGATTCTGATTAGAGGATCTTAACCATATTGGCGGTTTAGTTCCTAAACCAAGAATTCTCATTGGAGTTTGTTTAAACTCTTAGTTGGTTTCGATTCTGGCCTGTTAGGCTTCTAGGCGTTAATAATTAGCCATTCACTCATGTTCACCATGTACATTCAACACTTGAATCACTGGCTCACTAGTTTCTGCTGCGAAACTCCAATAACTGTAGAGCTTAATTGCCCCATTTGTTATTCTTACTGTATTGTACATCTCCCATATATCACCTTTATCTTGGTAATAATGATTTCTCAACCGACGCGTGGTATCTCTTACCGTGAGCGAATTCGGTGAGTTATAAACCTTCTATCCACTTCCATAACAATTTACTGTGTATACAGCTATGTATTTCACAATGATTGACTTGTTCCCTTCCGACTTACTGTCGGTTGAGATTGAGCTACTACCTAGTGTGTAGTGCTCTCTCAGCTATTTACAACATTTGGGGTATATTCCATACCGATATTTGGCAGTTAGTGCTACTGTAGTCACTTACTGTTAATCATGTCTCCACATTTGGTTTTGTACAAGTACTCTTTTATTGGTGTGGTCTTGCATTTCCTATGCATCGGCCATTATAACATTATTCCTCCATAATTAACATGTTTCCAATTCCTAGCTATCCCACTCGTTCATTACTGCGCAAGTGCAATACCAAAACACTCAGTCATACAGAGTGCAGAGGCGTAAACTCTTGACAGTAAATTCCTTATGTGATTGCAGTAGGAATTCACACTGAGTTTCCTTATCACATAGTACCGACCATTGGCTCATTGCCCAGTCTGTGTATCATCACTTGCTTGCATGTCCATTGAGTTTAACTCATAACTGGTCTTATCTGTTACATTATCGTTTAACAACATTTATACAACGGTCGCTTGTTGCGCACCGTGCTCTTACTTATTGTATAACACTAACTTACATGGTATTTACTGTCACACTAACTTCCACACATATACTTACATCATTCGTATTATGGTTCATCACTCATTTGGATGACTACTGAATGCTCCTTGAGCATTAATCATTCGAGTCACAAGCCGGCATTATTCAGCCAGGTGCTTCACTTTATACACATACTACTAAGCTAATTGCTCTCTTTCAATAATAACATCGTCCATCCTTAACATATTTCTTGAACTTGATTCACATAACTACCGCTCCTGCGGTGTCACAATATCGAGAGGTATCCCCACTCTTAATGCAGTGGTTCGTTTACCACTCTATTCACTTATACAACATAAACTTCTACCATCAATCGAATTTATATAACATATCTTGCTTATGGCTTATAAGCCTTATTTGCCTTGAGCTGGGCTCATTGTAGGCTGTCCACACACATGTACTTCTCTGTACAATATTACATGGTTTGGATATTATATTGGGCTCCATGACAAGTCGTTGCATCACGTTTCCTTTCATGGGATTCCCCTTAGGTTTGTCAGTCCGTCTCCTAACAACTCATGTCTAAACTGGGTGTTAGTTTCAACCCTTGTGTTTCTGTCATGTCATTTGGTGCCATTATTGTTGATGTAAACACCCTTCGAGGATTGCTCCTGGGTGTTGCTAAGTTATTCCATCACATCTGGCTTACACTTATTGGTATATTCGGTTAGCCACGCCGTTTGCGTTCTTAACTGGTTTATTATCTTCTTCTGTGAAGATCAACATTTCCTGGTATTGTAGGTATTCATTCTGGGAGTTTCATCCCGTTCATTGCACGTTAATGTGTCCACATTAGGCATCTGCCTTGCCATGCACAGGCTGGGTCTCGTTCCAGCTATCATGTTTATCCCTGAGGATCCTCAAGTCATATACGATGTCTTTACATTCAGTTAGTGCACTTCGCACCTCCTGACTCTTAAACATTTCCTTGGAAGGAATTCACTAATTCCTTTAGTCTCGTTAATTTAACTGAGTTCCTTAACTTCAACTATTCCTTGTAATCCTTAGCTCTTGTTTGACTCATACTGCGGACCGTAGACGGAGTCGACTACTTCCCGTGTTTCGGACTCCACTCGTATACATATGTGGGGTACCATAATGATACATTGCTACCTACCCAACTAACCCATAAGTAGGTCTGTCAGGCCCACAAGCTCCTATCGGAGTGCGGTCGTCCCACAATTTAGTTGGTACACTCGTAGTGTCCGTCACACGCCTAGGTGAAGTATTCTGTTGTCAACTCCCTTATATTGTCCCGTGACAATATTCATTCCGTGCTTCCCAAACTTAATCGAGGGAAAGTTTATCCATTGTTTAATTCTTATCAACTGCCCTTGGTTTTACTAGGTTTGGTTTAGAAGAAGGTTGGAAAGAAGTGTTGGTTTGAAAGAAAATCTGGTTTGAAAAGAAAAGGGTTTGTATAAATCTGGGTTTAAAGAAAAATTTTCATGGTTTCACAACATCTTCTTACCTTAACCAAGTCTAGCTTCTTGCTGACTGGTGTACTTCCAATTACAAATGTCAGGCTGTTAAGCCCTTCCATGGTTATAATGTTCACACTTAACTTCGTGGTACTTTACTAAGTACTTTGTAGTAGTTATAAATTTCCCGAACAGCCCTGTTATAGCAGCACTGCTATGGCAAGTGCGCCATGCTAACTGGCTATCGGTTTGACACATACCGATTGTGGTATTGTTTTGACCCATATTGTCATCAGTGGCCTTGTTGGCCCTCACTGATCTTACTGCCTTGATAATAACTCTTCTAGGTGACTTCTCACTGTCTTCACCTGACGATCATCAACTAGGGTGTTTCCCATTCTGGGAGACCCCTTGTCTTAGTATTGTATTCTCTTCGTAGCCCGTTCCACGCATTGTCGTGGTTACTGAGACTTGTCTCTTGTTTGGGCACTACGTTGCAGTTCCTTTATCGGTTGGCACACCGTTGGTGTATTGTTTAACAACTGTGGTCCCGTAGACACTCGTCTCGGGTTTTATTAATCCACTTCTTGCCCGTTGCACGGTTGGTGCGTTGCAAGCTGGTTATCCTCGACTGCTCGGCATGTCGACCCAGGTTGCCGGAAATTCTATTCTCTTATACACAAAATTCTTCATTTTCGCTATTAAATGCGGTTAACATTGTTCTGATGGAGACCGTCTCCGGGATTCCCAGTTTTCGGGATCTACCGTGTGACAGGTTCTCCGTACCTTTAGAGGTACTTAATAACAGCCAGATCGGGTATTCCCGAGTAAGAGAGGACTTCCGTCTCTCTGACGTTCTTTCCCAAGTTATCAAACAGGGATTGTGGAGGGTGGGATGGATATTGTAGGTTTCCGGTATTCACTGGTAGTTCCTTACTAGCGTATCTCTCACGCTATCACTCAACCCTTAACCCAAAGTACTAAAATCCTAACTCGGTACTTCCTAAGCTCGGTAATTCAGTCATCAGAGCGATACTTCGCTCTGATACCACTTTTTGTAACACCCCATCCAACATTAACATACTTACAATGAACTGCAGCGGAAGAACAACCTCATCACATTACTTAACTCGTTGGTGTTACACGCCGTTAGCCACCCACGTGGCTAACAAGGCTAATACATACACATTGTACCGGTCTGATGGGCTAAATTCCCGAGCGTCTACACATTACTATCCCTTTCCATTAACACAACAACAACATACACCTTCCAACTATACCGAGTATTTATAAACTGATGCCGACAACAATTTCGGTCTTACTACACCTACTGTATGCAACACTTAAATGATTACCCATGTACGACGACTACCCGTCCTATTCTCGAACGGCTTCCAGCACTTCGTACCTGAAATAGGAAAAGAAGAGAAAGGGTGGCCCCCAAGGGGCAGCACCTTTGCTGGTATGGTAATCCCGCAGCCCACATGCTACCGGGCCACGCACAACTAATTGTCGTCTTAGCATGCGGTTGATTATTTTTAAATCATACATGCAACTGTAAACACACAACACATAATCATTTCGCCTCAATGGGCTCAACAAACGGATAATATGTCCTTACTTAGTAAGTCACTCAAGGTATTCAATATCCCTAGAGTGTTCCTCCTCTAATGGAGCTACTTCCTTAATAGACGACACATACCCTTAAATCGGGTTATCCTTAAACGCCTCTTATCACAAACTGGGAATCATATCCATGATCCACACACTCCACATTATACAACCTACAACATACACTACATACAACACTTAACAACACTTTGCACGTTTTCACGTGCACAACATAATACCGCAATAGATATTGCATCACAACAAAAATACATAACATAACGGGAGTGGTTCTCTTAGGAACCGACCCAAACATTGTTTATACACTGGTGAGCCTAGAGAATGTTGCCAGTCTCATGATAAGCTCGTTATACAATAACAACAACACTCATTACCGTCCTAATAGTTGGACGAGTAACTTAAGTTAAGGCGGTTCGGGTTTGGAGGCCCGAACACACCACACAAACACATGTTCCCCTAAACCGATCATAAGTCAGAATAGCTAAGCTTTGGAGTAAGCTAATGGAGATCATAACCCGTGAGGGAAACAACCATAACAAAGAGAAGGGTAAGGCTAGGAAGGATACCCTCTCCCAAACAACGCGCGACCGGCCAACCCGGATTCCTCACCACTGTTAGTACATACTTACTTTAGATATTAGTTAGAACCCCACTATGGAGTCTATCATGACTACACACCATACAGTATTTCAACTGGGTTAAACACACAAGGGAGATCCCTACATTCACATACACATATCACACAATTAACACACGCATAGCCGTGGTTAGTACGTCCCATGGTACGGGTCGTTTACTCCGAATACCGAACTCTCACGTGATCCTAGACTCAGTTAACTAAGGTTAACACTTCCGAGGTTAAATGGTATCGGAGTTTGTACACGCCACATAAATGAATTACTGTAAACTCATTACATGTTTAATCTTACAACGTGGCAAACATACAGAAAAACACATTGGCATACAAGCCGGTGTAATCCGGTAGGACACAGGTTGCAAGAAAACCATACCTGTCACCGGAGTCCACTTTACCACGTCCACTTATGTTCCTCGAGCGATTCTCGAACAACTGTTAACATCACATGTGTTCTTATTAACATCGGGGTTTGCTTGATTATTTAATGTCTAATGCTTAACTTTCCCCGTTAACTTAGTCACATAACTTTACATTTTAACTTGTTTTACTTTTACATTTTGATACAACTTTTCACCCACTTAATTGCCATTTAAACTCACCTAACATGTCCATAACAACCTTATAACATCATTACCTACCAATCCCCATCATTACATATCATTTCATAACCTTAAACCATGTTTTTGGTCCGACCGGACTTGCCGACCGGACTTACCCAAGTCCGGTCGATTCCAGAACACATTTCCGTCAAAATTTTTCTACTCCGACCGGACTTGTAAGTCCGGTCCTATGTCCGGTCCATTCCAGAAACTAATTCCCACAGGGTAAACTGGGCCCGACCGAACTTGCAAGTCCGGTCGCAAGTCCGGTCTACCCCAGATCTTTGTTTTCCTTTTTACATTCAACTCCAAACTTCACCCCATATATCCTAGTATACCCTAACCTCATTTAGGCACTTCAAACACACCTTTATCCATGTGCTAAACTCTTTAAATCACTCACCAAAACCATTTTATCATTCACAAACTTCTTACAAAATTCCTAGCACTTGGAGTGTTTTCTCCTTAAGATTTCTAGGTGGTATTTCACCTATAATGACCACTACACTAAGATGCTTCTTCACCTTCATAACATCATCTCCCAAGCATCTCTTCTTACTAACCAAATCCTCTTTTCACAACTTCTTGAATTCCTTTCTCAAAACCTTACCTAAACATCATTTCTTCCTTGTACATCAACATTCCTAAACCTTAAACAAACTTCTCCAAGACTTAAATACATCCTCAAAACACACATTGAATCCCTAGAACTTCCAAGATAACACCTAAGTCCTTGCATCACTCTAAATCACCTTACACAAGTTTTCCTTCTCAAGTAAACCTTTATTCACCTTTAACACTTCCTAGTTCACCAAAACTTTCTTAAAACACTTTGAACTTCTCACACATTTCCCCAGATTTGGCCATAGCCTCTCTTGTATATACTCACATCCAAACACTTAGGTTTTTACCTTATTTCATTCAAAACACCTAAAATCCATCAAGAACATTTTTACACACAAACTTCACATATTAAGCACTACATCACAATATAGTGCATAACTTAAATTGCTTGGCACTTAGGCCCTTAAATAACATGGCTCTTAGGCCCTTAAATAACATGGCTCTTAGGCCCTTAAATTGCATAAACCTTAAACACTGAATTTCCCACATAAGTAATGCCTTTGACCTGCAAATACATACACCAATACATATGTTCTTTTACTAGTCTCCTTGAGAACACTTTACTAGGTCGTTCACCATTTGCTCTTTAGGTAGTTTTAACAAGCATTATAAGCTTATTTCTCCTAAGGCATTAAACCACATTAAGATAGCATATTTACCTCTTTTCCTCCCAAATTTCTTTCTTGTTTCTTTACAAAACCGGTAAGGCATTTGGTTCCTTGCCAACTACTAAACATTATACAAACAACATAATGAGTATTCAAGCTTTAAGCTTAATCTCATTGTAAACCCTAGGTTTACATTATTTCAAAACATTAATGTAGTTGTTTTACCTTAATCTTTGAAGGGTGTTTGAATATCTATGAAGAGAGGACTCCACCTAGTCCTTGAAAGATTCAAATGGAGCTAGAACAAGGCAACACAAGGAGCTCCATCAATGAATATTTTCGGTCACACACAAAACATGGAGGAAACTTGATTTTTCTTTGAGATTCCTTACCTAGAAGCAAAGGGGATCAATAATATGTGGAAAGACAAGCTCAAGCTCCATCAATGGTGATTCTCCATGGCACCAAAATTGAGCTCTTGAAGATTTGAAAAGGTAGAAGTGTAGAGCTTGACCTAACTAAGACAAATATGGTCTTAGAATTTGATTTGGAGCATGGAGTTGGATTTGGCAAGGAAGTGAAGATGGAGAAGAGAGGAGCTGTAGCAAGTCGTAAATGGAGGAAGGGAGGAGATGAAGAAACCGTGTGAAATGAGAGAAGAGAAGGAAATGAGAAAGTAAGTTTGCTTTTGGAGATATTTATGTTATAAAGCAAAATAGTACTTTACTTTAAGCTTTACTTACTTATTTGATTTCTTTTACATATTGGTGACTCACACCATGAAAAACCGGCCCCCATATACTTAGGAGGGTATAATAGTCTTTGTTGACCAACTTAATTACTTATAACATTATATGTTACAAACTAGCTTATAAAAATCACTATTCACAAAAACAAGGCACATAGAAGTGAAATTTTTGATTTCCCATTGTTATAGACTTCCAAATGTGATACTATATAGTACACATGTTAATTAAAGAGTAATGATGGACATTTAGCCATTCAAAACTCATTTACAAGACAATTTTTCAAAAACGTGCTTTAAGACTCCTTAAAGCACATTTTGTGTTTTAACTTGTTTTCAAGCTTGGTTTTCTTTGGTAATTGATTTAATATGTTCATTAACATATTTATAAGGTATAGGTATGACCATTAGGTCTTATACAAATTTATCCCAAGCTTAGAGCACATTTTTGCTATATTGACTTTAAGGTATCTTCTTGTGTTTTATTTGGTTTAACTGTCCACCAAGGTTTCCTAAGGACTTATTTAGCCTTATTAAATCATAATTGAATATTATTAAGTCTTGGTAGGCTCTTTGGGTCCTAACCAAGTTCACTCATAGCTTAGAGCATGTTTTTGCTCAAACTGTGTCTTAATGCTTTATTGCATTTACTATGGTCTAAATTGTTCACTGATGTTACTAAGGCACTTTTTAGCCTTTACATACCATAGTTTGATATTTAAACCACATATCAAGGTTTGGGGTATTTCAATCTACCCCCCTTAAAAGAACTTCGTCCTCGAAGTTCACACTTTCCACACATCATTAGATTTGAACTCAGGAATCACTTGGAAATAAACTTCCATAACCAAACACACTTTACATCACAACCTCGGACTTAATGGTCCGGGCAACACATTCACATCCACACACATAACATATCCACATGATAACCTCGGACTCTTTGGTCCGGGTATCTTAACAACACTTACACATACATAACAACCCCTTGGACTCACTGGTTTCGGGTAACATCACAACATTTGGACACATAGGTCCCCATAACATAACAGTCTTCAGACACTTAGGTCTATGTAACACAACACATTTAGACTCATAGGTCTCAATAGCATACACTTTTAGGAGATCAAAGTCAAAATAACATTTATTACACATACCACACAACATGTCATAGCATGTATACAATCAAAAATATCTTTTACCTACACACTGTGATCCCGCAGAACCCGGTCGCGATGGACACCTTCCGTCCCCGTGCCTTTGGGAGATTAAAACAATCACTTAAGTTTAAAATTTCCTTGTGAGGTTAAGTAGGAAGACTTTAATTACGTAAAGTATCCATCAACGTTTTATAAATACCAATTGAAAATCCTTTTGAAAACACACACAACTCCAAGTCCAACTTAAGCTCTTTGCTTCTTTTATTAGCGTGGTTATTTGTGACCACTTATAGGGAGTTTCAAGAGTCATCCAACCCTGACGTGATCAGCATCAGTGTTGAACTATCCTTCCACCCCAATTTGTGTTCGGCTTCCCTTGATCGCATGCAAATCAAGTTCCACCTCCCACTTCATTTTCAAGCATCAAGTAAATCACTCATTTCCAATTTTCTATCTTTTAAATCATTCTAATCATGATCATACATCTCCAAGGATAGAACTTCGTCTATCAGTTACCTCCACTCACTTTAATCCTGTTGCCTAGGGAATCTTATTCTCACTAGGTTCTATGTCGGTATCATGCCCTTTCTTGAATCACTATATAGTATGTATACACATATATTTTATCAAAATACAACACACAACTTCACATTTATACACTGTCGGGGCTTTTGTTCCCCCGGGAGCTTCTCTACTCCCCACACTTGTACTATCACACACAACTGTTAACAAATACACACACTTATCACAATGGTATTCGCATCTTCTGTGCGCAATTACCACAATTAAACCATGAATGAATGTGTATGTTTACGTAACACACACACCAATCATCAAAACAATAATATAATTTTGTGCTATGCACAATATAAATCACATACACTACGTACACTTGTACGGTAATATACACTAAGTGGTTTTGCGCTCTACCCCCCTTAAAAGGGATTACGCCCACGTAATCAATCACTAAACATTGGCTTATAATGTTCTGCCGTCGTGAAGTGTTTTAACTTCCACGCGGTCTATTACACAATGGATTCTGATTAGAGGATCTTAACCATATTGGCGGTTTAGTTCCTAAACCAAGAATTCTCATTGGAGTTTGTTTAAACTCTTAGTTGGTTTCTATTCTGGCCTGTTAGGCTTCTAGGCGTTAATAATTAGCCATTCACTCATGTTCACCATGTACATTCAACACTTGAATCACTGGCTCACTAGTTTCTGCTGCGAAACTCCAATAACTGTAGAGCTTAATTGCCCCATTTGTTATTCTTACTGTATTGTACATCTCCCATATATCACCTTTATCTTGGTAATAATGATTTCTCAACCGACGCGTGGTATCTCTTACCGTGAGCGAATTCGGTGAGTTATAAACCTTCTATCCACTTCCATAACAATTTACTGTGTATACAGCTATGTATTTCACAATGATTGACTTGTTCCCTTCCGACTTACTGTCGGTTGAGATTGAGCTACTACCTAGTGTGTAGTGCTCTCTCAGCTATTTACAACATTTGGGGTATATTCCATACCGATATTTGGCAGTTAGTGCTACTGTAGTCACTTACTGTTAATCATGTCTCCACATTTGGTTTTGTACAAGTACTCTTTTATTGGTGTGGTCTTGCATTTCCTATGCATCGGCCATTATAACATTATTCCTCCATAATTAACATGTTTCCAATTCCTAGCTATCCCACTCGTTCATTACTGCGCAAGTGCAATACCAAAACACTCAGTCATACAGAGTGCAGAGGCGTAAACTCTTGACAGTAAATTCCTTATGTGATTGCAGTAGGAATTCACACTGAGTTTCCTTATCACATAGTACCGACCATTGGCTCATTGCCCAGTCTGTGTATCATCACTTGCTTGCATGTCCATTGAGTTTAACTCATAACTGGTCTTATCTGTTACATTATCGTTTAACAACATTTATACAACGGTCGCTTGTTGCGCACCGTGCTCTTACTTATTGTATAACACTAACTTACATGGTATTTACTGTCACACTAACTTCCACACATATACTTACATCATTCGTATTATGGTTCATCACTCATTTGGATGACTACTGAATGCTCCTTGAGCATTAATCATTCGAGTCACAAGCCGGCATTATTCAGCCAGGTGCTTCACTTTATACACATACTACTAAGCTAATTGCTCTCTTTCAATAATAACATCGTCCATCCTTAACATATTTCTTGAACTTGATTCACATAACTACCGCTCCTGCGGTGTCACAATATCGAGAGGTATCCCCACTCTTAATGCAGTGGTTCGTTTACCACTCTATTCACTTATACAACATAAACTTCTACCATCAATCGAATTTATATAACATATCTTGCTTATGGCTTATAAGCCTTATTTGCCTTGAGCTGGGCTCATTGTAGGCTGTCCACACACATGTACTTCTCTGTACAATATTACATGGTTTGGATATTATATTGGGCTCCATGACAAGTCGTTGCATCACGTTTCCTTTCATGGGATTCCCCTTAGGTTTGTCAGTCCGTCTCCTAACAACTCATGTCTAAACTGGGTGTTAGTTTCAACCCTTGTGTTTCTGTCATGTCATTTGGTGCCATTATTGTTGATGTAAACACCCTTCGAGGATTGCTCCTGGGTGTTGCTAAGTTATTCCATCACATCTGGCTTACACTTATTGGTATATTCGGTTAGCCACGCCGTTTGCGTTCTTAACTGGTTTATTATCTTCTTCTGTGAAGATCAACATTTCCTGGTATTGTAGGTATTCATTCTGGGAGTTTCATCCCGTTCATTGCACGTTAATGTGTCCACATTAGGCATCTGCCTTGCCATGCACAGGCTGGGTCTCGTTCCAGCTATCATGTTTATCCCTGAGGATCCTCAAGTCATATACGATGTCTTTACATTCAGTTAGTGCACTTCGCACCTCCTGACTCTTAAACATTTCCTTGGAAGGAATTCACTAATTCCTTTAGTCTCGTTAATTTAACTGAGTTCCTTAACTTCAACTATTCCTTGTAATCCTTAGCTCTTGTTTGACTCATACTGCGGACCGTAGACGGAGTCGACTACTTCCCGTGTTTCGGACTCCACTCGTATACATATGTGGGGTACCATAATGATACATTGCTACCTACCCAACTAACCCATAAGTAGGTCTGTCAGGCCCACAAGCTCCTATCGGAGTGCGGTCGTCCCACAATTTAGTTGGTACACTCGTAGTGTCCGTCACACGCCTAGGTGAAGTATTCTGTTGTCAACTCCCTTATATTGTCCCGTGACAATATTCATTCCGTGCTTCCCAAACTTAATCGAGGGAAAGTTTATCCATTGTTTAATTCTTATCAACTGCCCTTGGTTTTACTGGTTTGGTTTAGAAGAAGGTTGGAAAGAAGTGTTGGTTTGAAAGAAAATCTGGTTTGAAAAGAAAAGGGTTTGTATAAATCTGGGTTTAAAGAAAAATTTTCATGGTTTCACAACATCTTCTTACCTTAACCAAGTCTAACTTCTTGCTGACTGGTGTACTTCCAATTACAAATGTCAGGCTGTTAAGCCCTTCCATGGTTATAATGTTCACACTTAACTTCGTGGTACTTTACTAAGTACTTTGTAGTAGTTATAAATTTCCCGAACAGCCCTGTTATAGCAGCACATGCTATGGCAAGTGCGCCATGCTAACTGGCTATCGGTTTGACACATACCGATTGTGGTATTGTTTTGACCCATATTGTCATCAGTGGCCTTGTTGGCCCTCACTGATCTTACTGCCTTGATAATAACTCTTCTAGGTGACTTCTCACTGTCTTCACCTGACGATCATCAACTAGGGTGTTTCCCATTCTGGGAGACCCCTTGTCTTAGTATTGTATTCTCTTCGTAGCCCGTTCCACGCATTGTCGTGGTTACTGAGACTTGTCTCTTGTTTGGGCACTACGTTGCAGTTCCTTTATCGGTTGGCACACCGTTGGTGTATTGTTTAACAACTGTGGTCCCGTAGACACTCGTCTCGGGTTTTATTAATCCACTTCTTGCCCGTTGCACGGTTGGTGCGTTGCAAGCTGGTTATCCTCGACTGCTCGGCATGTCGACCCAGGTTGCCGGAAATTCTATTCTCTTATACACAAAATTCTTCATTCTTCGCTATTAAATGCGGTTAACATTGTTCTGATGGAGACCGTCTCCGGGATTCCCAGTTTTCGGGATCTACCGTGTGACAGGTTCTCCGTACCTTTAGAGGTACTTAATAACAGCCAGATCGGGTATTCCCGAGTAAGAGAGGACTTCCGTCTCTCTGACGTTCTTTCCCAAGTTATCAAACAGGGATTGTGGAGGGTGGGATGGATATTGTAGGTTTCCGGTATTCACTGGTAGTTCCTTACTAGCGTATCTCTCACGCTATCACTCAACCCTTAACCCAAAGTACTAAAATCCTAACTCGGTACTTCCTAAGCTCGGTAATTCAGTCATCAGAGCGATACTTCGCTCTGATACCACTTTTTGTAACACCCCATCCAACATTAACATACTTACAATGAACTGCAGCGGAAGAACAACCTCATCACATTACTTAACTCGTTGGTGTTACACGCCGTTAGCCACCCACGTGGCTAACAAGGCTAATACATACACATTGTACCGGTCTGATGGGCTAAATTCCCGAGCGTCTACACATTACTATCCCTTTCCATTAACACAACAACAACATACACCTTCCAACTATACCGAGTATTTATAAACTGATGCCGACAACAATTTCGGTCTTACTACACCTACTGTATGCAAACACTTAAATGATTACCCATGTACGACGACTACCCGTCCTATTCTCGAACGGCTTCCAGCACTTCGTACCTGAAATAGGAAAAGAAGAGAAAGGGTGGCCCCCAAGGGGCTCAGCACCTTTGCTGGTATGGTAATCCCGCAGCCCACATGCTACCGGGCCACGCACAACTAATTGTCGTCTTAGCATGCGGTTGATTATTTTTAAATCATACATGCAACTGTAAACACACAACACATAATCATTTCGCCTCAATGGGCTCAACAAACGGATAATATGTCCTTACTTAGTAAGTCACTCAAGGTATTCAATATCCCTAGAGTGTTCCTCCTCTAATGGAGCTACTTCCTTAATAGACGACACATACCCTTAAATCGGGTTATCCTTAAACGCCTCTTATCACAAACTGGGAATCATATCCATGATCCACACACTCCACATTATACAACCTACAACATACACTACATACAACACTTAACAACACTTTGCACGTTTTCACGTGCACAAATAATACCGCAATAGATATTGCATCACAACAAAAATACATAACATAACGGGAGTGGTTCTCTTAGGAACCGACCCAAACATTGTTTATACACTGGTGAGCCTAGAGAATGTTGCCAGTCTCATGATAAGCTCGTTATACAATAACAACAACACTCATTACCGTCCTAATAGTTGGACGAGTAACTTAAGTTAAGGCGGTTCGGGTTTGGAGGCCCGAACACACCACACAAACACATGTTCCCCCTAAACCGATCATAAGTCAGAATAGCTAAGCTTTGGAGTAAGCTAATGGGAGATCATAACCCGTGAGGGAAACAACCATAACAAAGAGAAGGGTAAGGCTAGGAAGGATACCCTCTCCCAAACAACGCGCGACCGGCCAACCCGGATTCCTCACCACTGTTAGTACATACTTACTTTAGATATTAGTTAGAACCCCACTATGGAGTCTATCATGACTACACACCATACAGTATTTCAACTGGGTTAAACACACAAGGGAGATCCCTACATTCACATACACATATCACACAATTAACACACGCATAGCCGTGGTTAGTACGTCCCATGGTACGGGTCGTTTACTCCGAATACCGAACTCTCACGTGATCCTAGACTCAGTTAACTAAGGTTAACACTTCCGAGGTTAAATGGTATCGGAGTTGTACACGCCACATAAATGAATTACTGTAAACTCATTACATGTTTAATCTTACAACGTGGCAAACATACAGAAAAACACATTGGCATACAAGCCGGTGTAATCCGGTAGGACACAGGTTGCAAGAAAACCATACCTGTCACCGGAGTCCACTTTACCACGTCCACTTATGTTCCTCGAGCGATTCTCGAACAACTGTTAACATCACATGTGTTCTTATTAACATCGGGGTTTGCTTGATTATTTAATGTCTAATGCTTAACTTTCCCCGTTAACTTAGTCACATAACTTTACATTTTAACTTGTTTTACTTTTACATTTTGATACAACTTTTCACCCACTTAATTGCCATTTAAACTCACCTAACATGTCCATAACAACCTTATAACATCATTACCTACCAATCCCCATCATTACATATCATTTCATAACCTTAAACCATGTTTTTGGTCCGACCGGACTTGCCGACCGGACTTACCCAAGTCCGGTCGATTCCAGAACACATTTCCGTCAAAATTTTTCTACTCCGACCGGACTTGTAAGTCCGGTCCTATGTCCGGTCCATTCCAGAAACTAATTCCCACAGGGTAAACTGGGCCCGACCGAACTTGCAAGTCCGGTCGCAAGTCCGGTCTACCCCAGATCTTTGTTTTCCTTTTTACATTCAACTCCAAACTTCACCCCATATATCCTAGTATACCCTAACCTCATTTAGGCACTTCAAACACACCTTTATCCATGTGCTAAACTCTTTAAATCACTCACCAAAACCATTTTATCATTCACAAACTTCTTACAAAATTCCTAGCACTTGGAGTGTTTTCTCCTTAAGATTTCTAGGTGGTATTTCACCTATAATGACCACTACACTAAGATGCTTCTTCACCTTCATAACATCATCTCCCAAGCATCTCTTCTTACTAACCAAATCCTCTTTTCACAACTTCTTGAATTCCTTTCTCAAAACCTTACCTAAACATCATTTCTTCCTTGTACATCAACATTCCTAAACCTTAAACAAACTTCTCCAAGACTTAAATACATCCTCAAAACACACATTGAATCCCTAGAACTTCCAAGATAACACCTAAGTCCTTGCATCACTCTAAATCACCTTACACAAGTTTTCCTTCTCAAGTAAACCTTTATTCACCTTTAACACTTCCTAGTTCACCAAAACTTTCTTAAAACACTTTGAACTTCTCACACATTTCCCCAGATTTGGCCATAGCCTCTCTTGTATATACTCACATCCAAACACTTAGGTTTTTACCTTATTTCATTCAAAACACCTAAAATCCATCAAGAACATTTTTACACACAAACTTCACATATTAAGCACTACATCACAATATAGTGCATAACTTAAATTGCTTGGCACTTAGGCCCTTAAATAACATGGCTCTTAGGCCCTTAAATAACATGGCTCTTAGGCCCTTAAATTGCATAAACCTTAAACACTGAATTTCCCACATAAGTAATGCCTTTGACCTGCAAATACATACACCAATACATATGTTCTTTTACTAGTCTCCTTGAGAACACTTTACTAGGTCGTTCACCATTTGCTCTTTAGGTAGTTTTAACAAGCATTATAAGCTTATTTCTCCTAAGGCATTAAACCACATTAAGATAGCATATTTACCTCTTTTCCTCCCAAATTTCTTTCTTGTTTCTTTACAAAACCGGTAAGGCATTTGGTTCCTTGCCAACTACTAAACATTATACAAACAACATAATGAGTATTCAAGCTTTAAGCTTAATCTCATTGTAAACCCTAGGTTTACATTATTTCAAAACATTAATGTAGTTGTTTTACCTTAATCTTTGAAGGGTGTTTGAATATCTATGAAGAGAGGACTCCACCTAGTCCTTGAAAGATTCAAATGGAGCTAGAACAAGGCAACACAAGGAGCTCCATCAATGAATATTTTCGGTCACACACAAAACATGGAGGAAACTTGATTTTTCTTTGAGATTCCTTACCTAGAAGCAAAGGGGATCAATAATATGTGGAAAGACAAGCTCAAGCTCCATCAATGGTGATTCTCCATGGCACCAAAATTGAGCTCTTGAAGATTTGAAAAGGTAGAAGTGTAGAGCTTGACCTAACTAAGACAAATATGGTCTTAGAATTTGATTTGGAGCATGGAGTTGGATTTGGCAAGGAAGTGAAGATGGAGAAGAGAGGAGCTGTAGCAAGTCGTAAATGGAGGAAGGGAGGAGATGAAGAAACCGTGTGAAATGAGAGAAGAGAAGGAAATGAGAAAGTAAGTTTGCTTTTGGAGATATTTATGTTATAAAGCAAAATAGTACTTTACTTTAAGCTTTACTTACTTATTTGATTTCTTTTACATATTGGTGACTCACACCATGAAAAACCGGCCCCCATATACTTAGGAGGGTATAATAGTCTTTGTTGACCAACTTAATTACTTATAACATTATATGTTACAAACTAGCTTATAAAAATCACTATTCACAAAAACAAGGCACATAGAAGTGAAATTTTTGATTTCCCATTGTTATAGACTTCCAAATGTGATACTATATAGTACACATGTTAATTAAAGAGTAATGATGGACATTTAGCCATTCAAAACTCATTTACAAGACAATTTTTCAAAAACGTGCTTTAAGACTCCTTAAAGCACATTTTGTGTTTTAACTTGTTTTCAAGCTTGGTTTTCTTTGGTAATTGATTTAATATGTTCATTAACATATTTATAAGGTATAGGTATGACCATTAGGTCTTATACAAATTTATCCCAAGCTTAGAGCACATTTTTGCTCATATTGACTTTAAGGTATCTTCTTGTGTTTTATTTGGTTTAACTGTCCACCAAGGTTTCCTAAGGACTTATTTAGCCTTATTAAATCATAATTGAATATTATTAAGTCTTGGTAGGCTCTTTGGGTCCTAACCAAGTTCACTCATAGCTTAGAGCATGTTTTTGCTCAAACTGTGTCTTAATGCTTTATTGCATTTACTATGGTCTAAATTGTTCACTGATGTTACTAAGGCACTTTTTAGCCTTTACATACCATAGTTTGATATTTAAACCACATATCAAGGTTTGGGGTATTTCAATCTACCCCCCTTAAAAGAACTTCGTCCTCGAAGTTCACACTTTCCACACATCATTAGATTTGAACTCAGGAATCACTTGGAAATAAACTTCCATAACCAAACACACTTTACATCACAACCTCGGACTTAATGGTCCGGGCAACACATTCAATCCACACATAACATAACATATCCACATGATAACCTCGGACTCTTTGGTCCGGGTATCTTAACAACACTTACACATACATAACAACCCCTTGGACTCACTGGTTTCGGGTAACATCACAACATTTGGACACATAGGTCCCCATAACATAACAGTCTTCAGACACTTAGGTCTATGTAACACAACACATTTAGACTCATAGGTCTCAATAGCATACACTTTAGGAGATCAAAGTCAAAATAACATTATTACACATACCACACAACATGTCATAGCATGTATACAATCAAAAATATCTTTTACCTACACACTGTGATCCCGCAGAACCCGGTCGCGATGGACACCTTCCGTCCCCGTGCCTTTGGGAGATTAAAACAATCACTTAAGTTTAAAATTTCCTTGTGAGGTTAAGTAGGAAGACTTTAATTACGTAAGTATCCATCAACGTTTTATAAATACCAATTGAAAATCCTTTTGAAAAACAACACAACTCCAAGTCCAACTTAAGCTCTTTGCTTTTTTATTAGCGTGGTTATTTGTGACCACTTATAGGGAGTTTCAAGAGTCATCCAACCCTGACGTGATCAGCATCAGTGTTGAACTATCCTTCCACCCCAATTTGTGTTCGGCTTCCCTTGATCGCATGCAAATCAAGTTCCACCTCCCACTTCATTTTCAAGCATCAAGTAAATCACTCATTTCCAATTTTCTATCTTTTAAATCATTCTAATCATGATCATACATCTCCAAGGATAGAACTTCGTCTATCAGTTACCTCCACTCACTTTAATCCTGTTGCCTAGGGAATCTTATTCTCACTAGGTTCTATGTCGGTATCATGCCCTTTCTTGAATCACTATATAGTATGTATATACACATATATTTTATCAAAATACAACACACAACTTCACATTATACACTGTCGGGGCTTTTGTTCCCCCGGGAGCTTCTCTACTCCCCACACTTGTACTATCACACACAACTGTTAACAAATACACACACTTATCACAATGGTATTCGCATCTTCTGTGCGCAATTACCACAATTAAACCATGAATGAATGTGTATGTTTACGTAACACACACACCAATCATCAAAACAATAATATAATTTTGTGCTATGCACAATATAAATCACATACACTACGTACACTTGTACGGTAATATACACTAAGTGGTTTTGCGCTCTACCCCCCTTAAAGGGATTACGCCCACGTAATCAATCACTAAACATTGGCTTATAATGTTCTGCCGTCGTGAAGTGTTTTAACTTCCACGGGTCTATTACACAATGGATTCTGATTAGAGGATCTTAACCATATTGGCGGTTTAGTTCCTAAACCAAGAATTCTCATTGGAGTTTGTTTAAACTCTTAGTTGGTTTCGATTCTGGCCTGTTAGGCTTCTAGGCGTTAATAATTAGCCATTCACTCATGTTCACCATGTACATTCAACACTTGAATCACTGGCTCACTAGTTTCTGCTGCGAAACTCCAATAACTGTAGAGCTTAATTGCCCCATTTGTTATTCTTACTGTATTGTACATCTCCCATATACACCTTTATCTTGGTAATAATGATTTCTCAACCGACGCGTGGTATCTCTTACCGTGAGCGAATTCGGTGAGTTATAAACCTTCTATCCACTTCCATAACAATTTACTGTGTATACAGCTATGTATTTCACAATGATTGACTTGTTCCCTTCCGACTTACTGTCGGTTGAGATTGAGCTACTACCTAGTGTGTAGTGCTCTCTCAGCTATTTACAACATTTGGGGTATATTCCATACCGATATTTGGCAGTTAGTGCTACTGTAGTCACTTACTGTTAATCATGTCTCCACATTTGGTTTTGTACAAGTACTCTTTTATTGGTGTGGTCTTGCATTTCCTATGCATCGGCCATTATAACATTATTCCTCCATAATTAACATGTTTCCAATTCCTAGCTATCCCACTCGTTCATTACTGCGCAAGTGCAATACCAAAACACTCAGTCATACAGAGTGCAGAGGCGTAAACTCTTGACAGTAAATTCCTTATGTGATTGCAGTAGGAATTCACACTGAGTTTCCTTATCACATAGTACCGACCATTGGCTCATTGCCCAGTCTGTGTATCATCACTTGCTTGCATGTCCATTGAGTTTAACTCATAACTGGTCTTATCTGTTACATTATCGTTTAACAACATTTATACAACGGTCGCTTGTTGCGCACCGTGCTCTTACTTATTGTATAACACTAACTTACATGGTATTTACTGTCACACTAACTTCCACACATATACTTACATCATTCGTATTATGGTTCATCACTCATTTGGATGACTACTGAATGCTCCTTGAGCATTAATCATTCGAGTCACAAGCCGGCATTATTCAGCCAGGTGCTTCACTTTATACACATACTACTAAGCTAATTGCTCTCTTTCAATAATAACATCGTCCATCCTTAACATATTTCTTGAACTTGATTCACATAACTACCGCTCCTGCGGTGTCACAATATCGAGAGGTATCCCCACTCTTAATGCAGTGGTTCGTTTACCACTCTATTCACTTATACAACATAAACTTCTACCATCAATCGAATTTATATAACATATCTTGCTTATGGCTTATAAGCCTTATTTGCCTTGAGCTGGGCTCATTGTAGGCTGTCCACACACATGTACTTCTCTGTACAATATTACATGGTTTGGATATTATATTGGGCTCCATGACAAGTCGTTGCATCACGTTTCCTTTCATGGGATTCCCCTTAGGTTTGTCAGTCCGTCTCCTAACAACTCATGTCTAAACTGGGTGTTAGTTTCAACCCTTGTGTTTCTATCATGTCATTTGGTGCCATTATTGTTGATGTAAACACCCTTCGAGGATTGCTCCTGGGTGTTGCTAAGTTATTCCATCATCTGGCTTACACTATTGGTATATTCGGTTAGCCACGCCGTTTGCGTTCTTAACTGGTTTATTATCTTCTTCTGTGAAGATCAACATTTCCTGGTATTGTAGGTATTCATTATGGGAGTTTCATCCCGTTCATTGCACGTTAATGTGTCCACATTAGGCATCTGCCTTGCCATGCACAGGCTGGGTCTCGTTCCAGCTATCATGTTTATCCCTGAGGATCCTCAAGTCATATACGATGTCTTTACATTCAGTTAGTGCACTTCGCACCTCCTGACTCTTAAACATTTCCTTGGAAGGAATTCACTAATTCCTTTAGTCTCGTTAATTTAACTGAGTTCCTTAACTTCAACTATTCCTTGTAATCCTTAGCTCTTGTTTGACTCATACTGCGGACCGTAGACGGAGTCGACTACTTCCCGTGTTTCGGACTCCACTCGTATACATATGTGGGGTACCATAATGATACATTGCTACCTACCCAACTAACCCATAAGTAGGTCTGTCAGGCCCACAAGCTCCTATCGGAGTGCGGTCGTCCCACAATTTAGTTGGTACACTCGTAGTGTCCGTCACACGCCTAGGTGAAGTATTCTGTTGTCAACTCCCTTATATTGTCCCGTGACAATATTCATTCCGTGCTTCCCAAACTTAATCGAGGGAAAGTTTATCCATTGTTTAATTCTTATCAACTGCCCTTGTGTTGGTTTACTGGTTTGGTTTAGAAGAAGGTTGGAAAGAAGTGTTGGTTTGAAAGAAAATCTGGTTTGAAAAGAAAAGGGTTTGTATAAATCTGGGTTTAAAGAAAAATTTTCAAGGTTTCACAACATCTTCTTACCTTAACCAAGTCTAGCTTCTTGCTGACTGGTGTACTTCCAATTACAAATGTCAGGCTGTTAAGCCCTTCCATGGTTATAATGTTCACACTTAACTTCGTGGTACTTTACTAAGTACTTTGTAGTAGTTATAAATTTCCCGAACAGCCCTGTTATAGAAGCACTTGCTATGGCAAGTGCGCCATGCTAACTGGCTATCGGTTTGACACATACCGATTGTGGTATTGTTTTGACCCATATTGTCATCAGTGGCCTTGTTGGCCCTCACTGATCTTACTGCCTTGATAATAACTCTTCTAGGTGACTTCTCACTGTCTTCACCTGACGATCATCAACTAGGGTGTTTCCCATTCTGGGAGACCCCTTGTCTTAGTATTGTATTCTCTTCGTAGCCCGTTCCACGCAATGTCGTGGTTACTGAGACTTGTCTCTTGTTTGGGCACTACGTTGCAGTTCCTTTATCGGTTGGCACACCGTTGGTGTATTGTTTAACAACTGTGGTCCCGTAGACACTCGTCTCGGGTTTTATTAATCCACTTCTTGCCCGTTGCACGGTTGGTGCGTTGCAAGCTGGTTATCCTCGACTGCTCGGCATGTCGACCCAGGTTGCCGGAAATTCTATTCTCTTATACACAAAATTCTTCATTCTTCGCTATTAAATGCGGTTAACATTGTTCTGATGGAGACCGTCTCCGGGATTCCCAGTTTTCGGGATCTACCGTGTGACAGGTTCTCCGTACCTTTAGAGGTACTTAATAACAGCCAGATCGGGTATTCCCGAGTAAGAGAGGACTTCCGTCTCTCTGACGTTCTTTCCCAAGTTATCAAACAGGGATTGTGGAGGGTGGGATGGATATTGTAGGTTTCCGGTATTCACTGGTAGTTCCTTACTAGCGTATCTCTCACGCTATCACTCAACCCTTAACCCAAAGTACTAAAATCCTAACTCGGTACTTCCTAAGCTCGGTAATTCAGTCATCAGAGCGATACTTCGCTCTGATACCACTTTTTGTAACACCCCATCCAACATTAACATACTTACAATGAACTGCAGCGGAAGAACAACCTCATCACATTACTTAACTCGTTGGTGTTACACGCCGTTAGCCACCCACGTAGCTAACAAGGCTAATACATACACATTGTACCGGTCTGATGGGCTAAATTCCCGAGCGTCTACACATTACTATCCCTTTCCATTAACACAACAACAACATACACCTTCCAACTATACCGAGTATTTATAAACTGATGCCGACAACAATTTCGGTCTTACTACACCTACTGTATGCAAACACTTAAATGATTACCCATGTACGACGACTACCCGTCCTATTCTCGAACGGCTTCCATCACTTCGTACCTGAAATAGGAAAAGAAGAGAAAGGGTGGCCCCCAAGGGGCTCAGCACCTTTGCTGGTATGGTAATCCCGCAGCCCACATGCTACCGGGCCACGCACAACTAATTGTCGTCTTAGCATGCGGTTGATTATTTTTAAATCATACATGCAACTGTAAACACACAACACATAATCATTTCGCCTCAATGGGCTCAACAAACGGATAATATGTCCTTACTTAGTAAGTCACTCAAGGTATTCAATATCCCTAGAGTGTTCCTCCTCTAATGGAGCTACTTCCTTAATAGACGACATACCCTTAAATCGGGTTATCCTTAAACGCCTCTTATCACAAACTGGGAATCATATCCATGATCCACACACTCCACATTATACAACCTACAACATACACTACATACAACACTTAACAACACTTTGCACGTTTTCACGTGCACAACATAATACCGCAATAGATATTGCATCACAACAAAAATACATAACATAACGGGAGTGGTTCTCTTAGGAACCGACCCAAACATTGTTTATACACTGGTGAGCCTAGAGAATGTTGCCAGTCTCATGATAAGCTCGTTATACAATAACAACAACACTCATTACCGTCCTAATAGTTGGACGAGTAACTTAAGTTAAGGCGGTTCGGGTTTGGAGGCCCGAACACACCACACAAACACATGTTCCCCCTAAACCGATCATAAGTCAGAATAGCTAAGCTTTGGAGTAAGCTAATGGGAGATCATAACCCGTGAGGGAAACAACCATAACAAAGAGAAGGGTAAGGCTAGGAAGGATACCCTCTCCCAAACAACGCGCGACCGGCCAACCCGGATTCCTCACCACTGTTAGTACATACTTACTTTAGATATTAGTTAGAACCCCACTATGGAGTCTATCATGACTACACACCATACAGTATTTCAACTGGGTTAAACACACAAGGGAGATCCCTACATTCACATACACATATCACACAATTAACACACGCATAGCCGTGGTTAGTACGTCCCATGGTACGGGTCGTTTACTCCGAATACCGAACTCTCACGTGATCCTAGACTCAGTTAACTAAGGTTAACACTTCCGAGGTTAAATGGTATCGGAGTTGTACACGCCACATAAATGAATTACTGTAAACTCATTACATGTTTAATCTTACAACGTGGCAAACATACAGAAAAACACATTGGCATACAAGCCGGTGTAATCCGGTAGGACACAGGTTGCAAGAAAACCATACCTGTCACCGGAGTCCACTTTACCACGTCCACTTATGTTCCTCGAGCGATTCTCGAACAACTGTTAACATCACATGTGTTCTTATTAACATCGGGGTTTGCTTGATTATTTAATGTCTAATGCTTAACTTTCCCCGTTAACTTAGTCACATAACTTTACATTTTAACTTGTTTTACTTTTACATTTTGATACAACTTTTCACCCACTTAATTGCCATTTAAACTCACCTAACATGTCCATAACAACCTTATAACATCATTACCTACCAATCCCCATCATTACATATCATTTCATAACCTTAAACCATGTTTTTGGTCCGACCGGACTTGCCGACCGGACTTACCCAAGTCCGGTCGATTCCAGAACACATTTCCGTCAAAATTTTTCTACTCCGACCGGACTTGTAAGTCCGGTCCTATGTCCGGTCCATTCCAGAAACTAATTCCCACAGGGTAAACTGGGCCCGACCGAACTTGCAAGTCCGGTCGCAAGTCCGGTCTACCCCAGATCTTTGTTTTCCTTTTTACATTCAACTCCAAACTTCACCCCATATATCCTAGTATACCCTAACCTCATTTAGGCACTTCAAACACACCTTTATCCATGTGCTAAACTCTTTAAATCACTCACCAAAACCATTTTATCATTCACAAACTTCTTACAAAATTCCTAGCACTTGGAGTGTTTTCTCCTTAAGATTTCTAGGTGGTATTTCACCTATAATGACCACTACACTAAGATGCTTCTTCACCTTCATAACATCATCTCCCAAGCATCTCTTCTTACTAACCAAATCCTCTTTTCACAACTCTTGAATTCCTTTCTCAAAACCTTACCTAAACATCATTTCTTCCTTGTACATCAACATTCCTAAACCTTAAACAAACTTCTCCAAGACTTAAATACATCCTCAAAACACATTGAATCCCTAGAACTTCCAAGATAACACCTAAGTCCTTGCATCACTCTAAATCACCTTACACAAGTTTTCCTTCTCAAGTAAACCTTTATTCACCTTTAACTTCCTAGTTCACCAAAACTTTCTTAAAACACTTTGAACTTCTCACACATTTCCCCAGATTTGGCCATAGCCTCTCTTGTATATACTCACATCCAAACACTTAGGTTTTTACCTTATTTCATTCAAAACACCTAAAATCCATCAAGAACATTTTTACACACAAACTTCACATATTAAGCACTACATCACAATATAGTGCATAACTTAAATTGCTTGGCACTTAGGCCCTTAAATAACATGGCTCTTAGGCCCTTAAATAACATGGCTCTTAGGCCCTTAAATTGCATAAACCTTAAACACTGAATTTCCCACATAAGTAATGCCTTTGACCTGCAAATACATACACCAATACATATGTTCTTTTACTAGTCCCTTGAGAACACTTTACTAGGTCGTTCACCATTTGCTCTTTAGGTAGTTTTAACAAGCATTATAAGCTTATTTCTCCTAAGGCATTAAACCACATTAAGATAGCATATTTACCTCTTTTCCTCCCAAATTTCTTTCTTGTTTCTTTACAAAACCGGTAAGGCATTTGGTTCCTTGCCAACTACTAAACATTATACAAACAACATAATGAGTATTCAAGCTTTAAGCTTAATCTCATTGTAAACCCTAGGTTTACATTATTTCAAAACATTAATGTAGTTGTTTTACCTTAATCTTTGAAGGGTGTTTGAATATCTATGAAGAGAGGACTCCACCTAGTCCTTGAAAGATTCAAATGGAGCTAGAACAAGGCAACACAAGGAGCTCCATCAATGAATATTTTCGGTCACACACAAAACATGGAGGAAACTTGATTTTTCTTTGAGATTCCTTACCTAGAAGCAAAGGGGATCAATAATATGTGGAAAGACAAGCTCAAGCTCCATCAATGGTGATTCTCCATGGCACCAAAATTGAGCTCTTGAAGATTTGAAAAGGTAGAAGTGTAGAGCTTGACCTAACTAAGACAAATATGGTCTTAGAATTTGATTTGGAGCATGGAGTTGGATTTGGCAAGGAAGTGAAGATGGAGAAGAGAGGAGCTGTAGCAAGTCGTAAATGGAGGAAGGGAGGAGATGAAGAAACCGTGTGAAATGAGAGAAGAGAAGGAAATGAGAAAGTAAGTTTGCTTTTGGAGATATTTATGTTATAAAGCAAAATAGTACTTTACTTTAAGCTTTACTTACTTATTTGATTTCTTTTACATATTGGTGACTCACACCATGAAAAACCGGCCCCCATATACTTAGGAGGGTATAATAGTCTTTGTTGACCAACTTAATTACTTATAACATTATATGTTACAAACTAGCTTATAAAAATCACTATTCACAAAAACAAGGCACATAGAAGTGAAATTTTTGATTTCCCATTGTTATAGACTTCCAAATGTGATACTATATAGTACACATGTTAATTAAAGAGTAATGATGGACATTTAGCCATTCAAAACTCATTTACAAGACATTTTTCAAAAACGTGCTTTAAGACTCCTTAAAGCACATTTTGTGTTTTAACTTGTTTTCAAGCTTGGTTTTCTTTGGTAATTGATTTAATATGTTCATTAACATATTTATAAGGTATAGGTATGACCATTAGGTCTTATACAAATTTATCCCAAGCTTAGAGCACATTTTTGCTCATATTGACTTTAAGGTATCTTCTTGTGTTTTATTTGGTTTAACTGTCCACCAAGGTTTCCTAAGGACTTATTTAGCCTTATTAAATCATAATTGAATATTATTAAGTCTTGGTAGGCTCTTTGGGTCCTAACCAAGTTCACTCATAGCTTAGAGCATGTTTTTGCTCAAACTGTGTCTTAATGCTTTATTGCATTTACTATGGTCTAAATTGTTCACTGATGTTACTAAGGCACTTTTTAGCCTTTACATACCATAGTTTGATATTTAAACCACATATCAAGGTTTGGGGTATTTCAGTATGCTTCAGTTTCAGCAACTTCATGTTTTCGGTATGGGTGTTTTCAGGTGCATAGACCATGGCATTATGGGTCTGTGTTGAGTTTGTAAACCTGATAATACACTTAGCTAGGGGGTAATCAAATTGTGGGAAAATTCAAAGACAGTTTGTGAATATACAGGAGAGAACCATAGACAAGAATGTATCAGTTTCATGCCTTAGTTGCAGTTTTTGGTTTCAGATCCGTATAGCTGAAATACAAGCGGTAAAAGAGTGTTGTGCCAGCTTGTTAATGAACCCAAAACCTAGGTAATACACCTACTTAAATCTGCAGAAGCGTTGGGTGGAATTAGAAAACATATTAAGGAACAAAAAATAGATTCAAGTATAAGTGCCTTGGGTAAATTAGCAACCAGAGGAGAGTTTATCAGCTTGTTCAGTTTTGGAATTTTTCTCAGGTTTGTATAGAGAGTGTCCAGAGGTGTCGTGCGTGTTGTTGTGAATCGGTTTTGAGGTTGTTTTGGTTTAAAATCTTGCTTAGGGCCTTACCTAACAGAGTCAGCAAAACTAGAAAAAAATTGAAGGGTAAACCGTGACCGAACAGTAGAAAGTAAAAGAAGTACATCAGAGTTTAGTATTTCAGTTTTAAGGTTGCTTCCCGGAAGTTGTTTCTGTATAACGTGGTACTGAGGGACTCGATGGAGTTGTAGTAAACCACTAAGGAATCTAAACCACCTCTAATATACCATAGCAAGTGTATAGGCACTGAGGGGAAGTTTAGAAGTTAAAATAACTAACTACAATCAAGGGGCAAACAGAAAGACATAGATCCTTGCTTCAGATTTCAGTTATAAATGGTTTCTGTGTAACTGGTTTTTGAAAACAGTAGGAGTGCGGTGGTGGCCTAGGTGCGAACTCAACATGTTATTAAAGAGGTATTAAGTTGGCAAACTCATTTGAGAACCTAGGGATCAATTAACCACTGATAAAAAGGAAAGAATGAGGAAGAGTTGATATAGTCCGGTTTCAGGTTTGTTAGCTGCTGTTCTGTGTGGTTGAGTACAGAAGTTAGGAGAGTGTTTCATGGGGATAGTCTTGAGTCTAAGACATTGTTAACACCCTTAGCTAGTTGAGTAAGTACTGTGGGAAGAATGGAACATCGGTTGAACTGAATGGATACAAGAACCAAGGAAGAATATGTACAATGTTGTTGCAGATTTCATTAAAATTATATTCTGTATAACTAGTTTACATGGGTGTTATGAGGGTGGTGTTAGATTGATAATGAACCCAAATCCTCTTAATACATCTAGTTAAACTTACAAAACAACGTGGGAAGTTTAGATGCCATTAGACACATTAAAAGTGTGACAAGATAAGGTTATATGCGAGAACTATATTTCAGTTTTGGAAACCTTGTGTCTCGGTACAAGTAAGTTATAGACATATCTTAGGAGTTATTGTGCTGATAATGAACTGAAAGCATAGCTATTTAGACAAGTATGGAATACGCCTTAGACCAATAAAGGTTCCGTCTTAGATAAACTTGTTACATATTAGGGCTTATACTACTCTAAAGCATTAGCTAGAGCAAAACATTAAGTTAACATGTGAGGTGACGATGTAACGTACTAGGAGTAAGTTAAGTTTAAGGTTAGTATTTGGGGAAGCTTCTAAGGGTTAGTATGAACTGAACATTTAAAGATTCACCTAGGGAGCCCCACAAGTTAGCATAAAATAAGCTAGAGAAGATGTCACAAGGTTTGTGCATGGAATCATAAAGACTGACAAGTTGTCTCTAATTAACGATAGGGCCGTGACGAATGCCAACCGGAACCCTGTGCGTGAGACAACCCTTTTTGCTTCTGAATAAGGTATGGACATGTGTGCTTCGTATATTGCCGTGTTACACGGTTTGTGTGCTGTGTGCTTTGTTTGAAAATGACTATAAGACTATAGCATGAAATTGGATTGCTTCTTGTGGCTTGCTTATATGCTTGTATATATCCTTGTGGTATATTGCTTGCGCGCACACAGTAGTTTAGTCCCTTTCTCGTTTATGGAACTTGAGACGAACTACTACGAATTATGAAAACAAAGAATACTCTATAAGGGGAACTCCTCTCTAAACCATTAAGGACTACCATGACACCCACTATGGTGTCTATTCATTAATGATAATGAAGAGCAAGTCTCATTTGGTGGGACATGACGAACCACGTAGACAAAACAAAAGAACTATACAAAGAGACAACTCCTCTCTAACTTTAGAGGACCGCTAATGACACCCACTATGGTGTCGAGATTATAATGATAATGAAACGAAAAGTACCAACTGTGAAACACGAGAACAACCCGGGAAGACAACAGCTCGGGCCGCGCTATGGATGATCGGGAGTTGGCATCTGCATCAGATCCTTCGACCGTCTATGGTGGAATATATTTTGGGAGTCCCTGGGTGACCCCACTTTCTCAGCACATCCTGGAGTCTAGAGGTGACTCCGCTTTCTTGACCCTGGGTGTCAGGAATAGGGCAGTGACAAATTGGTGAAGCTTATCCTGGAGTCTAGAGGTGACTCCGCTTTCTCGACCCTGGGTGTCGGGAATGGGGGACTAGCCATGGAGGAGACGTCCTCCAACGTGAGGTGTGAAGAGGGAAAAGTACGAGAATAAGGAAAGGTAGAACATCCGGTCCTATGTGACTAGAAGGAACAGCTTAGAACAGGGAATGTCGCCGGGTCGGAGAATGTTCCGGCCGAATGAGTAAATTTAACATCCTGCTTATATGTAAACGCCAGCCTGGCAATTAAAAAAGTATAGGCTGGCAACTCTCAATCTAGCAGTGTAAACACTATAAATAGGGGTTCAGCCCCATGGTAAAAGATACGTTTTTCACACTCGAAAATATACACTGTTGCACTGCCTTTACGATTCCCTCTCTCAAAAAGCTCAGATGCGAAGTAGAAAGGTAACTCGATAAAGGGTAAAAGGTCTAGTAGTAGAATGAGAATCGATTAGAGATTAGGATAGGAGGTTAGGAAGTTAGGAACTTACTATTTCATTTGGCGCCGTCTGTGGGAAACGAATGGCTCAAGATCTTTCTTAGCAACCACGAGTCCACTGGAGGTAGTCTGATTTTGAACAAAACAACGAAATTTTGAAACTTTGAGGTTGTGTCTTTTGCAGGTGTAAGCGAAGGAATTACGCGAGCAAAGATGGCTCCAAGAACAAGAAAGACACCCCGACCTGAAGGCGAGATCAACAATGTGGAAGCAAACAGAGTGGAAGCCGAAGATGTGGTCTCCAAGCAAGCGTGGAAGAGATGTTGAAAGCTTAGTCAGAACCATTGACGAGAGAATAGTGGAGGGGAATGAAGTCTTGCAGCAGGAGCTGATGCAGCGAGACGAAGAATACCAGAGGAAATGGGAGGACATGACTGAGGCGCTCGAATCGCTCAAAATCGCGGCTCCGAAGCGAGCAACAGCCGGAAGAAAGAGCAGCTAGAGAAAACTCTGATCGTCAGCGATGAAACTGAGGAAGATGATTCGATCGACATGACTCTTTACCCCTTCTCTGAGAAAATCAGGAAGGCAAAGCTTCCTCCCCACTTTGTCGCACCTGCAGTGGAAAAGTATGATGGAACCGGGGATCCTGCTCTTCACGTTCAGAAATTTATGTTCGCAATGAACACGCAAGGGATAAGTTCGCTCGCCCTCTGCAATCTGTTTCCGGGAACATTATCTAAAAGAGCGCTCGGTTGGATCTCAACAAGGCCCCCGCAGTCGATCTCAAGTTTTAAGCAACTAACTGAGGAGTTCCAGCAGTACTTTGCTGCAAGCAAGAAAATCAAGAAGGAAACGATAGAACTAATGGATCTCAAACAGAGGAAGGGGGAGACGGTGAAAGAGTTCAGTGAAAGGTTTCATAAGCAGGTAGCCGAAATCGATGACATTGATGAGAAGATTCTAATCAAGGCTTTCGGAAACGGGCTGGCACAGCCCAGGCTTGCCGGGAAAATCGCGACAAAAGCCCCAAAAACCCATGGAGAGCTGGCCGAAATGATTCATGAATTTCTAAAGTCAGAAGTGGCGGAAAATAAGGCCAGAGATTTGGCAAATAGCTTCAAAACGATCAACGACAAGAAGGGAGGACCGAATGGGAATGGCTCTTCCGGCAACGCTTCAGGAAGTTCATCCGGGGGAGGCTCAAGATACAAGCCTTACTACAAAGCCCATCCCAGGCACCTCAGTATCAGAACGCCCGGGTTGCCGTTCAGATTGATCCAGGCAGGTATGCGGCGGCGGTTAAAGAGGATATTGCCTCCACCAAAGAAGCCTTACCCAGGGGAGATTCCGGTAGCCTTCTGTGAATATCATGGCTGCAAAAGCCATAGAACTGCAAATTGCGCCACTCTGGCCAAAGAATTGAGGATCATCGAAGAAGACAAGAAGAGCAAGGGAAAACAGGTGGTAGGCCAGCAGAAGCAATATGGCAGGCAAAATCAGTCCACCTCTCGAAATCACCAGCAAGAAGAGATCCACCCTGAGCTGAATCACGGCAAAACAGTCGGTATGATCTCAGGTTTGTAAGAAGGAGGAGAAGTTTTTGTTTCTCTGGTATTAGGTAGGCCCTGCCATGATTAGTAAAAAAGGCGAGGGCTGTGTAATTGGACTTTTTCTCTTCTTTTCAGAAAAAAAAACACATGTTGTAAAAATCTACCGGAATCTTCCGGCAAGTCTTTTCCGGAAAAAATAAAAAGCCTAATAAATTTTTCTCTTAAGCAAATTCTCAGGTCTCTTTTCAGAGGTAGGACCGTTGACCCCAAACGAAAGAAAAAGACATATTCATGCGGTACATCAAGAACTACCGGAAAGAAAAATCGCCAAGCGAGAAAACCTTCCCCAGATTTTCTTTACAGACGAAGATGAAGAAGGGGTGTTATACCCTCACAATGATCCGCTGGTCATTCGGGCGCAAGTGAATGACAGGATGATGGAAGGAATCCTGATAGATAGCGGGGCTGGAGCGAATGTCATATCTGCTGAGGCAGTAAAAAGGTTGGAAATCCCAGAAAGTAAGATTAAGCCGTATTCGGCGGTTCTTGGAGGCTTTGTTGGGGGCGTTTCTACCAAGTCTTCGGGGAGCATAGACTTCACCATAACATTAGGATTGGGAGACGAACGAAGAACTGAAAAGCTCACAGCCTTCATTGTACCAGGACTTTCCGGGTACAATATGTATCTCGGCCGACCAGGGATTAATGCTTTCAAAGCAATTTGCAGCACTCACCACCTGAAGATGAAGTATCTAACCAGGGCTGGAAAGGTGGTAACCATAAAAGGGAGTCAAAAGATGGCTCGAGTTGTGAGGTCCGCATCATGGAGGGAATGCCGGAAGAAGAGATGGTCAAAACGGTGGGGTCGGGAAAAGGAAACAAGGAAAGCTTCCTTTCCCGCCGGAGCCGGATCAAAGAACAGAAGACTGTGGAACCTCTAAGGAACCACCAAGAGAGGTACACTTAAGAACTGACCCTTCTAAATTTTTTAAAATAGGAAATGCGTTCGGCAGTGGAGAACAAACTCACCTAATGAGATTCCTGGAAAAAAGAAGAGACAACTTTCGCCTGGTACGGACGAAATGCCAGGAGTAGACCCAAGCGTTATCCAGCATGACCTACGAGTGGATCCAAAGCACCCAGCCATCCGGCAAAGGAGAAGGATAATAGGAGAGGAAAGAGACCTTGCGGCACGTGCTGAGGTGCAAAAACTGCTCAAAGCCGGATTCATCAGAGAGGTGTCCTATCCCAAGTGGCTGGCCAATGTCGTGATGGTTAAAAAATCAAATGGCAAATGGAGAATGTGTGTGGACTTCACAGATCTGAATAAAGCATGTCCTAAAGACTTTTATCCATTACCATCAATAGATAGATTGGTTGCTTCAACGGCTCAAAGTTCTGTCTTAAGTTTTTTGGATGCGTTTTCAGGATATAATCAAATAAGAATGAATGAAGAGGATTCAGAAAAAACATCTTTTATTACCTCGGCCGGAACCTTTTGCTATAAGGTGATGCCTTTCGGATTAAAAAATGCGGGTGCAACCTTCCAAAGAATGATAGACAAAGTGTTCAGGCAACAGTTGGCCCGGAATGTAGAAGCATGTCGATGATATCGTGGTAAGAAGTAATTCCTGGGCGCAGCACATGGAAGATCTAAGAGAAACCTTTGACACCCTGGACAGGTTCCAGATCAAGCTGAATCCGGAAAAATGTGTATTTGGAGTTACAAAGGGGAAGTTCTTAGGCTTCATCGTTGGGCAAAGAGGGATTGAAGTAGATCCCGAAAAAACCCAGGCAATCCTCGATCTATCGCCACCAAAGAACATTAAAGATGTGCAAGCATTGAACGGAAGGCTCACAGCTTTAGCCAGATTCTGTTCAAAACTCCAAGAAAAGTCAATACCTTTTTTCAGTACTCTACGGAAGAACAAGAGATTCCAGTGGAATCAAGAATGTGTAGATGCCTTTGAAAGGATCAAGGAGATGCTCAAAGAACTGCCAAAACTAGGTGTTCCGGCACCTGGTCAGGACTTGTATCTCTACCTGCCACGGATTGGGCGGTAGCGGCTGTGTTAATAATGGAGGAGGAGAAAAAAGAGATACCAGTATATTACACCGGAAAAATCCTAACTCCGGCAGAAAGCCGTTACACCAACATCGAAAAAATATTGTTTGCATTAGTCGTTGCATCTCGAAAGCTTCGACCTTATTTTCAGTCGCACCGAGTATTCGTTAGAACGAATTGGCCACTGAAACAGATAGCAAACAATCCAAATGCATCCGGGCGAATGGTCAGTTGGACTGTCGAACTCACACAGTACAAATCCACTTCCTTCCTCGAACAGCCATAAAGGCGCAGGCCTTGGCGGACTTTATAACCGAAACAACCTTTGCCCAAGAACAAAGAGAATCAACCAACCCATACATAATCTTAGTCGATGGAGCTCGATGTAAGACGGGAGCAGGAGCCGGAATAGTGGTCCAAACGCCGGATGGAAGAACCCTTAACTTTGCGTTCCGGCTAAGTTTGAAGTGCAAATAATGAAGCAGAGTATGAAGCCCTCATACAGGGTTTGGAGGTCGCCACTGCCTTAGGGGCAACAGAGTTGGAAATATACTCAGATTCAATGTTGGTGGCGCGACAAAACGATAACATTACGAGGTCAAGGAGGAAAAGCTTGGGAAATACTTGGCCAAAGTCCAAGACGAAGGCAAATTTTCAGAGATGTGAATTAAGACATCTCCCCGAGCAGAAGACATAGAAGCCGATGCATTGGCTAAGTTGGTAGTATGGCCGAAAGAATGCCCAACAAGTCTGGATGGAAATAAGGCAAACTCAAGTTTGGAGGAGATCCAGGTATGCACTATTGAATCAGACACAATAGCCAAGTCTTGGATGGCACCCATTTGAGTAATACAAAGCGGAAACTTGCACAATGAGAAAGAAGCGGCACGAACAAGACGAAGGGCTGCATCTTTCTTTTAGAGCAGGGCAACTCTACAAAAGATCATTCGCAAGACCAGCACTTCAGTGTGTTACCGTGGAAGAGGAGCAGGGCTCATAGAGGAGCTGCATGAGGGAACCTGTGGGAACCACCAAGGGGAAAGGGCAGTAGTTCACAAAATCCTGAGGCTGGGATACTATTGGCCGAGAATGACCGAACATTCGAAAGAATACATACAAAAGTGCATTAAATGTCAGGAACACGGCCACAAAATACACAGTCCTCCATCCACATTGAAAACCATACTGTCCCCAATCCCATTCGCCATGTGGGGATTGGATATCGTTGGACCTTTCCCGGAAGCATCTCCCGGAAGATATAAATTCATTTATGTGGCCATTGACTACTTTACCAAATGGGTGGAAGCCATGCCAACGGTATCCATTACCGCAAGGAAATCACAGGATTTCATCTGGAAGTATGTGGTTTGCAGGTTTGGGATCCCGAAGGTGATAATAACAGACAAGGAGCTAGTTCAACTGTAACAGCTTCCGGGCATTCTGTGAAGAATGGAAAATTGACCTGAGATTCGCATCGGTCGCTCACCCGCAAGCGAACGGCCAGGTAGAAAACGTGAATGGACAAATTGTCAAGGCTATAAAAAGGAAATTGGACAGCAAAAAAGGGAGATGGGCGGAATTGCTACCTCAGGTTCTCTGGTCTTACAGAACAACCGAAAAGGGACCAACAGGAGAAACTCCATACAGGTTGACCTACGGTCTGGAAGCAATTGTTCTGGCTGAGATTATGGTCCCATCAGTTAGATGGAAATCCTTTGATGAAGAAAGCAACAGTGAAGGAGTGAAGGACAGCCTTGACCTGCTTGAAGAAACCAGGACTATGGCCCAAGTCAGGATGGAAAGGGATAAAGCAAGGGTAGAAAGATATTTTAACCGAAGAACAAGGGAAAGAGGTTTCGCTCCGGGTGAACTGGTCCTTCGGGAGATAAAGCAGCCAAAGAAGTTAGAGCCCCAATGGGAAGGACCATTTATAGTACAACGACGAACAGGGCAAGCTTCATATCGCCTGAAAAATAGTGAAGGATACGAATTGCCTCACTCCTGGCATGCTGAATGCCTTAAAAAGTTTTATGTGTAAAAACATTTCTTACAAAAGCAATAAAATGAGGTATTCTTTGGAAACAAAGTTTTTTGAAATGTAACATCCGGCCAGCGTGCCTACAGGCTATCATGCCTTGAAATGTACCATCCGGCCAGCGTGCCTACAGGCTATCATGCCTTGAAATGTACCATCCGGCCAGCGTGCCTACAGGCTATCATGCCTTGAAATGTACCATCCGGCCAGCGTGCCTACAGGCTATCATGCCTTGAAATGTACCATCCGGCCAGCGTGCCTACAGGCTATCATGCCTTGAAATGTAACATCCGGCCAGCGTGCCTACAGGCTATCATGCCTTGAAATGTACCATCCGGCCAGCGTGCCTACAGGCTATCATGCCTTGAAATGTAACATCCGGCCAGCGTGCCTACAGGCTATCATGCCTTGAAATGTACCATCCTGCCAGCGTGCCTACAGGCTATCATGCCTTGAAATGTACCATCCGGCCAGCGTGCCTACAGGCTATCATGCCTTGAAATGTACCATCCGGCCAGCGTGCCTACAGGCTATCACGCCTTGAAATGTAACATCCGGCCAGCGTGCCTATAATATCTAAAAATTTACTTAAAAGATTTGAACGAAGGTGTAAAAACCATCCATGAAAATAAAGGGGGATTTATAAAGCATTTGGAAATCCGGTCGCTCCGGATAAGGCCAAATGAGAAGTATAAAGCTAATTCGCAGGAAAATTACTTAAAACAATTAAGGATAACAAAGGAAGTGTTGAGGGCAAAACACTAAAATATTACTAGAAACAGTAATAAAAAAAAAACGACTATACAAGATCCCTACACTAAAGAAATCGCTATCTGAAAGCATCTATTCTTTAGCAGGCTCCTTTGCAGCAGGCCTTCCGACCGGATTGGACGCGCTCTCTGCAGAGTTAGATTTTCCAACGGCTTGACAAGCGCCGGCGGCCCCCTGGCGCATACCGCTATCGGGAGGAAGAAAAGAAGCTTGATCAGGGCCAAAGACTGTCTCACCAGGAAGACGACCAAACTTTTCAAAATCTTCGAGAAAGTTGCTCTTCCGGGCAACATTCTCAAACTCCAGCTCACTGTACAGATCGTCATCTAGTACTTCCCCCCGCTTCAAAAAGTACTTGGAGATCGTTTGGCGACAAATGTTGGCAATCTTCCGGCTCTGAGAGCCGAAAGCCTTTTTTAGGTGGGCAATGATAGTTCCTTGCTTCTTCAACTCCTCTTGGGTCCGGCGGGCGTAGGCTGTATGCCTGGCAACGTCCTCCTCAAGCTGTAAAACTTGGGCGCGGTAGAGATCGCGGTCAGAACCCGCGGCAGAAAGTTCCTCATTTAGCTTGTCAACACGGTCGCTAAGCTTCTCCACATGCCTTAAAAGATTTTCAGAATCTGTTTTGTAGCAGAAAAAAGAGCAGGATCGGTAAGAATAAAGTATAAAGACAAAAAGCAGTAAAGAAATCGACAAGACTCACCCTTAGCCGGGACCTTAGTACTCTCGGGTCGGGGAGGGCCATAGCCTCCTCCAAAGCTTTCACCTTTTCTTCCAGAGAGGCTTCTCGGCCGCAAGGGCAGCTTTACCGGCAGAAAGAGTCGTGTTTTCTTCTATCAAGAACTGTTTTTCTTGGTCAAAGGCGGCCCGGGTTTGCTCATCCAGAGCATTCTTTTCCTCGGTCAGTTCGGTAAGCTCTTGAATAAGTTTGGCTTTGTCCTCCACTAAAGCCTCACTCTGCAGCCAAAGCCTTTTTGTCCGCTCAAGGGACGCAACTTCTTTCTCAAGGGCAGCATTCAGGCCCGCAAGGGAAACCTTATCAGAAGTAAGAGAATCCACGTCCCTTTTATAAGCGGCTTGTACCTGCCGCAACAAAACTTCTAAGTCAGACAAAGCATGCTCTGATATCAAGACATCCTCTTCGCCGGAAGGTTTGCGGCGTACCTGCTTCAAGATGTTCTCTGTGTGGAGGTTCTGGTTTCTCAGAGCGAACATTTCCTCCCGCAGGTTCTTCAACTTCAACTCATACTCATCTCGAAGGCGAACAACTCATGGCGAGATGACCGCAACTCCTTATTTAGAGTATCTGTCCTATCTTTCACCTTGCGGTCAATCTCATAGTTTATGTGATCCATGTAAGAATCATGATTGGAACGAGTCTGCTTCAACTCGGCCTCGATATTGTCAGCACGACTTTTTTCACGTTGCAGGTAAAGTTGAAGGTCCCGAGTCTGAACCTCGGCACTTTGGGCCATCGACATAATCTAAAAAAAACGAAGCACAAAAGGCTCAAGGAATATCAAGAAGATATGGGAGAATGGGTGGAAGACGGTACTTACTCGGAAAATGCTTTGCCACATCAGGTTGAAGACATCCCCCGAGGGAATGGAGTGACGCATGATAGCATCGGCTGCTCCAACTCCGGCCCTCAGTTTTTCCTTAGTGGCAGTAACAATGGATGGAGGGGCGAAGATCCCGTCCGGATGGTCAGATAGTCTTATCGCTTCCTTCCAGGCGTCAGAGTATCGAGCCGCATCAAAGGGAATCTTACGTAAAGGTTGCCCAAGATGGTAGAACCACCCCTCCTTCTGGGAAGGACCGGTGAACCCCCCCAGAGCAGGAGGAGGTGGAGAGGAGGAGGAAGCAGCAACGTCCCCCCTTTGAGCAGCAACGTCCTCCCTTTGCCTGTCTTCCCTCTGTTTACTTCGGAGCTCTGGATTCTCGGGCACAGGTCGGTATTCTTTCACCCCTTCGGGTGCTGGTTCGCTAACTCCAGGAGTATCATGTGGGACAGAGGTGTCAAGAGTCTCGCGGTCCCCTTCAGTCTCAGAAACCTCTGATAAAACAGCCTTCGGCTTGGATACAGTTTTCTTCCGAAATCTTTGAGTGCCGGAAGCCTGGACAGCGGATGTAGGGGGGGCCGGACCGCAGGTAACCTCGTTATCAGTAACGGTTATGGGTGCGCCTTGAGAGCCTAAGAAAAGGAAGGGTCAACAGAGAATATACAGAAACGGAAGGGCAAAAGTTTCCTTCAAGTAAAAAGGGCAATACGTAGGTTAGTATCTTCCAAGATAGCACCGTAGGCCGGATCGGAAGAAAAATATCCTGCTAAGTCAGGAAACAGTTCACAAATAGGGGTTGGGTGACCAGACCCCTGCCCTGGACGAGAGACAGGCCCCTGGCCTGAATCGGGGGTAGGAGGGAGAGAGACGCGGCGCCCAGAACCTGGGCTCGCGTACCAAATACCTGGCAAATCACCGCTCGATCGGGTTGGAGACCCAGCGATTCTCTTTTTCTGGCCGGGATGATCCTTGTCATTATCACCTCTTTGCCTCTTCTTGGAAGAGGTGGCATCCCCGAGAAGCTTTGTGGCCGCATCAATAGCCGCATCAACAGACGCATAGTAGTCGACTTGCTCATCCCCCGACTTGAAACTGACGAAATTCCAGCTATTGAAGGGCCCCACCTTATCTCCTCTAGAAAGGAAGTCTGCCGGAACGATATGAGTGTAAGAAAACGGTATACGGTAAAGGTAAAAGGTTTAAGTAAGATTGACTAAATAGGACTTACTGTGATATTTCTTCAACGAGTTCAGGCGCGCCGGAGTAAAAAATCGGAGACCGTAGGCTGTTTTCTGCTTACCAACTTCAGGATATTTGAGATAGGCATTTCTTGCACCGGGGAAGGAGGACAGCTAAATTGGCCTTTGGGATCGCGGGACAGTAGGGAACTCCCAAAAATCGGCCTGGTGGAGGGACAATAACAAACCATCGGGAGTTCCACCCGGAAGACGCTTTCTTGTAATCAAAGAGAGAATAGCCAGCCTTCGCCTTGATAGTCAGGCTGTCAGGATCGTCCCTTGTGGAGTAAAAGTGGGCGAACTCGGTCGCTTCCACCCGAATTTTGTTCTCCTCGCAAAGGAGAACATAGGCGTGGAGATAGGAAATTGCCTTCGGGTGTAGATGGGCAAGCACACAGCAACGCCGAATCAGGAAACCCAGAACGAATGGGTGAGGAGGCACAGTCAGGCCGGAGAGAAGAAATCCACATAAACGGCATACCCAAGTCCAAAGTTATCATGGGGATGGGAGTCGGAAGAAGGAAGATATATGCAAGTGCCCAGTGGGACTTCGACGTCTTTTAAACAGGAGAGAAGGGAGGGGATGTCCAGGAGAGGAGAAGGCTCCCGATTGGCAGAAAAAGGGCGGTAGATTCCAGAAAAGTTGGGCGAAACCCTTGGGGCGAGAAAGTACCTTGAATCGCCTCTTTAGCAGGGACGAAATTCGCGGCTGCCTTATATTTCTTCGAGCTAGACGAGGCCATCAAGAAAACGAAAGGCAAAGACAAGGCGAAACAGAGGAAAGATTCGAAAACAGGACGCAGGGGAAGAAGCAAGAGAGTCTGGGCAAACAAAGAGAGAGGGTATCTCAAGAAGTTCGAAACTAAAGCTTTAAGGGAAAGCGTTTCCCGCCCAGTTAATGAAAAGTAAAAGGAGACTCTGCACCTTCCTGGAAATAGAACGCTGACACAAACGACTGCAAACTTTGCATCGAAAAGGCGCAAGCACGGGCTAAGCACGGGCACATCGAAAAAGCGCAGGCACGGGCTAGGCACGGGCAGGAGCATAATGCGAAAAGAAAGTTTCTTTCTTTTTTTAAAAAAAAGAAAAGAGAACTTGTGGGACTAGGGGGAGCCAGTGGCCGGAAGAACAAAAGGCCTCAGCCGGAAGAGCGAAGGCCTCAGCCGGAAGAGCGAAAGGCCATAACGTCAAAAAATAAACAAAACAAACAAGGGGATACGCTAAAAAGTTCTACTTTTTACGTTTAAAAAAGATCAAAAGTAGAACTTGTGGGACTGATGAAGAGGGAAAAGTACGAGAATAAGGAAAGGTAGAACATCCGGTCCTATGTGACTAGAAGGAACAGCTTAGAACAGGGAATGTCGCCGGGTCGGAGAATGTTCCGGCCGAATGAGTAAATTTAACATCCTGCTTATATGTAAACGCCAGCCTGGCAATTAAAAAAGTACAGGCTGGCAACTCTCAATCTAGCAGTGTAAACACTATAAATAGGGGTTCAGCCCCATGGTAAAAGATACGTTTTTCACACTCGAAAATATACACTGTTGCACTGCCTTTACGATTCCCTCTCTCAAAAAGCTCAGCTGCGAAGTAGAAAGGTAACTCGATAAAGGGTAAAAGGTCTAGTAGCAGAATGAGAATCGGATTAGAGATTAGGATAGGAGGTTAGGAAGTTAGGAACTTACTATTTCAAGGTGATAAAATAATTCCCAAACAATCCTTAAAGAAACAAGGAACGATTAGCACCTACATAATGAAGTCTCGGGATCTAATCTATATCCCCTGACTCGGTGCCAGAGAATAAAGGAAAACTTGTGTAATGAGACCAAGCAAACAAGAGAAAGTCACAAATGTGATCCTTTAAGAAACAAGGAATGAATAGCACCTACATAACAAAGTCTCGGGATCTAACCTATATCCCTTGACTCGGTGCAAGAAAAGAAAGGAAAACATGTGTAATGAGAACAAGAAAACAATACGAAATCTCTTGAATGATCCCATAGTAAGGATCGATGGTATAATATACCTACGCACATGTCCTATAAATTACTTCATCATTGTTGCTACATTAGCAGCTTATGGTGCTTGGTTGTGTGTTGACATTGCTATGCTACTTGCAAGTTGTGCTTGGTTGCTTTTTGATATTGCTATGCTACCGATGAGTGTGTATGGTATCATGATGTGCTGATGTGTGCTTTACTGCTTTGTTATAGCATGTAAATTGACTTAATAATATTCGACCAAGTAGTCGTGTAGCCCGGTAACATGCGGGCTTCACACGTTCATACCCGGTATAGTTTTGCTGAGCCTTTATTTTTACAGGTATGAAACGGGAAACAGACGGAGAGTAGGCAAGGGCGACTACCATAGGGGTAGTCCGTACGGGCAAGACTTTTGTGTAGTATGTTTAAATGTAGGAGTGGTGATTATGTAACACTAAACCCTTGTTGTAAGTTTCGGGTTGTTGTTTAAGTTATTAACTATACTATAGACGCTCGGTACTTGGGTTGTACTTTATGTTGTATTTGGATTTCGTTAAGGTTGGACTTCCAGTCATACAAACCGTAACTTGGAGTTGGTATGGTGGTGGAGTCAACCACGTGGGTGGTTGGCGTCTGTGACACCCGGATGGAGGTTATACCGCTGCAAGCTAGTTTGCATTATCGTCGGGCGTTTCATTTAATCTAGGGATGTTTTATTTGGGGGTGTTACAGAAAGTGGTATCAGAGCGTAACTGATGACTGGAATAGAGAAGTACCGAGTATAGGAAAGCCTGGAATTAGGAATTTTGATAGTGAGTTAGGGGTTGGGGTAGTACGTGAGGCGTGTTAGTTAGGGTTCTTCCCCAGTAATACTGGATACCTAATAGACACCTTCACCCAACCTTCACATCCTTAATTGTCTCTTAAATTCAGAGAAAGAACGCCAGAGAGGTAGAAAGCCTCCTCTTACTCGGGGAAACCCGATCTGGCATCTACTTAATGTTATACAATCAATCCGAGAAGAAAGGACTATACTATACAATAGACGTTGCCAAAAGGATAATACCCATAGAGGGACCAACTTTAGCGGCAACTTGGGTCAACATGCTTAGCAGACGATAAGACCCTACCTGACAAACAAAGAGGATCAGGATATCCCAAAATTTTATGAACTAAATAAAGCTTAGTTAAGCAATTAATTGAGCCAAGGATGGAATGGAGAGAAATTATAAAATTCACATACTTGAGAGGTTAATTAAAGCAAAATCCTCATAAAGCAATGAAATAAGAGAATATAGTTGGAGACGAAATCACACCATAAAATTGGTACCATCTCTAATGACTTGATAAAGCGTGACACAATACCACCTCCTTCCTTCTTCTTTTATTCTATTATTCTTCTAAGTCTCTCAATCTCAGACAACTGAAACTGGTAACCACAACTGGTCATTCACCTCTGCTTCTACCACCGGCGAACAAAGAATAATAATGAGACAGTAACAGAAGGGTTACGAGACCCAAAATATATATATATATATATTAAAATGGAAAACGGAATAATGCTTATGTCAGATTGAAGGGAGCCTAATCGGGCCATCAAGAAAAATCAGTCAAATATTTATGAAGAGGAAAATATCAGGAGGAAACCAAATATTTAGGAATAATTGGGTATTGAAATTTGGGAACTTTAAACAGGATTAATGGACTTAAGGGAGGAATTAATTGATGGGTTAAATAAGGAAAGAATCATTTTTGTAAATTTTATATTAATCTGTAGGTGTTGAGGATAGTAGGAATAATCCGAAAATTTGGAAGTATACCGGTGTATACCCAAATTGACTCAATGCAAGGAATGAATAATACACGTAGGATATCAAAGTATGTACAAGTATATCATTAAACTTGTTGGAACACTTATATGGGAATCTATATATAAATCAAGAGAATTATAACACATGGGAATATATAATATATATATTAACATGGATGAATAATATATATATATATGTACACCCCTGGAGGTATGTACAGTTAAAGAATTGAACGATTAATCTAAAGGCTTAGATGGTGACACTAGTCAACGAGTTGATTGCCAGGGACTAGAAACGAGTGGGATAAGAATTCAAATGTGAATAATTGTTTGACCATTTAAATCGGACGTGCAAAGTTGAACTTGACCCTGGCCAGGTCAAGGGACACTACGCACAAATTGGGGGTAAAAAGGTAGTCCAACACTTACGCTGATCACATAAACTACAACTAGGGGAAAGTTATAAGTTGGATAAGTAAAAATGCAAAGGAAACGGTGTTGAAACCACCTAGAATACATGGATACAGGGCTCGAACATTCGGGGATAAACACATGAGTATACAGATATGTGAGAATTTGAAATAGTGTGATGTCACTATTAACCCAAAAGTTACCACGTAAAATATAACAATCGCAATCAAATGCCATATGTAACCGATAGTAGTCAATTACCTTAGTTCTTGGCGGGACATAAGAACAATAATGATGATGAGAAGGAAACTAAACATCCTATGTAAAATAGTTTACAATCGTAAAAGCTTGTAACATGTATAATTCGATAACCCTGTGACTGAGACTAATTGAGGTCAACCGGCAAGGTCAAAGCCATAGGTTGACTGAAAACCAAGGGTTACTTGAAGATGAAGGAAAGCCTAATTTCACTGTACACATTAAGGTACAAAATAGGTGATAATGCTAGGAGAGCGAGCTAGCTAACAACTTATAATGATGAATGGTAACATAACTAAACAAGATGTTGTAACCACGACACGGTCGTAACAATGAAGAATACTAATCACTAAATTGTTACTACAGAGCGCACACGAATATAGGCCTAAAGATCAGTCCGAAGGAACAATTGAGACGCTTAAAAGCGCACTAAAACCATGAACATCCTACCTCCAGAGGAAAGCGATAGACATGTCACAACCCACCGAGACCGTATACAAATTAAAATGCCAAGTGCCAACCAAGAGCCCTTTTACGCCTAAATGATAAGTGTTCGAAGGAGCTAGATAACACAATGGAAATAATAGAATAGGGAAAACGAAAACCTAAGGTAATCAGAGTGGCGCAGCGGACGCGTAGTGGACCGTTACACACATCTTCCGGTTGATTAACAAATGACCTATCTGCCAATACCGTAACCCAGAGAGGCTAAACCTGAATCCGTTTGTTGATCGGTATAAATACCAATAAAAGCCTTTTGATACTGAACCCAAGCCATTAGCATGGCCATGACCTTTGATGGCATTATAATGTGAGTTACGTGGCATGGAAACTAGAATGCTCTTTGAGAGTTAAACATCTTGAACCAATGTTCAAGGATGATATAGTGAGGATTACGTGGGCGTAATCCATTTTTAAGGGGGTAGGCGCGTTGCGTTTTTTGCTGTGTTGTTGTGCGTTTGATGTGTACTTTTGGTTGTTATGTCCTTGCTGTGTTGTTGTGCGTTTGATGTGTACTTTTGGTTGTTATGTCTGTGAACTGTGCACGGAGTGTTTTTGGATGCATCGTGGTTGTGAATGAATGAATGTATAACAGGTTCTCTAAATTACATATGAGTATGGTCATGGATATACTGGTGCATGGAAATATTATTGAGAACGTAGTGAAGCCACAGATGTGGCGTGGTGCTTATAAGCACAAATGGTGAAATAGAACTGTGTAATTTGCGGGACATGATCCCTTGGTTAGCGAGAGTGAACTGGGACTTGATCCCTGGGAGTGACAAGAACACGAACATTAATTAACGAGAAAAGACTTCGGGTCGAAGTCTCTTTAAGGGGGGTAGGTTGAAATACCCCTATTAATTAAAACACCTGAAATCACGAATGTGTGTGGTGTGTTTAACTAACGGGTCACATTGATGTATAATCGTGTTACAACTTATACCCTAAGATACTAAGGGACATACACACGTCCGTGAATGTGATAGCAAGTTACATTGTAAAATAAGCATGGGTGATCTCCGGGTTCGGCGTCAATAAATACAATTGAGTAAATTAAATTAGTCCATGTTAGGACCTTGTACACGAAACAGGTGCGATGCATTACACAACCTGAAATGTATGATGTACTCGATGACATATAACATTGTACTAAATAACATATGTACGTGGATATAATATACGATCTACATAATTGAATACAAACATGTACAAGTGACATTATATCACAAGACTTGCACTCATCGATTTATATTCCAGGATATAGATAACAAATTAACGAACTACTTAGTCCCATTACAAGTTAGCGATAAAGGCATACTCCACCCATGCCCATTGTGTCCGAATAATCCTCATCTTATGGCTCCACTAACCCATATTTAGTTACCCACTTAGTAAGAAATTACCCACTCAGCCATGCCACGATCGACTTAGAATACCAACACCCTCTGTAGCTCTTCCATCTCCCCCATGCAAATATCTTCTCGGCCTTTCCAAACCTTTGTCCCCTTTCCTTCTCGTGGTTATGAGTCCGATTCTAAACCCACGCAACCTTGCACTTCCTCCCAGTTGCTTCCTAGTGCGCGCAAGTCCAGAGGAGGAATTTGAACCTCCCTCAACTGCTGACTCATGCCGGAGAGGGACCATCCACGCCCCTAAGCTCTGGCGTTAATCAACTTCGTTAATCCTCCCTTGTATGCTCGAATTCTGTTCAAGTTACCGGGCGTGGTGAAAATCTAAAATAGCGCAAAGAATCTCTGGGAAACCGGTGCGTAGAATCCTCTCCAAAACTCTTGAAGGTAGGCGCAAGTAACCGTTACTTAATCTTCCTTTCATTCTCCATCTTTTTTGTCCGAGACTCTGGAATGTAACTCTCGTTTCCTCCTTCTCATCACGCATGCAATCGCCTGAGAATGATTCCTTGAAGAGGGCCGGAAGTTCCACAAGGAACCCACTCCATTCTTTCGCAATTATGGCGTAAGGTAAATGCTCCAGGCTTACATTTTTCACTTCTGTTTCTTTTCCTTATTTTCTTGTCCGCAAGCAGCCCCCAACTCACCCTGCCTTCTCTTCTTCCATGTCTGATTTTTCTTTTGCATGCAACTCTCTGGCTTGAATCTCCAAAGGTCCTCGAGCAAGGATCGGCTCCAGAAATTTTCGAATGGTAATAACAGCAAACCGAAGACTTGGCCGTTTAACTCCCTTGTTGTCCCTTTTCATATTCGAAAAAAAGAACCCCATGTTCCTAACACATTGTCCTTACTGTTTTTTCCTTGCATGCATGGTACCTTCCATGCACCCCACTCAAGCCGTGAGTAAAAGGAAGGAGTTCCCTCTGTTCTGACCATGGTAAAACACCAAACTTTAGTCCTTGTTATGTCTTGCATTTATTAGTAAATTTGATTGATTTACGAGTTGCTAATCCAACCATATTCCCTGTCCTGTTACATGGTTAAATGAACCTTTGCAACACCATCAATTGCCCAGAAACTCAGGGGGAAATCTAAGAGAAAACATTCTCTAACTCAAGGTAAAATGCAACCGAGAGTTCCTGTGTATTACCCATTGATTTTGCTTGAAAAGAAAAACGTTCTGTACAAAACGAACTGACCCTTGGTCCCTTCATAACTAGGACCGAAAGTTGTCCAAGGAGAATCGAGGAAATTAGCAAAGAAATCCAGCTAAAAATCCCTAAGGTAGTTGACTAAACTCATGGTCATTACATGACTGAGAATCTGTTGTATTAGATCCCTTTGAGTCCTAAACATCTAATAAAAATGGTCACCTATGTGTCCGAGTGATTCTGTATAAAAAAAAAAGAAAAGAAAAAAAAGAGATTCATTGTAACGCTGGAATAAACTAATGGATATGCCTAGATATTTGGCAAGGTGGAGTGATGAATTAAGAATTTTAAGTTGTCATGGTAAGTAGAAAATCCTACATAATCTGTTGCCGAAACTTTGGGTAAGCCATTGGAAAATTGTGACCGAGAAGGGGCATAGCGTTTTTGCAAGGAAAAATTGGCATAGGTGTGAAGTGTGAAAATGCAGTAAACATTGACTAGGTGATGTGGTGCCTTTGGTTAGGTGTGAGCCTCGATTTTAAACCCTATCCTATGTTGATTAAAGCTGATTAGGATCTAAACGGGTTTTAGGTCCACTTATAGCCTAAGATTAATAACTATGTCATATAACAATAATTATTAAAACCTAAGCTAGCTCACTGGAACCTATTATGAGTCGCCACCTAATTTTAACCTAGATCAAATTAGGAAAGGAGAGTTCGGGTTCGGGGGCTTGATATTCGACTTAATTAGGGTTCAATTACTTTCATTACCCTTCCTAGGTCGTTTTTCCTCTACTCAGTTTATTCACGGCTTATTACGAGTCGTTTTAACCTAAGTGCGCGAGCTTCTGTTTTTTTGTGTTTTTAGCATTTTTTGACAGAAAATAAAAGTGAAAAGTGAAATTACCTAAACTAGGGTTTCGGGGCAGAAATAGGTCGAATTTTGATTCTGTCCGTGGCCACGGACCTAATGTCCGAACCCTCGGACCCCAGTTAACCTAATTACGCAGAAAAGTCGAAGTTAAAGGAAAACAAAAAATTTCAAAGTCCGGGGCCACGGACAGGCTGTCCGTGGGCCCGGACATTATTAGAAAAACCTAAGTTTTTTTAAAATTTAAAATCCCGCCGCCGTCCTGGGTGTCCGTGGTCTCGGACAACGCGTCCGAGGTCCCGGACCATGGGTCCGAGGTCACGGACCACCCACGGACAGGGGTTTTCAGAAGGTTCCCGAGGGTGTTTTGAGCTCAAATTTTATGGGTGTGAAGCCTGAAAGATTTACAAGACGTTAGTGATTGAAAGTTTTCAATTTGAATTCGAATTAAGCACGAAACTTAGCAAACAAGTTATCTGACAGAGACTCAAATAAACAGCAATACAGAAGCCTACGAGGTTAGTTTGAGTTCAAATTTCGAGGCAAGACAGATAACCGTGGAGATTAGGGAAACTGAGTTCCTACCTGTTTTACCTTCGGATTCACAACGTTTCTTCACACCGGGATTCGTTGAGCGCTCCGTTGATGGCAAACCCGAAAGGACTTCGAACCAAGCTTCTGGTTGTTGGTTCTTGCTGTTCTTCACGTGTTGGTGGTGTTTTTGTGAGGTTTTAATGGTTATTGGTGCTTTGGGAATTGGAAAACGTGTTAAGATGATGATTTCGGGGGATTTTCAGTATGATTTGGGTGGCCGGGTGTTGGAAAACGTGAGAGAGAGAGAAAGCCGTGTTTTCTGACTCTCTAGGGTTCTGAGCATATGAAGTTCTCATTTCCAAAAACCTATCCCATATAGACTTTCTTAAAGATAAAGAGAATCTAGTAAAGTAAGATTTTTCGATATTCGAACTAAGTAACTTCCCAAAGGAATTTTGCTATGAAATTTTAAACCACATGTCAAGAATGGATATATGAATTTTCTGAGGTGGAAACGAATTTTTTAAATGCTGGAGCATTTTTAAATTGAATTCTCGTCAGATTCAGTCAGAAATTGCTAGAAAATTATTGGAAATTCGAAAAATCAAAATTCCAACGCCATTATGCTTAAAATGTCATCCTCTATCATGGGTTAAAATAAATCATTTCAAGCTGATTTGGGCACCCTTTGGAGGAGAGAGAAAGCTATAGGAGAACTCAGAAGCCTTAAAAATTACGAAAACGCCCCTGACAATGACGAAACTGCTCCTCAGGCCCTGGAACACGCCGATCGGGCCGGAGTCTCTTACTGTTTGATGGAGATGGCTCTCACAACCTCGTAGACCTCAGCAGGGGGTCAAAATTTTGGGTATACAGATTGCCCCCCGTCAACTGGACTTTGTAACGAACGTGAAAAGTCTGGGTTGATGCTTGAGTGGTGCCCCAAAATTTTGGACCCCACAGAATCCTCCACGTTGTATGAAACCGGGTTAACGATGCCCAGCTATTCGGAGGCGCTGACTACCTAAGCTACAAAACATTGTCGAGCTATTCTAAGGCGCTGACTGCCTAAACTACAAAGCGTTGTCGAGCTATTCTAAGGCGCTGACTACCCAAAATACAAAAGCATTGTCGAGCTATTCTAAGGCGCTGACTACCTAAAATGATGAAAATGATGTCGAGCTATTCTAAGGCGCTGACTACTGAAATGATGATATGCTGTCGAGCTATTCTAAGGCGCTGACCACCTAAAGTGATGAAAATGATGTCGAGCTATTCTAAGGCGCTGACTACCTGAAATGATGATGCTGTCGAGCTATTCTAAGGCGCTGACCACCTAAAGTGATGAAAATGATGTCGAGCTATTCTAAGGCGCTGACTACCTGAAATGATGATGTGCTGTCGAGCTATTCTAAGGCGCTGACCACCTAAAGTGATGAAAATGATGTCAAGCTATTCCAAGGCGTTGACTGCCTAGGGTGTGAAAACTGGATGCAAATGCAAGAATGCTGAAATGCTAATGATGCAAATGATGCTGATGTGATGATAATGCCGATGATGTTGATGATGCCGATGATGCTGATGATGCTCGGATGCTTCAGGGGGACCGAAACCCATGTCGATGCTCCTGGCTGGACCCAATGTGGACTTATTGCCATCGCCCCCCAAGCCGGTGTGCAGGGATAACTCCTGGTAAAAACCCTGGGGACTTATTGCCTTTGCCCACCATTCGTTGATCCCAAAAATAAGTTGACATCGCAAAAGGAGGATTTATTGCCATCACCTCGCCAACTTTCTGTCGCCAGGTCTTGTGACGCGCCTGGATAATGCAACTAGGTCTTATGACGAGCCTATATGAATGAGATGAATGCAATGTGTTTGATGAGAGTGGGTAAGCTAAAAGGTAATGCTAGGTTCTTACTACGAGCCTAAGGGAATGCAACTAGGTCTTATGACGAGCCTAAGGGAAAGCAACTAGGTCTTACGACGAGCCTAAAGATGGATCTAGGTCTTATGACGAGCCTAAGGGATGCAACTAGGTCTTATGACGAGCCTAAAGGGAGGTCTAGGTCTTATGACGAGCCTAAAGGATGGTTCTAGGTCTTATGACGAGCCTAAGGGGAGGTTCTAGGTCTTATGACGAGCCTAAGGGAATGCAACTAGGTCTTATGACGAGCCTAAAGGATGGTTCTAGGTCTTATGACGAGCCTAAAGATGGATCTAGGTCTTATGACGAGCCTAAGGGATGCAACTAGGTCTTATGACGAGCCTAAAAGTTCTAGGTCTTATGACGAGCCTAAAGGATGGTTCTAGGTCTTATGACGAGCCTAAGGGGAGGTTCTAGGTCTTATGACGAGCCTAAGGATGGTTCTAGGTCTTATGACGAGCCTATAGGTTATTCTAAGTGAGAGTGAGTAAAACGTATGATGGGTCCAAATGGATGTAGAAGGATTAGGGTTTGTGTCAAATCTGGAGATGGTGGGGCTCATGACGAGCCTATGAGTGTTTGAGTGTGAAGATAGGGCTTAGGGCGGGCCTGAAGGTGTTTGAATGTGGAGATAGGGTTTATGCCTGTGGTGGGATGGTGGTGCTCAAGCTTTAGGTTTCAATTGGTGTTGTCATGGCAATTGTTGGAACCAACCATTGCCCCCAGTATTTTTCCTTAGGACGATCTGAGTTAGAGCTCATGGCAATTGATCGGAACGATCAATTGCCCCCAGTATTTTCTTTGATTAAACACGCGAACAAATCTCATCCTTGCAGGGTCGAGGCTTATGCTTTGATGTGGTGCTTCCTAACCTACACTTGGCGTGTTTGGTGTTTGCACTCGTTTCTCACTTACAGTCACAACTTCTCAACCATTGAATTTGACATTTGTTGGATTTACGTGTTCAACCTGTTACTTCCCATGATCGGATACACAACTACTAAGTCGGAAGTCTTTTGGGCTTATAGCGTGGCCATGGGGTGTGATGAATGACAATAGGATAATAGCGGAATGTTTAGGATATGTGGAACTTTAAGGGTGACCAAAGCTGCAACTTGCACCGCCTCTTGGACTTGTCTTCTTTGCCTTGAAGTCGTTTGGCTATTTCGTGATGACTTTTGCTTATGATCTTGGGACTTGGGAGTTTTGGATTGTTCCTTGCATCTTCTTTCTTTTTTCCGATTTTGGATTTCTTCGAGGCTTTTCGGGTTTGCCTTTCTTTGAATCTCTTCTCCTCCGGGGTTCTTGTGTTTCCCGGCTTTGAACTTTGAAAGCTGTTTTTGGTGTTGGTTCATTTGGATCCTGTGTCACTTTGGGACCATTTGCGGATCGCTTTGTCATGCCGGTAGCGGTTTTGCTTCTCTGGACTTGTGAAGTTGTTGTTCAAGAGTCGGGCTCCTTGCTTCCTTTGGTCACCGGGTCGGTTATTCATCATTGGCTAGCTTGTTTGTGGAGCTTGCAATATTGTAAAAGAGGTCATATATGAAAAGCTCAGCGGGGGTGCCTATGGTTTAATGTTTGGGTTCATAAGCTTTTGGCTGTGTGGTGCTGTACCTAGGTGCTTCGTCATCCCTAATAGTTGTGTATCCGTTCTTTGTTACTTTTCATAGGTTTAAACGTAAATTTACAAATTATCTCCTTCGACCGGAGTCATGCCGCTTGCCTTACCTTTGAATGTGACCTCTCTGGAGCCGTGTAAAAATGACACGCTCTTTCGCTCTTGGTTTTACCGCTCAAGGCACTCTCGCGAAACGTTCACTCAGAGACTTGTTTGCGCATTTAAACAAAAGAAATAAACATTATCGTTCCTAAACTCAGATTGCCCCCAGTATTGTTGCGGGGTTTCCTTGACAAACCTTAGAATGCCCAAGTTTCTGTGGAGGGTGACCGCATGTGCGGTGAACAATGGTGGTGAGTGGTGATGGGGTGGTTGCTGAGTGATTTTTTTTTTTTTGCGGCAGCAGCTCCTTTTTTTTTTAAGATGAAATGGTAGAAATGACAGGACGCTGCGACATGTGGGATGACTGTGGGGGAGGTAGCAAATGTGTGGATGGGTAGGCGGTTTTGTACAGGGGGGTTTCGTGAAAGATGAAGGTTCTTACTCTTATATGCTTGTGGACATGCCTTAAAAGAGAGAGTTTTTCTTTCCTTTTTTTTTCAGCACATGAATGGAAATATACTCATTAGAACACGAATCAAAGAAGAAATTTTATTGATAACCGAAAGAAGTAACAACGACATTGAGTACCGACTAGATAGGAGCGACAACTAAACTAACTACGAAAAGAAAGAGGCTATGTAAAACAGCCAAAGGAAAATAGCAACGACTCCTAATGACCCCAAAGCGGAAGTAAATGACTAACTACCCCTAAACTATAATCTACTCTTCGAGGAACATCCAATCAGGTATCGCTTCCTCCTTTGCTGCTCTTACCGTACCCTGTAAACATGAGGAACATGAGCACATGAGTAAAGATGACAGTTCAATTGCCGAAATGAAAGTTGGGTCTGTTAACGCACCAAGTCCTTGACGACCAGGATTCGCTGCCGGAGATAGAACGTCTGGAATTCCCTGGAGATCCTTGCCGAGGCCCCTACCCTCTTGATAACCGTACTTCTCCATGATAACCTTCCCCGGTCCAACCTTAAGTTTCTGAAGCGAAGTTGGGTCGGATTGCTCTGGTATAACACTGAACCTGCTCAGATGGGACGAACCCTCCTCTTCAACCATACAAACAGGCAACTCCTTCTGATGCGGTTCACCTCTAACGATATGAACCTTCCCATCCCTTTTGAACTTCAAACATTGATGCACCGTAGAGGGAACGGCCTTCAAATCTTGAAGGAAATCCCGCCCCAGAATCAGATTGAAAGAATGGGGAATTTGCAGAACCAAAAACTTCACTGGATGAACCACCGTCCCGAATTTAAGTGGAAGATCCAATAGGCCGAAGACATGTCTTGGGTTATCGTCATACCCTCGTAACACAATTTGACACGACTCAAATTTGTCGTAGCCCATACTTTCTGCCACTTTCAGAGGACAGATGCTAACGTCTGCTCCCGTGTCAATGAGGACCTTTGGTACCTTGAAGGCCCCACACCAAACAGTAACATACAACGCCTTTCCCGAGTGCTCGGAGATCTCACTATCGTGAAAACTGATCTCCTCCTCCTGCTTTTGCCAAAGAGCCGCGACCATCCTCTCCGGGGCTAAACTTTCCTCTGGCCCGCCCAAATGTTTGGCAATGGCCCGTCGGTGCTCTGGCGAGATCGTAAGCAAAGACCAGATGGCCATGGGGACGGTTGTTGCCTTCAGCTTCTGAAGCAGTTCCCGCTCACCTGGAATCTCTTCAGCCACTGGGGGAGACGACATTCGCTCTTCCCCTTGCGATGGTCTTTCAGGCGATCCGTAATGCTTGCCTGACCGAGTAACGTGAGCATTTGCTGGGACAAAGCTGACCGCGGACGTGGGCTTCCGTCCTGCCCCTCGTGTTGGCTTTTTGTCATCCCAGAAAACAGTAAAGGCAGCACACTGAAATTCAGATTCTGATGTCTCGAGGTCATCCAAACGCTGATATCCCTGATCGATGAGGTCCTGGATCCGATGTCTCAGCACTTTGCAATCATTGGTATCATGTCCTGCTAGCTGATGGTACATGCAAAATTGACTGAGTCTACTCCCCCTTCGCGTCTCTCCATGGCGAGGGATGAGCGGCTGCATTAGCCCCTCGTCCTGCAGCTCCTCGAAGGCCTGACTTAAAGGACAACCAATGGGTGTGAATTCCCTTTCGGCTTTGCGGGGAAGCTCCGGTACCGGGGCTACGATCTGGATTTTTCCTTCTTGGGCCAATAACAGAATTTTAGACCTCAAACTACGACAATTATCCGTGGAGTGGCCCGGGAGTAGATGGAAACGACAGAACTGCTCGGGATGCGCCCCCAGACGCCGTCCGCGAAACCGGGGGCTTTAAGTCGGACTAACCCCCGCCCTAGAAGTACTCTCAGAATCTGACTCTGCGGCTGCTGTAGATCTACGACAGGCACCTGTGCGGCCTGCCCCTGTTGCGGTCCCTGGTTCTCCGGTGACTCGATCCCGTCCTCATCGGGGGTCAGATCTAAAGGGATGATTTCCCCGAGGGCATGGATGAGAGTTCTCGCTTCCCTTGCAGCCGACGCAAATCCCGAGCTCAGCTCTTCCAAAGCACTCCTGTGAGCAAATTCTAACTCAGCTAGTTTCCCTATCAAATCCACGAGCGAAGCACTTCGATCGTTAGCTCCAGACGACATCCTAGCTGTAAGAGGTGCTGCCTGTTGTAAGCAAAAAGATAAGTCAGCATTGCGAGAGTGAGACTGGGGCTAAACTTTGGAACTCAGGCCGAAGACTAGTGTGCCGTAATGAATGCCGGACTCCAAAATTTTGGGAGGGTCCGCTCTGGACCATACTTTTAGGTTACAAGATTCGTTGGTCTTACGAGTGGGTTTTGCAAGAAAGGCATGTAGCAGGAATCAGCTTAGAGGATTTTTTGTGTTTTGGGGTGATCGAAGTATTTGGATTATGAAAACCCCTTAAATGTTTCATTTGGGCTGGAAGAGATCGATGGATCGGATATTGGGCCTGAGGCCCTGGAGAAAGGAGCACATACACAGAAGTCCTACACAAGGAGGTGATGCAAATGTCCTCACAAAATGACTCAGTCCAATGGGTAGGGGTTAATCCGGAGAGGTGCTTGGGGCGCAGGCCCAGGTTACCACAAAGGAATAGGGCTTGCACGCTATTCTCTTTGGGCTTCCCCACTTTTTTCACATCACCTAAAAGGTGTGCGTCTACGGTCAGGTCTTTGACCGACCAAACAATGGGCTTGGTAAGGGTACTGCCAGGGAAATGCTTGGGGCTAAAGCCCAGGTATTAAGGGGGTGTGGTTAGGCGACACCCTCCTCTTTTCCCCCATTTATTCACATCACCTAAAAGGTGTGAGTCCCAGACAGGGGACCTCAAACGGGTCCCAGAGTGGAATTGGTTTGCGTGGACCCTCGCTCTCATATGATGCAAGGGTGCAAAAATTAAAGTGCGCACAGAAGTAAACAAACAGAGTAATAAAGCCATAAATAAACATCTTCGAGTTAAGCCCTCTTTCTAAAATCAAACAAGTTTAAAATTAAGAAGTAAGTCCCCAGCAGAGTCGCCAGTCTGTGAGCCTCGATTTTAAACCCTATCCTATGTTGATTAAAGCTGATTAGGATCTAAACGGGTTTTAGGTCCACTTATAGCCTAAGATTAATAACTATGTCATATAACAATAATTATTAAAACCTAAGCTAGCTCACTGGAACCTATTATGAGTCGCCACCTAATTTTAACCTAGATCAAATTAGGAAAGGAGAGTTCGGGTTCGGGGGCTTGATATTCGACTTAATTAGGGTTCAATTACTTTCATTACCCTTCCTAGGTCGTTTTTCCTCTACTCAGTTTATTCACGGCTTATTACGAGTCGTTTTAACCTAAGTGCGCGAGCTTCTGTTTTTTTTGTTTTTTAGCATTTTTTGACAGAAAATAAAAGTGAAAAGTGAAATTACCTAAACTAGGGTTTCGGGGGCAGAAATAGGTCGAATTTTGATTCTGTCCGTGGCCACGGACCTAATGTCCGAACCCTCGGACCCCAGTTAACCTAATTACGCAGAAAAGTCGAAGTTAAAGGAAAACAAAAAATTTCAAAGTCCGGGGCCACGGACAGGCTGTCCGTGGGCCCGGACATTATTAGAAAAACCTAAGTTTTTTTAAAATTTAAAATCCCGCCGCCGTCCGTGGGTGTCCGTGGTCTCGGACAACGCGTCCGAGGTCCCGGACCATAGGTCCGAGGTCACGGACCACCCACGGACAGGGGTTTTCAGAAGGTTCCCGAGGGTGTTTTGAGCTCAAATTTTATGGGTGTGAAGCCTGAAAGATTTACAAGACGTTAGTGATTGAAAGTTTTCAATTTGAATTCGAATTAAGCACGAAACTTAGCAAACAAGTTATCTGACAGAGACTCAAATAAACAGCAATACAGAAGCCTACGAAGGTTAGTTTGAGTTCAAATTTCGAGGCAAGACAGATAATACCGTGGAGAATTAGGGAAACTGAGTTCCTACTGTTTTACATTCGGATTCACAACGTTTCTTCACACCGGGATTCGTTGAGCGCTCCGTTGATGGCAAACCCGAAAGGACTTCGAACCAAGCTTCTGGTTGTTGGTTGTTCTTGCTGTTCTTCACGTGTTGGTGGTGTTTTGTGAGGTTTTAATGGTTATTGGTGCTTTGGGAATTGGAAAACGTGTTAAGATGATGATTTCGGGGGATTTTCAGTATGATTTGGGTGGCCGGGTGTTGGAAAACGTGAGAGAGAGAGAGGAAGCCGTGTTTTCTGACTCTCTAGGGTTCTTGAGCATATGAAGTTCTCATTTTATCCAAAAACCTATCCCCTTATATAGACTTTCTTAAAGATAAAGAGAATCTAGTAAAAGTAAGATTTTTCGATATTCTAACTAAGTAACTTCCCAAAGGAATTTTGCTATGAAATTTTAACCACATGTCAAGAATGGATATTATGAATTTTCTGAGGTGGAAACGAATTTTTTAAATGCTGGAGCATTTTTAAATTGAATTTCTCGTCAGATTCAGTCAGAAATTGCTAGAAAATTATTGGAAATTTGAAAAATCAAAATTCCAACGCCATTATGCTTAAAATGTCATCCTCTATCATGGGTTAAAATATCAAAGCATTTCAAGCTGATTTGGGCACCCTTTGGAGGGAGAGAGAAAGCCTATAGGAGAACTCAGAAGCCTTAAAAATTACGAAAACGCCCCTGACAATGACGAAACTGCTCCTCAGGCCCTGGAACACGCCGATCGGGCCGGAGTCTCTTACTGTTTGATGGAGATGGCTCTCACAACCTCGTAGACCTCAGCCAGGGGGTCAAAATTTTGGGTATAACAGTTAGGGAAGTCGTGGTTAAAATGCCTTAGGAGGTTAGGAATGTCAATCTGGTATGTTAGATGTTTAGTAGGCTGAACAACAAGTTTTAAGAGGTTATAATCATGCATAAGTTTTGTCGAAAAACTTATGAGAGTAACCCATAGATAATAAGCTAGTGAGTTACTTAGGAAAAATCTGGTTATGAGTTGCCTTGATAATCTGATAACAATGGGCTAAAAATGCTTACTGCTGTGTGGTTCATAAACTGGCGAAAATGGTGGTTTAAGCACCAAGTCTTAATCAGTTAAGAAAAAAAATTTGCACCTTAGAGTCACCGAAAACTGGGGGATAAGAAGCAGTAGTAAGACTACTAACTAAGTAGCTAAGCCATGGGAAGAAATGGAAAAACCAAATCTGTAAGTATTGAGAACAGGGGGGAAAGGAAGTGTATGTAGTATAGTTTTCAAAAGGAGGTGGTATCTGTTCTGCAACATTTCTGTTTCCTTGTAAAGAGTCTCTAGAGGGCAGTCCTGGTTGTTTTGGGTTTGTGTTGAATCTACAACCATGATAAAACACATAACTAACTCAATAAGCTGGGAAAACTAAGAGATATATTGGATGATAGAAACAAAGCAACAAAAATGAAAGGTGGAATGACATATCTCAGATTGTTGTATCAGAATTTTCGGTTTGTTTCAGTTTCTGGATTTTTTCCCTGTTTCAGTTTAAAGGTGATTCTGTAAGATTTACAAGTTGGCTGAGATTTAAGACTGTAAGTGGAATACTTAATCACGTGAGTAAATAGGGGGAGAATCTAGAAATCAAATCAGAAAAAACAAACAAAAGGGGTAATAAAGAGGATGTATGGCAGTTCGTATGCTCAGTTTCAGCAACTTCAGGGTTTTCGGTATGGGTGTTTTCAGGTGCATAGACCGTGGCATATGGTCTGTGTTGAGTTGGTAAACCTGATAATACACTGTGTAAGGGGGTAATCAAATTGTGGGAAAATTCAAAGACAGTTTGTGAATATACCGAGGAGAGCGCAGCATAGACAAGAAGTAGTTTCAGGCTGCCTTAGTTTGCAGTTTTTGGTTTCAGATCCGTATAGCTGAAATACAAGGCGGTAAAAGAGTGTTGTGGCCAGCTTGTTAATGAACCCAAAACCTAGGTAATACACCTACTTAAATCTGCAAAAGCGTTGGGTGGAATTAGAAAACATATTAAGGAACAAAAAAATAGATTCAAGTATAAGTGCCTTGGGTAAATTAGCAACCAGAGGAGAGTTTATCAGCTTGTTCAGTTTTGGAATTTTTCTCAGGTCTGTATAGAGAGTGTCCAGAGGTGTTGTGCATGTTGTTTGAATCGGTTTTGAGGTTGTTTTGGTTTAAAATCTTGCTTAGGGCCTTACCTAACAGAGTCAGCAAAACTAGAAAAAAATTGAAGGGTAAAACCGTGACCGAACAGAAAGTAAAAGAAGTACATCAGAGTTTAGTATTTCAGTTTAAGGTTGCTTCCCGGAAGTTGTTTCTGTATAAAGTGGTACTGGGGACTCGATGGAGTTGTAGTAAACCACTAAGGAATCTAAACCACCTCTAATATACCATAGCAAGTGTATAGGCACTGAGGGGAAGTTTAGAAGTTAAAATAACTAACTACAATCAAGGGGCAAACAGAAAGACATAGATCCTTGGTTCAGATTTCAGTTATAAATGGTTTCTGTGTAACTGGTTTTCGAAAACAGTAGGAGTGCGGTGGTGGCCTAGGTGCGAACTCAACATGTTATTAAAGAGGTATTAAGTTGGCAAACTCATTTGAGAACCTAGGGATCAATTAACCACTGATAAAAAGGAAAGAATGAGGAAGAGTTGATACAGTTCCGGTTTCAGGTTTGTTAACTGCTGTTCTGTGTGGCTGAGTACAGAAGTTAGGAGAGTGTTTCGTGGCAATAGTCTTGAGTCTAAGACATTGTTAACACCCTTAGCTAGTTGAGTAAGTACTGTGGGAAGAATGGAACATCGGTTGAACTGAATGGATACAAGAACCAAGGAAGAATATGTACAATGTTGTTGCAGATTTCATTAAAATTATAGTTCTGTATAACTAGTTTACATGGGTGTTATGAGGGTGGTGTTAGATTGATAATGAACCCAAATCCTCTTAATACATCTAGTTAAACTTACAAAACAACGTGGGAAGTTTAGATGCCATTAGACACATTAAAAGTGGACAAGATAAGGTTATATGCGAGAACTATATTTCAGTTTTGGAAACCTTGTGTCTCGGTACAAGTAAGTTATAGACATATCTTAGGAGTTATTGTGCTGATAATGAACTGAAAGCATAGCTATTTAGACAAGTATGGAATACACCTTAGACCAATAAAGGTTCTGTCTTAGATAAACTTGTTACATATTAGGGCTTATACTACTCTAAAGCATTAGCTAGAGCAAAACATTAAGTTAACATGTGAGGTGACGATGTAAACGTACTAGAGTAAGTTAAGTTTAGGTATTTGGGGAAGCTTCTAAGGGTTAGTATGAACTGAACATTTAAAGATTCACCTAGGGAGCCCCACAAGTTAGCATAAAATAAGCTAGAGAAGATGTCACAAGGTTTGTGCATGGAATCATTAAGACTGACAAGTTGTCTCTAATTAACGATAGGGCCGTGACGAATGCCAACCGGAACCCTGTGCGTGAGACAACCCTTTTTGCTTCTGAATAAGGTAAGGACATGTGTGCTTCGTATATTGCCGTGTTACACGGCTTGTGTGCTGTGTGCTTTGTTTAAAAATGACTATAAGACTATAGCATGAAATTGGATTGCTTCTTGTGGCTTGCTTGTATGCTTGTATATATCCTTGTGGTATATTGCTTGCGCGCACACAGTAGTTTAGTCCCTTTCTCGTTTATGGAACTTGAGACGAACTACTACGAATTATGAAAACAAAGAACACTCTATAAGGGGAACTCCTCTCTAAACCATTGAGGACTACCATGACACCACTATGGTGTCTATTCATTAATGATAATGAAGAGCAAGTCTCATTTGGTGGGACATGACGAACCACGTAGACAAAACAAAAGAACTATACAAAGAGACAACTCCTCTCTAACTTTAGAGGACCGCTAATGACACCCACTATGGTGTCGAGATTATAATGATAATGAAACAAAAAGTACCAACTGTGAAACACGAGAACAACCCGGGAAGACAACAGCTCGGGCTGCGCGGTATGGATGATCGGGAGTTGGCATCTGCATCAGATCCTTTGACCGTATATGGTGGAATATATTTTGGGAGTCCCTGGGTGACCCCACTTTCTCAGCACATCCTGGAGTCTAGAGGTGACTCCGCTTTCTAGACCCTGGGTGTCGGGAATAGGGTAGTGACAAATTGGTGGAGCTTATCCTGGAGTCTAGAGGTGACTCCGCTTTCTCAACCCTGGGTGTCGGGAATGGGGGACTAGCCATGGAGGAGACGTCCTCCAACGTGCGGTGATAAAAGAATTCCCAAACAATCCTTAAAGAAACAAGGAACGATTAGCACCTACATAATGAAGTCTCGGGATCTAATCTATATCCCCTGACTCGGTGCCAGAGAATAAAGGAAAACTTGTGTAATGAGACCAAGCAAACAAGAGAAAGTCACAAATGTGATCCTTTAAGAAACAAGGAATGAATAGCACCTACATAACAAAGTCTCGGGATCTAACCTATATCCCCTGACTCGGTGCAAGAAAAGAAAGGAAAACATGTGTAATGAGACGAAGAAAACAATACGAAATCTCTTGAATGATCCCATAGTGAGGATCGACGGTATAATATACCTACGCACACGTCCTATAAATTACTTGATCATTGTTGCTACATTAGCAGCTTATGGTGCTGGGTTGTGTGTTGACATTGCTATGCTACTTGCAAGTTGTGCTTGGTTGCTTTTGATAATGCTAGCTACCGATGAGTGTGTATGGTATCATGATGTGCTGATGTGTGCTTTACTGCTTTGTTATAGCATGTAAATTGACTTAATATATTCGACCAAGTAGTCGTGTAGCCCGGTAACATGCGCTTCACACGTTCATACTCGGTATAGTTTTGCTGAGTCCTTTATTTTTACAGGTATGAAACGGGAAACAGACGGAGAGTAGGCAAGGGCGACTACCATAGGGTAGTCCGTACGGGCAAGACTTTTGTGTAGTATGTTTAAATGTAGGAGTGGTGATTATGTAACACTAAACCCTTGTTGTAAGTTTCGGGTTGTGTTTGTTTAAGTTATTAACTATACTATAGACGCTCGGTACTTGGTTGTACTTTATGTTGTATTTGGATTTCGTTAAGGTTGGACTTCCAGTCATACAGACCGTAACTTGGAGTTGGTAAGGTGTGGAGTCAACCACGTGGGTGGTTGGCGTCTGTGACACCCGGATGGAGGTTATACCGCTGCAAGCTAGTTTACATTATCGTCGGGCGTTTCATTTAATCTAGGGATGTTTTATTCGGGGGTGTTACAGAAAGTGGTATCAGAGCGTAGTTACGCTCTGATGACTGGAACAGAGAAGTACCGAGTATAGGAAAGCCTGGAATTAGGAATTCTGATAGTGAGTTAGGGGTTTGGGTAGTACGTGAGGCGTGTTAGTTAGGGTTCTTCCCTAGTAATACTGGATACCTAACAGGCACCTTCACCCAACCTTCACATCCTTAATTGTCTCTTAAATTCAGAGAAAGAACGTCAGAGAGGTAGAAAGCCTCCTCTTACTTGGGGAAACCCGATCTGGCATCTACTTAATGTTATACAATCAATCCGAGAAGAAAGGACTATACTATACAATAGACGTTGCCAAAAGGATAATACCCATAGAGGGACCAACTTTAGCGGCAACTTGGGTCAACATGCTTAGCAGACATAGGACCCTACCTGACAAACAAAGAGGATCAGGATATCCCAAAATTTTATGAACTAAATAAAGCTTAGTTAAGCAATTAATTGAGCCAAGGGCGGAATGGAGAGAATTATAAAATTCACATACTTGAGAGGTTAATTTAGTAAAATCCTCATAAAGCAATGAAATAAGAGAATATAGTTGGAGACGAAATCACACCATAAAATTGGTACCATCTCTAATGACTTGATAAAGCGTGACACAATTTTATACACAAAAATCTGATGTTTCAAGATCCAATAAATTCCTTGCTCCTTTTCACATTCCTCTTCATTCTCTGCATTACCTGAGAAACAACACCACCCCTTCCTTCTTCTTTTATTCAATTATTCTTCTAAGTCTCTCAATCTCAGACAGCTGAAACTGGTAACCACAACTGGTCATTCACCTCTGCTTCCTCCACCGGCGAACAAAGAATAATAATGAGACAGTAACAGAAGGGTTACGAGACCCAAAAAAAAAAATATATATATATATATATTAAAATGCAAAACGGAATAAAGCTTAAGTCAGATTGAAGGGAGCCTAATCGGGCCAACAAGAAAAATCAGTCAAATATTTATGAAGAGGAAAATATCAGGAGGAAACCAAATATTTAGGAATAATTGGGTATTGAAATTTGGGAACTTTAAACAGGATTAATGGACTTAAGGGAGGAATTAATTGATGGGTTAAAATAAGGAAAGAATCATTTTTGTAAATTTTATATTAAGGGAAAAGTACATGCCCCACGCATGACGTTTGGCAAAATTTCACATTCCACCCACGTGGTTTCAAAAATTACTTTTCTCACCCATGTGGTTTCCCCCGTTTTACATCCAGCAACTTTTTTAATTTTGATTCAATTCAAAAGATGCTTAAACGTTGTCCAAAATTGATGAAACTTACATGGATGATGCTAAAGTGATATACTTTGATCTTATGTCAAATCTGAAGTTTTTTAAGCTTGAATGTGTCCCGTGGAACCCAATGAAACATGTGACATGTTCATTGGGTTCCACATGTCACATTTAAGCTTAAAAAACTTTAGATTTCTCACTAAACTAAAATATAACACTTTAGCATCGTCTATGTAAAATTTCATCAACTTTGGACAAAGTTTAAGCATCTTTTGAATTGAACAAAAATTAGAAAAGTTGCTGGATGTAACACAGGGGAAACCACATGGGTGGGGAAAGTAATTTTCAAAACCACGTGGGTGGATTGTGAAATTTCGTCAAACGTCATGGGTGGGGTATGTAATTTTCACTTATATTAATCTGTAGGTGTTGAGGATAGTAGGAATAATCCGAAAATTTGGAAGTATACCGGTGTATACCCAAATTGACTCAATGCAAGGAATGAATAATACCCGTAGGATATCAAAGTATGTACTAGTATATCATTAAACTTGTTGGAACACTTATATGGGAATCTATATATAAATCAAGAGAATTATAACACATGGGAATATATATATATATACATGGATGAACGAATATATATATATATATATATATATATATATGTACACCCCTGGAGGTATGTACAGTTAAAGAATTGAACGATTAATCTAAAGGCTTAGATGGTGACACTAGTCAACGAGTTGATTGCCAAGGGACTAGAAACGAGTGGGATAAGTATTCAAATGTGAATAATTGTTTGACCGTTTAAATCGGACGTGCAAAGTTGAACTTGACCCTGGCCAGGTCAAGGGACACTACGCACAGATTGGGGGTAAAAAGGTAGTCCAACACTTACGCTGATCACATAAACTACAACTAGGGGAAAGTTATAAGTTGAATAAGTAAAAATGCAAAGGAAACGGTGTTGAAACCACCTAGAATACATAGATACAGGGCTCGAACATTTGGGGATAAACACATGAGTATACAAATATGTGAGAATTTGAAATAGTGTGATGTCACTATTAACCCAAAAGTTACCACGTAAAATATATACAATCGCAATCAAATGCCATATGTAACCGATAATAGTCAATTACCTTAGTTCCTGGCGGGACATAAGAACAATAATGATGATGAGAAGGAAACTAAACATCCTATGTAAAATAGTTTACAATCGTAAAAGCTTGTAACATGTATAATTCGATAACCCTGTGACTAAGACTAATTGAGGTCAACCGGCAAGGTCAAAGCCATAGGTTGACTGAAAACCAAGGGTTACTTGAAGATGAAGGAAAGCCTAATTTCACTGTACACATTAAGGTACCAAATAGGTGATAATGCTAGGAGAGCGAGCTAGCTAACAACTTATAATGATGAATGGTCACATAACTAAACAAGATGTTGTAACCATGACACGGTCGTAACAATGAAGAATACTAATCACTAAATTGTTACTACAGAGCGCACACGAATATAGGCCTAAAGATCAGTCCGATGGAACAATTGAGACGCTTAAAAGCGCACTAAAACCATGAACATCCTACCTCCAGAGGAAAGCGATAGACAAGTCACAACCCACCGAGACCGTATACAGATTAAAATGCCAAGTGCCAACCAAGAGCCCTTTTACGCCTAAATGATAAGTGTTCGAAGGAGCTAGATACCACAATGGAAATAATAGAATAGGGAAAACGAAAACCTAAGGTAATCAGAGTGGCGCAGCGGACGCGTAGTGGACCGTTACACACATCTTCCGGTTGATTAACAAATGACCTATCTGTCAATACCGTAACCCAGAGAGGCTAAACCTGAATCCGTTTGTAGATCGGTATAAATACCAAAAAAGCCTTTTGATACTGAACCCAAGCCATTATCATGGCCATGACCTTTGATGGCATTATAATGTGAGTTACGTGGCATGGAAACTAGAATGCTCTTTGAGAGTTAAACATCTTGAACCAATGTTCAAGGATGATATAGTGAGGATTACTTGGGCGTAATCCATTTTTAAGGGGGTAGGCGCGTTGCGTTTTTTGCTGTGTTGTTTGTGTTTGATGTGTACTTTTGGTTGTTATGTCCTTGCTGTGTTGTTGTGCGTTTGATGTGTACTTTTGGTTGTTATGTCTATGAACTGTGCACGGATTGTTTTTGGATGCATCATGGTTGTGAATGAATGAATGAATAACAGGTTCTCTAAATTACATATGAGTATGGTCATGGATATACTGGTGCATGGAAATATTATGGAACGTAGTGAAGCCACAGATGTGGCGTGGTGCTTATAAGCACAAATGGTGAAATAGAACTGTGTAATTTGCGGGACATGATCCCTTGGTTAGCGAGAGTGAACTGGGACTTGATCCCTGGGAGTGACAAGAACATGAACATTAATTAACGAGACAAGACTTCGGGTCGAAGTCTCTTTAAGGGGGGTAGGTTGAAATACCCCTATTAATTAAAACACCTGAAATCACGAATATGTGTGGTGTGTTTAACTAACGGGTCACATTGATGTATAATCGTGTTACAACTTATACCCTAAGATACTAAGGGACATACACACGTCCATGAATGTGATAGCAAGTTACATTGAAAATAAGTATGGGTGCTCTCCGGGTTCGGCGTCAATAAATACAATTGAGTAAATTAAATTAGTCCATGTTAGGACCTTGTACACGAAACAGGTGCGATGCATTACGCAACCTGAAATGTATGATGTACTCGATGACATATAACATTGTACTAAATAACATATGTACGAGGATATAATATACGATCTACATAATTGAATACAAACATGTACAAGTGACATTATATCACAAGACTTGCACTCACCGATTTATATTCCAGGATATAGATAACAAATTAACGAACTACTTAGTCCCATTAAAGTTAGCGATAAAGGCATACTCCACCCATGCCCATTGTGTCCGAATAATCCTCATCTTGTGACTCCACTAACCCATATTTAGTTACCCACTTAGTAAGCAATTACCCACTCAGCCATGCCACGATCGACTTAGAATACCAACACCCTCTGTAGCTCTTCCATCTCCCCCATGCAAATATCTTCTCGGCCTTTCCAAACCTTTGTCCCCTTTCCTTCTCGTGGTTATGAGTCCGATTCTAAACCCACGCAACCTTGCACTTCCTCCCAGTTGCTTCCTAGTGCGCGCAAGTCCAGAGGAGGAATTTGAACCTCCCTCAACTGCTGACTCATGCCGGAGAGGGACCATCCACGCCCCTAAGCTCTGGCGTTAATCAACTTCGTTAATCCTCCCTTGTATGCTCGAATTCTGTTCAAGTTACCGGGCGTGAAAATCTAAAATAGCGCAAAGAATCTCTGGGAAACCGGTGCGTAGAATCCTCTCCAAAACTCTTGAAGGTAGGCGCAAGTAACCGTTACTTAATCTTCCTTTCATTCTCCATCTTCTTTTGTCCGAGACTCTGGAATGTAACTCTCGTTTCCTCCTTCTCATCACGCATGCAATCGCCTGAGAATGATTCCTTGAAGAGGGCCGGAAGTTCCACAAGGAACCCACTCCATTCTTTCGCAATTATGGCGTAAGGTAAATGCTCCAGGCTTACATTTTTCACTTCTGTTTCTTTTCCTTATTTTCTTGTCCGCAAGCAGCCCCCAACTCACCCTGCCTTCTCTTCTTCCATGTCTGATTTTCTTCTTTTGCATGCAACTCTCTGGCTTGAATCTCCAAAGGTCCTCGAGCAAGGATCGGCTCCAGAAATTTTCGAATGGTAATAAAAACCGAAGACTTGGCCGTTTAACTCCCTTGTTGTCCCTTTTCATATTCGAAAAAAAGAACCCCATGTTCCTAACACATTGTCCTTACTGTTTTTTCCTTGCATGCATGGTACCTTCCATGCACCCCACTCAAGCCGTGAGTAAAAGGAAGGAGTTCCCTCTGTTCTGACCATGGTAAAACACCAAACTTTAGTCCTTGTTATGTCTTGCATTTATTAGTAAATTTGATTGATTTACGAGTTGCTAATCCAACCATATTCCCTGTCCTGTTACATGGCCAAATGAACCTTTACAACGCCATCAATTCGCCCAGAAACTCAGGGGGAAATCTAAGAGAAAACATTCTCTAACTCAAGGTAAAATGCAACCGAGAGTTCCTGTGTATTACCCATTGATTTTGCTTGAAAAGAAAAACGTTCTGTACAAAACGAACTGACCCTTGGTCCCTTCATAACTAGGACCGAAAGTTGTCCAAGGAGAACCGAGGAAATTAGCAAAGAAATCCAGCTAAAAATCCCTAAGGTAGTTGACTAAACTCATGGTCATTACATGACTGAGAATCTGTTGTATTAGATCCCTTTGAGTCCTAAACATCTAATAAAAATGGTCACCTATGTGTCCGAGTGATTCTGTATAAAAAAAAAGAAAAGAAAAAAAAGAGATTCATTGTAACGCTGGAATAAACTAATGGATATGCCTAGATATTTGGCAAGGTGGAGTGATGAATAAGAATTTTAAGTTGTCATGGTAAGTAGAAAATCCTACATAATCTGTTGCCGAAACTTTGGGTAAGCCATTGGAAAATTGTGACCGAGAGGGGGCATAGCGTTTTTGCAAGGAAAAATTGGCATAGGTGTGAAGTGTGAAAATGCAGTAAACATTGACTAGGTGATGTGGTGCCTTTGGTTAGGGAAGCCATGGTTAAAATGCCTTAGGAGGTTAGGAATGTCAATCTGGTATGTTAGATGTTTAGTAGGCTGAACAACAAGTGTTAAGAGGTTATAATCATGCATGAGTTTTGTCGAAAAACTTATGAGAGAAACCCATAGATAATAAGCTAGTGAGTTACTTAGGAAAAATCTGGTTATGAGTTGCCTTGATAATCTGATAACAATGGGCTAAAAATGCTTACTGCTGTGTGGTTCATAAACTGGCGAAAATGGTGGTTTAAGCACCAAGTCTTAATCAGTTAAGAAAAAAATTTGCACCTTAGAGTCACCGAAAACTGGGGGATAAGAAGCAGTAGTAAGACTACTAACTAAGTAGCTAAGCCATGGGAAAGAATTGGAAAAACCAAATCTGTAAGTATTGAGAACAGAGGGAAAGGAAGTGTACGTAGTATAGTTTTCAAAAGTAGGTGGTATCTGTTCTGCAACATTTTTGTTTCCTTGTAAAGAGTCTCTAGAGGGCAGTCCTGGTTGTTTTGGGTTTGTGTTGAATCTACAACCATGATAAAACACATAACTAACTCAATAGCTGGCAAAACTAAGAGATAGATTGGATGACAGAAACAAAGCAACAAATGAAAGGTGGAATGACATATCTCAGATTGTTGTATCAGAATTTTCGGTTTGTTTCAGTTTCTGGATTTTTTCCCTGTTTCAGTTTAAAGATGATTCTGTAAGGTTTACATGGTGGCTGAGATTTAAGATTGTAATGGAACACTTAATCACGTGAGTAAGTGAGGGGGGAGAATCTAGAAAATCAAACCAGAAAAAAAAAAAAAACAAAGGGGTAAAGAGGATGTAGCAGTTCGTATGCTTCAGTTTCAGCAACTTCATGTTTCGGTATGGGTGTTTTCAGGTGCATAGACCGTGGCATTATGGGTCTGTGTTGAGTTTGTAAACCTGATAATACACTTAGCTAGGGGGTAATCAAATTGTGGGAAAATTCAAAGACAGTTTGTGAATATACAGGAGAGAACCATAGACAAGAATGTATCAGTTTCATGCCTTAGTTGCAGTTTTTGGTTTCAGATCCGTATAGCTGAAATACAAGCGGTAAAAGAGTGTTGTGCCAGCTTGTTAATGAACCCAAAACCTAGGTAATGCACCTACATAAATCTGCATAAGCGTTGGGTGGAATTAGAAAACATATTAAGGAACAAAAAAATAGATTCAAGTATAAGTGCCTTGGGTAAATTAGCAACCAGAGGAGAGTTTATCAGCTTGTTCAGTTTTGGAATTTTTCTCATATCTGTATAGAGAGTGTCCAGAGGTGTTGTGCGTGTTGTTGTGAATCGGTTTTGAGGTTGTTTTGTTTTAAAATCTTGATTAGGGCCTTACCTAACAGAGTCAGCAAAACTAGAAAAAAATTGAAGGGTAAACCGTGACCGAACAACAGAAAGTAAAAGAAGTACATCAGAGTTTAGTATTTTAGTATTAAGGTTGCTTCCCGGAAGTTGTTTTTGTATAACGTGGTACTGAGGGACTCGATGGAGTTGTAGTAAACCACTAAGGAAACTAAACCACCTCTAATATACCATAACAAGTGTATAGGCACTGAGGGGAAGTTTAGAAGTTAAAATAACTAACTACAATCAAGGGGCAAACAGAAAGACATAGATCCTTGCTTCAGATTTCAGTTATAAATGGTTTCTGTGTAACTGGTTTTCGAAAACAGTAGGAGTGCGGTGGTGGCCTAGGTGTGAACTCAACATGTTATTAAAGAGGTATTAAGTTGGCAAACTCATTTGAGAACCTAGGGATCAATTAACCACTGATAAAAAGGAAAGAATGAGGAAGAGTAGATATAGTCCGGTTTCAGGTTTGTTAGCTGCTGTTCTGTGTGGTTGAGTACAGAAGTTAGGAGAGTGACATGGGGATAGTCTTGAGTCTAAGACATTGTTAACACCCTTAGCTAGTTGAGTAAATACTGTGGGAAGAATGGAACATCGGTTGAACTGAATGGATACAAGAACCAAGGTAGAATATGTACAATGTTGTTGCAGATTTCATTAAAATTATAGTTCGGTATAACTAGTTTACATGGGTGTTATGAGGGTGGTGTTAGATTGATAATGAACCCAAATCTCTTAATACATCTAGTTAAACTTAAAACAACGTGGGAAGTTTAGATGCCATTAGACACATTAAAAGTGTGACAAGATAAGGTTATATGCGAGAACTATATTTCAGTTTTGGAAACCTTGTGTCTCGGTACAAGTAAGTTATAGACATATCTTAGGAGTTATTGTGCTGATAATGAACTGAAAGCATAGCTATTTAGACAAGTATGGAATATGCCTTAGACCAATAAAGGTTCCGTCTTAGATAAACTTGTTACATATTAGGGCTTATACTACTCTAAAGCATTAGCTAGAGCAAAACATTAAGTTAACATGTGAGGTGACGATGTAAAGGTACTAGGAGTAAGTTACGTTTAAGGTTAGGATTTGGGGAAGCTTCTAAGGGTTAGTATGAACTGAACATTTAAAGATTCACCTAGGGAGCCCCACAAGTTAGCATAAAATAAGCTACAGAAGATGTCACAAGGTTTGTGCATGGAATCATAAAGACTGACTAGTTGTCTATAATTAACGATAGGGCCGTGACGAATGCCAACCGGAACCCTGTGCGTGAGACAACCCTTTTTGCTTCTGAATAAGGTATGGACATGTGTGGTTCGTATACGACTATAGCATGAAATTGGATTGCTTCTTGTGGCTTGTTTATATGCTTGTATATATCCTTGTGGTATATTGCTTGCGCGCACACAGTAGTTTAGTCCCTTTCTCGTTTATGGAACTTGAGACGAACTACTACGAATTATGAAAACAATGAATACTCTATAAGGGGAACTCCTCTCTAAACCATTGAGGACTACCATGACACCCACTATGGTGTCTATTCATTAATGATAATGAAGAGCAAGTCTCATTTGGTGGGACATGACGAACCACGTAGACAAAACAAAAGAACTATACAAAGAGACAACTCCTCTCTAACTTTAGAGGACCGCTAATGACACCCACTAAGGTGTCGAGATTATAATGATAATGAAACGAAAAGTACCAACTGTGAAACACGAGAACAACCGGGAAGACAACAGCTCGGGCCGCGCGGTATGGATGATCGGGAGTTGGCATCTGCATCAGATCCTTCGACCGTCTGTGGTGGAATATATTTTGGGAGTCCCTGGGTGACCCCACTTTCTCAGCACATCCTGGAGTCTAGAGGTGACTCCGCTTTCTCGACCCTGGGTGTCAGGAATGGGGGAGTGACAAATTGGCGGAGCTTATCCTGGAGTCTAGAGGTGACTCCGCTTTCTCGACCCTGGGTGTCGGGAATGGGGGACTAGCCATGGAGGAGACGTCCTCCAACGTGCGGTGATAAAAGAATTCCAAAACAATCTTTAAAGAAACAAGGAACGATTAGCACCTACATAATGAAGTCTCGGGATCTAATCTATATCCCCTGACTCGGTGCCAGAGAATAAAGGAAAACTTGTGTAATGAGACCAAGCAAACAAGAGAAAGTCACAAATGTGATCCTTTAAGAAACAAGGAATGAATAGCATTTACATAACAAAGTCTGGGGATCTAACCTATATCCCTTGACTCGGTGCAAGAAAAGAAAGGAAAACATGTGTAATGAGAACAAGAAAACAATACGAAATCTCTTGAATGATCCCATAGTGAGGATCGACGGTATAATATACCTACGCACACGTCCTATAAATTACTTGATCATTGTTGCTACATTAGCAGCTTATGGTGCTGGGTTGTGTGTTGACATTGCTATGCTACTTGCAAGTTGTGCTTGGTTGCTTTTTGATATTGCTATGCTACCGATGAGTGTGTATGGTATCATGATGTGCTGATGTGTGCTTTACTGCTTTGTTATAGCTTGTAAATTGACTTAATAATATTCTACCAAGTAGTCATGTAGCCCGGTAACATGCGGGCTTCACACGTTCATACTCGGCATAGTTTTGCTGAGTCCTTTATTTTTACAGGTATGAAACGGGAAACAGACGGAGAGTAGGCAAGGGCAACTACCATAGGGGTAGACCATACGGGCAAGACTTTTGTGTAGTATGTTTAAATGTAGGAGTGGTGATTATGTAACACTAAACCCTTGTTGTAAGTTTCGGGTTGTGTTGTTTAAGTTATTAACTATACTATAGACGCTAGGTACTTGGGTTGTACTTTATGTTGTATTTGGATTTCGTTAAGGTTGGACTTCCAGTCATACAGACCGTAACTTGGAGTTGGTATGGTGGTGGAGTCAACCACGTGGGTGGTTGGCGTCTGTGACACCCGGATGGAGGTTATACCGCTGCAAGCTAGTTTACATTATCGTCGGGCGTTTCATTTAATCTAGGGATGTTTTATTCGGGGGTGTTACAGAAAGTGGTATCAGAGCGTAGTTACGCTCTGATGACTGGAACAGAGAAGTACCGAGTATAGGAAAGCCTGAAATTAGGAATTCTGATAGTGAGTTAGGGGTTGGGGTAGTACGTGAGGCGTGTTAGTTAGGGTTCTTCCCCAGTAATACTGGATACCTAACAGACACCTTCACCCAACCTTCACATCCTTAATTGCCTCTTAAATTCAGAGAAAGAACGCCAGAGAAGTAGAAAGCCTCCTCTTACTTGGGGAAACCCGATCTGGCATCTACTTAATGTTATACAATCAATCCGAGAAGAAAGGACTATACTATACAATAGACATTGCCAAAAGGATAATACCCATAGACGGACCAACTTTAGCGGCAACTTGGGTCAACATGCTTAGCAGACGATAGGACCCTACCTGACAAACAAAGAGGATCAAGATATCCCAAAATTTTATGAACTAAATAAAGCTTAGTTAAGCAATTAATTGAGCCAAGGATGGAATGGAGAGAAATTATAAAATTCACATACTTGAGAGGTTAATTATAGTAAAATCCTCATAAAGCAATGAAATAAGAGAATATAGTTGGATACGAAATCACACCATAAAATTGGTACCATCTCTAATGACTTGATAAAGCGTGACACAATTTTATACACAAAAATCTGATGTTTCAAGATCCAATAAATTCCTTGCTCCTTTTCACATTCCTCTTCATTCTCTGCATTACCTGAGAAACCCAACACCACCTCCTTCCTTCTTCTTTTATTCAACTATTCTTCTAAGTCTCTCAATCTCAGACAGCTGAAACTGGTAACCACAACTGGTCATTCACCTCTGCTTCTACCACCGGCGAACAAAGAATAATAATGAGACAGTAACAGAAGGGTTACGAGACCCAAAAATATATATATATATATATTAAAATGCAAAACGGAATAAAGCTTAAGTCAGATTGAAGGGAGCCTAATCGGGCCAACAAGAAAAATCAGTCAAACATTTATGAAGAGGAAAATATCAGGAGGAAACCAAATATTTAGGAATAATTGGGTATTGAAATTTGGGAACTTTAAACAGGATTAATGGACTTAAGGGAGGAATTAATTGATGGGTTAAAATAAGGAAAGAATCATTTTTGTAAATTTTATATTAATCTGTAGGTGTTGAGGATAGTAGGAATAATCCGAAAATTTGGAAGTATATCGGTGTATACCCAAATTGACTCAATGCAAGGAATGAATAATACCCGTAGGATATCAAAGTATGTACTAGTATATCATTAAACTTGTTGGAACACTTATATGGGAATCTATATATAAATCAAGAGAATTATAACACATGGGAATATATATATATACATGGATGAACGAATATATATATATATACATGGATGAACGAATATATATATATATGTACACCCCTGGAGGTATGTACAGTTAAAGAATTGAACGATTAATCTAAAGGCTTAGATGGTGACACTAGTCAACGAGTTGATTGCCAGGGGACTAGAAACGAGTGGGATAAGAATTCAAATGTGAATAATTGTTTGACCGTTTAAATCGGACGTGCAAAGTTGAACTTGACCCTGGCCAGGTCAAGGGACACTACGCACAAATTGGGGGTAAAAAGGTAGTCCAACACTTACGCTGATCACATAAACTACAACTAGGGTTAAGTTATAAGTTGGATAAGTAAAAATGCAAAGGAAATGGTGTTGAAACCACCTAGAATACATGGATACAGGGCTCGAACATTCGGGGATAAACACATGAGTATACAGATATATGAGAATTTGAAATAGTGTGATGTCACTATTAACCCAAAAGTTACCACGTAAAATATATACAATCGCAATCAAATGCCATATGTAACCGATAGTAGTCAATTACCTTAGTTCTTGGCGGGACATAAGAACAATAATGATGATGAGAAGGAAACTAAACATCCTATGTAAAATAGTTTACAATCGTAAAAGCTTGTAACATGTATAATTCGATAACCCTGTGACGACTAATTGAGGTCAACCGGCAAGGTCAAAGCCATAGGTTGACTGAAAACCAAGGGTTACTTGAAGATGAAGGAAAGCCTAATTTCACTGTAACATTAAGGTACCAAATAGGTGATAATGCTAGGAGAGCGAGCTAGCTAACAACTTATAATGATGAATGGTAACATAACTAAACAAGATGTTGTAACCACGGCACGGTCGTAACAATGAAGAATACTAATCACTAAATTGTTACTACAGAGCGCACACGAATATAGGCCTAAATCAGTCCGATGGAACAATTGAGACGCTTAAAAGCGCCACTAAAACCATGAACATCCTACCTCCAGAGGAAAGCGATAGACAAGTCACAACCCACCGAGACCGTATACAGATTAAAATGCCAAGTGCCAACCAAGAGCCCTTTTACGCCTAAATGATAAGTGTTCGAAGGAGCTAGATACCACAATGGAAATAATAGAATAGGGAAAACGAAAACCTAAGGTAATCAGAGTGGTGCAGCGGACGCGTAGTGGACCGTTACACACATCTTCCGGTTGATTAACAAATGACCTATCTGCCAATACCGTAACCCAGAGAGGCTAAACCTGAATCCGTTTGTAGATCAGTATAAATACCAATGAAAGCCTTTTGATACTGAACCGAAGCCATTAGCATGGCCATGACCTTTGATGGCATTATAATGTGTGAAATACCCCAAACCTTGATATGTGGTTTAAATATTAAACTATGGTATGTAAAGGCTAAAAAGTGCCTTAGAAACATCAGTGAACAATTTAAACCATAGTAAAATGCAATAAAGCACTAAGATACAGTTTGAGCAAAAACATGCTTTAAGCTTGGAGTGAACTTGGTTAGGACCCAAAGGGCCTACCAAGACTTAATAATATTCAATTATGATTTAATAAGGCTAATTAAGTCCTTAGGAAACCTTAGTAGGCAGTTAAACCAAATAAAACACAAGAAAATACCTTAAAGTCAATAAGAGCAAAAATGTGCTCTAAGCTTGGGATAAATTTGTATAAGACCTAATGGTCATACCTATACCTTATAAATATGTTAATGAACAAATTAAATCAATTACCAAAGAAAACCAAGCTGGAAAACAAGTTAAAACACAAAAAGTGCTTTAAGGAGTCTTAAAGCACGTTTTTGAAAAATTGTCTTGTAAATGAGTTTTGAATGGCTAAATGTCCATCATTACTCTTTAATTAACATGTGTACTATATTATCACATTTGGAAGTCTATATCAATGGGAAATCAAAATTTCACAACTATGTGCCTTGTTTTAGTGAATAGTAACTTTAATAAGCTAGTTTGTAACATATGTTGTTATAAGTAATTAAATTGGTCAACAAAGACTATCATACCCCCAGACTACTAATAGGGGCCGGTTTTTGTTATGGTGAGTCACCAACATGTAAAAGAAATCAATTAAGGAAAGGAAGGAAAAGTAAGTAAAGAAAGAAAGTTACTTTATAACATAAATATCTTCCAAAAGCAAACTTACCTTCTCATTCTCTTTTTCCTTCTCATTTCACACGGTCTTCAGTCTCTCTTCTCTTCTTCAAAACCGATGGGCTATAGTAGCCTCTCTTCTCCATCTTCATTTCCTGGCCAAATCTAACTCCATGCTCCAAATCAAATTCTAAGACCATATTTGTCTTAGTTAGACCAAGCTCTACACTTCTATCTTTTCAAATCTTCAAGAACTCAATTTTGGTGCCATGGAGATTCACCATTGAAGGAGCTTGAGCTTACCTTTTCGCACCTTGTTGTTCTCTCTTGCTTCTAGGTAAGGAATCTCAAAGAAAAATAATGTTTCCTCCATGTTTGTATGATGTCCGAAAATTCACCTCACCATGTTGTCTTTACCTTGCTTGTTTTAGCTTCATTTGAATCTTCCAAGGGCTAGGAGGAGTCCTCTCTTGATACTTATTCAAGCTCTCTTTCCATTCCAAGGTAAAACAATCATTTTAATACCTTAAAACAATATATGTAACTAGGGTTTACAATGAGATGAAGCATAATGCTTGAATGCTCATTCTATTATTTGTACATTGTTTAGAAGTTGACAAACAACCAAACACCCTACCGGTTTTACAAGGAAATAAGAAAGAAGTTTGTGAGGAAAAAGAGTAAACAAGCTATCTCAATGTAGTTTAAATGCCTTAGGAAAATGAGCTTGATTTGCTAAATAAAATACCTAAGGAGCCAAAGGTGAATGACCTAGAAAATGATCTCAAGGAAACTATTAAGGGGCATATGTGATGTTGAGTGTATTTGCAGGTTAAAGGCAATATACTATGTGGAAATTCAGTGTTTAAGGTTTATGCAATTTAGGGGCCTAAGAGCCATGCTATTTAAGGGCCTAAGTGCCAAGCAATTTAAGTTTATGCACTATATAGTGATGTAGTGTAGTTTGAGAATTTAGAGGTGTGTAAAGAACATTCTTTGTGAAGATGAGTGTCTTGGATGGTTAAAGGAGGAAAAACAATATGTTTGTGTGTAAGGAATGTGCATTAAATGATTAAGTGTTTTTGGTTGTAAAAGGGTGAAAACCTAGGTGTTTGTGTGTGAGAATACTCTTGGTGGATTTTAGGTGTTCTTGAATGTCTAATGGTGAAAGCTATGTGCTTGGGTATAGAAATGTGCTAGAAGAACCCATGTCAAAATTTAGATAATGTATAAGAAGTTCTAAGTGTTTAAAAAAGAGTTTTGGTGAGTTTGGAAGTGTTGAGAATGGTTAAGTGTTCAACTAGTGGAAGAAGCATGCATTATGGTGTGTAAAGATGTAAAATGGGCTTTGGCAATGTTCTAGAGGATTTAGAATACAAAAGATGCTTGGGAGATGATGTTGTAGTGATGAGAAAACATTATTGGCATAGTGGTTATCATAGGTATGGAACACCACTTAGAAACCTAAGGAGAATATCATAAGTGTTAGGAATTTCGGTATGAAATGAGTAAGTGATAAAGGAGATAGAAAATGAGTTTTATGGATGTTGTATGAGGGTGTGAGTGTACCAAATGATGTTAGGAAACATTATGAGGCTTTAGGAGAAGTTTGGTGAAATTGGTTAAGTGCTTAAAGGGTTAGAAAATGAGTGTTTTGCCTTGTCCAAACATCCGTCCGGACATGGACGTTCGGACAGGCCTGTTGCGTAAAAATTTCAGAGTCTCGACTTGTATCCGACCTTGGGAAGTCCGGACACAAGTTCGGACGTACCTGCTTCTTCATTTAATTTTCCTCGACCCATGTCCGAACTTCCGAAGTCCGGACACAAGTTCGGACAGGCGTCTGTATTCAGTTTTGAGTCTCGACTTGTGTCCGAACTTGGGAAGTCCGGACACAAGTACGGACAGGCCACTGTATGGACCAAAAACTTTGTTTTAATGTGGGAAAAGTTGCCTAAAAATGGTGATTACTAAGTAATGATGTTATAAGAATGTTAAGGACATGTTAAGTGAGTTATAATGACAATTTAGTGGGGGAAAGGTTGTGTTAAAATGTAAAAGTAAAACAAGTTAAAAAGTGAAGTTATGTAACTAAGTTAACGGGGAAAAGTTATAAGCATTAGACTTTAAACAATCATGTTACCCCGATGTTAATAAAAATACATGTAATGTTGTCAGTTGTTCGAGAATTGCTCGAGGAACATAAGTGGACATGGTAAAGTGGACTCCGGTGACAGGTATGGTTTTCTTGCAACCTGTGTCCTACCGGATTACACCGGCTTGTATGCCAACGTGTTTTTTTGTATGTTTGCCACGTTGTAAGATAAAACATGTAATGAGTTTACAGTAATTCATTTATGTGGCGTGTTCAACTCCGATACCATTTAACCTCAGAAGTGTTAACCTTAGTTAACTGAGTCTAGGATCACATGAGAGTTCGGTATTCGGAGTAAACGACCCGAACCATGGGACATTCTAACCACGGCTATGCGTGTGTAAATTGTGTGATATGTGTTTGTGAATGTAGGGATATCCCTTGTATGTTTAACTCAGTTGTAATACTGTATGGTGTGTAGATGTGATAGACTCCATAGTGGGGTTCTAACTAATATCTAAAAGTAAGTATGTACTAACAGTTGTGAGGAATCCGGTTTGGCCGGTCGCGCGTTGTTGGGAGTGGGTATCCTTCTTAGCCTTACCCTTCTCTCTGTTATGGTTGTTTCCCTCACGGGTTATGATCTCCCATTAGCTTATTCCAAAGCTTAGCTATTCTGACTTATGATCGGTTTAGGGGGAACATGTGTTTGTGTGGTGTGTTCGGGCCTCCAAACCCGAACCATCTTAACTTAAGTTACTCGTCCGACTATTAGGACGGTAATGAGTGTTGTTGTTGTTGTATAACGAGCTTACCATGAGGGTGACACCATTCTCTAGGCTCACCAGTGAATTAACTATGTTTGGGTCGGTTCCTAAGAGGACCGTTCCCGTTATGTTATGTGATGTTGTTGTAATGCAATTCCTATTGCGATGTTATCATGTGCACGTCGAAACGTGAAAAGTGTTGTTATGTTTTGTTATGTGAGGAATGTTATATGTTGTAAGATATGGATTGTGTGGATCATGGAAATGAATCCCAGTTTGTGATAAGAGGCGTTTAAGGGTAACCCGATTAATGGGTAGTTGTCGTCTATTAAGGAAGTAGCTCCATTAGAGGAGAAACACTCTAGGGGTAATGAATACCATGAGTGACTTATCAAATAAGGATGTATTATCCGTTTGTTGAGCCCATTGAGGCGAAATGTCATGTGTTCTGTGTTTACAGTTGCATGCATGATTTAAATATAATCAACCGCATGCTAAGACGACAATTAGTTGTGCGTGGCCCGGTAGCATGTGGGCTGCGGGATTACCATACCAGCAAAGGTGCTGAGCCCCTTGGGGGCCACCCTTTCTCTTCTTTTCCTATTTCAGGTTCAAGGAGCTGGAAGCCGTTCGAGAGTAGGACGGGATAGTCGTTGTACATGGGTAATCATGTAAGTTGTATACATACAGTAGGTGTAGTAAGACCGAAGTTGTTATCGGCATCAGATGTAAATACTCGATACAGTTGGAAGGTATGTGTATGTTTTGTTGTTAATGGAAAGGGGATAATAATGTGTAGTCGCTCGGAAATCTAGTCCATCAGACCGGTACAATGTTTATGTAATAGCCTTGTTAGCCACGTGGGTGGTTAACGACGTGTAACACCAACGAGTAAGTAATGTGAAGTAGTATATTTTCCGCTGCAGAATGTTGTTATGTGTTTGTTGTTGGATGAGGTGTTACAAAAAGTGGTATCAGAGCGATGTATCGCTCTGATGATTGAATTACCGAGCTTAGGAAGTACCGAGTAAGGATTTTAGCACCTTGGGTTAAGGGTTGAGTGATAGCGTGAGAGATACGCTAGTTAGGTATTACCAGTGTGTACTGTACTGGAAACCTACAATATCCTTCCCGCCCTCCACAATCCCTGTTATATAACGTGGGAAACAATGCCAGAGAGATGAAAGTCCACTCTTACTCGGGAATACCCGATCTGGCTGTTATTAAATACCTTTTAAGGTACGGAGAACCTGTCATACGGTAGATCCCGAAAACAGGGAATCCCGGAGACGGTTCCCATCTAAACAGTGTTAACCGCATTACATAGCGAAGAGTGAAGAATCAGTGTATAGAAGAATAGAATTTCCGGCAACCTGGGTCGACATGCCGAGCAGTCGAGGATAACCAGCTTGCAACGCACCGACCGTGCAACAGGCAAGAAGTGGATTAGTGAAACCCGAGACGAGTGTCTACGGGACCACAGTTGATAAATAATACACCAACGATATACCAACCGACAAGGGAACTACAACGTAGTGCCCAAACAAGAGACAAGTCTCAGCAACCACGACAAATACGTGGAACGGGCTACAAAGAGGATACAATACTAAGTAAAAGGGGTCTCCCAGAATGGGAAACACCCTAGTTGATGATCATCATGTGAAGACAGTGAGAAGTCACCTAGAGGAGTTATTATCAAGACAGTAAGGTCAGTGAGGGCCAACAAGGCCACCGATGATAGTGCGGGTAAGAACAATACCACAACCGGTATGTGTTGAACTGATAGCCAGTTAGCATGGCGCACTTGCCATAGCAAGTGCTGCTATAACAAGGCTGTTCGGAAAATTTATAACCACTACAAAGTAATTGGTAAAGTACCATAAAGTTAAATGTGATCGTCATAACAGTGGAAGGGCCTGTTAGCCTAACCTCTGTAATTGTAAGTACACCAGTCAGCAAGAAGCTAGACTTGGCTAAGGTAAGAAGATGTTGTGAAACCATGAAAATTTTCTTTCAAACCCAGATTTATTCAAACTCTTTTCTTTTCAAAACCAAAATTTTCTTTCAAACCAACGCTTCTTTCTACCTTCTTTTAAGAACCAAACCAGTAAAACCAAGGACAGTTGACAAGGATACAACAGTGGATAAATTTTCCTTCGATTAAGTTCGGGAAGCACAGGACGCATATTGTCACGGGACAATATAAGGGAGTTGACAACAGAATACTTCACCTAGGCGTGTGACGGACCCTACGAGTGTACCAACTGTAATGTGGGACGACCGCACTCCGATAGGAGCTTGTGGGCCTGACAGACCTACTTATGGGTTAGTTGGGTAAGTAGTAATGTATCAGCATGGTACCCCACATATGTATACAAGTAGAGTCCGGAACACGGGAAGTAGTCGACTTCGTACTACGGTCAGCAGTATAAAACAAACAAGAGCTAAGGATTACCATGAATGGTTGAAGTAAAGGAACAAGTCAAGTTAACGAGACTAAAGGAATTAGTGAATGCATTTCAAGGATATGTTTAAGAGTCAGGAGGTACGAAGTGCACTAACTGTTATGTAAAGACATCACACATGTCTTAAGAATTCTGAGGGATAAACATGTTAGCTGGAACGGTGACCCAACCTGTCCATGGCTAAGCAGATGCCTGATGTGGACACATTAATGTGCAATGAACGGGATGAAACTCCCAGAATGAGTACCTACACTACCAGGAAATGTTGATCTTCACAGGAGGAGATAATAAGCCAGTTAAGAACGCAAACGGCGTGGCTAACGGAATGTACCAATAAGTGTGAACCAGATGTAAAGGCATAACTTAGTAACACCCAGGAGCAATCCTTAAAGGGTGTTCGCACCAACCATTGTTGCACGAAATGGCGTGACAGAAACACAAGGGTTGAAACTAACACCTAGTTTAGATATAACTTGTCAGGAGACGGACTGACAATCCTAAGGGGCATCCCGTAAAAGGAAACGTTATGCAACGACCTTGTCATGGAGCCCAATATAATATCCAAATCATGAAATGTTGCACAGAGAAATAAATGAATGTGGACAGCTTACAATGAGCGCAGCTCAAGATAATAAGGCTTATAAGCCACGAGCAAGATATGTTATGTAAGTTTGATCGATTACAGGACTTTATGTTATACAAGTAAATAGAGTGGTAAACGAACCACTGCATTAAGAGTGGGGATACCTCTCGATATTGTGAGACCGTAGGAGCGGTAGTTATGTGAATCAAGTTCAAGAAATATGTTAAGGATGGATGATGTTATTATTGAAAGAGAGCAGTTAGCTTAGTAGTATTTGTGTATAAAGTGAAGTACCGAGCTGAATAATGCCTACTTGTTGATCAATGCTCAAGGAGCATACAGTAGTCATCCAAATAAAGGACGAACCATAACACGAATGATGTGAGTATATGTGTGGAAGTTAATGTGGCAGTAAATATGATATAAGCTGATGTTATACAAGGAGTAAGAGCACGGTGCGCTGCAAGCGACCACTGTATAAGTATTGTTAAACGATAATGTAGCAGATAAGACCAGTTATGAGTTAAACTTAGTAGAAATGCAAGATAAGCGATGTTAAACAGACTGGGCAATAAGCCAGTGGTAGGTACTGTGTGATGAGGAACTCAGTGTGAATTCCATGGCGAATCGCATAAGGGATTTACTATCAAGAGTTTACGCCTCTGCACTCTGTATGACTGAGTGTTTTGGTATTGCACTTGCGCAGTGATGATCGAGTGGGATAGCTAGGAATTGGAAACATGTTAATTGTAGAGGAATAATGTTATAATGGCCGATGCATAGGAAATGCAAGGCCGCACCAATAAAAGAGTACTTGTACAAAACCTAATGTGGAGACATGATTAACAGTAAGTGACTACATAGCACTAACTGCCAAATATCGGTATGGAATATACCCCAAATGTTGGAAATAGCTGAGAGAGCACTACACACTAGGTAGTAGCTCAATCTCAACCGACAGTAAGTCGGAAGGGAACAAGTCAATCATTGTGAAATACGTAGCAGTTTATGCAGTAGCTATTAGAGAAGTGGATGGAAGTTTTGTAATCCACCGAGTTCGCTAACGGTAAGGGATACCACGCGTCGGTTGAGAAACCATTGTTACCAAGATGAAGGTGATAAATGGGAGGTGAACAATACGGTAACAATAAAGAGTGGGGCAACTTGAGCCCTACAGTTATTAGAGTTTCGCAGCAGAAACTAGTGAGCAAGTAATTCAAATGTTGAATGTGCATGGTGAATACGAGTGAATGGCTAATTATTAACGCCTAAAAGCCTCACAGGCCAGAACCGAAACTAGTTAAGAGTTAAAGCAAACTCCAATGAGAATTCTTGGTTTAGGAACTAAACCGCTAATATGGTTAAGATCCTATAATCAGAATCCATTGTGTAATAGACCGCGTTGAAGTTAAAGTACTTCACGACGGCAGAACATTTTAAGCCAATGTTCAGTGACTGATTACGTGGGCGTAATCCCTTTTAAGGGGGGTAGAGCGCAAAACCACTTAGTGTGTATTACCGTACAAATGTATGTGACTTATGGTGTGCATAGCACAAATAATTTGTTGTGATGATTGGTGTGTGTGTTACGTAAACATACGCATTCATTCATGGTTAAATTGTGGTAATTGCGCACGGAAGATGCGAATACCATTGTGATAAGTGTGTGTGTATTTGTTAACAGTTGTGTGTGATAGTACAAGCGTGGGGAGTAGAGAAACTCCCGGGGAACTAAAACCCCGACATGATATGTTTACATGACACTAAATGTGAAACGGTGTGTTGTATTTTGATAAAATATATGTGTATATATACTATATAGTGATTCATGAAAGGGTATGAAACCAACATTGAACCTAGCGAGAATAAGATTCCCTAGGCAACAGGATTAAGGTGAATGGAGGTAACTGATAGACGGAGTTCTATCCCTTGGAGATGTTATGATCATGATTAGAATGATTAAAAAGATAGAAAATTGGAAATGAGTGATTTATTTGATGCTTGAAAATGAAGTGGGAAGTGGAACTTGATTTGCATGCGATCAACGGAAGCCGAACACAAATTGGGGTGGAATGATAGTTTGACACTGATGCTGATCACATTAGGGTTGAATGATTCTTGAAGCTCCCCTTAAGTGGTCACAATTAACCACGCTAAGAAAAGAAGCGAAGAGCATAAGTTGGACTTGGAGTTGTGTTGTGTTTTCAAAAGGATTTTCAATTGGTGTTTTCAAACAATCGATTAATATTTTGAATAAAGGATTCTCTTATACTTAACCTAGTAAAGAATATTTTTGTAGTACTTGCTCACGAGCTGAGGATGCATGAGCCTTTGTCTTCGGACCGGTGACATGAGAAGTATATATGTTAAAAATTAAGTGAATGTTTTGATCACCCAAAGGAACGGGGACCAGAAGGTGTCCATCGCGACCGGGTTCTGCGGGATCACAGTGTATATAAAGGATATTTTTGATTGTTATACATGCTATGACATGTTGTGTGGTATGTGTAATAAATATTATCTTGACCTTGAGTTCCAAAAGTGTATGTTATCAAGACCTATGAGTCTAAATGTTGTTGTGTTACATAGACCTACGTGTCTAAAGGCTGTTATGTTATCAAGACCTATGTGTCTAAATGTTGTTATGTTACCCAAGACCAGAGCGTCTAAGGGTTGTTATGTGTGTGTAAATGTTGTTAAGATACCCGGACCATTGAGTCCGAGGTTATCAAGTGAATATGTTATGTTATGTATGGATGTGAATGTGTTACCCAGACCATTAAGTCCGAGGTTGTGATGTAAAGTGTGTTTGATTATAGAAGTTTTATTTCTATAAGTAATCCCCGTATTCTCATGCCAATGTGTGGAATTAAACTTCGAGACGAAGTTCTTATAAGGGGGGTAGATTGAAATACCCCAAACCTTGATATGGGTGTAAATAATAAACTATGGTATGTAAATGCTAAAAGTTCCTTAGAACATCAGTGAACAATTTAAACCATAGTAAAATGCAATAAAGCACTAAGATAGTTTGAGCAAAACAAGCTTTAAGCTTGGAGTGAACTTGGTTAGGACCCAAAGGGCCTACCAAGACTTAATAATATTCAATAATGATTTAATAAGGCTAATTAAGTCCTTAGGAAACCTTAGTAGACAGTTAAACCAAATAAAACACAAGAAAATACCTTAAAGTCCAATAAGAGCAAAAATGTGCTCTAACTTGGGATAAATTGTATAAGACCTAATGGTCATACATATACCTTATAAATATGTTAATGAACATATTAAATAAATTACCAAAGAAACCAAGCTCGAAAACAAGTTAAAACACAAAAGTGCTTTAAGGAGTCTTAAAGCACGTTTTTGAAAAATTGTCTTTAAATGAGTTTTGAATGGCTAAATGTCCATAATTACTCTTTAATTAACATGTGTACTATATAGTATCACATTTGGAAGTCTATATTAATGGGAAATCAAAAATTTCACAACTATGTGCCTTGTTTTAGTGAATAGTAACTTATAAGCTAGTTGTAACATATGTTGTTATAAGTAATTAATTGGTCAACAAAGACTATCATACCCCTAGACTACTAATGGGGGCCGTTTTTTGTATGGTGATGCGACGTATAAAATGAGTGGTTGAAATTGTAAAATTAAAAGAAATTAAAAACTCAAAATAAACGTCGGGCTGCAAACAAATCCCGGTCGCAGTAGTATAGTGAAAATGTAAGCGACCAGATGTCGAACCACGGGACTAATATACATATTATAGTACCTAAGCGTGTCACAAGAGGGGGATTAATTGACTTGTTACATATAAATAAAATAGTTAATAAAATTAACTAAGTAAGCAAATAAACTAAACGGGACTCTGGTTCACATTAATATAATATCTGCTCTTTCATGCTAGGTCTACTGGTTTAATTATAACTGTTTGGCAAGATTCCTGTTAATTTCTTAAGGTCCGATGAAAACTCATAAGAACTCGTTCACCTGTAATGCAAGGTCCGATGAAACTCAAGCAAAAGCCTGCGAACGGCAGAGGAGTGTTGAGGGATTACATTTGCAACTGAGTACTAAACTTAAACGATGAAAATAAGTTTCCCCCAGTTTTACGGCTTAATCAACCCATCTGTTTCCAACCGATGAAATCAAAAACAGACTTAGTAAAGCATTTTAATAAATTCATGAGGTTTATTAAAAAGATGGCGAGAAAACCTTTAACCGAAACAAACTTTATTAAAATTAAAACCAGTAAAACATATTGCATAATTAATACAGAAACATAATATTATTCCCAGAGTATAGGTAAACTAATGAAATGAAAGAAAACAATGGAGAAGCGGAGATTAGAAATGGAATGAATGAGTGAGTGAAGGTGAAGTGGTTCGAATATGGAATGATGGTGTGAATTGGAACTCCAGGAGGAACCACGGACGGACCCCCCGAAAGACACCGAGTAAGGAGGAATGAAGCTCGTATTTATAGAAGAAGAAGAACAGAGCAGCAGCTCATTAGCTCACTGATTGAGCTCGTTGATTGCAGCTTCACTGATTGCAGGGGACAGGAACAACACGTCAGTAATTTCAGGTAGGCGCCGTCCCAAGTTGCAGAGCGAGTCGGCGAAGATAACCCGTATTTAAACATGACCGCATGAAAACAGGCGGTTTTCTCCATCACGTCCGCTTGTGCATGGGCGGTTCCATGCAAACCCTAGCCTTGACCGCCCCTTATTGGGCGGTTGCCTCTGTTTTGTCCGCCCCTTATTGGGCGGTACTCTCTATTCCCGTCCTCACAATATGAGGCGGTTGCCTCCATTCAGAGTGGTCCGCCCCTTATTGGGCGGTTGCATGCAATTCATGCATGCACGTTCTTCCTCACGTGACCATCTTTTAATCCCTTATAAACAATGTTGTTTTTTAGGTATTTTTCCTACAATTTAACACATAAAATACATCAGTAAATATAACAACATATTTATAGGAAAAACCCTAGATAAGTGAGAAACATTACTAAAAATGCTACAATTAATAAGGTGATTAAACCCTAAAAAGTCTATATGTTTTGCACTTATCAAACTTCCTCACACTTGACTTTTGCTTGTCCTCAAGCAAATAAGGAATATAATTATCTCTAAGCCAAAATAATAAAACAAGATTAAATAAGTGTAGAAGGGAATTTAGACAAAGTGACAATTGAAAGAATAATTCTGCTCTTAGAAGTAGGTTTTTATAAACAGTGAAGAAGAAGAATTTAATAAAAGCATAGATAAACTAGACTGCAGAAAACAAGTTAGATTAACCTGGGATCTTCAACCAATTTCAATTCTCTAACCCGGGATGACAAGGGGTGTGAAGTAATGCCTTATTCCGCAATACCTTTCAACACCACGTACTCATGTTCATAAATATAAATTGCAATTTATTATTTACATTCTTTTTTTTTAATGTGCAAATATTGTATATACAAAACACACAAAAATTTTTAAAATTGCATTATTTTTTCTGTACCCCAGACTTTTCTCTCTATCCTTGTAACGGTGTTGGGTCTTCTATCCCAGGTCACGAGACCTTAGGTAGATAGGTGTTAAAGCACCCCAAAGAACTTAATAACCGGATAAACGAGGCCTGTTTTTGGTTAGAAAAATTCATAAACAGTGGAGTACCTTGTCTTTATCCTTTTCTTTCCTTAACTTTCCACATATTTCCATAATCCCAAGCTAAACTAAATTGGTTTTTACAATTAGCAGATCTATCATATTTTGAGTGAAAATAGAATATTTTGATGGAAAATAATTTTATACAAACTCCTTTAAATAAAACCATCTTTCAGTTGTCACTTGACATAATTTCAGACACTTCTACAATTATTTTATCTCATTTTTTATCATTTTTTTTAATTTAGGCAGTTTAGAGTAGCAAAAAGTGAGTGTGGCATTATCGAACTACTGTCATAATCTCAGGGAAAGGTCTCTCCTTCCTCACACTTAAGAGGAGCAATGTCCTCATTGTTCAGAATTAAAATCAAGAAAATGACCTTTCAAATTATGACAGACTCATAAAGGATTAAATATAGGTTGAACATTAATAAAATAAAGGAAGAACTGAAACTCCCCTTGTATCGTAGATTGAGGAAGGTATCCTTCCTCACACTTAAGCTTTGGTAGGGGTGAGACGTTCCTCACACTTAAGTACGCGCAAGTGTTCAACCAAAGGTATCGAATTCCTAGAGCAACTGAGGTTGCTCCCATAGGCGAGTTCTGCTATATGTTCGAATATTTATTCTGAAAAGAAAATCATATATAGCCAGCAGAACTCAAGTGGCACCAAAAAGAAAATAGAAATATGATAAACATAAATAATTAGGCATAAATAACTTTAAGCAAAAATAATAAAGTACTACATAAAATAAAAACATGAAGCAAACCGAACTGTTACCTTCCAGAAGTTTGATAAGGTTTAAACAGTATAAGTCTACAAAATGTTAGTACACAACATAATAAAATAAAATATAATAAAATAAAGACAACAATAAAATAAAGAAAATCACTGCGGTGGTGGTGGTGGAGACATACTAATATTTTTTGGATTTTCAGAGTAATTAAAAATTAACATCATAACAAATAATAATAACCAATTAAACAGAGCAAATAAAAACATAAAAATTCAAACAAAATATTAGCAACATAAAAACCAACAAAAATATAACAAATAAGAACACGAAAAATAGATAAATAACAACAAAATTAAAATTAACAAAAATTAAATAAACAATAAAAACATGAAAAATAGATAAACAACAACAACATTAAGAATTAACAAATATTAATAAACAAAAAGCAACATAAAAATTAATATTAATAGCAACATAAATATTAATATTAAAAACAACATAAAAATTAATATTATTAACAAAGCATTAATATTTGACATAAACATTTTAGTAATTATAACAAAAATAGAAAACAAGTAAAACAATTAAAATAAAACACAAACAAAAATAAAAATAAAAATAAACAGTTAATATTCTGTCAAAAATTCGACAGAGTCTCCCCTAAATTTCTTTGTTTCTCCACAAAAAATTCAGTCAGTTTCAAGGTTTTTAGTACCGTCACCAATCAAATCCATAATTAATAACCTATAATCATAATATATATTCGTTTAATGAATCTTCGTAACTAACATTCTTCAATTTCCGAATTCAACAAAAAACCCAATCTAAGTGTAATAGGTGAAGATTTAACCTTGTATATGTAGATTATGATTAATATAGGACAGATTCGAGACAAATCTATCAATTAGAATTCGAAATTTTCGAATTTAAGGAATTAGGGATTCGAAACTTCAGACCTTAATTTCTCCTAATGTAGTTCATCATTTACAGATTTGAAGCGATAGAAACGTAAAGAATTGAAAAACGAAGATTTCGGTACCAACCTTGTAAAATTTGGTGAAGAATTGAAGAAGTTATGCTGATTTGAGGGAGAGGGCGATTTGCGCAAGGCCTTGTACTCTCGGGCTGGCTCGAGTTCGAACTGAATTTGGGGAAGAACGGGACTTGAGTGAAACGCGGTGTTTAGCTATTTTTTTTTCTATTCGGAAGCACGACCGCTTCGTTTGGGGCGGTTTAGTGTGTATGTAACCGCCTCCTTTTAGGCGGTTCTGATAGAGACGACCGCCTCGTATTAGGCGGTTCTGTGTGACGACCGCCTGATAATAGGCGGTTCCGGTTGTGTAGTCCGCCTCCTTTTAGGCGGTTCTTGTGTGTAGACCGCCTATTATTAGGCGGTACCTGTTTTTGTTTTTTTTTTATGTAGCAATAACGAATAAGAAATAAACAGATTAAACATTAGTACACATAAATTAATAATTAGTAGTTAGATTACATAAATTATAAGTTAGTGTTAATTACATAAAATTAAATGTTAGAGACAATGGAAATAAAATGTTAGAGACAATGGAAATTAAATGTTAAGGACAATGGAAATTAAATGTTAATAAGAGTTAGAAGTTAGATGTCAGAAGTTAGATGTCCGTAGTCATATGTCCAGAGTCAGGTGTCCAATTAATTAATATTAACAGATTATTAGATAATTAATATCAACATAATATAGTAGATAATTAATATTAACAATAAACAAAATATTATAGACATAATATTAACAGAAATAAGAGAACAAAATATTTATAATTAAACAGGTGAATAATCCGGGGCTTAGGAACTAGAATAAATCTAGTCCCCGGCAACGGCGCCATTTTGCAGACGTTATAAAGTTAGTGGTTGAAATGGTGTAAAATTAAAAGAAAAGAAATTAAAAACTCAAAATAAACGTCGGGCTGCAAACAAATCCCGGTCGCAGTAGTATAGTGAAAATGTAAGCGACCGGATATCGAACCACGGGACTAATATACATATTATAGTACCTAAGCGTGTCACAAAGAGGGGGGATTAATTGACTTGTTACATATAAATAAAAACAGTTAATAAAATTAACTAAGTAAGCAAATAAACTAAACGGGACTCTAGTTCACATTAATATAATATCTGCTCTTTCATGCTAGGTCTACTGGTTTAATTATAACTGTTTGGCAAGATTCCTGTTAATTTCTTAAGGTCCGATGAAAACTCATAAGAACTTGTTCACCTGTAATGCAAGGTCCGATGAAAACTCAAGCAAAAGCCTGCGAACGGCAGAGGAGTGTTGAGGGATTACATTTGCAACTGAGTACTAACTTAAACGATGAAAATAAGTTTCCCCCAGTTTTACGGCTTAATCAACCCATCTGTTTCCAACTGATGAAATCAAAAACAGACTTAGTAAAGCATTTTAATAAATTCATGAGGTTTATTAAAAAGATGGCGAGAAAACCTTTAACCGAAACAAACTTTATTAAAATTAAAACCAGTAAAACATATTGCATAATTAATACAGAAACATAATAATTATTCCCAGAGTATAGGTAAACTAATGAAATGAAAACAAATGGAGAAGCGGGAGATTAGAAATGGAATGAATGAGTGAGTGAAGGTGAAGTGGTTCGAAGATGGAATGATGGTGTGAATTGGAACTCCAGGAGGAACCACGGACGGAACCCCCCGAAGCACACCGAGTAAGGAGGAATGAAGCTCGTATTTATAGAAGAAGAAGAACAGAGCAGCAGCTCATTAGCTCACTGATTGAGCTCGTTGATTGCAGCTTCACTGATTGCAGGGGACAGGAACAACGCGTCAGTAATTTCAGGTAGGCGCCGTCCCAAGTTGCAGAGCGAGTCGGCGAAGATAATCCGTATTTAAACATGACCGCATGAAAACAGGCGGTTTTCTCCATCACGTCCGCTTGTGCATGGGCGGTTCCATGCAAACCCTAGCCTTGACCGCCCCTTATTGGGCGGTTGCCTCTGTTTTGTCCGCCCCTTATTGGGCGGTACTCTCTATTCCCGTCCTCACAATATGAGGCGGTTGCCTCCATTCAGAGTGGTCCGCCCCTTATTGGGCGGTTGCATGCAATTCATGCATGCACGTTCTTCCTCACGTGACCATCTTTTAATCCCTTATAAACATATGTATGTTTTAGGTATTTTTCCTACAATTTAACACATAAAATACATCAGTAAATATAACAACATATTTATAGGAAAAACCCTAGATAAGTGAGAAACATTACTAAAAATGCTACAATTAATAAGGTGATTAAACCCTAAAAAGTCTATATGTTTTGCACTTATCAGGTGAGTCACCAACATGTAAAAGAAATCAATTAAGGAAAGGAAGGAAAAGTAAGTAAAGGAAGAAAGTTACTTTATAACATAAATATCTTCCAAAAGCAAACTTACCTTCTCATTCTCTTCTTCCTTCTCATTTCACACGGTCTTCATTCTCTCTTCTCTTCTTCAAAACCGATGGGCTATAGTAGCCTCTCTTCTCTATCTTCATTTCCTTGCCAAATCCAATTCCATGCTCCAAATCAAATTCTAAGACCATTGAAGGAGATTCACCATTGAAGGAGCTTGAGCTTACCTTTTCGCACCTTGTTGTTCTCCCTTGCTTCTAGGTAAGGAATCTCAAAGAAAAATAATGTTTCCTCCATGTTTGTATGATGTCCGAAAATTCACCTCACCATGGTGTCTTTACCTTGCTTGTTTTAGCTTCATTTGAATCTTCCAAGGGCTAGGAGGAGTCCTCTCTTGATACTTATTCAAGCTCTCTTTCCATTCCAAGGTAAAACAATCATTTTTATACCTTAAAACAATATATGTAACTAGGGTTTACAATGAGATGAAGCATAATGCTTGAATGCTCATTCTATTATTTGTACATTGTTTAGAAGTTGACAAACAACCAAACACCCTACCGGTTTTACAAGGAAACAAGAAAGAAGTTTGTGAGGAAAAAGAGGTAAACAAGCTATCTCAATGTAGTTTAAATGCCTTAGGAAAATGAGCTTGATTTGCTTAATAAAATACCTAAGGAGCCAAAGGTGAATGACCTAGAAAATGCTCTCAAGGAAACTATTAAGGGGCATATGTGATGTTGAGTGTATTTGCAGGTTAAAGGCAATATACTATGTGGAAATTCAGTGTTTAAGGTTTATGCAATTTAAGGGCCTAAGAGCCATGTTATTTAAGGGCCTAAGTGCCAAGCAATTTAAGTTTATGCACTATATAGTGATGTAGTGTAGTTTGAGAATTTAGAGGTGTGCAAAGAACATTCTTTGTGAAGATGAGTGTCTTGGATGGTTAAAGGAGGAAAACAATATGTTTGTGTGTGAGAATACTCTTGGTGGATTTTAGGTGTTCTTGAATGTCTAATGGTGAAAGCTATGTGCTTGGGTATAGAAATGTGCTAGAAGAACCCATGTCAAAATTTAGATAATGTATAAGAAGTTCTAAGTGTTTAAAAAAGAGTTTTGGTGAGTTTGGAAGTGTTGAGAATGGTTAAGTGTTCAACTAGTGGAAGAAGCATGCATTATGGTGTGTAAAGATGTAAAAAGGGCTTTGGCAATGTTCTAGAGGATTTAGAATACAAAAGATGCTTGGGAGATGATGTTGTAGTGATGAGGAAACATTATTGGCATAGTGGTTATCATAGGTATGGAACACCACTTAGAAACCTAAGGAGAATATCATAAGTGTTAGGAATTTCGGTATGAAATGAGTAAGTGATTAAGGAGATAGAAAATGAGTTTTATGGATGTTGTATGAGGGTGTGAGTGTACCAAATGATGTTAGGAAACATTATGAGGCTTTAGGAGAAGTTTGGTGAAATTGGTTAAGTGCTTAAAGGCTTAGAAAATGAGTGTTTTGCCTTGTCCGAACATCCGTCCGGACATGGACGTTTGGACAGGCCTGTTGCGTAAAAATTTTCAGAGTCTCGACTTGTGTCCGACCTTGGGAAGTCCGGACACAAGTTCGGACGTACCTGCTTCTTCATTTAATTTTCCTCGACCCATGTCCGAACTTCCAAAGTCCGGACACAAGTTCGGACAGGCGTCTGTATTCAGTTTTGAGTCTCGACTATTGTCCGAACTTGGGAAGTCCGGACACAAGTTCGGACAGGCCACTGTATGGACCAAAAACTTTGTTTTAATGTGGGAAAAGTTGCCTAAAAATGGTGATTACTAAGTAATGATGTTATAAGAATGATAAGGACATGTTAAGTGAGTTAAAATGACAATTTAGTGGGGGAAAGGTTGTGTTAAAATGTAAAAGTAAAACAAGTTAAAAAGTGAAGTTATGTAACTAAGTTAACAGGGAAAAGTTATAAGCATTAGACTTTAAACAATCATGTTACCCCGATGTTAATAAAAATACATGTAATGTTGTCAGTTGTTCGAGAATTGCTCGAGGAACATAAGTGGACATGGTAAAGTGGACTCCGGTGACAGGTATGGTTTTCTTGCAACCTGTGTCCTACCGGATTACACCGGCTTGTATGCCAACATGTTTTTCTGTATGTTTGCCACGTTGTAAGATAAAACATGTAATGAGTTTACAGTAATTCATTTATATGGCGTGTTCAACTCCGATACCATTTAACCTCGGAAGTGTTAACCTTAGTTAACTGAGTCTAGGATCACATGAGAGTTCGGTATTCGGAGTAAACGACCCGAACCATGGGACGTTCTAACCACGGCTATGCGTGTGTAAATTGTGTGATATGTGTGTGTGAATGTAGGGATCTCCCTTGTATGTTTAACTCAGTTGTAATACTGTATGGTGTGTAGATGTGATAGACTCCATAGTGGGGTTCTAACTAATATCTAAAAGTAAGTATGTACTAACAGTGGTGATGAATCCGGTTTGGCCGGTCGCGCGTTGTTGGGAGTGGGTATCCTTCTTAGCCTTACCCTTCTCTCTGTTATGGTTGTTTCCCTCACGGGTTATGATCTCCCATTAGCTTATTCCAAAGCTTAGCTATTCTGACTTATGATCGGTTTAAGGGGAACATGTGTTTGTGTGGTGTGTTCGGGCCTCCAAACCCGAACCATCTTAACTTAAGTTACTCGTCCGACTATTAGGACGGTAATGAGTGTTGTTTTTGTTGTATAACGAGCTTACCATGAGGGTGACACCATTCTCTAGGCTCACCAGTGAATTAACTATGTTTGGGTCGGTTCCTAAGAGGACCGTTCCCGTTATGTTATGTGATGTTGTTGTAATGCAATTCCTATTGCGATGTTATCATGTGCACGTCGAAACGTGAAAAGTGTTGTTATGTTTTGTTATGTGAGGAATGTTATATGTTGTAAGATATGGAGTGTGTGGATCATGGAAATGAATCCCAGTTTGTGATAAGAGGCGTTTAAAGGTAACCCGATTAATGGGTAGTTGTCGTCTATTAAGGAAGTAGCTCCATTAGAGGAGAAACACTCTAGGGGTAATGAATACCATGAGTGACTTATCAAATAAGGATGTATTATCCGTTTGTTGAGCCCTTGAGGCGAAATGTCATGTGTTTATGTTTACAGTTGCATGCATGATTTAATATAATCAACCGCATGCTAAGCGACAATTATTGTGCGTGGCCCGGTAGCATTGGGCTGCGGATTACCATACCAGCAAAGGTGCTGAGCCCCTTGGGGTCCACCCTTTCTCTTCTTTTCCTATTTCAGGTTCAAGGAGCTGGAAGCCGTTCGAGAGTAGGACGGGGTAGTCGTTGTACATGGGTAATCATGTAAGTTGTATACATACAGTAGGTGTAGTAAGACCGAAGTTGTTATCGGCATCAGTTGTAAATACTCGGTACAGTTGGAAGGTATGTGTATGTTTTGTTGTTAATGGAAAGGGGATAATAATGTGTAGTCGCTCGGAAATCTAGTCCATCAGACCGGTACAATGTTTATGTAATAGCCTTGTTAGCCACGTGGGTGGTTAATGGCGTGTAACACCAACGAGTAAGTAATGTGAAGTAGTATATTTTCCGCTGTAGAATGTTGTTATGTGTTTGTTGTTGGATGGGGTGTTACAATGTGAGTTACGTGGCATGGAAACTAGAATGCTCTTTGAGAGTTAAACATCTTGAACCAATGTTCAAGGATGATATAGTGAGGATTACGTGGGCGTAATCCATTTTTAAGGGGGGAGTGATAAGTCAGGAATTTACCTATTTCTAAAGGGTCTTTTGAGACCCAATTTGTTAGCATTTACTGCTAAATTCCTGTCTTATGAGTAATTTTATGTTTTTGTTGCAATTGTCTTCTTTTATGTTTTTTGTGTGCTTTTTCAGGTATTTAATCTCAATAGAAACACATTCCTATCATTGTTGGAACACAAGACAAATCAAACAAGCTAAATAGAGTCAAGATATTCATCATCGACTTAAATTCAAGCTTGGTCCGGGACCTAGCTATGGAGCCAAGTCCCGGACCACAACGTGACTCAAATCTCGCATTGAAATTATGTATGGTCCGGTACTTGGTGGAAGAGTGAAGACCCGGACCACAATGTGACTGTTTTCTCTCTTATAAAAATCGTTTATGGTCCGGGACTTGAAGCAGGAGTGAAGACCCGGACCACAATGAAGCAATTCTCTCGACCAGATTTTAAGCATGGTCCGGGACTTGATACATGGCCTAAGTCCCGGACCACACTGACGGTGAAATAGAATATATCCCAAAACGAATGGTCCGGGACTTCAACCACATCCTAAGTCCCGGACCAAAAGGTTTCATCAGACGTCTATAGCGCGCGATTGCAGACGTTATAAAATGAGTGGTTTAAGTGGTGTAATTAAAATTAAAGAAAAGAAATTAAAACCCAAAATAAACGTCGGGCAGCAAACAAATCCTGGTCGCAGTAGTATAGTGAAAATGTAAGCGACCGGATATCGAACCACGGGACTAATGTACATATTATAGTACCTAAGCGTGTCACAAAGAGGGGGGATTAATTGACTTGTTACATATAAATAAAAGATAGTTAATGAATTTAACTAGGTAAGCAAATTAACTAAACGGGACTCTGGTTCAGATTAATATTATCTGCTCCTTCATGCTATTCTTACTGGTTTAATTATAATTGTTTGGCAAAATTCCTTAAATTATCCTAAGGACTAAGTCATAGCCTCATAAGAACTCGTTTACCAGAAATGCTCGGTCTAATCAAGGTTCGAGCACTCTTATGTAAACGGACATTAAATTCCAGGAAATATAATTGCATCTGAAAATACTAACTCATTAAATCATAATAGAGCTTTCTCCAGATTTACGGCTTAATCAACCTATCTATTTATCACCTGGTCTGATCAAAATAGACTTAGCAAGCAATTTAATAAACTCATGACATTAAAAAGGCGAGAGATGAGCTTTAAGCGTAACAAACTTCATTAAATTAAAACCAGTAAAAACATTGCATAATTAATACAGAACATAATAATTATTCCCAAAGCATACGAAAACTAGCCTAACATATTAAATAGATAGACAGAGACAAGAGTAATAGAAATCATCCGTAATCACTCCGGCTCACTCTGCTATTTTGTGTACGTAGGCTAGAGGTGGATTTAGTGGAATGTAAAATAAATAAAATGGAGAAGGCGGAAGGAGAGAAATGAGATGGTGTGTGAATTGGAACTCCAGAGGAACCACGGAAGGAGCCTCCGGAAGGACACCGAAGAAGGCAAGCTGAGCGTTGTATTTATAGAGGAAGAAGAATGAGCAGAGGAAGAAGAATCAGTAGAGGAGCAGCTCATTGATTGAGCTCGTTGATTGAAGCTTCACTGATTGCAGGGGACAGGAACAACGCGTGAGTAATTTCAGGTAGGCGCCGTCTGAATCAAGTTGGTGAGCGAGTCGGCGAAGAAGATAACCCGTTTCAGATCTGTATTTTTACACACGTCCGCTACATGTCCGCATGAAATAATAGGCGGTTGTATGGGTAATTTTAGTCACGTCCGCCTCCTCAAATGAGGCGGTTGTGTAGGCGGTATGAATTGTGCCCGCCTAACCCATGTCCCTCTCTTGTCCGCCTCCACGTCCTCTTGTTTATGGGGCGGTTGCATTGAGTTTGTCCGCCCCCTAATGAGGCGGTTGCCTCTATTTTCTTCCTTCCTAGTGTCGTCCGCCCCATAATGAGGCGGTTGCATGCAAATCATGCGCATGCATGTCCTCTCCGCGTGACCTTCTTTAACCTTATAACATATACATGTTAGGTATTTTTCCTACAATTTAACACATATAATACATCAGTTAATATAACAACATAATTATAGGAAAACCCTAGATAAGTGCGAAACATTACTAAAAATGCTGCAATTAATAAGGTGATTAAACCTTAAAAAGTCTATATGTTTTGCACTTATCAGCGATTGAAAAGAAGACATTCTCTTCTTATTATACTGCGCCGCCCCATAACTCCAATGTCTGTACTTCCTTTCCAGATTAACCACCGCCCCATACCTCAATAATCCATCTTCCCACTAATCTGATTAATCCCTTCTTTTTAGCTCATCACCCACGATAAACACTCACCCTTCCACTCACAAACTCCAGGTCATTTCCCACCACCATCTGCTATGCTACGTACTCACCCAAAGAGTTCTATAAATAGAACTCAAATCCCTCTCATTCAACACACAGTCTTCGAGACATCAATCTCTCCCTCCATAAATCCTCCACATTTCCATTCCACCCAGTACGTAGTATTACTATACTACTACTAATCATCTTCATCCCATTATGTCCATACCACCACCTACAGTACGTAGTGTTTACACCACTACTAAAACACCCATTCATTCCTCCACGTGATCACACAATATTCATCCACACACACCTCCATTTATCATCCCATTTCCACCAGAAGATAGAAGACCAAGCAGGAGAAGAGAAGGAAGAATTGCTCAACCACCTTCATAAACATGGCTTCTTCTATCCCTCTCTTAGTTTTACTTATCATTATGCTTGAGTAATTCTATTAGCACTTTGGGATGGGGATATGAACTTAAATCCCCCATCTATGTTGTAAAACCTACACTTTATTTATTGCGGTTGTTTTCTCTCTTTTATTTCATTAATGTTATAACCTGATCATTTATAGAATTTGTGGTGATTTCCAACAACATATGATTTTGAGTTGGGAGTTGTGACCGAAAAGAGAGAGGAACCTAAGATTATGGCCAGCTTGATTAGTTGGTGAAATTTAAGGCTATTAATATGGACTTGTTAATGCTATCTAGTGATTTGAACTCTACTTGATTAGAGAGTTGGAAGCAAGCTAGGTAAGAGTTGGTTTATTCATGATTTGAAGGACCTTTACATTAGTCCAGATAGACAACCTGAGTGAAGTAGGTTTACTAATATAGTTGGGGTGAATTTAGGGGATTACAACCATCGTAAAGGTGCTTTCCATTCCAATTCATTACATCACATTTTATCTACTGCTTTTATTTTACAATTCCTCTTTGAACCAAACCAATACACTTGCCTTCGGCTAAACCCCCTTTATTTACCGTTTTATAACCGACTGCCAAAACTAGGGAGATCGATATACCAATTTCCTAGTGGAACGACATCTTTACTACTACTACGACTAGGGTTCACTTGCCCTTTTTCTGTGCTTTCAATAACACCCTCTTAAAACTATCAACAGGTAGGCGCATTGTGTTTTTTGCTGTGTTGTTGTGTGTTTGATGTGTACTTTTGGTTGTTATGTCCTTGCTGTGTTGTTGTGTGTTTGATGTGTACTTTTGGTTGTTATGTCTGTGAACTGTGCACGGATTGTTTTTGGATGCATCGTGGTTGTGAATGAATGAATGAATAACAGGTTCTCTAAATTACATATGAGTATGGTCATGGATATACTGGTGCATGGAAATGTTATTGAGAACGTAGTGAAGCCACAGATGTGGCGTGGTGCTTATAAGCACAAATGGTGAAATAAAACTGTGTAATTTGCGGGACATGATCCCTTGGTTAGCGAGAGTGAACTGGGACTTGATCCCTGGGAGTGACAAGAACACGAACATTAATTAACGAGACAAGACTTCTGGTCGAAGTATCTTTAAGGGGGTAGGTTGAAATACCCCTATTAATTAAAACACCTGAAATCACGAATATGTGTGGTGTGTTTAACTAACGGGTCACATTGATGTATAATCGTGTTACAACTTATACCCTAAGATACTAAAGGACATACACACCTCCGTGAATGTGATAGCAAGTTACATTGTAAAATAAGCATGGGTGCTCTCCGGGTTCGGCGTCAATAAATACAATTGAGTAAATTAAATTAGTCCATGTTAGGACCTTGTACACGAAACAGGTGCGATGCATTACGCAACCTGAAATGTATGATGTACTCGACATATAACATTGTACTAAATAACATATGTACGAGGATATAATATACGATCTACATAATTGAATACAAACATGTACAAGTGACATTATATCACAAGACTTGCACTCACCGATTTATATTCCACGATATAGATAACAAATTAACGAACTACTTAGTCCCATTACAAGTTAGCGATAAAGGCATACTCCACACATGCCCATTGTGTCCGAATAATCCTCATCTTGTGACTCCACTAACCCATATTTAGTTACCCACTTAGTAACCAATTACCCACTCAGCCATGCCACGATCGACTTAGAATACCAACACCCTCTGTAGCTCTTCCATCTCCCCCATGCAAATATCTTCTCGGCCTTTCCAAACCTTTATCCCCTTTCCTTCTCGTGGTTATGAGTCCGATTCAAAACCCACGCAACCTTGCACTTCCTCCCAGTTGCTTCCTAGTGCGCGCAAGTCCAGAGGAGGAATTTGAACCTCCCTCAACTGCTGACTCATGCCGGAGAAGGACCATCCACGCCCCTAAGCTCTGGCGTTTGAACTCAACTTCGTTAATCCTCCCTTGCATGCCCGAATTCTGTTCAAGTTACCGGGCGTGAAAATCTAAAATAGCGCAAAGAATCTCTGGGAAACCGGTGCGCAGAATCCTCTCCAAAACTCTTGAAGGTAGGCACAAGTAACCGTTACTTAATCTTCCTTTCATTCTCCATCTTCTTTTGTCCGAGACTCTGGAATGTAACTCTCGTTTCCTCCTTCTCATCACGCATGCAATCGCCTAAGAATGATTCCTTGAAGAGGGCCGGAAGTTCCACAAGGAACCCACTGCATTCTTTCGTAATTATGGCGTAAGGTAAATGCTCCAGGCTTACCTTTTTCACTTCTGTTTCTTTTCCTTATTTTCTTGTCCGCAAGCAGCCCCCAACTCACCCTGCCTTCTCTTCTTCCATGTCTGATTTTCTTTTTTGCATGCAACTCTCTGGCTTGAATCTCCAAAGGTCCTCGAGCAAGGATCGGCTCCAGAAATTTCGAATGGTAATAACAGCAAACCGAAGACTTGGCCGTTTAACTCCCTTGTTGTCCGTTTTCATATTCGAAAAAAGTACCCCATGTTCCTAACACATTGTCCTTACTGTTTTTTCCTTGCATGCATGGTACCTTCCATGCACCCCACTCAAGCCGTGAGTAAAAGGAAGGAGTTCCCTCTGTTCTGGCCATGGTAAAACACCAAACTTTAGTCCTTGTTATGTCTTGCATTTATTAGTAAATTTGATTGATTTACGAGTTGCTAATCCAACCATATTCCCTGTCCTGTTACATGGCCAAATGAACCTTTGCAACACCATCAATTCGCCCAGAAACTCAGGGGGAAATCTAAGAGAAAACATTCTCTAACTCAAGGTAAAATGCAACCGAGAGTTCCTGTGTATTACCCATTGATTTTGCTTAAAAAGAAAAACGTTCTGTACAAAAGGAACTGACCCTTGGTCCCTTCATAACTAGGACCGAAAGTTGTCCAAGGAGAACCGAGGAAATCAGCAAACAAATCCAGCTAAAAATCCCTAAGGTAGTTGACTAAACTCATGGTTATTACATGACTGAGAATCTGTTGTATTAGATCCCTTTGAGTCCTAAACATCTAATAAAAATGGTCACCTATGTGTCCGAGTGATTTTGTATAAAAAAAAAGAAAAGAAAAAAAAGAGATTCATTGTAACGCTGGAATAAACTAATGGATATGCCTAGATATTTGGCAAGGTGGAGTGATTAATTAAGAATTTTAAGTTGTCATGGTAAGTAGAAAATCCTACATAATCTGTTGCCGAAACTTTGGGTAAGCCATTGGAAAATTGTGACCGAGAGGGGGCATAGTGTTTTTTGCAAGGAAAAATTGGCATAGGTGTGAAGTGTGAAAATGCAGTAAAAATTGACTAGGTGTTGTGGTGCCTTTGGTTAGGGAAGCCGTGGTTAAAATGCCTTAGGAGGTTAGGAATGTCAATCTGGTATGTTAGATGTTTAGTAGGCTGAACAACAAGTTTTAAGAGGTTATAATCATGCATGAGTTTTGTCGAAAAACTTATGAGAGTAACCCATAGATATTAAGCTAGTGAGTTACTTAGGAAAAATCTAGTTATGAGTTGCCTTGATAATCTGATAACAATGGGCTAAAAATGCTTACTGCTGTGTGGTTCATAAACTGGCGAAAATGGTGGTTTAAGCACCAAGTCTTAATCAGTTAAGAAAAAAAATTTGCACCTTAGAGTCACCGAAAACTGGGGGATAAGAAGCAGTAGTAAGACTACTAACTAAGTAGCTAAGCCATGGGAAAGAAATGGAAAAACCAAATCTGTAAGTATTGAGAACAGGGGGAAAGGAAGTGTACGTAGTATAGTTTTCAAAAGTAGGTGGTATCTGTTCTGCAACATTTTAGTTTCCTTGTAAAGAGTCTCTAAAGGGCAGTCCTGGTTGTTTTAGGTTTGTGTTGAATCTACAACCATGATAAAACACATAACTAACTCAATAAGCTGGGAAAACTAAGAGATAGATTGGATGACAGAAACAAAGCAACATAAATGAAAGGTGGGATGACATATCTCAGATTGTTGTATCAGAATTTTCGGTTTGTTTCAGTTTCTGGATTTTTTCCCTGTTTCAGTTTAAAGGTGATTCTGTAAGATTTACAAGTTGGCTGAGATTTAAGACTATAATGGAACACTTAATCACGTGAGTAAATGAGGGGGGAGAATCTAGAAAATCAGATCAGAAAAAACAAACAAAAGGGGTAGAAGAGGATGTAGCAGTTCGTATGCTTCAGTTTCAGCAACTTCATGTTTTCGGTATGGGTGTTTTCAGGTGCATAGACCGTGGCATTATGGGTCTGTGTTGAGTTTGTAAACCTGATAATACACTTAGCTAGGGGGTAATCAAATTGTGGGAAAATTCAAAGACAGTTTGTGAATATACAGGAGAGAACCATAGACAAGAATGTATCAGTTTCATGCCTTAGTTGCAGTTTTTGGTTTCAGATCCGTATAGCTTAAATACAAGCGGTAAAAGAGTGTTGTGCCAGCTTGTTAATGAACCCAAAACCTAGGTAATGCACCTACTTAAATCTGCAAAAGCGTTGGGTGGAATTAGAAAACATATTAAGGAACAAAAAAATAGATTCAAGTATAAGTGCCTTGGGTAAATTAGCAACCAGAGGAGAGTTTATCAGCTTGTTCAGTTTTGGAATTTTTCTCAGGTCTGTATAGAGAGTGTCCAGAGGTGTTGTGCGTGTTGTTTATGAATCGGTTTTGAGGTTGTTTTGGTTTAAAATCTTGCTTAGGGCCTTACCTAACAGAGTCAGCAAAACTAGAAAAAAATTGAAGGGTAAACCGTGACCGAACAGCAGAAAGTAAAAGAAGTACATCAGAGTTTAGTATTTCAGTTTTAAGGTTGCTTCCCGGAAGTTGTTTCTGTATAACATGGTACTGAGGGACTCGATGGAGTTGTAGTAAACCACTAAGGAATCTAAACCACCTCTAATATACCATAGCAAGTGTATAGGCACTGAGGGGAAGTTTAGAAGTTAAAATAACTAACTACAATCAAGGGGCAAATAGAAAGACATAGATCCTTGCTTAAGATTTCAGTTATAAATGGTTTCTGTGTAACTGGTTTCGAAAACAGTAGGAGTGCGGTGGTGGCCTAGGTGCGAACTCAACATGTTATTAAAGGGGTATTAAGTTGGCAAACTCATTTGAGAACCTAGGGATCAATTAACCACTGATAAAAAGGAAAGAATGAGGAAGAGTTGATATAGTCCGGTTTCAGGTTTGTTAGCTGCTGTTCTGTGTGGTTGAGTACAGGAGTTAGGAGAGTGTTTCATGGGGATAGTCTTGAGTCTAAGACATTGTTAACACCCTTAGCTAGTTGAGTAAGTACTGTGGGAAGAATGGAACATCGGTTGAACTGAATGGATACAAGAACCAAGGAAGAATATGTACAATGTTGTTGCAGATTTCATTAAAATTATAGTTCTGTATAACTAGTTTACATGGGTGTTATGAGGGTGGTGTTAGATTGATAATGAACCCAAATCCTATTAATACATCTAGTTAAACTTACAAAACAATGTGGGAAGTTTAGATGCCATTAGACACATTAAAAGTGTGACAAGATAAGGTTATATGCGAGAACTATATTTCAGTTTTGGAAACCTTGTGTCTCAGTACAAGTAAGTTATAGACATATCTTAGGAGTTATTGTGCTGATAATGAACTGAAAGCATAGCTATTTAGACAAGTATGGAATACGCCTTAGACCAATAAAGGTTCCGTCTTAGATAAACTTGTTACATATTAGGGCTTATACTACTCTAAAGCATTAGCTAGAGCAAAACATTAAGTTAACATGTGAGGTGACGATGTAAACGTACTAGGAGTAAGTTAAGTTTAAGGTTAGTATTTGGGGAAGCTTCTAAGGGTTAGTATGAACTGAACATTTAAAGATTCACCTAGGGAGCCCCACAAGTTAGCATAAAATAAGCTAGAGAAGATGTCACAAGGTTTGTGCATGGAATCATAAAGACTGACAAGTTGTCTATAATTAACGATAGGGTCGTGACGAATGCCAACCGGAACCCTGTGCGTGAGACAACCCTTTTTGCTTCTGAATAAGGTATGGACATGTGTGGTTTGTATGTTGCCGTGTTACACGGCTTGTGTGATGTGTGCTTTGTTTGAAAATGACTATAAGACTATAGCATGAAATTGGATTGCTTCTTGTGGCTTGCTTATATGCTTGTATATATCCTTGTGGTATATTGCTTGCGCGCACACAGTAGTTTAGTCCCTTTCTCGTTTATGGAACTTGAGACGAACTACTACGAATTATGAAAATAAAGAATACTCTATAAGGGGAACTCCTCTCTAAACCATTGAGGACTACCATGACACCCACTATGGTGTCTATTCATTAATGATAATAAAGAGCAAGTCTCATTTGGTGGGACATGACGAACCACGTAGACAAAACAAAAGAACTATACAAAGAGACAACTCCTCTCTAACTTTAGAGGACCGCTAATGACACCCACTATGGTGTCGAGATTATAATGATAATGAAATGAAAAGTACCAACTGTGAAACACGAGAACAACCCGGGAAGACAACAGCTCGGGCCGCGCGGTATGGATGATCGGGAGTTGGCATCTGCATCAGATCCTTCGACCGTCTATGGTGGAATATATTTTGGGAGTCCCTGGGTGACCCCACTTTCTCAGCACATCCTAGAGTCTAGAGGTGACTCCGCTTTCTCGACCCTGGGTATCGGGAATGGGGGAGTGACAAATTGGTGGAGCTTATCCTGGAGTCTAGAGGTGACTCCGCTTTCTCGACCCTGGGTGTCGGGAATGGGGGACTAGCCATGGAGGAGATGTCCTCCAACGTGCGGTGATAAAAGAATTCCCAAACAATCCTTAAAGAAACAAGGAACGATTAGCACCTACATAATGAAGTCTCGGGATCTAATCTATATCCCCTGACTCGGTGCCAGAGAATAAAGGAAAACTTGTGTAATGAGACCAAGCAAACAAGAGAAAGTCACAAATGTGATCCTTTAAGTAACAAGGAATGAATAGCACCTACATAACAAAGTCTCGGATCTAACCTATATCCCCTGACTCGGTGCAAGAGAAGAAAGGAAAACATGTGTAATGAGAACAAGAAAACAATACGAAATCTCTTGAATGATCCCATAGTAAGGATCGACGGTATAATATACCTACGCACACGTCCTATAAATTACTTGATCATTGTTGCTACATTAGCAGCCTATGGTGCTGGGTTGTGTGTTGACATTGCTATGCTACTTGCAAGTTGTACTTGGTTGCTTTTTGATATTGCTATGCTACCGATGAGTGTGTATGGTATCATGATGTGCTGATGTGTGCTTTACTGCTTTGTTATAGCATGTAAATTGACTTAATAATATTCGACCAAGTAGTCGTGTAGCCCGGTAACATGCGGGCTTCACACGTTCATACTCGGCATAGTTTTGCTGAGTCCTTTATTTTTACAGGTATGCAACCGGAAACAGACGGAGAGTAGGCAAGGGCGACTACCATAGGGGTAGTCCGTACGGGCAAGACTTTTGTGTAGTATGTTTAAATGTAGGAGTGGTGATTATGTAACACTAAACCCTTGTTGTAAGTTTCGGGTTGTGTTGTTTAAGTTATTAACTATACTATAAACGCTCGGTACTTGGGTTGTACTTTATGTTGTATTTGGATTTCGTTAAGGTTGGACTTCCAGTCATACAGACCGTAACTTGGAGTTGGTATGGTGGTGGAGTCAACCACGTGGGTGGTTGGCGTCTGTGACACCCGGATGGAGGTTATACCGCTGCAAGCTAGTTTACATTATCGTCGGGCGTTTCATTTAATCTAGGGATGTTTTATTCGGGGGTGTTACATTGAATTTCCACAAAATATTGAAATTTGGTTTTATGAATAAATTTGGTATTAGTTTGATTTGTTTTTTTACTCATTTTGTGTGGTTATGCCTTTGTAGGGGGAAATCACTAAATGGGCTCACCAGACTGAAGTTGTACGGGGCTGAATACACTTCATTTGTGAACCCGTAATATACTCAACTTACATCTTCATCTTTTTAGCTTATTATATATTTACAATCCTAATTACGAACAATTAACATACATAAACTAATGAGTTTCTATTCTATCTATAGAGAAGTGCTTAAGATTTCCCCATTCATTGCACGGTATATTGAAAGCGGAGTGGAAGAACCGGTAATATAATCTAACTTTTCTTTTTCTCTTTTACACTTTGTATTTCCACCAAATATTGAAATTTGGTATGATGAATAAATTTGGTATTAGTTTGATTTGTGATGGAAATTTGTGTTGTTGAATGATTGGTGAATGATTAATAATAAGCCTGGGATAGATAAAATTATGCAAAGGTCATGCTGATTTTTTTTTAAAAAATCTCTTTGTAATTAATATTGTTTGATGTATGTGTATATGTATAACAATATCTAAATTTTGTCTTTATCAGGTCTCACCACATTTAAGTCCGTGAACCACCTCTCTTATTTTCCACCTTCTTCCATCACCGTTGCAGTTTCCTTTTCTATGTACAAGTAAGCAACTAAACTTTGCTTTTTGTTTGATCATTGAGATTATGTATTCAGATAATATAGGTGCTAGTATAATTTAGGTTGAAACCTTAGAGTTAGAGTAGCTAGCTTATTTAATATGCATACAGTCACGCTTTTAATCGTACCGTTTTGTGTTTCAAATAAAGTATGAGCGTGACTGGATGTACGGTGATCGAGGGGATCACTATCACAACATGTTGAAAGAGTTTTGCAAAGCGGCAGTGCAGCACAAGGACATGACAAAGGCGGAGAAAATACCTTGTCCTTGTGTTGACTGTGGTGTCTTAAGGAAATTTTCAAACATTGGGGAAATTGAATTCCATCTGAAGACTCGCGGTTTCATGCCACACTATAAGAGATGGATTTTTCATGGAGAAAGTTTGAACATAATGTCGGGTCCTCGTACATTAATGAAAGGGAGAGGATGAGAACCGACCACACATTTGATTTTGTCGAGTCGGAACCGATCCCAACTGCTTCCGGAGTCAATGACAGTGAACTGACTTATCATGATGAGCAAATAATGGAGATGCTTGATAACGTTGAGAATAATTTTGTCGATCGACCGGATGAGTATCAAAGGTTGCTGGACGCATCCAAGACGGCATTGTATCCTACGTGCACTAAGTACACGAAATTGACGGCTATATTGAATTTGTTCAACCTGAAGGGAAGATATGGGTTGAGTGACAAAGGTTTCTCGGCATTCCTCGAGCTGATTCATGATATGCTACCGGATGTGAATGGTCTCCCTACCACCACCTATGAGGCAAAGAAATGGGTGTGTCCAATGGGAGTAGAGTACAAAAAAATTCATGCGTGTCCAAACAACTGTGTGTTGTACAGGGGTGAATACGCACATATGGACACTTGCCCGAAATGTCCGTTGTCCCGGTATAAGCATAAAGATGGTGAGTACTCCTCCGTTCAAAAAAAAGCCCTCCAGCTAAATTACTGTGGTATTTGCCGATTATACCCAGATTCAAACGGTTGTTTGCGAATCCGAAAGATGCAAAGAACTTACGATGGCACGCAGAGGGTAGAAAGAGTGATGAGAAATTAAGACATCGAGCAGATGGACCTCAGTGGAGAAACATCAATAGACGGTTCAAAGAACATTTTGGAGGTGAAGATAGGAATTTGAGGCTTGGGCTATGTACTGACGGGATGAACCCATACGGCACATTAAGCAGTCAACACAGTACTTGGCCCGTTTTACTAGTGATCTACAATTTGCCTTCGTGGTTGTGTATGAAACACAGGTACATAATGTTATCACTTTTGATATCTGGCCCCAAGCAGCCAGGTAATAATATTGATGTATACCTCGCCCCATTGATTGATGATTTGAAGTTGCTGTGGAATGAGGGAACCGTTGTGTATGATGCTTATGCAAGGGAAAATTTCACGCTCAAGGCATTGTTGTTCTGTACGGTCAACGATTTCCCTGCATACGGGAACTTGTCTGGATACACTGTGAAAGGAACATTTGCATGTCCGGTGTGCGAGGATGACACATGTTCGGACCGTTTACAAAATTGTGGTAAGAATGTTTACATGTGTCATCGACGTTTTCTACCTGAAGATCACCCTTATCGTAAGAAGAAGAAACTGCTCAATGGTGAGGCCGAGACTTGAGTGGCCCGTCTACCTTTGACCTCTGAGGAAGTGTATGCAAAGGTTAAGGACATTGTGAACGTCTTTGGTAACACATCGAAACCGGCAAAGAACATTTGGAAAAAATGCTCTATCTTCTGGGATTTACCGTATTGGCGTCACCTGCCTGTCAGACACTGTTTGGATTTCATGCACATCATAAAGAATGTTGGTGAGGCAGTGAGTGGGACTTTGCTCAACATACCCGGCAAAATGAAAGACGGATTGAAAGTGAGAAAAGACATGCAAGCCATGGGTATAAGAAAAGAGTTACACCCACAGGATAATGAGAGACGAATATGCCTACCTCCTGCATGCTACACCCTTTCAAAGAATGAGAAGATCAACTTCTGTAAATGTCTACACTCGGTAAAAGTACCGTCTGGATATTCTTCAAACTGGAAGAATATTGTATCAATGAAGGATTTGAAACTGTTAGGCATGAAATCTCACGATTATCATGTATTGATGTTACATCTTCTGCCAGTAGCAATCCGTGGGATATTGCCAAATGATGTCAGAAATGCGTTAACCAGATTGTGTTTCTTCTTCAATGCTGTCTGCTGCAAGGTAATTGATGTAAACTCTCTCGATGATCTACAACGTGAAATTGTGGTAACATTATGTCAATTAGAGATGTATTTCCCACCATCATTCTTTGACATAATGGTGCACTTGATAGTCCACATTGTTCGAGAGATCCAATTTTGTGGTCCGGTCTACTTACGCTACATGTACCCTTTTGAACGATACATGGGTATTCTAAAGGGTAGAATGAGGAATAGATATCGACCAGAAGGGAGCATAATTGAAGCAATTGTGACTGAGGAAGTCACAGAATTTGTGACTGATTATCTGAATGAAGCAGAATCAATCGGTATCCCAAAACCAAGACACTACGGTAGATATAAAGGCAAAGGTGTCATTGGAAGAAAGATTGTGCATGTACCAAGTCAACTGATTCATCAAGCACATCTGTTTGTGTTACAACACCTTGAGGCTGTTGAACCCTTCTTTGATACTCATATGAATGAGTTGAGACAACAAAATCCTACCAGAAACCATCTTTGGCTTACGAAAGAACAAAACCGACTGTATGTCCAATGGTTCAAATATTACGTCTTTGAAAAAGTGTCATCAAATTCAGAAGTTCTCAATGAAGAAATCAGATTTTTGGCAATAGGACCTGAACCTAATATTATATCATTTGAGGGGTATGACATTAGTGGGTATACTTATTACACTGCACGCCAAGATGCTAAATCAATAAACCAGAACAGTGGAGTAAAAATAGAAGCGGCATTCAATGAGTACCACATCGGTAACCAGTCTCAACCAGTGAGGAGCTCCAGTTGGTATTACAGTGTTATCGAGGACATTTGGGAGCTAGACTACCATATTGATTCGTTTTTAGTGTTCCGCTGCAAATGGGTGGACAACCGACGTGGAATCCAAAACGATGGAGGTCTTACCTTGGTTGATCTCACACGTGCCAGTTTTAAGGATGATCAGTTTGTTATGGGAAAAGATTGTGACCAAGTGTGGTATGTTCAGGATCCAAAAGACTCTAGATGGTCTGTTGTTCTTCCAGGTAGAAGACCGGTTCTGATTGAAAATGAAAATGAGGATGATGATGATGACAATGAGACAATTGAAGGAACAACATTGTTTCCTACGGGGTTGCGGGATTTAAATGTTGATACTCAAAATGACTTGATTTATGCACGATCAGACCATGACGAGGGTTTTTGGGTCGATAACACCAAAACATAGAAGTATTTATGGTAATGTTATGTTTACTATTTTTCTTGACTTGTTCAACATTTGTCTTTACATTATAAATTCATCCAATTAATTTGACTAACTTATCTTTACTGTAGTGGCTGATCACCCTATGGACCAGCCCATTGAAGAAGCTGATCCTCATCAGGAGAGACCAGCAAAACGGGCCACACGAAGAGGAAAGAAGGGGAAGACAACTCACCCACCGGAGGATGAGGCTTGTCCATCACAGCAGGTGACAGAGCCGCCAGCTTCCTCCTCCTCCGGACAGAAGGTGAAGAAGAGAGGTACCACCCGTGCACTGAAGGCAAATAAAGGCCCCCCCCACGAAGCCTTTGCAGTTCAATGAGTTCAACCAGCCATACGGTAATTGGAAGCATGATTATACTGCATATGCTGGCCACTTGGTCAAGACTTACTGCGACAGAAATCACAATTGGAAGCAAGTGCCACAATCATTGAAGGACACTATGTTTGGGCTTCTTTAGGTGTGTTATTTTTTTATAATATGTTATATGATTTTAGAGTTTCTCGTTACTTGTGTTACTAAATGACTAATAATTGTTTATGTAGAGTCATTTCTGCATTGATCCTTCTCTTAAGGAGGATATACTGAAAAAAATGGGGCGACAGCTCCGCGACCATAGGAAAAGCCTCTCTGACAAGTACATTCATGGTGCTGCGTATCAAGACCATGAATCGGTTGATGCAGAAAGAGACGATGAACTGCCACCCTGGGAGGCGTACGAGGGCATCACTGAGGAGCAGTGGACGTGGTTTGTGGAGTATCGTCACACGCCAGAGTACCAGGTAGAGCTAATAATCAACGCTGTCTTTTATACATTTTGGCAGTTTTATTTGCTTATTTGTATCTTACACGTTACATATGTAACAGCAACGCGTACCAGAGTGGGAGCAAAAGGGCTTGCTTCCAAAGGATGTGGCTCCTAGCGACAGAAGGATGAAGGTGTGGGAGTTGAGTCGAGTGCCAAAAAACTCAACGCCGGAAAATCCTCAGTACGATGATGCCACGAGAAAGATTATAAATCAAATGGTATCTAATTTCAGTTCATAAGTTTAATATTTGTTTGTGTACCTGTATATTAATGAATTTTGTTATTTTTGTGTTTTATAGGAAGAGTTACACTCTCAAGTTACTGAGGGTTCTTGGGCTCCGAACAGACAATATGATCCCCTTTCTCGTGCTCTTGGAAAGGTGGATCATCCTGGTCGCGCTATTGGTTTTGGTGGACAAGTTGGTATCCGCCAAGCTTTTGGCAATCCGGGGTCTAGGAAAGGCTCACAAGGAAGGATGATCAGCTATGAGGAACATTTGAAGGTTACTGCTGAGATGGAGCAGAGGCTTAGGTAGAATGTTCAGCAGTTGGTTGCAGAGGAGATGACTAAAATACGCTCACAGATGTGCAGTAGTCAGGAGGTGACTAGACCAGCCCATGCACCATCAGCTGATAGGGAGGAGGGCACACCAGTATGACAGAGTAGTGTGTAGTCGATAGATCCATATCCATATGGATCTATTAAGGTTTAGTCACATTAACTTAGAAAATAAATTATTTATTATCATCTATTTACTTCGATTGTGTTCGTTTAACCCTTCTTTACTTAATGTTCAGGAACCCGCTTTATGCACGTTGTTCATGCCGATGGGAGGTGAGGATATTATGGTGGCGTGGGGTAAATTGTTTCCCTCATCTCGTACAAACACCGTCGGCGGTGAACCACTACGGCAGGGGTATGTTCGGGTGCTTGTAGATGATTATGTGACAGAATATGCTGATGTTGCTATACCGGTACCTCTGGGACAGAAAAACATACTTCGCTCTGTTCAAACAGCTACAATCCAATGGCCAGGTACATGGGTCAAAATCTCGGGCCAGGTAAACACAATTAACGCTTACTCTAAAATTATAATTATCCGATATTTCAATTAGTATATGGTTTAGAGTGAGTCACTTAAACTTAATTAATCAACAAATTAGGAAAATGTCAAGTCGAAAAAAAAATCTAAAGGAAAAGGAAAAAGTGTTGCCACACCAGCTCTCACGGGGGCATCCTCCAATTTCATGATGAGAACTGCTTTAGTAGAGAAGAACATATTGGATGGGTTGTCACAGAACATGAGACTTCTGCACTCGGCCTTGTTGATGACGTCACCTCAGAGTGATAGGATCCAAGTGGAGGATAGCCAGGGTCTTTTCACCATCACGAACCCGAAGGACAGACTCATACGTTCGATATATATATGTCCGACTTCGTTGATGTATTCAAGAGAGACTAGTTAAATGTGTCTATTATGAAGTCAGCTAGCATGTGAGCGATCTCATACCTTTTCCTATATTAATGAAATACTTGAATTAGTTTTTGTACTTTAACGCCGTTTACTGATGTTGTTGTCTTTATGGTGTAGGCATGTGCATTCCAAGGTGATACGAGATCATCAGACTAACAGCTTCGGATTCCTATGCCCTGCTACTTGCTGTGAAGTGACTATGTCAATGGATCCTGAAGGTCTTTTGCGGTACTTGACGAACACAATATTTGAATGTGCAGACAAGTCATACATTATGCTGCCATATTATGAAGGGTAAGTCATACTTCCTTATCTTATTACGTTTTATTTATAAGTTATGTTATCCGTGTTATGATTTCAATTTTATTCTTCACGTGAGCAGTCGTCATTGGTCGTTGTTGGTTTTGGTCATGAAATACCTGAGAGTCTTACAGTTCGACTCACTAGGTACGAGTGCCAAGTAGCCAGCGATAGCAGCGGCTCTAATGAGGTGAGCTATTTAAATTATACAACAATTGTCATAACTTAATAAATTGTTTCGTTAAATTTGATTAATTTGTGTATTACATTCAAACTATTTATTTTGTATAGTGGCTTCAAAGCTGCACTGCGTGCATTGCAAAAGACACCGAAGAACATCCCTTGGACTGCAGTGAAGGTAGTTTTACTAATTTTGTACAAATAGTTAACATGTTAATAGTAGACCTGCAAGTATGACTGATAACGTAATGTGTGAATGTATAGTGTCCAGTACAGCCTGGTGGATCAGAATGTGGTTACTATGTTATGAGGTTTATGCATGACTTAGTAGCATCATCCAAGTTTTTGCCTGAAAAATCATTGGACAAGGTATAAAACTATCTTTGAAAGTCTTGGTTTATGTGTATTTTTATTCTTTGTCATTCTTTGTGTAGTGTCTCATTAACTATTCATTTTTGTTTGTTAAAGGCTTTCGAAGAAATCGTGGGCATTGGAAATTATGAAGATAGGCACATATCTGAAATCCTCGAGGAATGGGCAGAATTTATCTCCATCGACGTACTTAGTTGATTCCTCTTAAGTTAGTTTGCGTTGAACGATACTTGTGTTATTATGTATTTCATTAGATTGAAACGTAGTGAATTGTATATTGTAATGGAGCGTGGTGTGGAGAGTGTGGTGAAGTGTACAACTAATCCTTATTTTTGTTATGAATTTTCTTGCTTTCTTGGATTTATTGATGCGTGCCGATGATTATGGCCGCTTTATGGGTTTATAGTATGCTACCGAGGTGCCCCACTGTGGTGGCAGCATTATACAATGTATTTATAGGTTTGTTTAATTTTGTGGTGTATTTGGGTGCATTAATAAGCTGGAAAGGAAAAAACAAAAAAAAAGACTGTCTATTTCGGCGGTTCCTACTAAAGAACCGCCGAAATAGGGTAAAAAACCTATTTCTGCGGTGCTCATTTCTGCGGTTGTAAACCGCAGAAATAGGCCCTTTACAACCGCAGAAATAGGTTGTTTTCCTACTAGTGGCTATATTGATTTTGTTTCATAATTCAGTCTTATTTTTATTTTGTCATTTTCTTTTGCTATTTATATGTTTACTATTATTTTTGTCATTTAATATTCCAGCAATTTAATTACAGCCATTTATTTTTCAAGTCAGGACATCAAGTAAATACATGACAGCTGGAAAGCATACCTAGGCTAAACACAGTAAGGCAAATGCCTAATGCGAACACCACAATGTTCAACAAGCGGGACGAGGTTCCCAAGAACGATCACAAAACTACCATTAAATGTAATCCTCTATGAGGAGGATATTAAACCTAGTCTAAACACTAGGAGAAGTATAAAATAATCTACCCAGAGCGGGAGACGTTATAACTCAAAAAGGGAATAACTCAATACAATACCACAGAGGGGTATAGTAGACACAACATATCATAACATTAGCCGGATTAACGGCATAATTTAACAACACCAGAGCAATCCGTGAAGGTGACTGGATTAACAACAGTCAAACAAAGCGTCAAGATAAGAGTACAGAGCTGGAACGAACACTCGGTTAAGACACCAAGGATTCACTTAACAGGAAATACCCTAGACTACAAAGGCACTGATCAGCTCTAGATTGCCTAAGAGTCTCCTATGAACGGAAGCGTGATGCCACGACTTACCATGGAGCCCAGCAATACCTCTAGCCCAGGAGGTATACAAGAGGATTGGAAATGTGTATGAGCAGTTGCTTGCAACAGACCATACTGCTTGCAGCAATAGGGCTAAAAGGCCACAACCAACTAGGTTGTATAAACCTTAACGTTTGCATAACCCACACCCAATTGATAACAAGACTCGCAAGAAGTATCGTCTCATACGACAAAGAAATCAACAACTGGACCATCAATTCAGACCTAACATCCTAAGTGGCTTGTAGGAATGGCCAACTGATAAATGTCCAAATGAGCATGTTTTATAGGTGTATTTCATATACTATATTAGCACTTTTCTTGCTCATTTCTCCACTTTGGTTAGTTTTCCTCTAGTTTATGTTTTTTGTTATCTCACAAATTTATTGTTTAAACATGAGGAAAACCAAGCTGGGAGCAAATTAGACACGAGACGAACGCATAGACGCAAACGGCTCAGAAAACGGAGTTCCAAACGAAGAATCTAGAGCCGGTCAAAGTTCGTAGAAGAAAACAAGTCAAAAGACTTGACTTGTGTCCGCCTGGTGACCGCCTAACCAAGGACGGACATGGGTAGTGTCCGTCTGGTGTCCGCCTAACCAGGGGCGGACGTGAGTGAAATTGTCTGTGTGTCCGCATGAACTTAAGCGGACAAGGAGGCGGACAAGGAGGCGGACGTGATTTGTGTCCGCATAAACTTAGGCGGACAAGTGGCGGACGTGACTAGAGACGTCCAGGTAACAAAGGGTGGACAAGGGGCGGACGCGTGTAAATTCCCAGATCGCGACTGGTTTTCTTCACCGACTGTCTTCCCCAATTGCTTCTTTCCTTTCGGCGCCATATCCATCTACTGCTACTGCGAGCATATCAGGCGCCTACCTTAATTTCCTCACGCTCTGTCTCCAGCTCTGTCTGCAATCATTCTGCAATCATCTTCTTCTTCCTCTTCCTTCCTCTATATAAACATACTACAACACCTTCACCCAAAAACACACATTCGATCCCCATACTCAACACTCCAATTCTCTCATTCCACATACAAAAATCTTACGTACGCTCTCCACTCTTTGTTCTCTTCATTTCTCTCTCCTACGCATTTTTTTACTGTCAGGCTAAGGAGGTTTGCTCCGGGCGAAGGTTTAGCTGTAGTCTGTTTAATTATGTAACCTATATTTCTACCGGTTAAAATAAATACAGTTGTTACGATTAAAGTTTATCTCTCGCCTTTTTAATAAATCTCATGAATTTATTAAAATGCTTTACAAAGTCTATTTTGATCAGACCGGTGATAAATAGACAGGTTAATTAAGCCGTAAATCTGGAGAAAGCTTATTATGATTTAATAAGTTAGTATTTCAGATGCAAATATAATTCCTCGCCTTAAAGTCCGTTTACATATGTTTTGCTCAAACCTGGATTAGACCGAGCACTTTCTGGTAAACGAGTTCTTATGAGTCTATGACTTAGTCCTTAAGATAATAACAGGAATTTTGCCAAACTATTTAAATAACCGGTAGAGCTAGCATAATTAATCAGATTATAAAACCTGAACCCGGAGTTCCGTTTAATTTATCTTCACTCAGTTATCTTATCATGCTATTATTTTCTCAAAAACAAGTCAATTAATTCCCCCCTTTTGTGACAAGCTTAGGTACTACTTTATTTCGCTATAAGTCCCACGGTTTGACCCCGGCCGCTTCTGTCTTACTATACTACTGCGACCGGGTGTTTTATTTGCAGCCCGACAGATATTTGAGTATTAATTTCTTTCTCAATTGTATTAATTACACCAGTTCTAACCACTCACAATATAGTAGTCTCCAAAATGGCGCCGTTGCCGGGGACTTGATTTAATCTAGTCCCTAAGCCCCGGATAATTCACCTGTTATATTATAATATTCTGTTACTATTATTACGGACATCTAATTACGGACATCTGACTACGGACATCTGACTTCTGACATCTAATTACTAACTCTTTATTTTATTGTCATTTATTTCTCAGTCATTTAATTTCCATTGTCCTTCAAATTTTCAGTATACTAACTCCTAACTTATAATTTCTGTATACTAACTACTAACTTATAATTTCTGTCATTTAATTTTCTGTCATTTTAATTTCCATTGTCTCTAACTACTAACTTATAATTTTTGTCAACTAATTCCTAACATTTTTATTTATTTTAACACATCACGAGTTTCTTTTTTCTGTTTTGAGTGGTGAATGCCTTTTACCAGGTCACACAGCTACCCAGAAAATATTAATAATCACACGGTTGGTTACAATCCAGAGATCGGGAGAACCTTTCTGCGCACTCTAAGGCAGAGACGAACTCAACAATACAATACCACCACACAGTGATATCTGACCGGGAAGCTGACATGGCATCTACCCAGCGACAGTTCGAAATATCAACAGGCCGTCTAATCTAGGACAACAGCCTGCCATCATTCTTCCTCACCTTACCCCATCCGAATACGATGAGTGGCAGAAGCTAAGCCATAATCATCAAATCCGATGTGTAAAGGAGTTGGGCATGTTTGATGGCACCAATCCTGACGAAGCTCTTTACATGTTACTAAGTTCTTGCAGCATGCCAACAGTTTAACTGCGACCGACGCATACTTCAGTACGCAAGACTGTCATTATGCCCTCACAGGCCTGACGGGAAACGCCAAATGGTATCATAGCCTGACACCAAGTACCATTGGTACTTGGGATGACATGGCCACCAAGTTCTACGACAAATTCCTACCCCCGAGCTGAACGTTGGAATGATTGCTGAAATCTATAATTCAAGCAACCTGGTCACGCAGTGAACATTTTGTGAAACTTGGGACCGTTTCAAAGGACTACTACTTACTTGTCCTCACCATGGTCTGACGAAAGAACAAGTATCACAATTATTCTACAAAGGCTTGATCGGTCCATGCAGAACAATGGTACTGTCCTCGTTAGGGGCTGACATTCTGAAAAAGCCAGGAGCACAATTTCTGAATAGCATGGAGTCTCTCTGTGAAGAAATCAGAGACTGGGCCTCCGGTGGATCAAGGAGCGGTACTCCAGGTTTACCATGTTGGGGAAAGTGATAACAAGTTTGACCAGCTGATGAAAAGCCATGAGCAACTCATGGAGAGCAATGCTCAGCAGGCAACAAAAGTAAGTACTCTGCAGAAAGTGGTTGAGCTGATGGCTATGAACTCCTACCCTCAGCAAGCTAAGTCGATGATTTACCGATCATCTACAATCCCTCCAGGCTATGCACCTCTTTCCCAATCATCTCCTGTTATTTCTTGTACGCAATGTGGTGGGCCTCATGACTATGAACAATGCCCCCAACTACAAGAATTAAAAGCAGCAGAGGAGGCAAACTATCTCACCAACAATTCAGGGTACAGACAACCTTGGCAACGTAACATGCAATCCAACCTTCGCTACTCAAACACCGACATATCCAAAACCCACATACACTACAACCATCTCAAAATTATAGACCTCAGTCCAATTTTCAAGGAGGCCAAAGGCAATATCAACAACAGCCTTATGGTAATGGTGCTTCTTCGAGTCGACCAACTCAACCTCCTTCGAATCCTGAATCTGAAATGTCCCAAATGCAAGAGATGTTTAAAGCAATGATGGGTAAGTCTCGAGACACGCAAGAGGAGGTCGCTGCCCTGCGCAAAGACCAAATAGCCTTGCAGTCCCAAATAACAACAGCTTCTAACTCAACACAACCTCCTGGTAAATTCCCTTCACAAACCAATCCAAATCCAAAAGAGTATGCAAATGCAATTTACGTAGTGGACCAGCCCGGCACACTATCTCAAAGGGAGCAACAACCAAAGAATGAAATGGTCCACGATGTGGAGCAGCAGGAGAGAATACCTCGACATGAACCAACTGAAGCTCTATGCCAAATTAGTTGCGATAAACGAAATGATGGAAGGTCCACTAGATCTTACATCACAGCAACCGGAGAGCAAATGGTTCATATAGTGGACGACTTACCTGAGGATTTGAGTTACTCTATATCACCACCCCCCGTTCGAAACCTGAGAAAACGGCACCAAACCATCTGTGTGAGTTTGAAGACAAGCTATCAGAGGACAACTTCTACTACTCAACTTCATGGAGTCTCCTCCCTCTGAAGTCAATTACCGTTATTTTCTCTCCTTCTCTTTGCTATACCCAGAAAAGGGATGTTACATCCTCAAAAATGAAGAGGGGGAAATGCTAGCTCCCACCAGAACATCCAAACAGAACGTTACAACTGACTTCAAGGAGCCATCTCCCTCTGAAGTTGAATTCAATCAGGGCTCTTCCTATGAGCCTCTTCAAAAAAATGAGGATGTATACGTCCTGAAATTTGAGGAGGAGAGCCATCCAACTTTGAACATGGCACCAAGGGACATCCAATGAAAATCTGGGCCCTTCTCCAAAGAAAAATGTTGCCCACCCAACCCCAACCCAATGAAGCCCACTTTCACCTTCATTTTCATTCCAAGGGAGGATATTTACATCCTCGACTCTGAGCAAGCACCACCACTACCATCTTGCATCCATACGGCTAAACAACAGAGGGAGAATGTTTACATTCTCCAATTTGAGGAAGCACTACAACCATCACCCAGTTTTCAATACAATATTAATGGCAGCAAACACCTCCTTCAAAACCAGGTTTTGTGGAGTTTTGTTTTTTCCTACTGTAATTGTTGTCGTAATACTTTGTTTTGATCCAGGTGGTTCGGTCCTCTACATATTGCCAATTTCCTGTTCCCGGTACTACCATTGTCAACATTCATTTATGATCCGGGATAATAAAGAACATGAGTCTAGCTAGAGAGGTTAAACCCGGGCAGCTTGGTGGGAGGCAACCCACTATCTATCTTTTGTCTTTCCTTTAATTTAATGTTGTTTTCTTTTTTGTACTATATTTCCCTTTTATATGTTATAATAAAATGCAGGTTTTACTTGAGTTCTTCTGGCTGTGTAAAATATTCCTACAGGTACATTTCATGATATTCCACAGCTGCACTCAAGTGTGGGGGAGCTCTACACACTCTACGAAATTTGGGGAGTACACTCTTTCCTTTATTAATTGCATGCCCTATTAATTTATTTCCTTCTACGCAATGAGGGCATTGCTTGAGCTTAAGTGTGGGGGAAGAGCCTTTTCAGGGCATTTTGTGCTTAAAATGTTTAAATCTCTCTGCTTATCTTGCATTTGTTCAAAAAATAAAATTATGTACCCTGCTAATGTAGGTTGTTCTCTTTAAAAAAAATACTATTATGAGTTGTGGGATAAATGGTACAAATTTAAAATTTTTTATTTGATTACTTTTGAGGAGCATTTTTCTTATGCGGTGTGACCAAATAATCTGCAAATGGTTGGATTTTATTGCTCAGGGTTTCTTTCTATCTTCTCTCTTAGGGATTGCTAAGGGGTGCTTCTCTGTTAAAAAAAAAGAAGAATACAAAAAATAAGGGACTTGCGAGACACCATTGGTAACCAACAAGAGAGTTGAGTGTTCTTAAATACAAAGGCGTGATGCCTACATTTTCTCATCCCTTATGCAAAAGTGAAACAAATGCATGAATCTATTTTTCCTTTTGTTTTCTCCTCAATGCCCATTCTTGAGAGAAGTTGGCCATGGTAAAAGTTCTCAGAGTCACCTAAACAAAGGAGCATTGAAGTACCTTGGATCATACCCCGAAACTCTAATTTTATTTTACCTTGAGCACACCTATACCACCTATACCCAGCAGTTGATGGATCACACTCCTCAATAAGTTAAAAAGATCATTAACTATTCACCTCTTTATCCTACCCTTCATAATAATATTTGCTAGTATTGAGCATTCCCTACTTACTTGGGTACATGGTTTTGCTTGAGGACAAGCAAAAAGATAAGTGTGGGGGTGTGATAAGTGTCCAAATGAGCATGTTTTATAGGTGTATTTCATATACTATATTAGCACTTTTCTTGCTCATTTCTCCACTTTGGTTAGTTTTCCTCTAGTTTATGTTTTATTGTTATCTCACAAATTATTGTTTAACATGAGGAAAACCAAGCTGGGAGCAAAGTACGAAGAGACGAACGCATAGACGCAAACGGCTCAGAAAACGGAGTCCAAACGTAGAATCTAAAGCCGGTCAAAGTTCGTAGAGAAAACAAGTCAAAAGACTTGACTTGTGTCCGCCTGGTGACCGCCTAACCAAGGACGGACGTGGGTAGTGTCCGTCTGGTGTCCGCCTAACCAGGGGCGGACGTGAGTGAAGAAATTGTCTGTGTGTGTCCGCATGAACTTAACGGACAAGGAGGCGGACGTGATTTGTGTCCGCATAAACTTAGGTGGACAAGTGGCGGACGTGACTAGAGACGTCCAGGTAACAAAGGGTGACAAGGGGCAACGCGTGTAAATTCCCAGATCGCGACTGGTTTTCTTCAACCGATTGTCTTCCCAATTGCTTCTTCTTCCTTCTTCCTTTCCTTTCGGCGCCATATCCATCTACTGCGAGCAATATCGGGCGCCTACCCTTTCCTCATTTCCTCACGCGTCTGTCTCCACCTCTGTCTGCAATCATTCTGCAATCAATCTTCTTCCTCTTCCCTTCCTCTATATATACATACTGCACCTTCACCCAAAAACACACATTCGATCCCCATAACTCAACACTCCAATTCTCTCATTCCACATACAAAAATCTTACGTACGCTCTCCACTCTTTGTTCTCTTCATTTCTCCATTCACTATGCATTTTTATTACGTCCAACCTCTGACTGTCATATTACCAGTTAGTATGTCAGGCTAAGGAGGATTTGCTCTGGGCAAAGGTTTAGCTGTAGTCTGTTTAATTATGTAACCTATATTTCTACCGGTTAAAATAAATACAGTTGTTACGATTAAAGTTTATCTCTCGCCTTTTTAATAAATCTCATGAATTTATTAAAAAGCTTTACAAAGTCTATTTTGATCAGACCGGTGATAAATAGACAGGTTAATTAAGCCGTAAATCTGGAGAAAGCTTATTATGATTTAATAAGTAAGTATTTTCAGATGCAAATATAATTCCTCGCACTTAATGTCCGTTTACATATGTTTTGCTCGAACCTGGATTAGACCAAGCACTTTCTGGTAAACGAGTTCTTATGAGTCTATGACTTAGTCCTTAAGATAATAATAGGAATTTTGCCAAACTATTTAAATAAACCGGTAGAGCTAGCATAATTAATCAGATTATATAAACCTGAACCCGGAGTTCCGTTTAATTTATCTTCACTCAGTTATCTTATCTGCTATTTATTTTCTAAAAAACAAGTCAATTAATTCCCCCCTTTTGTGACAAGCTTAGGTACTACTTTATTTCGCTATAAGTCCCACGGTTTGACCCCGGCCGCTTCTGTCTTACTATACTACTGCGACTGGGTTTTATTTGCAGCCCGACGGATATTTTGAGTATTAATTTCATTCTCAATTGTATTAATTACACCAGTTCTAACAACTCACAATATATAGTCTGCACCAACTCAGTGTCACTGTCACCAGAGCATCAGTCTAGTATACAGTTGACAAGCCGTTAATTACCTTCATGCCTTCTGTAGCAATGGTACACAGAGGCATAAGAATCGTGATAATGCCAACATTGGCCTAGCCCCCACTTGGACACTACGAGAAACCCAAGGGAAGGTACCCCTCGTTAGCCAAAGACCGCCAAGGTGGTGAAGATGTGAACCCTTAGGAAGGCTTCCATCGATTATAACAATAAAGCCTACGCTTATAAATATTGCCAAGGGGTGATGGAATAAGGAAATGAGATTTCCAAACCATTACGACTTAAGGAGTAAGCATACCCCATATGCACTCAAGCATGTGGTGAACCATTGTATAAACACCAACATGGTAAACCTTGTCATGAGACCTATGAGTGGAAATAAACCCCTCAACAAGAACCTTCACTTACCAGTGATGAAATACCCTTCAATTGAAGAACGGGACCAGAAAACCCTTGAAGTTTCTTGGGATGTTCCGGTGATGTACATACAGAAGTAAAACCGCACAGCTAGAGCCTATAATCAATGCTCAGCACTGGAAGACAATAATTGTCAAAACAATCAATGTGAATACACATTGAACACCACAAATGACTAACGCTCGAGAGAGCTTATAACCCGATAATTACCTCATCCTTGGTCAACCAAGATACTTGGTAAATTATATCATAAATGATGATAGAATGTGAGGTAAGCTAACCTACACATAAAATGTAAACTGAAATAAAATATCTCCACATGGGGAAGATAATAACATTGCGGTATGCTACGGCAACCGCCATACATATGAACTAGGAACCTCCTAGTGTATTTACACCATAAGGAAATGGTATAATGAGTAAGAATACGGTGCGCAACAAGCGACCGCTATGAGGAAGTAGTAGATAATGACATGGAGAATAAGTATGGAAGACAGTCAGAAATATTCTTTCCTATCACATAAGTGACTTACTGTCAAGCATTTACGCCTCTGCACTCTGTATGACTGAGTGTTTTGGCATTGCACTTGTGCAGCTAATGACCTAATGGGATGGCTAGGGATATGGAGAATGATCCTTCTTTTCACCACAAATATGGTATAAGCTAGTCAAGCTAGCGTAGCAACGAACCGTGCGGCCTAAGGCCAAAGAAGCACGAAGAGTGTGAAACACACTAACAATCATAAATGTGAATTCCAATGGAATAAAAGGGTGAAAGGAGACTTAAGAAAGCCACAAGGACCGACGCATAGAAAATGCAAAGTCATACAAATAAAGGACACTTGTACTGAATCAGAAGAACTGGTATAATTCAGAAGTTATTGACAACAGAGGAAGCACGACAACTGAGTAGTGACTTAACCTCGCCCGACAATAAGTCGGAGGAACTTAATGAATAATCGTGGAAGCATAAATAGCAGGTGCAGTAGATTACCAGAGAGCTGGTTATAAACCTTAAACTCATTGAGTTCAAACACGGTAAAAGAATGCCGCATTTGTTTAGTAAACCTCATTCCCATAATAGACGGATAAGAAGGTGATGTATAGCACATTAAGGATAACAAGAAGGGTGAATAACCCGAGTTATCAGGGTCGCGCAGCAGAAGCTAGTGGGCCCTAGCTAAGAGATAATATACCTAGTAAGCATAGTAGAATGGCTATTAATGCCTTGAAGCCTAATAGGCTGGAACCGAATCAATTATGAGTGAAATAAACTCATATAGGAATCCTTGGTGAAAGACTAAACCACTGTTACGATTTGGACCCTTTGACAAGGGTACATTATGTAATAAACCGTAAAGAAGCTAAAACGCTTCAGATTGCCCAAATGGAGTAAACCAATGTTTAATAATAATAACATATGGTAGATTACGTGGGCGTAATCCCTTTTAAGGGGGGTAGAGCGAAAACCGCATAATGTGAATTTTATAAAGAAAACACATAAACGATAATGTGCATAGCACAAATGAGAAACGAATTGATGATTGATGCCTATGTTAAATAAACATAAGTATTCATTCGTATCGAAATCGTGGTAATTAGGCATGAGAGATGCAAATACCATAGGATGGATATACCTACCTCGTAACACCATGTAAGAGTACTAGCAAAAGAAAAGTAATGAGTAGTGGACGGAGCTCCACAAGTATGATAGCCTTGGAAGAAGTAGTACGAAATGAATGAGAGTAGTAGATGAATGAAGTCTAGGGGTAGTGTATACCTAGGTAAATGATTAGAAGTAATTGAGGACAACTAGATTTGACGAGTATGGTAATCTCTAGTTAGAATATTGGAGAGTGATGGATGAAAGTAGAGAAGATTAATGAAATGAGCACTTAGGTATTGAATCTCGAGGTAAGTATTTGGGAAGTAGAGTGAGGATGATTGATGGACTGATTCCATCCCTTGGAGATGTATGAATTCGTAATCACGACTAGAAAGAGTAAAAAGATAGAAAATGAAAACAATTAAATTATTTGTTTGGTTGAATCTGATGTGGGAAGTCGAACTTGATCCTGATCAGATCAAGGGAAGCCGAACACAAATTGGAGTGGAAGGATAGTTCAACACTGGTGCTGATCACATCAGGGTCGAACGATTCTTGAAGCTTCCCTCAAGTGGTCACAAGAATCACACATAGGATAGAAGTAATGAATATAAATTGGAATTGGGAGTTGTATGCTTTAGAAAGTTTTCTAATTAGCTGTTGGGAAGGATTTTCCTTAGACTGAGAATAAAGATTTGGTTAGAAGCTTATACCGGAGAAGATAGTAGTGTAGCATGTTGTATTATTCCAAGGGCAGCGGGACATAGAGGAGTCCCGTGTCTAGATTACCTGAGTGCCTGCGGGATTGTAACGTGTATTGCATTGCTTTGGGGATAGCTTTGCACTGTATGTATGTATAAGTTTTGTAATGAGGAACTGGATGGCTGGTAGTAATGTGGATTGAGTATATTGTACATTGGTAAGGTATGGAGAGTAGAAACCTGGAGTAATGGATTTAGGAATTGTAAGGAGGAAGGACGTCTGACTTTGGCATAGATAAGTATGAATGAGCAAGAATCGTAATCCTTTAACCTTGAGCAACTTTGAGGACAAAGTTCTTAGGGGGGGTAGATTGAAATACCCCAAATTTAAATATAGTGATTAAGATTATTCTAATCCTTGTTTAAGAGCCTAATAATGCTTGAGTGGTATTGGTGAGGAAAAATAAATCCAAAAGAAATAAAGAAACGCTTAAAAAGCAAAAAACGCTAAATAAGCGTTAAATAACCATAGGAGGTATGAGACCCCGGATAGCGTATTATATGGATTCCAAAGGTTTAATAAGACCTAAATAATATATGGGAACAACTCCCGAAGAAAACAGATCCAAATAATGAATTAAAACGCTAATAGAGCTTTAGAGCACGTTTTTAGAGAAAACCCGAAAACGTGACTTTAAGTGGTCAAACAGACCCGTAAAAATTATAAATCATTAAATAATAATTATTAAGCATTTATGGAAGCTTAAAAACCAATAAAAATAATTAAACAAGAAAATTCCGGAAAACGGGCCCGGTTAGTGAATAGTACCTAAATCGGGTAAAATAACGAGCGTTTTCTGTAAAAGACGAAAAACGCTCCAGCTAGTATACTATATGGGGGCTGGTTTTTACTAGTGTAAACAGCTCTCTCTCTCTCACACACACAAGTAACAAATAAGTAAATCAAAAGCAAAAAGGTAAAAGTACAAAAGTAAAAACCTTACTCTCTTTCCTCATTTTTCCTTATCTCTCTCCTACCCTTCTCCTTCCCCACCGATTTCTCTCTCTTCTCCATGGGGGCTGGCGATTTTGAGAAGCTTCAACACCTCTCATGGCTTCTCTTCTTTCTCCTCATGCTCTAGCTCCATTTGAGCTCCAAATATAATATAAAATACATATTTGAACTCCCCTCTTCAAGCTCTACATTCCTATCTTTTCAAGATCCAAAAATGAGAAACTTCATCTCCATGGGTTTTCCCCATTTGAAGAGAAAAGCACACCATTGTGGAGCTTGGAGTCTCCTCTTTCCAACAAGGTAAAAATCTCCATAAATGATTCAAGTTCTCTCCACCTTCCTTTGGTAGCCGATTTTTTGCCCTTTGTAATGCCTTATTTTTCTCTCTCTTTTGAGCACCAATTTCACCTAGCAATGGTGGTGGACTCTCCTTCTTGAACCAAGGGCTAAAACCCCACCTAAAGCACTCCAAAGGTAAACCCTAGAATTTGTATTCTAAACACTTCAATGAACTAGCATAAATCTATGGGTTAGTGTATTAATTATACTTGTCTTTGTGTGCTTGGGTGATGGGAACGGAGTTTGGCAACTCCATTCCCCACAAAACCGATTTGGACAAGAAAGAGAGGAAGAAGAGAATTGGAAAGGAATTGAGGAAATGATAAGCTCAAGGTAGGAGCTTCTTCTTGATGCTTAATTTTAATGCATTAGACTAATGGGAATGGGTAAACAAATAAAAGAACCTAAACTATTGTATTAGTATTGTAGTTGTGGATGTTTGAGTATTGGTGAGCAAGTATGTGAATTGTAGGCCTTGAAGGCAAGTAAATTGTGCATGAGTATTAGTATTGTTGTTTAAGGGAGTATTGATGTATTAAGATTGCCTTGTATTGCTGGTAGGACCCTTGTATGGGTGTGGCTAGAATAGGAATGAATTTGATGGAAAAGTATGTATGTGGAGATGTTAGAATTGTAGGTAAACTATGGCAAAATTTTGGTAGGAATATGTACATTTAAGGATGACTTGGTGAAAGGGAGAACCAAGGTGTGTATTGGATTTAGTAAAGGTGTTTAATGACCATGGAATGGTAATTGTGGTATGAGAGTATTAGGATGTAAAATCTGTAGCAAGAGAGGTACCAAAATGCATTGTGGAACTAGGAAGAAATTGTTGTGCAGGATTTTGTAAAATGAATGTTGGAACTTGGGTGTAGGTAGTGTAATGGCTTGGAAATGAATTGGCATGGTAAGGAGAGGTATTTAGAATGCTAGGAATGACATTGGTTGAGGAAGCATTGGATGGAGAATTGAGTTTTAAAATCTGTAGCATGAGTGTAACAAAAACTGTTACAAGTGTTGGAAAAGAAATGAAGGAATTGTGTAAGTTGTTTGATGGATTTAGGAATGGATTTGGTGGATGAACTAAGGTGATTTAGAGGGCCTAGGTAGTGTTTAAACATGTGGGATTACATGTGGTAAAGATTGGGGAAACAATGGGTAAAGAAATCAACTGAAAACAGATTTTAAAACTGAAGTACTGGGCCGGACCGGACTTGCGACCGGACTTGCAAGGTCGGTCGAGCCCAGAATTACAAAGACGGGAACCTTCTAGAATGGACCGGACTTGCGACCGGACTTGCAAGTTCGGTCGGACCAGAAAATCTTCCCGTCTGAAACCTTCTGGAATGGACCGGACTTGCGACCGGACTTGCAAGTTTGGTCGGGCCAGAAAAATTCCGTAACGAAAGCTACTGGAATGGACCGGACTTGCAACCGGACTTGCAAGTTCGGTCCGGCCAGAAAAATTCCGTAATGAAAGCTACTGGAACGGACCGGACTTGCGACCGGACTTGCAAGGTCGGTCGAGTCATACAAAAAAAATAAAATAAAATAAAATAAAAATAAAATAAAATAATAGTATATGTATATATATGTATACCCACATATACATATGTACGTATATGTAAGTAAATCAGTGTTAAGTAAGGAAACAAACTTAAAGAAAGTAAACAATGTGTAAGTATAAGAACTCTAAAGACTTAGTGAGTATGAGTTAGGAAACGTAAGGGTAATCGAGTTAAGTTAATGATAGTTAGATTAATCACTCGATTTTATGTATATCATAGGATTCGAATTGTGAACACCGGAGGAACGTCGGATATAAGTATGACGGTGAACGGTATGATTTCTTCATGCCCTGTATCCTAATCTGGTTACCCCGATTTGTGTGCTTATTTGATCACCTAATAAGATAAATGCATGAATCGAACTATATTGCACTTACTTGTGCTTGTTTACATTGTTCTTGATGCTTGTCTTGAACAATAGTTGGTATAATTCATAAAATTTATGAATGATGATGAAGTGTATTGTATTTCGAAGTGTTCTTGTATATTGTATTGCATTTTGTATGGATGTGTATATGAGCCTTGTATTGTATTATTGTGGCTTGGATGAATGACTTCTACTAATTCCTAACTACCTAACTCCTAACTTAAGTAAGGAATAAATTGGAATGAGTAGAAGTCCGATATAGCTTCGGCCACGCGTGAGGATGAGGAGACACAAGAGGTTGGATCCGATTCCTGGTTCTTAAGCTAGTCCACAGCCCAAATCCCTTAAATGGGTAGCATCCTGGATTGGTGAACCAAGTAAATCCCGGTGGTGGGATGGAGTAGTCCCCGGGCCGGAGGTCCCGACGACTTAACATGAGTAAGAGTAAGTAAGTAAGTATGTATGAGTATGAGTACGTATGCGTAAGTACTGTGAAACGAGTAAAAGAGTAATCTCCACCCGATTAACCCGGGTGGACCAACATGAGCTAACAAGGATGGTGTATTGTGCATGTATTGTGTATGTATTGTATATGTATTGTGTATTGTGGAACTCAGAAAGGTAAGAATGTATCTGATGGCTTGTATGGGTTACCATGTATGCATTGAAGAGCGTGAATTGATGTGTATGTATGTATTCCACGCGTAATGGGTTGTAATATTATGTATAAGAGCATGTATGCATGTATGTTTGAATGAAATCAACCGCATGTATTCGACCAAGTGGTCGGCGTACCCTCACTAGTACGCGGGTGTAACACCCCTATAATAAAACAACAGCGGAAAATAAACTAAAGGTGCTACAGACCATCGGGCTCCAAACACCCGGTACCAACCTCACCAATTACCACCATTACAATTAACTAAGTTACGGTCTGAACTTCGAGAAAACTTAACATAAATATAACAATAATAAAACACATTCACTCTCCATAAACCTAGTCCCATCCCAATCACTCATGCTCTTCGTGGCCACCTGTAAATCAATTTGTACCTGCAAGATGAAACCAAGCAGCCCACCCGAGAGGGGTGAGTCAGTTCCCTGGAATGGAACTGGTACAATTCTCCAAAAACAAACTTATAAAACATCACTCGTCAAAATAAACAGTAATAGGTAAACAAACTCTTAAAAGTAAAACAGAGATAAAGCACTTCAAAACAATCAAGTTAAAGAGAAAAGAAAACAAGACAAAGATAGAGATAGAGAACTTCCAAAACAAGTCATCCACTTAAGTAGTCACACCACATAGTTAGTAAGCATCCATTGTTGATGTTAGAACCAATTCCCGTTCGGAGGATAAAGACTCAGATAGTCACAAAAGACTAGGAATAATAAGATAGATCCAAGAACCAATAACTCAAGAGTGGAATAATTCAATTGGGAGAGATGGCCCCCACCGCCAGATATCAATGTCCATATGGACGAGGGATAACAGCCCCCTACTGTCAGATTTAAATGTCCTGGTGGACGAGGGATATACAGCCCCCTGCTGTCAAATATAAATGCCCCTATGGGCGAGGGATATACAACCCCCTGCTGTCAAATATAAATGCCCCTATGGGCGAGGGATATACAGCCCCCTGCTGTTACCATTAAAGACGCGCGCACGTCGAAACCTCCAGAACCAGCTCATGGATGAAACGATATCTAGAGTCAAAAGAAGAATTCCAAGATTGACCTTTTCCAAATTCCCACTAGATCACTAACTACCCAGAGCAATACCAAAACACTCAATCCTACAGAGTGCAGAAGCGTAAACCCTAAGCAGTCAATTTCTAGTGGAACAACCAAATAGAAAAAAACCAATATCCAGTGAGTTTCACATCCAAGGCTCAGTTAGTCACACAAGCTGAGTTAGTCACACCATTTCCTTTTTAGAAATTCCTCTTAGAGTCAGTTAGCGTTTTCTAAAACATTTCACAAGTCAATCAGCAAAAATATCGGAGTACGAGAAATCGTACAAAACATTCCATAAAGTCCAAAACACAACAAGCTGAGTACGAAAAATCGTACCTGGGTAACGCTGTAGCAGTTCTAATCAACTTGCGCAAACAATCAACAGTACTCTGAAGAATATTAAAGGTAATCTATCATCAATCACTTGTAGCCTATGTTACGCTTAAAAACTCCTTACTCTTATTTCAAAGTCTCAATTATCTTTTAAGCCCTCACTTAAATGTTATGTATAATCTTTGTGTTATCTGAGAACGTTGTATAGCCCAAGGTGGTAAGATCAAGGAATGTATTCGATCAACATTTGCTAATTGTCCACTCCTATCCACTTTATTCATACTTAACCACAATCCTCACATTCAAGACTTTTGAGACCTCTATATCATAAATGTGTTTATGTTATATAATTAAATCTAAGAATTTCGATAATAATCTTAAGCTCAATACCTTTATTCTTAATTTAGAATAAACATTGTATTATGACCTATGATGGACTCATCTCAGAATACTATACTATTATCTCACAATGTAAAGATTATGTATTTAAACAATATCTACTAGACAACCCATTATGATTAAGTCTTTCCCTTAACTTAATTAAGATCTACATCTTGTATTGGAATCATAATGTTGTAGATACAATTTATTATAACTTAATTGAGCCACTAAACTGAATTATCATATCCTTAGTTCAGAATGACTTCCTATTATAACCGTCTAATAATCTTGACATAAGATGTTGAATTACCTCTCATATTGAAACAACTATATTATAGTTAACTTAGACTTATCGGACTCTTACATTTAGTATTCACAAGGTACATTATTCGCTTAATTATTACCTATATAATAAGGTGTTTAAATATAACATTTTATGTATCCTTACTTACCTTTAATCTCCTAAATGTTTTATTTTTACACACATACACTCTATAGACTATGTATAATCCTTTTGTACTAAACTTCAATAAACTTAAGCCTTAAATACGTTTTAAATTATTTTACAAAGCCTAAGGTTTCAAAGGAATAAATTAATAAATTAATTCCCTTTATTGTATTTAGGATGGACAATATATCTACATAGAGTAGAATGTATCAAAGAATTAAATTCTGGTTCGTAAGCGAAATTGTTAATTATATGAAAATTCTCATATTTTATATTCAAATAACCTATCATTAATTCCCATTACCGTAAAGTATATCAATATAATATCTGATGTAACTTAGTTTTCTCTAACAAAAGGTTCAAAGGTTTTAAGTATCAAATTCCTATTTATAAACCTTCTATAAATTCTAACTACTAAATACCTCACTTAATTGTAAACTCACATCCTAAGTATTGGTAATAAATGTTATAAATGTATTTCATATGGCTTATCTAATGCCAGGAAACTTAAGGATTATTATTTAGATAAATTTCCAAATCATAGTTTAATATAGTTTTATATCATAACCCTTTTAATGATTTTATCTTAAAACATTAAGTTATATTCCACGACCATAAATGTTAAGAAATGATTAAATCTAGACTTACTAATCCACCTCACATTTAGATGTAAAAGTTTATTTATTTATTAATTATATAGTAAGTTCTATTTGTGTACAATCAAATTACAAATATTCCTAAGTCCCAACTTATTAATTACCTAACCAAATTATAGATTTACATTATGGTCTTTGACAAATAATATTACACATGTATTCTAATATGGTTTATATAAATCTTAGAAATCCAAGATAACTCTTTAAGCTCAATCTCATAACCACAATTCAATACTAGCTCATATAATATTCTTTTAATAGTATTATGTATAGGTTTAGTTTAACTTATTAATTCCTTCATATTCTATTTGCTATAAGGTATTTTATGTCTTCTATTTATTTATGTATTTATCGTATATGTATACTAGGATTTATTCAAGACATTCTTTATGTAGTTTTATTGCATTTAATTATTTATATTAACTTTTACACATATCCACATCCGAAATATGGTTTATAAAATAAAGTATTTTCCTTAGCTTCAATTAAGAATATTAACTCCCATATAATATAATAAATAAAATGTAGGATAATTAAATTCCTTAATTTATATAAGTTTCTACTTAAGTAAGTATATATACATATATGTAAATAATTTCACTTCTCTTAAAAGCTAATACCAATAAATTCATAAACTTACTGTTATAAAATATTAATTTAGTTTCCTTTATTTTCCCCAGCTTAGAAGTTAATCAACAAACCATACTTTAATTTTTGGTTACATTAAAAACCTTATATTATAGGTTATTCTTATGAAAAACTCATAAACACAATTTTTAAAACCTTTTACCATTGCCCAAAAATTCCCAAATTTAATATACAGTAACTATAACATTTTAGACATATTATAAAATTTTTATTTCATAAAAATATCTTTTTAATTTTGCCAAATAATTCCAGAAACCCCGTAACTTGTAAAAATCATAACTTATGTTTAAAAACTCCAAAACCATAATAATTTAAATCAAAATAAACTAGATTAAATAAGGAATCTATGGTTAAAATTTCAAGTCAAAATACCTTCAGGAAGGCCATTAAATAAAATCAACAAGTTAGAGCTATTTACTGAATTTTTATAAACTTATAACCATTCTTATTTAACCAGATCTAATCTCGACCGTCCAAAACTTTTAAAACGAAATCAACGGTCCCTGAACTCCCAGTTCTTCCTCGATTTCAGAAACACAGCCGAGTACTAAATCTCGATTTCCTCCTAATCCACAGAACGAAATCGAGTGATTCTTGTTCCTATAGCTTCGAAATCGAATTCCGGTTCTATTGGTATCAATTTCCCCAATTATAATGCAGAGTTCATCAAGTTTCGAAATCAATTCGAGAGTTAGGGTTCATATCCGTTACAGACCTCAATTCGAAAACAATTTCCACAAATCCTCCTAATCTAACACGTAATTGACTAAATTGGAACATGGATTAGGTCAGTAACATGACTACGAATGACAATATCGGAGCAATTTGATCGGAGACTCACCGGAGTTGTGCGAATTGGGTGATTTCGAAATCGGAAATCTGGAAAAATATAAACTTTGAGCAGTTCGTGGTGCCAACTTCGAAGATCTATAACTAGCAGTACAAATCGAGTTAGGCTATGAGTAAGGGCTCATTGGAAAGAGCAAACTTCGATCTACGTATTGATAGCAAGAACTAACCCTAACTCGCACCACACAGAAAGAAATTTAAGTCGCAAATCACGAGTTTACCTCTCTGTTTCGGTATTATTTTATGTGCTGGCGAGACCGAAACTTTAGACACCTTTCCCTTCCAATCGGTTGAGAATTGGCTTAGACCATAAACATGAAAGTTTTAGAGGAATTAGAGCTCTTCAAAACGAGCTAAAGAACATGGAATTTGGATGAGTAACGAAGAAGTTATGTCTGATCGAATTTACCTGATTCGAAGAGAAAACTGGAATTGCAGTTTTCAGTTTTTGCAGGGTGGCTACTTTGACTCGATTTTCCGGTTGATTCTGAATGAGTTAGGGTTTGTATGAGTTATAGTTGTTTAGAGAGAATGTAGGAGAAGACAACAACGAAGACGGCATTGAAAATATGGAGAGATGAATGAGATATAGCCATCTAAAGTTAGGGCAAAGTATTGAATTCTGTTATCGAAATTCAGGAAATCCAGAATCGTTTAAGTCCTGGCGCCTGTGAGCTTGACACGTGGCAACTTTCAAATTTTTGATTCAAAACTTCAATCTAGCATAACTTTGGCTAGGATGATCCGTTTTTTGACGTTCTTTTTATCGATCTTCATGGTTTTCCATAACCTATTTATTGGTATAGGTTTCATGGCCTGGTTTGACCATTCTCAAAAAGTCAACTCTAGCAAGGCTTAATAAGCTTTAAGGTTTCTAGAATTTTATATTGACTTTTATGTTTCAAAACAATGTTCCATCACTTCCTAAAATCTTTATAATATAGTTGGAGTGTTTATAAATTTTCCCAAGATTTATGGACTTATAAATCTTATTATTAAATTCATAATACTATATAATAATATATAATAATTAGGGTTAAATAGGAGAAAACCCCTAAATATTTCACAATCCAATTCCATATAATAATTTAATATTCATAATTCCATATAATAATTTAATAATTAATAGTATTATTAAAGGTTTAATAAAAGAAATCCCCTAAATTAATTTAAATTAATTTAGGGGTATTTCAGTATATCCCCCTTAAAAAAAACTTCGCCTCGAAGTTTAAGAAAATCAACTAGTAGGCACTCACACCGCTTCAGGTGTGCTAAGACAATGATAATTCCAATGAAATTCCATACCAATCCAATCCTTTACTTCCATCCATTTCCATAACAACATTCCACTCGAGATTACTCAAACTCAAAACGAACCAAGATATACCAAGACATAGCATGATGAAAATCAACAGTCACATACTGTGTCATATTGTAAAAACCAAGCACATACAAACACCTCTCATTCTGCTAATACTGTTCTCCTTTTACTAACAATGCAACGAGGCATAATCCGGATTAGATAACGAATGAGGAGTATGCCAGCATATCCCCCTTAAAAGAGCTAAGGTACGCCCTCGTACCGCTACTAACGACACATTCAAAGAATTCAACACCTTATAACCAGCTTTGATGTGAATTTACTGCACCATTGATTTTATCTATAATCGTTACATATATCTGTATCTCTTGATTGTTATGTAATTGTATTTCCTTGGTGGTTATAAAATTTTATCTTATGATTATTATCCATTCATTTAATGACTGATACGAATTATATCTCCATATATGATCATTTATCATATCAATTATATTACCAAGCTATAAACCAGGTGTAACGTACTTGAGTAGTTTAACATAATATTCCCGATCATTTAATAATCCTCAATAATCTTCCAAAATTATCTTCAAAGGTTTATTAGTCAACCATATGTTAAAACTCTATAAGATAAATATTTTCTGTGACTTTTCAAGTTTCAATTGTTTTTATAATTAACTATCGCATTTTAGACGATTCATTCAGTGTTTACTTTATAAAATTTACTTATTATATAACTTCACCCAAGGCAGAATTTTAGGAAGTTCTTCCAAAATCTGATTCCTTTACCTTAAAATTTATATATTATATTTTTTTTAAGGTAGGGACTCTATATAAAATTTTAAGTCAAATGAGCTAGTCTAATGAAAACTCACTCACTCACTCTTGGTAATTATTTTTCTTAAGGTTTGTTCTATATAAGTATTCTCCTGATTATTAAATCTTAGTACTCCCTTAGACAATGGTGGCTTTTGTAAATATCACTCTTAGTGTGACTTCTAAGATTTTATCTATGTATAAGGTTAAACTTCTAAATAAACATGAGGATTTCCAAATCTTTAAGTAACTCTCAATTTTTCACTAAACACTCAATACTCCAAGTATTTAAGGCTCAATAATATTTAGTTTATTATTACTCATGTGTTTTCACTCCATAGGTAAGTATTTTTCACCAAGGATTTAACTCGGTAAACTCTTTACATGCATGAATTTAGTACTGGATCTTAATATACGAGTTTTGAACTGTTTATTGTGGCTAGTAATGAAATATGCCTAGCTCAAGATTCCATGATGGTAACGTCTTACCACCACTTCCCTTCAAGTTCAACACAATCCATCACCTGCGTAGAAGATTATTTACAGTTAGATGACAAGGCTTGTCTAGCCCCTAAACTTCCAGAAGTGGGTGTGCACCCCCACTACTTTCAGCCTAGGAGTTCGTCGCACCAGGCACTTCCCATAGGGTGTTAGGTTTATGTGTTTTCTTTCTAAAGTTAACATAGAGTTTTAATGTGTTTTACAAGTTCAGATGTTGATCTTTTCTAATACGCTACTAGTTCTTGTTAGCTTAATAATTTTCTAAACTTAAGATTTATCTTAAACATTATCTTTAGGTAATAAATTGATACCAAGTAGTTCATGAGATTTATTTTCAAACTTTAAAGGAGTTGAAGAACTTTCACATAATATCAATACTAATTTAGTTATGTAAAGTTCTATTTGTATACTACTTTCAACCAAAAGTATTCTTTAAAATTCTAGGAATTTGTGTACTAGCTTTTAAAGGATTGCATTTTTAGCAATGTATTCTCCATGAGTATGCTTTTGAAAAATAGCTTAATATTTGGTTTATCTCAACCAAAATCTTATCGTACTTAATATAGGATGTTCCAAACTTATATATATATATATAATATATTGTAGTTTATATTGTTGGAACGGTATAACAACACATCACACTCAACAACATTCACAAAAGAAAAGTATGTAAAGGAATCATTCTCAATTCCAAAAAGGTTAGGAGTCGTGCCTTACTAGAGTCCTCACTTCCCAATTCTACCCCAGTTCCCCAGTTTTAAGTGCACCTATATTCTAAGTATTTCACTCGGCTTGTTTTCTCGTGTTCAGAGCGTAACTACGCTCTGATACCACTTTCTGTAACACCCCTATAATAATAAAACAACAGCGGAAAATAAACTAAAGGTGCTACAGACCATCGGGCTCCAAACACCCGGTACCAACCTCACAAATTACCACCATTACAATTAACTAAGTTACGGTCTGAACTTCGAGAAAACTTAACATAAACATAACAATAATAAAACACATTCACTCTCCATAAACCTAGTCCCATCCCAATCACTCATGCTCTTTGTGGCCACCTGTAAATCAATTTGTACCTGCAAGATGAAACCAAGCAGCCCACCCCGAGAGGGGTGAGTCAGTTCCCTGGAATGGAACTGATACAATTCTCCAAAAACAAACTTATAAAACATCACTCGTCAAAATAAACAGTAACAGGTAAACAAACTCTTAAAAGTAAAACAGAGATAAAGCACTTCAAAACAATCAAGTTAAAGAGAAAAGAAAACAAGACAAAGATAGAGATAGAGAACTTCCAAAACAAATCATCCACTTAAGTAGTCACACCACATAGTTAGTAAGCATCCATTGTTGATGTTAGAACCAATTCCCGTTTGGAGTATAAAGACTCAGATAGTCACAAAGGACTAGGAATAATAAGATAGATCCAAGAACCAATAACTCAAGAGTGGAATAATTCAATTGGGAGAGATGGCCCCCACCGCCAGATATCAATGTCCATATGGATGAGGGATATACAGCCCCCTGCTGTCAGATTTAAATGTCCTGGTGGACGAGGGATATACAGCCCCCTGCTGTCAATATAAATGCCCCTATGGGCGAGGGATATACAGCCCCCTGCTGTCAATATAAATTCCCCTATGGGCGAGGGATATACAGCCCCCTGCTGTTACCATTGAAGACGCGCGCACGTCGAAACCTCCAGAACCAGCTCATGGATGAAACGATATCCAGAGTCAAAAGAAGAATTCCAAGATTGACCTTTTCCAAATTCCCACTAGATCACTAACTACCCAGAGCAATACCAAAACACTCAGTCCTACAGAGTGCATAAGCGTAAACCCAAAGCAGTCAATGTCTAGTGGAACAACCAAATAGAAAAAAACCAATACCCAAGTGAGTTTCACATCCAAGGCTCAGTTAGTCACACAAGCTGAGTTAGTCACACAACCATTTCCTTTTTAGAAATTCCTCTTAGAGTCAGTTAGCATTTTCTAAAACATTCCACAAGTCAATCAGCAAAAATATCGGAGTACGAGAAATCGTACAAAACATTCCATAAAGTCCAAAACACAACAAGCTGAGTACGAAAAATCGTACCTGGGTAACGCTGTAGCAGTTCTAATCAACTTGCGCAAACAGTCAACAGTACTCTGAAGAATATTAAAGGTAATCTATCATCAATCACTTGTAGCCTATGTTACGCTTAAATAAACTCCTTACTCTTATTTCAAAGTCTCAATTATCTTTTAAGCCCTCACTTAAATGTTATTTATAATCTTTGTGTTATCTGAGAACGTTGTATAGCCCAAGGTGGTAAGATCAAGGAATGTATTCGATCAACATTTGCTAATTGTCCACTCCTATCCACTTTATTCATACTTAACCACAATCCTCACATTCAAGACTTTTGAGACCTCTATATCATAAATGTGTTTATGTTATATAATTAAATCTAAGAATTTCGATAATAATCTTAAGCTCAATACCTTTATTCTTAATTTAGAATAAACATTGTATTATGACCTATGATGGACTCATCTCAGAATACTATACTATTATCTCACAATGTAAAGATTATGTATTTAAACAATATCTACTAGACAACCCATTATGATTAAGTCTTTCTCTTAACTTAATTAAGATCTACATCTTGTATATTGGAATCATAATGTTGTAGATACAATTTATTATAACTTAAGTGAGCCACTAAACTCAATTATCATATCCTTAGTTCAGAATGACTTCCTATTATAACCGTCTAATAATCTTGCCATAAGATGTTGAATTACCTCTCATATTGAAACAACTATATTATAGTTAACTTAGACTTATCGAACTCTTACATTTAGTATTCACAAGGTACATTATTTGCTTAATTATTACCTATATAATAAGGTGTTTAAATATAACATTTTATGTATCCTTACTTACCTTTAATCTCCTAAATGTTTTATTTTTACACACATACACTCTATAGACTATGTATAATCCTTTTGTACTAAACTTCAATAAACTTAAGCCTTAAATACGTTTTAAATTATTTTACAAAGCCTAAGGTTTCAAAGGAATAACTTAATAAATTAATTCCCTTTATTGTATTTAGGATGGACAATATATCTACATAGAGTATAATGTATCAAAGAATTAAATTCTGGTTCGTAAGCGAAATTGTTAATTATATGAAAATTCTCATATTTTATATTCAAATAACCTATCATTAATTCCCATTACCGTAAAGTATATCAATATAATATCTGATGTAACTTAGTTTTATCCAACAAAAGGTTCAAAGGTTTTAAGTATCAAATTCCTATTTATAAACCTTCTATAAATTCTAACTACTAAATACCTCACTTAATTGTAAACTCACATCCTAAGTATTGGTAATAAATGTTATAAATGTATTTCATATGGCTTATCTAATGCCAGGAAACTTAAGGATTATTATTTAGATAAATTTCCAAATCATAGTTTAATATAGTTTTATATCATAACCCTTTTAATGATTTTATCTTAAAACATTAAGTTATATTCCAATACCATAAATGTTAAGAAATGATTAAATCTAGACTTACTAATCCACCTCACATTTAGATGTAAAAGTATTTTATTTTATTTATTATTATATAGTAAGTTCTATTTGTGTAAAATCAAATTACAAATATTCCTAAGTCCCAACTTATTAATTACCTAATCAAATTATAGATACATTATGGTCTTTGACAAATAATATTACACATGTATTCTAATATGGTTTATATAAATCTTAGAAATCCAAGATAACTCTTTAAGCTCAATCTCATAACCACAATTCAATACTAGCTCATATAATATTCTTTTAATAGTATTATGTATAGGTTTAGTTTAACTTATTAATTCCTTCATATTCTATTTGCTATAAGGTATTTTATGTCTTCTATTTATTTATTATTTATTGTATATGTATACTAGGATTTATTCAAGACATTCTTTATGTAGTTTTATTGCATTTAATTATTTATATTAACTTATACACATATCCACATCTGAAATATGGTTTATAAAATAAAGTATTTTCCTTAGCTTCAATTAAGAATATTAACTCCCATATAATATAATAAATAAAATGTAGGATAATTAAATTCCTTAATTTATATAAGTTTCTACTTAAGTAAGTATATATACATATATGTAAATAATTTCACTTCTCTTAAAAGCTAATACCAATACATTCATAAACTTACTGTTATAAAATGTTAATTTAGTTTCCTTTATTTTCCCCAGCTTAGAAGTTAATCAACAAACCATACTTTAATTTTTGGTTACATTAAAAACCTTTTATTATAGGTTATTCTTATGAAAAACTCATAAACACAATTTTTAAAACCTTTTACCATTGCCCAAAAATTCCCAAATTTAATATACAGTAACTATAACATTTTAGACATATTATAAATTTTTATTTCATAAAAATATCTTTTTAATTTTGCCAAATAATTCCAGAAACCCCGTAACTTGTAAAAATCATAACTTATGTTTAAAAACTCCAAAACCATAATAATTTACATCAAAATAAACTAGATTAAATAAGGAATCTATGGTTAAAATTTCAAGTCAAAATACCTTCAGGAATGCCATTAAATAAAATCAACAAGTTAGAGCTATTTACTGAATTTTTATAAACTTATAACCATTCTTATTTAACCAGATCTAATCTCGACCGTCCAAAACTTTTAAAACGAAATCAACGGTCCCTGAACTCCCAGTTCTTCCTCGATTTCAGAAACACAGCCGAGTACTAAATCTCGATTTCCTCCTAATCCACAGAATGAAATCGAGTGATTCTTGTTCCTATAGCTTCGAAATCGAATTCGAATTCCGGTTCTATTGGTATCAATTTCCCCAATTATAATGCAGAGTTCATCAAGTTTCGAAATCAATTCGAGAGTTAGGGTTCATATCCGTTACAGACCTCAATTCGAAAACAATTTCCACAAATCCTCCTAATCTAACACGTAATTGACTAAATTGGAACATGGATTAGGTCAGTAACATGACTACGAAATGACAATATCGGAGCAATTTGATCGGAGACTCACCGGAGTTGTGTGAATTGGGTGATTTCGAAATCGGAAATCTGGAAAAATATAAACTTTGAGCAGTTCGTGGTGCCAACTTCGAAGATCTATAACTAGCAGTACAAATCGAGTTTGGCTATGAGTAAGGGCTCATTGGAAAGAGCAAACTTAGATCTACGTATTGATAGCAAGAACTAACCCTAACTCACCACACCACACGAAAGAAATTGAAGTCGCAAATCACGAGTTTACCTCTCTGTTTCGGTATTATTTTATGTGCTGGCGAGACCGAAACTTTAGACACCTTTCCCTTCCAATCGGTTGAGAATTGGCTTAGACCATAAACATGAAAGTTTTAGAGGAATTAGAGCTCTTCAAAACGAGCTAAAGAACATGGAATTTGGATGAGTAACGAAGAAGTTATGGCTGATCGAATTTACCTGATTCGAAGAGAAAACTGGAATTGCAGTTTTCAGTTTTTGCAGGGTGGCTACTTTGACTCGATTTTCCGGTTGATTGTGAATGAGTTAGGGTTTGTATGAGTTATAGTTGTTTAGAGGGAATATAGGAGAAGACAACAAAGAAGACGACATTGAAAAATATGGAGAGATGAATGAGATATAGCCGTCTAAAGTTAGGGCAAAGTATTGAATTCTGTTATCGAAATTCAGGGAATCCAGAATCGTTTAAGTCCCGGCGCCTGTGAGCTTGACACGTGGCAACTTTCAAATTTTTGATTCAAAACTTCAATCTAGCATAACTTTGGCTAGGATGATCCGTTTTTGACGTTCTTTTTATCGATCTTCATGGTTTTCCATAACCCATTTTTTGGTATAGGTTTCATGGCCTGGTTTGACCATTCTCAAAAAGTCAACTCTAGCAAGGCTTAATAAGCTTTAAGGTTTCTAGAATTTTATATTGATTTTTGTTTTTCAAAACAATGTTCCATCACTTCCTAAAATCTTTATAATATAGTTGGAGTGTTTAGAAATTTTCCCAAGATTTATGGACTTATAAATCTTATTATTAAATTCATAATACTATATAATAATATATAATAATTAGGGTTAAATAGGAGAAAACCCATAAATAAATTTCATAATTCCATATAATAATTTAATATTCATAATTCCATATAATAATTTAATAATTAATAGTATTATTAAAGGTTTAATAAAAGAAATCCCCTAAATTAATTTAAATTAATTTAGGTATTTTCAGCGGGGTATGCGGTTATCATGCTCAGCGAAAGCTGCCCCCTCAGGGGAACGTTTTTAGTGCGCTGGTACTCGAAGCGGATACGGTCAAGGTAAGACCGGTGGCACGCCTTGTATTTAGAAAGTAGGTAGTTTGTGAGGAATGGGTAGTAGATAGACTCTTAACGAGCACATAGGAACTTGGAAGAAACATGGTATTTGTATTTGGGAACTTAGTAAACCCGGTTTGTATTTAGTATTGTATGGTTTATGAAGGAGTAAGGTGTTGAATGAAACATTGTAGTATTCGATTGATGGATAGAGTATTTTTGTGGATGTGTAGTACTCGGGATTCCGGTCCATCAGACCGATGTTGTATGTAGAAGTAGTAGCCTTGTTAGTCACGAGGGTGACTAACGGCATTGTATCACCCACTCGGTTAAGATAAGAGTACAGGAGCTGGAACGAACACTCGGTTAAGACACCGAAGGGATTTCACTTAACAAGAAATACCCTAGACTACAAAAGGCACTGATCAGCACCAGATTGCCTAAGTGTCTCCTATGAACGGAAGCGTGATGCCACGACTTGCCATGGAGCCCAGCAATACCTCTAGCCCAGGAGGTATACAAGGAGTGGAAATGTGTATGAGCAGCTTGCAAAGACCATAGCTTGCAGCAATAGGGCTTAAAGGCCACAACCAACTAGGTTGTATAAACCTTAACGGTTGCATAACCCACACCAATTGATAACAAGACTCGCAAGAAGTATCGTCTCATACGACAAAGAAATCAACAACTAGACCATCAATTCAGACCCAACATCCTGAGTGGCTTGTAGTAATGGCCAACTCAGTGTCACTATCACCAGAGCATCAGTCTAGTATACAGTTGACAAGCCGTTTTACCTTCATGCCTTCTGTAGCAATGGTACACAGAGGCATAAGAATCGCGATAATGCCAACATTGGCCTAGCCCCCACTTGGACACTACGAGAAACCCAAGGGAAGGTACCCCTCGTTAGCCAAAGACCACCAAGGTGGTGAAGATGTGAACCCTTAGGAAGGCTTCCATCGATTATAACAGTAAAGCCTACGCTTATAAATATTGCCAAGGGGCGATGGAATAAGGAAATGAGATTTCCAAACCATTACGACTTAAGGAGTAGCATACTCCATATGCCCTCAAGCATGTGGTGAACCATTGTATAAACACCAACATGGTAAACCTTGTCATGAGACCTATGGGTGGAAATAAACCCCTCAACAAGAACCTTCACTTACCAGTGATGAAATACCCTTCAATTGAAGAACGGGACCGGAAAACCTTGAAGTTTCTTGGGATGTTCCGGTGATGTACATACAGAAGTAAAACCGCACAGCTAGAGCCTATAATCAATGCTCAAAACTGGAAGACAATAATTGTCAAAACAATCAATGTGAATACACATTGAACACCACAAATGACTAACGCTCGAGAGAGCTTATAACCCGATGAATTACCTCATCCTTGGTCAACCAAGATACTTGGTAAATTATATCATAAATGATGATAGAATGTGAGGTAAGCTAACCTACACATAAAACGTAAACTGGAATAAAATATCTCCACATGGGGAAGATAATAACATTGCGGTACGCTACGGCAACCGCCATACATATGAACTAGGAACCTCCTAGTGTATTTACACCATAAGGAAATGGTACAATGAGTAAGAATACGGTGCGCAACAAGCGACCGCTATGAGGAAGTAGTAGATAATGACATGGAGAATAAGTATGGAAGACAGTCAGAAATATTCTTTCCTATCACATAAGTGACTTACTGTCAAGCATTTACGCCTCTGCACTCTGTATGACTAAGTGTTTTGGCATTGCACTTGTGCAGCTAATGACCTAATGGGATGGCTATGGATATGGAGAATGTAAACCGTAGTAAATCCTTCTTTTCACCACAAATATGGTATAAGCCAGTCAAGTTAGCGTAGCAACGAACCGCGCGGCCTAAGGCCAAAGAAGCACGAAGAGTGTGAAACACACTAACAATCACAAATGTGAATTCCAATGGAATAAAAGGGTGAAAGGAGACTTAAGAAAGTCACAAGGACCGACGCATAGAAAATGCAAAGTCATACAAATATAGGACACTTGTACTGAACCAGAAGAACTGGTATAATTCAGAAGTTATTGACAACAGAGGAAGCACTACAACTGAGTAGTGACTTAACCTCGCACGACAATAAGTCGGAGGAACTTAATGAATAATCGTGGAAGCATAAATAGCAGGTGCAGTAGATTACCAGAGAGCTGGTTATAAACCTTAAACTCATTGAGTTCAAACACGGTAAAAGAATACCACATTTGTTTAGTAAACCTCATTCCCATAATAGACGGATAAGAAGGTGATGTATAGCACATTAAGGATAACAAGAAGGGTGAATAACCCGAGTTATCAGGGTCGCGCAGCAGAAGCTAGTGGGCCCTAGCTAGGAGATAATATACCTAGTAAGCATAGTAGAATGGCTATTAATGCCTTGAAGCCTAATAGGCTGGAACCGAATCAATTATGAGTGAAATAAACTCATATAGGAATCCTTGGTGCAAAGACTAAACCACTGTTACGATTAGGACCCTTTGACAAGGGTACATTATGTAATAAACCGTAAAGAACTAAACGCTTCAGATTGCCCAAATGGAGTAAACCAATGTTTTAATAATAATACATATGGTAGATTACGTGGGCGTAATCCCTTTTTAAGGGGGGTAGAGCGAAAACCGCATAATGTGAATTTTATAAAGAAAACACATAAACGATAATGTGCATAACACAAATGAGAAACGAATTGATGATTGATGCCTATGTTAAATAAACATAAGTATTCATTCGTATCGAAATTGTGGTAATTAGGCATGAGAGATGCAAATACCATAGGATGGATATACCTACCTCGTAACACCATGTAAGAGTATTAGCAAAAGAAAAGTAATGAGTAGTGGACGGAGCTCCACAAGTATGGTAGCCTTGCAAGAAGTAGTACGAAATGAATGAGAGTAGTAGATGAATGAAGTCTAGGGGTAGTGTATACCTAGGTAAATGATTGGGAAGTCGAACTTGATCATGATCAGATCAAGGGAAACCGAACACAAATTGGAGTGGAAAGATAGTTCAACACTGGTGCTGATCACATCAGGGTCGAACGATTCTTGAAGCTTCCCTCAAGTGGTCACAAGAATCACACATAGGATAGAAGTAATGAATATAAATTGGAATTGGGAGTTGTATGCTTTAGAAAGTTTTCTAATTAGCTGTTGGGAAGGATTTTCCTTAGACTGAGAATAAAGATTTGGTTAGAAGCTTATACCGGAGAAGATAGTAGTGTAGCATGTTGTATTATTCCATGGGCAGCAGGACATAGAGGAGTCCCGTGTCTATATGACCTGAGTGCCTGTGGGATTGTAATGTGTATTGCATTGCTTTGGGGATAGCTTTGCACTGTATGTATGTATAAGTTTTATAATGAGGAACTGGATGGCTGGTAGTAATGTGGATTGAGTAAGTATTGTACATTGGTAAGGTATGGAGAGTAGAAACCTGGAGTAATGGATTTAGGAATTGTAAGGAGGAAGGACGTCTGACTTTGGCATAGACAAGTATGAATGAGCAAGTATCGTAATCCTTTAACCTTGAGCAACTTTGAGGACAAAGTTCTTAAGGGGGGTAGATTGAAATACCCCAAACTTAAATATAGTGATTAAGATTATTCTAATCCTTGTTTAAGAGCCTAATAATGCTTGAGTGGTATTGGTGAGGAAAAATAAATCCAAAAGAAATAAAGAAACGCTTAAAAAGCGAAAAACGCTAAATAAGCGTTAAATAACCATAGGAGGTATGAGACCCCGGATAGCGTATTATATGGATTCCAAAGGTTTAATAAGATCTAAATAATATATGGTAACAACTCCCGAAGAAAACGGATCCAAATAATGAATTAAAACGCTAATAGAGCTTTAGAGCACGTTTTTCGAGAAAACCCGAAAACGTGACTTTAAGTGGTCAAACAGACCCGTAAAAATTATAAATCATTAAATAATAATTATTACGCATTTATGGAAGCTTAATAACCTACAAAAATAATTAAACAAGAAAATTCCGGAAAACGGGCCTAGTTAGTGAATAGTACCTAAACCGGGTAAAATAACGAGCGTTTTCTGTAAAAGACGAAAAACGCTCCAGCTAGTATACTATATGGGGGGCGGTTTTTACTAGTGTAAACAGCTCTCTCTCTCACACACACAAGTAACAAATAAGTAAATCAAAAGAAAAAAAGGTAAAAGTACAAAAGTAAAAACCTTACTCTCTTTCCTCACTTTTCCTTATCTCTCTCCTACCCTTCTCCTTCCCCACCGATTTCTCTCTCTGCTCCATGGGGGCTGGCGATTTTGAGAAGCTTCAACACCTCTCATGGCTTCTCTTCTTTCTCCTCATGCTCTAGCTCTATTTGAGCTCCAAATGTAAAATAAAATACATATTTGAACTCCCCTCTTCAAGCTCTACATTCCTATCTTTTCAAAATACGAAAATGAGCAACTTCATCTCCATGGGTTTTCCCCATTTGAAGAGAAAAGCACACCATTGTGGAGCTTTGAGTCTCCTCTTTCCAACAAGGTAAAAATCTCCATAAAAGATTCAAGTTCTCTCCACCTTCCTTTGGTAGCCGATTTTTGGCCCTTTGTAATGCCTTATTTTTCTCTCTCTTTTGAGCACCAATTTCACCTAGCAATGGAGGTGGATTCTCCTTCTTGAACCAAGGGCTAAAACCCCTCCTAAAGCACTCTAAAGGTAAACCCTAGAATTTGTATTCTAAACACTTCAATGAACTAGCATAAATCTATGGGTTAGTGTATTAATTATACTTGTCTTTGTGTGCTTGGGTGATGGGAATGGAGTTTGGCAACTCCATACCCCACAAAACCGATTTGGACAAGAAAGAGAGGAAGAAAAGAATTGGAAAGGAATTGAGGAAATGATAAGCTCAAGGTAAGAGCTTCTTCTTGATGCTTAATTTTAATGCATTAGAATAATGGGAATGGGTAAACAAATAAAAGAACCTAAACTATTGTATTAGTATTGTAGTTGTGGATGTTTGAGTATTGGTGAGCAAGTATGTGAATTGTAGGCCTTGAAGGAAAGTAAATTGTGTATGAGTATTAGTATTGTTGTTTAAGGGAGTATTGATGGAAAATTATGTATGTGGAGAAGCTAGAATTGTAGGTAAACTATGGCAAAATTTTGGTAGGAATATGTACATTTAAGGATGACTTGGTGAAAGGGAGAACCAAGGTGTGTATTGGATTTAGTAAAGGTGTTTAATGACCATGGAATGGTAATTGTGGTATGAGAGTATTAGGATGTAAAATCTGTAGCAAGAGAGGTACCAAAATGCATTGTGGAACTAGGAAGAAATTGGTGTGTAGGATTTTGTAAAATGAATGTTGGAACTTGGGTGTAGGTAGTGTAATGGCTTGGAAATGAATTGGCATGGTAAGGAGAAGTATTTAGAATGCTAGGAATGACATTGGTTGAGGAAGCGTTGGATGGAGAATTGAGTTTTAAAATCTGTAGCATGAGTGTAACAAAAACTGTTACAAGTGTTGGAAAAGAAATGAAGGAATTGTGTAAGTTGTTTGATGGATTTAGTAATGGATTTGGTGGATGAACTAAGGTGATTTAGAGGGCCTGAAATACCCCAAACCTTGATATGTGGTTTAAATATTAAACTAAGGTATGTAAAGACTAAAAAGTGCCTTAGAAACATCAGTGAACAATTTAAACCATAGTAAAATGCAATAAAGTACTAAGATACAGTTTGAGCAAAAACATGCTCTAAGCTAGGAGTGAACTTGGTTAGGACCCAAAGAGCCTACCAAGACTTAATATATTCAATTATGATTTAATAAGGCTAATTAAGTCCTTAGGAAACTTTGGTAGACAGTTAAACCAAATAAAACACAAGAAAATACCTTAAAGTCAATAAGAGCAAAAATGTGCTCTAAGCGTGGGATAAATTTGTATAAGATCTAAAGGTCATATCTATACCTTATAAATATGTTAATGAACATATTAAATCAATTACCAAAGAAAACCAAACTTGAAAACAAGTTAAAACACAAAAAGTGCTTTAAGGAGTCTTAAAGCACGTTTTTTGAAAAATTGTCTTGTAAATGAGTTTTGAATGGCTAAATGTCCATCATTACTCTTTAATCAACATGTTTACTATATAGTATCACATTTGGAAGTCTATATCAATGGGAAATCAAAAATTTCACTTCTATGTGCCTTGTTTTTATGAATAGTAACTTTTATAAGCTAGTTTGTAACATATGTTGTTATAAGTAATTAAATTGGTCAACAAAGACTATTATACCCTTCTAATATGTAAGGGGGCACGGTTTTAGTGGTGTGAGTCACCATACTTGGCCATCCAACTAAGAAAAGTAAAAGAAAATAAAGTAAAGTTACTATTTGCTTTATACATAAATATCTTCAAACTTTGCCTCTCTCCTCACCTTTCTTCATTTCCTCTTGTTCCCACCGTCATCTTCCTCCATTCTCCCAACCAAAACCGTTCATGGTGCAGCACCTCTCTTCTCCAACTTCAATTGCTCACCAAATGTTCATTAATGCTCCAAATCAAATTCTAAGACCATATTTGTCTTAGTTAGACCAAGCTCTTCACTTCTATCTTTTCAAATCTTCAAGAACTCCATTTGGTGCCATGAAGAATCTCCATTGAAGGGGGAAAAGCTCATCTTCTTTCATATTGTCATTCTCCTTTGTTTCAAGGTAACAAAAACCAAAGAAAATCTAAGTTTCCTCTCATTTTTGTATGTGTCCGAAAATTCACCTCACAATGGTGCTTTTTCTTGCTCTCTTCATAGCTTAATTCAAACTTCAAAGGACTAGGAGTCCTATGTTGCTACTTAACCAAGCTCTCTTCCGAATTCCAAAGGTAATCATCAAATTTTGGTGTTTTAAGACACATATGTAAACCTAGGGTTTAACTATGAGTTGGAGTATTAAACTTAATGCTCATAACCCTTATATGTATTGATTAGAAGATTGACAAGTGATAAAAAGCCCTTGCCGATTTTCTATCAAGGAAGAACAAAGAAAAACAAGTGGGAAGTCTTGAAAGAAAAGAGGTAAATGTGTTAACCTAATGTGGTTTAAAAGCCTTAGAAGAAATGCGCTTGTGTTTCTTATGGAAAATACCTAAGGAGCCAATGGTGAATGACCTAGAGAAATGCTCTCAAGGAGTTTATTAAGGGCATGTGTATTGTTGGGTGTATTTGCAGGTTAAAGGCATTACTTATGTGGGAAATTCAGTGTTTAAGGTTTATGCAATTTAAGGGCCTAAGAGCCATGTTATTTAAGGGCCTAAGTGCCAAGCAATTTAAGCTTATGCACTATATTGTGATGTAGTGCTAAATGTGTGAAGTTTATGTATAAAATGTGTTTGATGGATTTTAGGCGTTCTTGAGTGGAATAAGGTAAAAACCTAAGTGTTTGGATGTGAGAATATACAAGAGAAGCTATGGCAAAATTTAGTTGATGAACAAAGGAGTTCATGTGTTGTAATGAGATTTTATGACCTAGAAGGTGCTAGGAATGGTTGAGTGTGAAGATGGTGAATTAAGGTGTTCTTAAGTGTTAAGATGCCTTACAAGATGCTGGATCTTGGATTTAGAAATCAAATGAGTGTTTTATACACACCAAGGTTATGGTATGTGAAGTATTAGGTCTTGTTAAAGTTTAGGTAAACAAAGGAAAAGTAATGCCTTGTGAAGGTTTAAGTGTAAACTTGTGGATATAGAAGGAGTTGTGTAATGGAGGTGTTTGTGAGGAATGATGCTAGGAGTAGATGTGATGGTGGTGAGAAAACATTTTAGTTAGTTGTTATCATAAGTATAAACCACCACTTAGGAACTTAGGGAAAAACATTACAAGTGTTAGGAATTTTGCAAGAATTTGAGTGAATGATCAAGGAGCTTGATGGTGGGTCAACTAATGAGTTTAATGGATGATTTAAGAGGGTGTTTAAGTGCCAAATGGTGTTAGAACATATAAGGGAACTTGTGGAGGAGTTTGGAATAAGATAGGCATTTTTAGGAGAGTTTCTGCAGCCGACCTACCCAGGGGACCGACCCCAGTCTGGGTCGGTCGGGCTGAAACTGTGAAGTTGGATGTTCTCTGCAGCCGACCTACCCAGGGGGTGGGTCGGTCGGTGGGTCGGACCTTAAAAAAAATAAAAAATAAAATAAAAATAAAATTTAATTTTAAGAATGTTAAGTGGTATTAGTGGTATGCCATTAAGGGAGTATTGATGTTTAGAAAGATAAATATATATGGACTTGAGATTAAGTTAAGTAAGATGATTTAAATGTTAAGGTTATAAAATGATATGTAATGAGGGGATTGTTAAGTAATGATGTTATAAGTTGTTAAGGACATGTTAAGTAAGTTATAATGATAATTTGGTGAGGGAAAATTGTAGCAAAATGTAAAGTAAAACAAGTTAAAATGTAAAGTCATATAACTAAATTAACGGGGATAAGTTATAAGCATTAGACTTTAAAACAATCATGTTACCCCGATGTTAATAAAAGTACATGTAATGTTATCAGTTGTTCGAGAATTGCTCGAGGAACATAAGTGGACATGATAAAGTGGACTCCGGTGACAGGTATGGTTTTCTTGCAACCTGTGTCCTACCGGATTACACCGGCTTGTATGCCATGTGTTTTTCTGTATGTTTGCCACGTTGTAAGATAAAACATGTAATGAGTTTACAGTAATTCATTTATGTGGCGTGTTCAACTCCGATACCATTTAACCTCGGAAGTGTTAACCTTAGTTAACTGAGTCTAGGATCACATGAGAGTTCGGTATTCGGATTAACGACCCGAACCATGGGACGTACTAACCACGGCTATGCGTGTGTTAATTGTGTGATATGTGTATGTGAATGTAGGGATCTCCCTTGTGTGTTTAACCCAGTTGTAATACTGTATGGTGTGTAGTTTGACAAACTCCACAGTGGGGTTCTAGCCAATATCTAAAGTAAGTATGTACTAACAGTAGTGAGGAATCCGGTTTGGCCGGTCGCGCGTTGTTTGGGAGAGGGTATCCTTCTTAGCTTTACCCTTCTCATTGTGATGGTTGTTTCCCTCACGGGTTATGATCTCCCATAGCTCACTCCAAAGCTTAGCTATTCTGACTTATGATCGGTTTAGGGGAACATGTGTTTGTGTGGTGTGTTTCGGGCCTCCAAACCCGAACCGCCTTAACTTAAGTTACTCGTCCGACTATTAGGACGGTAATGAGTGTTGTTGTTATTGTATAACGAGCTTATCATGAGACTGGCAACATTCTCTAGGCTCACCAGTGTATTAACAATGTTTGGGTCGGTTCCTAAGAGGACCATTCCCGTTATGTTATGTATCTTTGTTGTGGTGCATATCTATTGCGGTGTTATGTTGTGCACGTGGAAACGTGCAAAGTGTTGTTAAGTGTTGTTATGTAGTGTATGTTATATGTTGTAAAACGTGGAGTGTGTGGATCATGGATATGAATCCCAATTTGAGAAAAGAGGCGTTTAAGGATAACCCGATTTAAGGGTAAGTGTTGTCTATTAAGGAAGTAGCTCCATTAGAGGAGGAACACTCTAGGGATAATGAATACCAAGAGTGACTTATTAAGTAAGGATATTTATCCGTTTGTTGAGCCCATTGAGGCGAAATGTTATGTGATGTGTGTTTACTGTTACATGCATGATTTAAATATAATCAACCGCATGCTAAGACGACAATTAGTTGTGCGTGGCCCGGTAGCATGTGGGTTGCGGGATTACCATACCAGCAAAGGTGCTGAGCCCCTTGGGGGCCACCCTTCTCTTCTTTTCCTATTTCAGGTACAAGGAGCTGGAAGCCGTTCGAGTAGGACGGGTAGTCATTGTACATGGGTAATTGTTTATGTTGTATATATACAGTAGGTGTAGTAAGACCGAAATTGTTATCGGCATTAGTTATAAATACTCGGTATAGTTGGAAGGTGTATGTTGTTTTTGTGTTAATGGAAAGGTATAGTAATGTGTAGTCGCTCGGGAATTTAGCCCATCAACCGGTACAATGTGTATGTATTAGCCTTGTTAGCCACGTGGGTGGCTAACGGCGTGTAACACCAACGAGTTAAGTAATGTGACGAGGTTGTTATTCCGCTGCAGTTTATTACACTACAATAAACTGCAGCGGAATAACAACCTCGTCACATTACTTAACTCGTTGGTGTTACACGCCGTTAGCCACCCACGTGGCTACAAGGCTAATACATACACATTGTACCGGTCTGATGGGCTAAATTCCCGAGCGACTACACATTACTACCTTTCCATTAACACAACAACAACATACACCTTCCAACTATACCGAGTATTTATAACTAATGCCGATAACAATTTCGGTCTTACTACACCTACTGTATATATACAACATAAACAATTACCCATGTACAATGACTACCCCGTCCTACTCTCGAACGGCTTCCAGCTCCTTGTACCTGAAGTAGGAAAAGAAGAGAAAGGGTGGCCCCCAAGGGGCTCAGCACCTTTGCTGGTATGGTAATCCCGCAGCCCACATGCTACCGGGCCACACACAACTAATTGTCGTCTTACATGCGGTTGATTATATTTAAATCATGCATGTAACAGTAAACACACATCACATAACATTTCGCCTCAATGGGCTCAACAAACGGATAATATACCTTACTTAATAAGTCACTCTTGGTATTCATTATCCTAGAGTGTTCCTCCTCTAATGGAGCTACTTCCTTAATAGACAACACTTACCCTTAAATCGGGTTATCCTTAAACGCCTCTTTTCTCAAACTGGGATTCATATCCATGATCCACACACTCCACGTTTTACAACATATAACATACACTACATAACAACACTTAACAACACTTTGCACGTTTCCACGTGCACAACATAACACCGCAATAGATATTGCACCACAACAAAGATACATAACATAACGGGAATGGTCCTCTTAGGAACCGACCCAAACATTGTTAATACACTGGTGAGCCTAGAGAATGTTGCCAGTCTCATGATAAGCTCGTTATACAATAACAACAACACTCATTACCGTCCTAATAGTCGGACGAGTAACTTAAGTTAAGGCGGTTCGGGTTTGGAGGCCCGAACACACCACACAAACACATGTTCCCCCTAAACCGATCATAAGTCAGAATAGCTAAGCTTTGGAGTGAGCTATGGGAGATCATAACTGCAGACGTTATAAAGTGAGTGGTTGTAATGGTGTAAAATTAAAAGAAAAGAAATTAAAAACTCAAAATAAACGTCGGGCTGCAAACAAATCCCGTCGCAGTAGTATAGTGGAATGTAAGCGACCGGATATCGAACCACGGGACTAATACATATTATAGTACCTAAGCGTGTCACAGGAGGGGGGATTAATTGACTTGTTTTTATAAATAAAAAAAGATAAAATAAACTAAATTAACAGGTAAACTAAACGGGACTCTGGTTCAGATAATATTATCTGCTCTTTCATGCTATTCCTACTGGTTTAATTATAATTGTCTGGCAAAATTCCTTTAATTATCTTAAGGACTAAGTCATAGCCTCATAAGAACTCGTTTACCAGAAATGCTCGGTCTAATCAAGGTTCGAGCACTCTTATGTAACGGACATTAAATTCGAGGAATATAATTGCATCTAAAATACTAACTCATTAAATCATAATAGAGCTTTCTCCAGATTTACGGCTTAATCACCTATCTATTTATCACCTGGTCTGATCAAAATAGACTTAGCAAGCAATTTAATAAACTCATGACATTTATTAAAAAGGTGAGAGATGAGCTTTAAGCGTAACAAACTTCATTAAATTAAAACCAGTAAAACATTGCATAATTAATACAGAACATAATAATCATTCGCAGAGCATATGAACTCTAGCCTAACATATTAAATAGTTTGGTCTTCTATTTAAATACGTGAGACTAGAGGTGAGATTAATGAGATGAAAAGAAACAAATGGAGAAGCGGGAGATTAGAAATGAAAATGAACGAGTGAGTGAAAGTGTAGTGGTACGAAGATGGAATGATGGTGTGAATTGGAACTCCAGAGGAACCACGGACAGAACCTCTGGAAGGACACCGGAGAAGGTGAGACGAGTGTTGTATTTATAGAGGAAGAAGAAGCAGAGCAGCAGCTTCATTGATTGAGCTCGATGATTGCAGCTCCCCATTGATTGCAGCTCATTGATTGCGCAGGGGACAGGGCTGCAACGCGTGCGTGATTTCTGGTAGGCGCCGACTGCTAAAACGATAAGGAGTCAAGTTGCAGAGTGAGTCGGCGGGCGAAGAAGATTATCCGTTGATTTACACGTGTCCGCTAGATAAGGAGCGGTCTCCTCTGTCTCAACCGCATGTTAATAGGCGGTCTTGTGTGTGGCGTCCGCTTGATATCTGGCGGTACACTCTGTCTCTTGTCTGCCTCGTATGAGGCGGTCGCCTCTGTTTTGTCCGCCTATTATCAGGCGGTACTCTCTATCTTGACCGCATGATATGAGGCGGTTGCCTATATTCAGTGTGGTTCGCCCCTTATTGGGCGGTTGCATGCAATTCATGCATGCACGTTCTTCCTCACGTGACCATCTTTAATCCCTTATAAACTATTATGTTTTAGGTATTTTTCCTACAATTTAACACATATAATACATCAGTTAATATAATAACATAAATAGGAAAAACCCAAGATAAGTGAGAAACATTACTAAAAATGCTGCAATTAATAAGGTGATTAAACCTTAATAAGTCTATATGTTTTGCACTTATCAAACTTCCTTACACTGACTTTTGCTTGTCCTCAAGCAAATAAGGAATATAATTATCTCTAAGCCAAAATAATAAAACAAGATTAATAAGTGTAGAAGGGAATTTAGACAAAGTGACAACTTGAAAGAATAATTCTGCTCTTAGAAGTAGGTTTTTATAAACAGTGAAGAAGAACAATTTAATAAAAGCATAGAAAACTAGACTGCAGAAAACAAGTTAGATTAACCTGGGATTTTCAACCAATTTCAATTCACTTACCCGGGATGACAAGGGGTGTGAAGTAATGCCTTATCCGCAATACCTTTCAACACCACATACTCATGTTTATAAATATAAATTGCAATTTATATTTACATTTTTTTTTGAATGTGCAAATTGTATATACAAAGCACATATTATTTAAATTTTTGAATTGCATTATTTTTTTCTGTACCCCAGACTTTTCTCTCTATCCTTGTAGCGGTGTTGGGTCTTCTATCCCAGATCACGAGACCTTAGGTAGATAGGTGTTAAAGCACCCCAAAGAACTTAATAACCGGATAGACGAGGCCTGTTTTTGGTTAGAAAATTCATAAACAGTGGAGTACCTTGTCTTTATCCTTTTCTTTCCTTGACTTTCCACATATTTCCATAATCCCAAGCTAAACTAAATTGGTTTCTACAATTAGTAGATCTATCATATTTTGAGTGAAAATAGAATATTTTGATGGAAAATAATTTTATACAAACTCCTTTAAATAAAACCATCTTTCAATTGTCACTTGACATAATTTCAGACACTTCTACAATTATTTTATCTCATTTTTATCAATTTTTTTTTTAAATTTAGGCAGTTTAGAGTAGCAAAAAGCGAGTGTGGCATTTATCGAACAACTATCATATTTTCAGGGAAAGTCTCTCCTTCCTCACACTTAGAGGAGCAATGTCCTCATTGTTCAGAATTAAAATCAGAAAATGACCTTTCAAAATATGACAGACTCATAAAGGATTAAACGCATGTAGGTTGAACATTAATATAATAAATGAAGAATTGAAACTTCCCTTGTACCGTAGATTGAGGAAGGTATCCTTCCTCACACTTAGAGCTTTAGGTAGGGTGAGACGTTCCTCACACTTGAGTTCGCGCAAGTGTTCAACCGAAGATATGAATTCCAAAGCAACTGAGGTTGCTTTCCAAAGTGAGTTCAGCTATATATCAACATAGAATTTGTTCTGGAAAAGAAAATCATATATAGCCAGCAGAACTCCAATTGAACCAAAGAAAATCATAAAATGAAAAACATAAATAAAAAATTCATAAAATAAAAACATAAAATAAACCACACTGTTACCTCCTGAATATATCAAATGTTTAGCACAAGGTTAAACAGTAATAGTCTACAAAAGTCAGAGAAATATAAAATGAAATGAAAATAACAAAAAATAAAATAAAATCACTGTGGTGGTGGTGGAGGCAGTGCAGGTCCCTAGCCTGTCTGAGCGAGGAGACGCCTAGGAGCTGACGGGTCTGCGCATTCTGCTGCGCTGTCTGTGCATGCAAACTCCTCACTCTGGTCCAAGCGCTGCATCACCCGTGCCTGCTCAGCCAGTATCCTCTGCTGAGTCTGCTCAAAGCTCTCAAACCTCTGATGGAAGGCCTGGAACGAGTCTGGAGATCTGTCGGGATAGGTACAGGGAGAGGGATCTGCATCATGAGTAGTAGTCGCAATAGGGCTCCTATCTTGTGCAGTGTCAGCGGACGGTGGGTCGGGATCAGCGAGTGTGTAGGTCCCGTAGAGGCCCCGTGCTGTGGAAGATGTAGTGGAAGACTGAGCAGCGGTACCCCTGACCCAAGTACCATCATCTGAGCGCACAAAGCCCCAGCTCCGCACAGTCAGTGTGACACTGGGCGCTTCGTGAAGGAGCTCTAAAGCTTCCTTGAACTTGCTGAGAATGGGACAGAACCGATTAATGTGGAGACTGAGGAAGAAGGGAAAAATGGGAGTGATCTTCTTCTTCTTCGTCCTCATGTAGGAGACCACCTTATGGAGCTGGCTGTACATGACATGGCTGATGGAGATGCGCTGAGCGGGGGTGGAAATGGACCTAGGAAGTAGTCTAGTAAGGCACAATCCTCATCAGTAGCATCATGCGCCCCAGATGGGCGAATCTGATGACTGAGGATCTCTAGGAGAAGCCTCTGATCAGCGTGGGGAAGCTAGCGAACGGCGAGGACATCTTCTCTCCTCCCCTCAATGTCGGATCCTCCGACTAAACCTGAAGCCAACGGATGCCTCTCCCGCAGTATACCCTCTGTGAACTAATGGATATCCCAGGACCATCCGGGATGTGCAGGCTAAAAGAAGTGAATGCGAGGGGTTGGGACCTCACGGGGCGATGGCGTACATAAGAAGAATGCTCACATCGCCCGCCCGGGGCAGTAGCATAAAATTCTCTAACTAAGTAGGACTAAAGACTCCCTGCCCTAAACTTAGGATCATCGAAAGTCTAGCCTGGCAAATAGAGAATCACCCCTGCAGCCTCTAGCACGCAGGCTCAAATTTCCTCTCCATAATAAAGTCTTGCCATGATCGAACAGGCACGAGCCTCTACTGAGATAAAGTCCGTCGTCCCGAAGACAAGGTGCAGAAGAAGATGATGCACCGGGGCAGTCACCACCACGTGTACGAGACACTACTAATATATTTAAAAAAGCAAACAACATTAACAGCATAACAATAAATATTAAATATTAAACAGAGTAATAATAACATGAAAATTAATAGAAAATAACAGCATAAAAAAACAAAAATAGCATAAAAATTAAATAGAAAATAACAACAAAACGTTAATAACAACATAGAAATTAATATCAAAATAGAACATTAATATTTAACATAAACAACTCTGTAAATTAATAAAAATAGAAAACAAGTTGAACAAAGAATGAAACATAAACAGAATAATTATACAACATAAATTCTGTCGAAAATTCGACAGAGTCTCCCCTAAAATTCTTCGTTTCTCCACAAAAAATTCAGTCAGATTTCAAGGTATTTAGTACCGTCACCAATCAAATCTATAAATAATAACCTTTAATCATAATCTATACTCGTTTAATAATCAAGGCTAAATGAAACTGAAAAATGCTAGTTTTAACAATGGATTTTCGTAACTATCATTCTTCAATTTTCGAATTCAACAAAAACACCCAAACTAAGTGTAATAAGTGAAGATTTAACCTTGTGTATGTAGATTATGATTAATAGAGGACAAATTCGAGACAAATCTAGCAATTAGAATTCGAAATTTTCGAATTTAAGGAATTAAGGATTCGAAACTTCAGTCCTTAATTTCTCCTAATGTAGTTCATCATTTACAGATTTGAAGCTATAGAAATGTAAAGAATTCAAAAACGAAGATTTCGGTACTAACCTTGTATGATTTGGTGAAGAATTGAAGAAGAAATGTCGATCTGAAGAGGAGGGGAGTCGCGCGGGCTGTGTTCGTCTTCTCTATCGGGCTCGAGCTCTGTAATTTGGGGAAGAACAGATGTGAAGAAACGCATCGTTTGAAGCTCTTTTTTTTTTATTTGCGAAGTCCGTCCGCTAGTTATCAGGCGGTAAGATGTGTGCCGTCCACTAGTTAAGTGGCGGACAAGAATGGAGACGTCCGCGAGGCGGTCTCGTGTGTGGAGTCCGCGTGGTAAGTGGCGGACAAGGCCTTGTGTGGTGTCAGCATGATATCTGGCGGACAAGACCTTGTTCGATTTTTTTTTCGCTTTCGTTCGTAACAGACAGAAATATAAAGTATAGGTTAGTAAAAATAATGACATAAAATTAGAAGTTAATTTAATAAGTTGACAGAATAATTAACGTTAGTAGTTAGAGACAATGGAAAGAAATGACAGGAAATTAAATGACAGAAATTATAAGTTAGTAGTTAGTATACACAGGAAATTAAATGTTAGGGACAATGGAAATTAAATGTTAGAGACAATGGAAATTAAATGACAATAATATAAGAGTTAGAAGTTATGTCAGAAGTTAGAAGTCCGAAGTTAGATGGCCAAAGTCAGGTGTCCATAGTCATATGTCCAAAATCAGGTGTCCAATTAATATTAACAGATTATTAGATAATTAATATTAACAAAATATAGAAGATAATTAATATTAACAATAATATTAACAGAAATAAGAGAACAAATATTTATAATTAACAGGTGAATAATCCGGGGCTTAGGAACTAGAATAAATCTAGTCCCCGGCAACGGCGCCATTTTGCAGACGTTATAAATGAGTGGTTGTAATGGTGTAAAATTAAAAGAAAAGAAATTAAAACTCAAAATAAACGTCGGGCTGCAAACAAATCCCGGTCGCAGTAGTATAGTGAAAATGTAAGCGACCGGATATCGAACCACGGGACTAATATACATATTATAGTACCTAAGCGTGTCACAGGAGGGGGGATTAATTGACTTGTTTTTATAAATAAAAGGAAAGATAAATAAACTAAATTAACAGGTAAACTAAACGGGACTCTGGTTCAGATTAATATTGCTCTTTCATGCTATTCCTACTGGTTTAATTATAATTGTCTGGCAAAATTCCTTTAATTATCTTAAGGACTAAGTCATAGCCTCATAAGAACTCGTTTACCAGAAATGCTCGGTCTAATCAAGGTTCGAGCACTCTTATGTAAACGGACATTAAATTCGAGGAAATATAATTGCATCTGAAAATACTAACTCATTAAATCATAATAGAGCTTTCTCCAGATTTACGGCTTAATCAACCTATCTATTTATCACCTGGTCTGATCAAAATAGACTTAGCAAGCAATTTAATAAACTCATGACATTTATTAAAAAGGCGAGAGATGAGCTTTAAGCGTAACAAACTTCATTAAATTAAAACCAGTAAAAACATTGCATAATTAATACAGAACATAATAATCATTCGCAGAGCATATGAACTCTAGCCTAACATATTAAATAGTTTGGTCTTCTATTTAAATACGTGAGACTAGAGGTGAGATTAATGAGATGAAAAGAAAACAAATGGAGAAGCGGGAGATTAGAAATGAAAATGAACGAGTGAGTGAAAGTGTAGTGATACGAAGATGGAATGATGGTGTGAATTGGAACTCCAGAGGAACCACAGACAGAACCTCTGGAAGGACACCGGAGAAGGTGAGACGAGTGTTGTATTTATAGAGGAAGAAGAAGCAGAGCAGCAGCTTCATTGATTGAGCTCGATGATTGCAGCTCCCCATTGATTGCAGCTCATTGATTGCGCAGGGGACAGGGCTGCAACGCGTGCGTGATTTCTGGTAGGCGCCGACTGCTAAACGATAAGGAGTCAAGTTGCAGAGCGAGTCGGCGGGCGAAGAAGATTATCCGTTATTTACACATGTCCGCTAGATAAGGAGCGGTCTCCTCTGTCTCAACCGCATGTTAATAGGCGGTCTTGTGTGTGGCGTCCGCTTGATATCTGGCGGTACACTCTGTCTCTTGTCCGCCTCGTATGAGGCGGTCGCCTCTGTTTTGTCCGCCTATTATCAGGCGGTACTCTCTATCTTGACCGCATGATATGAGGCGGTTGCCTATATTCAGTGTGGTCCGCCCCTTATTGGGCGGTTGCATGCAATTCATGCATGCACGTTCTTCCTCACGTGACCATCTTTAATCCCTTATAAACATATGTATGTTTTAGGTATTTTTCCTACAATTTAACACATATAATACATCAGTTAATATAATAACATAAATATAGGAAAAACCCAAGATAAGTGAGAAACATTACTAAAAATGCTGCAATTAATAAGGTGATTAAACCTTAATAAGTCTATATGTTTTGCACTTATCAATAACCCGTGAGGGAAACAACCATCACAAAGAGAAGGGTAAAGCTAAGAAGGATACCCTCTCCCAAACAACGCGCGACCGGCCAAACCGGATTCCTCACTACTGTTAGTACATACTTACTTTAGATATTGGCTAGAACCCCACTGTGGAGTTTGTCACAACTACACACCATACAGTATTACAACTGGGTTAAACACACAAGGGAGATCCCTACATTCACATACACATATCACACAATTAACACACGCATAGCCGTGGTTAGTACGTCCCATGGTTCGGGTCGTTTAATCCGAATACCGAACTCTCATGTGATCCTAGACTCAGTTAACTAAGGTTAACACTTCCGAGGTTAAATGGTATCGGAGTTGACACGCCACATAAATGAATTACTGTAAACTCATTACATGTTTTATCTTACAACGTGGCAAACATACAGAAAAACACATTGGCATACAAGCCGGTGTAATCCGGTAGGACACAGGTTGCAAGAAAACCATACCTGTCACTGGAGTCCACTTTATCATGTCCACTTATGTTCCTCGAGCAATTCTCGAACAACTGATAACATTACATGTACTTTTATTAACATCGGGGTAACATGATTGTTTAAAGTCTAATGCTTATAACTTATCCCCGTTAATTTAGTTATATAACTTTACATTTTAACTTGTTTTACTTTTACATTTTGCTACAATTTTTCCCTCACCAAATTATCATTATAACTTACTTAACATGTCCTTAACAATCTTATAACATCATTACTTAACAATCCCCTCATTACATATCATTTTATAACCTTAACATTTAAATCATCTTACTTAACTTAATCTCTCAAGTCCATATATATTTATCTTTCTAAACATCAATACTCCCTTAATGGCATACCACTAATACCACTTAACATTCTTAAAATTAAATTTTTATTTTTATTTTTTTTATTTTATTTTTATTTTTTTAAGGTCCGACCGACCCACCGACCGACCCACCCCCTGGGTAGGTCGGCTGCAGAGAACATCCAACTTCACAGTTTCAGCCCGACCGACCCAGACTGGGGTCGGTCCCCTGGGTAGGTCGGCTGCAGAAACTCTCCTAAAAATGCCGATCTTATTCCAAACTCCTCCACAAGTTCCCTTATATGTTCTAACATCATTTGGGCACTTAAACACCCTCTTAAATCATCCATTAAACTCATTAGTTGACCCACCATCAAGCTCCTTGATCATTCACTCAAATTCTTGCAAAATTCCTAACACTTGTAATGTTTTTCCCTAAGTTCCTAAGTGGTGGTTTATACTTATGATAACAACTAACTAAAATGTTTTCTCACCACCATCACATCTACTCCTAGCATCATTCCTCACAAACACCTCCATTACACAACTCCTTCTATATCCACAAGTTTACACTTAAACCTTCACAAGGCATTACTTTTCCTTTGTTTACCTAAACTTTAACAAGACCTAATACTTCACATACCATAACCTTGGTGTGTATAAAACACTCATTTGATTTCTAAATCCTCCAAGATTGTGCCCAAGGCATCTTAACACTTAAGAACACCTTAATTCACCATCTTCACACTCAACCATTCCTAGCACCTTCTAGGTCATAAAATCTCATTACAACACATGAACTCCTTTGTTCATCAACTAAATTTTGCCATAGCTTCTCTTGTATATTCTCACATCCAAACACTTAGGTTTTTACCTTATTCCACTCAAGAACACCTAAAATCCATCAAACACATTTTATACACAAACTTCACACATTTAGCACTACATCACAATATAGTGCATAAGCTTAAATTGCTTGGCACTTAGGCCCTTAAATAACATGGCTCTTAGGCCCTTAAATTGCATAAACCTTAAACACTGAATTTCCCACATAAGTAATGCCTTTAACCTGCAAATACACCCAACAATACACATGCCCTTAATAAACTCCTTGAGAGCATTTCTCTAGGTCATTCACCATTGGCTCCTTAGGTATTTTCCATAAGAAACACAAGCTCATTTCTTCTAAGGCTTTTAAACCACATTAGGTTAACACATTTACCTCTTTTCTTTCAAGACTTCCCACTTGTTTTTCTTTGTTCTTCCTTGATAGAAAATCGGCAAGGGCTTTTTATCACTTGTCAATCTTCTAATCATACACATATAAGGGTTATGAGCATTAAGTTTAATACTCCAACTCATAGTTAAACCCTAGGTTACATATGTGTCTTAAAACACCAAAATTTGATGATTACCTTTGGAATTCGGAAGAGAGCTTGGTTAAGTAGCAAGATAGGACTCCTCCTAGTCCTTTGAAGTTTTAATTAAGCTATGAAGAGAGCAAGAAAAAGCACCATTGTGAGGTGAATTTTCGGACACATACAAAAAGAGAGGAAACTTAGATTTTCTTTGGTTTTTGTTACCTTGAAACAAAGGAGAATGACAATATGAAAGAAGATGAGCTTTTCCCCTTCAATGGAGATTCTTCATGGCACCAAAATGGAGTTCTTGAAGATTTGAAAAGATAGAAGTGAAGAGCTTGGTCTAACTAAGACAAATATGGTCTTAGAATTTGATTTGGAGCATTAATGACATTTGGTGAGCAATTGAAGTTGGAGAAGAGAGGTGCTGCACCATGAACGGTTTGGTTGGGAGAATGGAGGAAGATGACGGTGGGAAACAGGAAATGAAGAAAGGTGAGGAGAGAGGCAAAGTTTGAAGATGTTTATGTTATAAAGCAAATAGTAACTTTACTTTATTTTCTTTTACTTTTCTTAGTTGGATGGCCAAGTATGGTGACTACACCACTAAAACCGTGCCCCCTTACATATTAGAAGGGTATAATAGTCTTTGTTGACCAATTTAATTACTTATAACAACATATGTTACAAACTAGCTTATAAAAGTTACTATTCATAAAAACAAGGCACAAAGAAGTGAAATTTTTGATTTCCCATTGATATAGACTTACAAATGTGATACTATATAGTAAACATGTTGATTAAAGAGTAATGATGGACATTTAGCCATTCAAAACTCATTTACAAGACAATTTTTCAAAAACCTGCTTTAAGACTCCTTAAAGCACTTTTTGTGTTTTAACTTGTTTTCAAGCTTGGTTTTCTTTGGTAATTGATTTAATATGTTCATTAAAATATTTATAAGGTATAGATATGACCTTTAGGTCTTATACAAATTTATCCCACGCTTAGAGCACATATTGCTCTTATTGACTTTAAGGTATTTTTTGTGTTTTATTTGGTTTAACTGTCTACCAAAGTTTCCTAAGGACTTAATTAGCCTTATTAAATCATAATTGAATATTATTAAGTCTTGGTAGGCTCTTTGGGTCCTAACCAAGTTCACTCCTAGTTAGAGCATGTTTTTGCCAAACTGTATCTTAGTACTTTATTGCATTTTACTATGGTTAAATTGTTCACTGATGTTCTAAGCACTTTTTAGTCTTACATACCTTAGTTTAATATTTAAACCACATATCAAGGTTTGGGGTATTTCAATCTACCCCCCTTAAAAGAACTTCGTCCTCGAAGTTCACATTTCCCACACATCATTAGATTAGAATACGGGGATTACTTACAGCCATAAAACTTCCATAACCAAACACACTTTACATCACAACCTCGGACTTAATGGTCCGGGCAACACATTCACATCCACACATAACATAACATATTCACATGATAACCTCGGACTCAATGGTCCGGGTATCTTAACAACACTTACATATACATAACAACCCCTTTGACTCACTGGTCTTGGGTAACATAACAACATTTAGACACATAGGTCCCGATAACATAACAGTCTTTAGACACATAGGTCTATGTAACACAACACATTTAGACTCATAGGTCTTGATAGCATACACTTTAGGAACTCAAGGTCAAAATAATATTTATTACACATACCACACAACATGTCATAGCATGTATAACAATCAAAAATATCCTTGATATACACTGTGATCCCGCAGAACCCGGTCGCGATGGACACCTTCCGTCCCCGTGCCTTTGGGAGATCAAAACAATCACTTAAATTTAAAATTTTTCCTTGTGAGGTTAAGTAAGAAGACTTTAATTATGTAAAGTATCTATCAACGTCTTATAAATACCAATTGAAAATCCTTTTGAAAACACACACAACTCCAAGTCCAACTTAAGCTCTTTGCTTCTTTTCTTAGCGTGGTTATTTGTGACCACTTATAGGGAGTTTCAAGAGTCATCCAACCCTGATGTGATCAGCATCAGTGTTGAACTATCCTTCCACCCCAATTTGTGTTCGGCTTCCCTTGATCACATGCAAATCAAGTTCCACCTCCCACTTTATTTTCAAGCATCAATTAAATCACTCATTTCCAATTTTCTATCTTTTAAATCATTCTAGTCATGATCATAACATCTCCAAGGGATAGAACTTCGTCTATCAGTTATTTCCATGCACTTTAATGTTGTTACCTAGGGAATCTTATTCTCACTAGGTTCTATGTCAGTTTCGTATTCTTTCATGAATCACTATATAGTATATATATACATATATTTTATCAAAATACAACACACCATTTCACATTTATACACTGTCGGGGCTTTTGTTCCCCCGGGAGTTTCTCTACTCCCCACACTTGTACTATCACACACAGCTGTTAACAAATACACACACTTATCACAATGGTATTCGCATCTTCTGTGCGCAATTACCACAATTAAACCATGAATGAATGTGTATGTTTACGTAACACACACCCAATCATCAAAACAATAATATAATTTTGTGCTATGCACAATATAAGTCACATACACTACGTACACTTGTACGGTAATATACACTAAGTGGTTTTGCGCTCTACCCCCTTAAAAGGGATTACGCCCACGTAATCAATCACTAAACATTGGCTTATAATGTTCTGCCGTCGTGAAGTGTTTTAACTTCCACGCGGTCTATTACACAATGGATTCTGATTAGAGGATCTTAACCATATTGGCGGTTTAGTTCCTAAACCAAGAATTCTCATTGGAGTTTGTTTAAACTCTTAGTTGGTTTCGATTCTGGCCTGTTAGGCTTCTAGGCGTTAATAATTAGCCATTCACTCATGTTCACCATGTACATTCAACACTTGATCACTGACTCACTAGTTTCTGCTGCGAAACTCTAATAACTGTAGAGCTTAATTGCTCCCTTTTGTTATTCTTACTGTATTGTACATCCCCAATTGTCACCTTCATCTTGGTAACAATGGTTTCTCAACCGACGCGTGGTATCTCTTACCGTTAGCGAATTCGGTGAGTTATACACTTTCTATCCACTTCCATAACAATTTACTGTGTATACCACTATGTATTTCACAATGATTGACTTGTTCCCTTCCGACTCACTGTCGGTTGAGATTGAGCTACTACCTAGTGTGTAGTGCTCTCTCATCTATTTCCAACATTTGGGGTATATTCCATACCGATATTTGACAGTTAGTGCTACTGTAGTCACTTACTGTTAATCATGCCTCCACATTTGGTCTTGTACAAGTACTTTCTATAGGTGCGGCCTTGCATTTCCTATGCATCGGCCATTATAACATTATTCCTCCATAATTAACATGTTTCCAATTCCTAGCTATCCCACTCGATCATTACTGCGCAAGTGCAATACCAAAACACTCAGTCATACAGAGTGCAGAGGCGTAAACTCTTGACAGTAAATCTCTTATGCGATTCGCCATGGAATTCACACTGAGTTCCTCATCACATAGTACCTACCACTGGCTTATTGCCCAGTTTGTTTAACATCACTTATCTTGCATCTCCACTGAGTTTAACTCATAACGGGTCTTATCTGCTACATTATCGTTTAACAATACTTATACAACGGTCGCTTGCTGCGCACCGTGCTCTTAGTTATTGTATAACACTAACTTTCATGGTATTTACTGTCACATTAACTTTCACACATATACTTACATCATTCGTGTTATGGTTCGTCCTTTATTTGGATGACTACTGTATGCTCCTTGAGCATCGATCATTCGAGTCACAAGCCGGCATTATTCAGCTCGGTGTTTCACTTTATACACATACTACTAAGCTAACTGCTCTCTTCCAATAATAACGTCGTCCATCCTTAACATATTTCTTGAACTTGATTTACATAACTACCGCTCCTGCGGTCTCACAATATCGAGAGGTATCCCCACTCTTAATGCAGTGGTTCGTTCTCCACTCTATTCACTTATATAACATGACCTTTTGCAGTCAATCTAATTTTCATAACACATGTTGCTTGTGGCTTACAAGCCTTATTGCCTTGAGCTGCGCTCGTTGTAGGCTGTCCACATACATGTACTTCTTTGTACAACATTACATAGTTTGGATATCGTATTGAGCTCCATGACAAGGTTGTTGCATTCCGTTTCCTTACATGGGATGCCCCTCAGGTTTGTCAGTCCGTCTCCTGACAACTTATGTCTAAACTGGGTGTTAGTTTCAACCCTCGTGTTTCTGTCAGGTCATTTCCTGCAACAACTGTTGATGCGAACACCCTTCAAGGATTGTTCCTGGGTGTTGCTAAGTTATGCTTTTACATCTGGTTCACACTTATTGGTACATTCAGTTAGCCACGCCTTTTTGCGTTCTTAACTGGCTTATTATCTTCTTCTGTGAAGATCAACACTTCCTGGTAGTGTAGGTACTCATTCTGGGAGTTTCATCCCGTTCATTGCACATTAATGCGTCCACATTAGGCATCTGCTTGCCATGTACAGGCTGGGTCACCGTTCCAGCTAACATGTTTATCCCTGAGGATCTTTAAGACGTATACGATATCTTTACATTACAGTTAGTGCACTTCGCACCTCCTGACTCCTAAGCATTTCGTTGTAAGGAATTTACTAATTCCTTTAGTCTCGTTAACTTAACTGGGTTCCTTAGCTTCAACTATTTCTTGTAATTCTTAGCTCTTGTTTGACTCATACTGCTGACCGTAGACGGAGTCGACTACTTCCCGTGTTTCGGACTCCACTCGTATACATATGTGGGGTACCATACTGATACATTGCTACTTACCCAACTAACCCATAAGTAGGTCTGTTAGGCCCACAAGCTCCTATCGGAGTGCGGTCGTCCCACAACACAGTTGGTACACTCGTAGTGTCCGTCACACGCCTAGGTGAAGTATTCTGTTGTCAACTCCCTTATATTGTCCCGTGACAATATTCATTCCATGCTTCCCGAACTTAATCGAGGGAAAGTTTATCCATTGTTGTATCCTTGTCAACTGTCCTTGGTTTTACTGGTTTGGTTTAAAAGAAGGTTGGAAAGAAGTGTTGGTTTAAAAGAAAATTTGGTTTTGAAAAGAAAAGGGTTTGTATAAATCTGGGTTGAAAGAAAAATTTTCATGGTTTCATAACATCTTCTTACCTTAGCCAAGTCTAGCTTCTTGCTGACTGGTGTACTTCCAATTACAAAGGTCAGGCTGTTAAGCCCTTCCATGGTTATAATGTTCACACTTAACTTCGTGGTACTTTACTAAGTACTTGTATTTATTATAAATTTCCTGAACAGCCCTGTTATAGCAGCACTTGCTATAGCAAGTGCGCCATGTTAACTGGCTATCGGTTTAACACATACTGGTTATGGTATTGTTTTTACCCATACTGTCATCAGTGGCCTTGTTGGCCCTCACTGATCTTACTGCCTTGATAATAACTCTTCCGGGTGACTTCTCACTGTCTTCACATAATAATTATCAACTGGGGTGTCTCCCATTCTTGGAGTCCCCTTTCCTTTTGTATTGTTTCCTCTTCGTAGCCCGTCCCACGTATTTGTCGTGGTTACTGAGACTTGTCTCTTGTTTGGGCACTACGTTGCAGTTCCTTTACCGGTTGGTACACCGTTGGTGTATTATTTATCAACTGTGGTTCCGTAGACACTCGTCTCGGGTTTTATTAATCCATTTCTTGCCTGTTGCACGGTTGGTGCGTTGCAAGCTGGTTATCCTCGACTGCTCGGCATGTCGACCCAGGTTGCTGGAAATTCTATTCTTCTATACACAAGATTCTTCATTCTTCGCTATTAAATGCGGTTAACATTGTTCAGATGGAGACCGTCTCCGGGATTCCCAGTTTTCGGGATCTACCGTGTGACAGGTTCTCCGTACCTTTAGAGGTACTTAATAACAGCCAGATCGGGTATTCCCGAGTAAGAGAGGACTTCCATCTCTTTGGCGTTCTTTCCCAAGTTATCAAACAGGGATTGTGGAGGGTGGGATGGATATTGTAGGTTTCCAGTAGTCACTGGTAGTTCCTAACTAGCGTATCTCTCACGCTATCACTCAACCCTTAACCCAAAGTACTTAAATCCTAACTCGGTACTTCCTAAGCTCGGTAATTCAGTCATCAGAGCGATACTTCGCTCTGATACCACTTTTTGGTAGGTAGTGTTTAAACATGTGGTAAAGATTGGGGAAACAACGGGTAAAGAAATCAACTGAAAACAGATTTTAAAACTGAAGTACTCGGCCGGACCGGACTTGCGACCGGACTTGCAAGGTCGGTCGAGCCCAGAATTACAAAGACGGGAACCTTCTGGAATGGACCGGACTTGCAAGTTCGGTCGGACCAGAAAATCTTCCCGTCTGAAACCTTTTGGAATGGACCGGACTTGCAAGTTCGGTCGGGCCAGAAAAATTCCGTAATGAAAGCTACTGGAATGGACCGGACTTGCGACCGGACTTGCAAGTTCGGTCGGGCCAGAAAAATTCCGTAATGAAAGCTACTGGAACGGACCGGACTTGCGACCTGACTTGCAAGGTCGGTCGAGTCATACAAAATTTTTTTTTAATTAAATTAAATAATAATAATATGTATATGTATATATATGTATACCCACATATACATATGTACGTATATGTAAGTAAATCAGTGTTAAGTAAGGAAACAAACTTAAAGAAAGTAAACAATGTGTAAGTATAAGAACTCCAAAGACTTAGTGAGTATGAGTTAGGAAACGTAAGGGTAATCGAGTTAAGTTAATGTAGTTAGATTAATCACTCGATTTTATGTATATCATAGGATTCGAATTGTGAACACCGGAGGAACGTCGGATACAAGTACGCCGGTGAACGGTATGATTTCTTCATGCCCTGTATCCTAATCTGGTTACCCCGATTTGTATGCTTATTTGATCACCTAATAAGATAAATGCATGAATCGAACTATATTGCACTTACTTGTGCTTGTTTACATTGTTCTTGATGCTTGTCTTGAACAATAGTTGGTATAATTCATGAAATTTATGAATTATGATGAAGTGTATTGTATTTCGAAGTGTTCTTGTATATTGTATTGCATTTTGTATGGATGTGTATATAAGCCTTGTATTGTATTATTGTGGCTTGGATGAATTTCTTCTACTAATTCCTAACTACCTAACTCCTAACTCCTAACTCCTAACTTAAGTAAGGAATAAATTGGAATGAGTAGAAGTCCGATATAGCTTTGGCCACGCTTGAGGATGAGGAGACACAAGAGGTTGGATCCGATTCCTGGTTCTTAAACTAGTCCACGGCCCAAATCCCTTAAATGGGTAGCATCCTGGATTGGTGAACCAAGTAAATCCCGGTGGTGGGACGGAGTAGTCCCCGGGCCGGAGGTCCCGACAACTTAACATGAGTAAGAGTAAGTAAGTAAGTATGTATGAGTATGAGTACGTATGCGTAAGTACTGTGAAACGAGTAAACGAGTAATCTCCACCCGATTAACCCGGGTGGACCAACATGAGCTAACAAGGATGGTGTATTGTGCATGTATTGCGTATGTATTGTATATGTATTGTGTATTGCGGAACTCGGAAAAGGTAAGAATGTATCTGATGGCTTGTATGGGTTACCATGTATGCATTGAAGAGCGTGTAATGATGTGTATGGATGTATTCCACGCGTAATGGGTTGTAATATTATGTATAAGAGCATGTATGCATGTATGTTTGAATGAAATCAACCACATGTATTCGACCAAGTGGTCGGCGTACCCTCACTAGTACGCGGGGTATGCGGTTATCATGCTCAGCGAAAGCTGACCTCCTCGGGGGAACGTTTTTAGTGTGCAGGTACCCGAAGCGGATACGGTCAAGGTAAGAGACCGGTGACACGCCTTGTATTTAGAAAGTAGGTAGTTTGTGAGGAATGGGTAGTAGATAGACTCTTAACGAGCATATAGGAACTTGGAAGAAACATGGTATTTGTATTTGGGAACTTAGTAAACTCGGTTATGTATTTTGTATTGTATGGTTTATGAAGGAGTAAGGTGTTGAATGAAACATTGTAGTTTTCGATTGATGGATGGCGTATGTGTTGTAGATGTGTAGTACTCGGGATTCCGGTCCATCAGACCGATGCTGTATGTAGAAGTAGTAGCCTTGTTAGTCACGAGGGTGACTAACGGCATTGTATCACCCACTGAACTACCCCGTAATTATAAATAGTGATTAATTAGGCTAATGAATAATTTAGAAGCTTAATTAAGTATAAATAATCACAAGGGAACAAATCCCGAAGAAAACGGATCTTTAAAACGGTTTAAAAACATTACCGAATCTTAAAGCACGTTTTTCGAGGTAACCGGGAAAACATGTCTTTAAGCGGATCAAATAGACTCGTAATAATTTTGGTCAACTAAATAATCATTAATAAATATTAGTGAAGCTTTAGAACCAATAAAATCAATAAAACGAGAGATTAGTAAAAACTGTCAAAAACGGGAGGTTGTGGGGTAGAAGCATAAATAACCAAAACTTATGTGTCCACTTTGAAAATAAAAAGTGAAGTTGTGTGTGTGTACTAGTGCCAGCCGATGGCCCCCCTCTCACACACTCTACCAATTCTTTTTACTCACAAAAGACAAAACAATTAAAAACAATAAAGTAACTACTCTACTTTACCCCACTTTCACTCTCTCTCTCCTATCTCTCATTTCTTCACTCACGTAACCCAGCCCCCTCACTCTCTAATTCTCCTTCCTTCTCCAAACCGACACCAATGGAGAATCAAAACCCACACAAACTCTACTTCTCTCTCTTGTTACTCCCTCAAATCTCTTCCAAAAATTATAAAAACTACCCATTGGAATCCTCTCATCAAGAGCTACATCTCTCTTTTCAAAATCAAGAAAGGATCATTTTCGTTTTCATGGGTATACCCCATTTGGAGCTTCAAGACCACCATTAGAACCACCTCGTTCTTCTTGTTCTTTTGAGGTAAAAATCTTCTTGAAACTCCTTTGTTTTTCTAGCCTTGAGGGCAAAACGAAATTTAAAAACTAAACCCTTGCTTACTCTTTTGTACCCAGCCATTTTGGCATCCTTGAAGGGGTTGAAATATTTCTTGAGTCATTCCAAGCATTACCTACACTCTTGCAAGGTAATGGAACTTCTAAACCCTAAAACTTGTGTTAAGACTTAGAAATGGTTAGGGTTAATTTTGGTGTATTGAAATGTGAACATATGGGTTGTACTGCTAGCTTTAGAAGTACTAAAATCGGTGGAGAAGAGGAGAGGAAGAAGGAGAGAAGAAGGAAGAAGAAAGGAGGAACTAGTAAAGCAACAAGGTAAATTACATTTTTATGTAGCCTTGTATATACATGTATGTAACAGATTTTTAGGAAGCCAAAATGGGTATTGTAATTGGTAGTGTAGTAATAGTGTAATGTGTAGGAAAATATTAGTATTTTGAACCTTTGAAACACATTTAGAAGCTATTGAAACCTAAATGGGAATTGAATGTAATGTGCAGGAATTGCTAATGTTGTTAGAGTGGTATTTGTGTATGAGAGATTGAGCATATTTGTATTGGCTATAAAAAGGTGGTATAGATCATTTACATGAGTGAAACAATGTGGTGAGAATGTAAGATTTTAGGGGAGGTTATGTCAAAATTTATCTAGAATTAGAACACTTAAGGAAACTAGAAACTAGGTGAAATTATGTGTTGTAACAGATTTTAATTGGAGCTGTTTAGTTGTTAGGTTAGGAGAGATAACTAGTGTATTGTAAACTCTAGAAATGACATCAAAAGAGGAAGTTAAGAATGAAGAAGGTGAGAGTTGAAATCTGTAGCGAAATGCAACTTAGAAAAATAGTGTGAGTGCTGAAATGAGAACTTAAGGAAATAGGTGAGTGAATTAGTATAAAAGGGTGTAATAGATTAGTAATGGATTTAAACATGTTTAGGTGTCTAACTAGGTGCTAGAATATGTAGGATTAAGTGTAGGAACAATGGGGGATTAATATGACAAATTTAGGAATGTAACAGATTTAGAAAATGTAAAATCTGTCAAACTTGTAGCAGGGTCCGGGACTTAAGTCCAGGACTAAGTCCCGGACCAGGGTGCAAAATCATACCGAGAGTTACAGCAGGTGGTGGTCCGGGACTTAAGTCCCATACAAGGACCCGGACCACCCATGTAAAATAGGCCGGGAGTTTTTCAAAGTTTAGGTCCAGGACTTACTCCTTGTAAGAGGACCCGGACCAGGGTATTGAAACTAGTTGAGACTTTCTAACCATTTGTGTCCGGGACTTGACCCTTGTACAAGGTCCCGGACCATACCATTAAAACAGGCCGAGAGTTAGACCATGAGTTGGTCCGGGACTTAAGGCCTGGACAAGGTCCCGGACCAACCTAAAATTGTAAAACTAAGTACACTACATGGGTATTAAGGTAAGGAGTGAATGGTAATGATAGTATAAGATAATTAGGACTTAATTAAGGACGTTTAAAGGTCATTAAGAGTATGAACAAGTTTTTAAACTAAGGAAGATTAAGTAAACCACATGTAAGTATAAGAAATGTAAAGGTATAGTAAGTAGGAGTTAGGAAACAAAAGAGTAAGGTGTGTGGTAATGATAGTTAGATTAATCATGCAATTGTATGTATACATAGATTTGATTTGTGAACACCGAAGGAACGTTGGGATACAAGTACGACGGTGAACGGTATGGATCCTCATGCCCCGTATGCTATCTTGGTTACTCTGTTGTGTGTTGTGGTGCTAATTGATCACCAAATAAGATAAATGCACGAATCGGAGTTACTATGCATACTTGTGGAAATGTAGTGTTGTAAGTTGTGATATTTTTCTTAAATCTTAGTTTGTATAATCATGAACATGTATGGATGAATACGAATGCTTGTATGAATGTTGCAACGTACTGTGACCGATGTGAATGTGTTTGGGCTTCAACTTATTCCTAACAAGCTAACAAAATAACTTAAATTGGTAATTAAATTGGTAAATGAGTAGAAGTCTGATATAGTTTCGGCCACGCGTGAGGATGCGGAGTCACGAGAGGTTGGCTCCAATTCTTGACTCTTAAACTAGTCCGCGGCCCAAATCCCTTAAGTGGGTAGCATCCTGGATTGGTGAGTCAAGTAAATCCCGGAGGTGGGACGGAGTAGTCCCCAGGGCCGGAGGTCCCGACGACTTAACTTGAGTATAAGTAAGTAAGTAAGAATGAGTAAGTAATTGAAAGTAAGTAAGTGTAAGTAAGAGAAAGTAAGTAATGAGTAAAAGAGTAAAAGCATTCCGATTAACCCGGATGCATAATTTGGCTAACCTTGTGAAGGTAAGTAAGATGTGTGCTATTGTATTGCTGCCTTGGAATGTGTAATGTATTGAGCATGACTGTATGATGTATGTAAAGCATGTATGTATGTAATTAATGAACAACATGTTTAGTGGACGTCAAATAGTCGGCGTGCCCCAGCTAGCACGCGGTATATGCGGAGTTTATACGCAGCGTTTGCTGAGCCCCTTGGGGCACCATTTTTACTACACGCAGGTACTCGCGAAGGATGGAGATGTGAAGACTTAGTTTTATTTCTTTATCTTTTTTTGGATTGTAAACAATGAATTATGATTGGTGTATTGAGTAGTACATGGCTGTAGTTTTTGAATAGCCGGTGTACCATGGGGTACACCTTTTTGGATATAGAAAGGGATGGTTAATTAGTATAGATGAGTAGCCGGTAGAAACTCATTCTTTTGGGTAAGCTTGAAAGGTTGTAATTGAATACACATTAAACACTCGGTGGTGATCCAAGAAGTAAAACATGTTATATTCCGATAATGGTAAGAATATTGTAGTAGCTCGGTATATTATGTTCATCAGACCGTGACTGTAAGTAGAATGAGCCTAGCTAGCCGTATGGGCGGTTAGCGGCGTTGTATCACCCGCCGTAGTAAGTAGTATTTCCGCTGCGAGTAACTCTGGGTTATGGGATGATTGGACGGTAAGTATAGGATTAGCAGTAGGGGTGTTACAAAAAGTGGTATCAGAGCGTAGTTACGCTCTGATGTCCTTAGTTACCGAGCATAGGGGATTACCGAGTTAGGATTTCAACCGTCTTAAGACGGATACTTAGAAACCTAACTAGGAACTACCGTTATTAATAACGGATACCCTTGACGTTCTTAAGAACGATACCTGGTTTTAAATTCAAGACCCTTAGGTCATATCTTGCAAAGCCTAATGTGGATGTTAATTATTCAGATGTCAGGAAGAGGTCCAGGTCGCCCTAGAGGAGGGGCCAATGACGGACCGGGCGTGCAGATGATAGCTGAGATCGTCGCCGCCACGGTAGCACAGATGCTACCGCAAGTGATCCAAGCTATGCAACAAAACCAACAAAACCAGCAAACTCAAGCGGGGCTAATCCCTCCCCCGCCACCCAGAGAAGCGAACTGGGTAAAAGCTGTAGCGGAACTCCGCCCTCCTTGCTTTAGGGGCGAGAGTGATCCGGCTAAGCTTGAAGCCTATATCTCCGAGATGGAGACGGCGTTCGAAACCCTCGAAGCTCCTGCTGGAGTTCGAGTCAGAGTTGCTGCATACTACCTAAAGGATGCAGCCATGGATTGGTGGAAGCTAGTCAAGCACGAGCACGTCAATGACCCCACATTCGATTGGGAGTCTTTTGCATCACTCCTCCGATCCAAGTACTATCCAGAGCACGTAAAGACAAAGAAAAGGCTAGAGCTGTATGCCTTGAAGATGACAGCCAAGATGTTTGTGGATGAGTACTACCACACCTTCACTTCCATTCTCCGTCTTCTCCCTGATCTAGGATACACCGGCCAGGTGTTGGTCGATCGCTTCTATGGCGGTCTGAGCCATCGCCTTCGGTACGGTATGGGCTACACACGATTTACCTCCCTTCAGGTAAATATCGGTTAACCCTTAGTATCATTTCAATTCCTTGAATTCCTTAAATTCCTTGAATTCTTTGAGTCTTTCCTTGTTCTTCCTTAAAAGAGTATCCCGGCTAATACCTGAAACTTCAGGAGTGTTATCACGCGGCTTCTCATGTTGAAATCACTTGCCAACTAAGGGATGAAGAAACTGCGCTAAAGCGCAAGGCCAACAACAAGAACACCAATGGCGAGGAGCAGAACCAGGGTAAGAGCTGGAAAAAGAAGAAGGGAAGTTTCTTTCAGCAATCCCAAAAGAAATTCCCAAGTGAAAGCAGTGCCCATGCTGAGCAGGGCAAACAGGTTGAACTTCTTCAACTCGGTTCATCTGCACTGGTGGCAGCAAAGCCACTGAGATCATACCCACCTAAGGGTAAACTTCTATTTCTAATTCATATTCGTACAAGTACCATATTTAGTATATCCACGCACACATGTGCTAACCCTCTAAACCTCAGGTTCTGTCTCCGGTGTCACCAAAACCTTCTCCGATGGTCGCACCTATGTGTGCAGAAAGTGCAATCTAGACCATCCCGGCAAGGACTGCTACGGGAGAGAGATCAAATGCTACAACTGCCAGAAACCAGGACACACGGCCAATAAGTGCCCAGAGAATGCAAAGCCAAAAGGGAACTATCAAAGCTACAGGCAGAGGGAAGGCAAGGAGGTTGCATCTGGTGATGCACCAGCCCAGCAGGCACCGCAGGGACAGGGATCCCGGGGACCTCAGAGGAGTGCACCTCAGAGGCAGCCTGTCCTTCATGTGATTGACCGTGATGGGTCCGGTTCTAAATCCGGCCCAGGTAATAATCTAAACCTTTAATCCTTGAAGTAGCATGTCTAAGTAGTAGCGTAACCGTTTGAATGAATGCATGAGTAAATAAAACAAAGTGTGTATTAAGCATGAAATGAAGTAGTTGGAACTAGTACTCACCGTAGATGAAATTAATAACCATAGGAAGCTTTAGTATCTGTTATCCGATACCGGTAAACCTGAATCAAGAAGAGATCAACATCACCAACCACTACTACACCAACAAACAGTGTCAAGTCATCCGACCAGGTATAATTTTATTAAGGGGATACCTGACACCCGAAGCGCAAATCTCAATCATTCGACGATGCAACGAGTTGGGAACGGGACAAGGTGGATTTTACACACCCGAATTCCCCGGCGGAGCGAAGATGAAGCTGAAAATGATGTGCTTGGGAAAGGATTGGAATCCTTATACCAAGACATACCAAGAGACACGAACACAAGACGGAGCAACGCCACCGACAATACCTCCAGAATTTCAGACACTTGTCACACAAGCAGTAGAAATTGCACAACAATGTGAATATGATCCGATCCCCGCACTTGAAGCGGACCTTTGTATTCTCAACTTTTATGAGAAAGAAGGAAGACTTGGGTAACACCAAGACAAGGACGAGACAGCGGAATCTCTTGGACATGGAGTGCCCGTAGTGTCTTGGTCCATTGGTGATGACGCCGTATTTTTGTATAGCGAGCAGAAGCGTGTGGACCTCACGCAGAAATTGGTATTGAGATCAGGAGATGTCCTAATCATGGGTGGAAACTCTAGGTTGCTGTATCACGGTGTCAACAAGATCAAGCTGAATACGGCACCGCCGGCAATAATCAATGCCACACACATGAAACCAGGACGCCTGAACCTTACCTTTAGAAAGTATTAACTTTAAAGTATCATGTAATGTTTTAGTAACGTGTATTAGAGACACGGTATGTATGATGGTTGGTTTATCAATAAAGAGCAGTGTTGATTTAATTCCACTTGTGTCCACCATCAATACTTATCCAATTGTGAATCCAATAGGTTGTGGACTCGGTACCGAAGGTATCCTGAGTATCCTCACCGAAGCACAAGCCGACAGAAGCGCCACCATCTTAACGGGAACCTTCCCAGTAAATGGCATTGATGCCAATGTGTTATTCGACTCCGGCGCCTCTCACACTTTCGTATCACCATCCTTCGTGAAGAGGTTGAAGCTAGATGCGGAAGAGCTACCGAACTTCATGGTTACTCTCCCATCGAAGGAGCGAGTAAAGTGCACCAAATACTATCAATCAGCCACCATCGAAATCAAAAATGAAGCGTTTCCCATTTCCTTCATCGAATTCAATGGATTGGGATTCGATTTAATCATCAGAATGAATTGGTTGGAGCGGCACAAGGGTAGAATCCTCTGTGCCGAGCATCGATTGCTGCTCAAGAGTCCTTCTAGGGTTACCGTATCTTACCGCCAGAGACCGAGAGAGCCTTCGACCACACTTATATCTGCCATGGCTATGTACCGGGAGCTCAGAAAGGGCCAAGAAGTATATCTGTGTTATGTACAAGACCTGGAGAGAGATCCAGAGTTCAGTGATGATGTACCGATTGTATCCGAATTTCCCGACGTATTCCCTAAGGAGCTACCCGGCATGCCACCACCGAGAGCAGTGGAATTTGAAATTGATCTATTGCCAGGTACCGGTCCCATTGCTAGGGCACCGTACCGCATGGCACCTGCTGAAATGACTGAACTGAAAGAACAATTGCGAGCCCTTCTCGACAAAGGGTTTATACGCCCGAGCGTATCACCCTGGGGAGCACCGGTTCTCTTCGTGAAGAAGAAGGATGGTAGTCTCCGACTTTGCATTGACTACCGCGAGCTGAATGCGGTCATAGTCAAAAATAAATACCCATTGCCACGCATCGACGACCTATTTGATCAGCTGAAAGGAGCATCAGTCTTCTCCAAGATTGACCTCCGTTCTGGGTATCATCAAATTGCCATCAAAGAACAAGACATTGAGAAAACGGCATTCCGTACCAGATATGGCCACTACGAATTCACAGTGATGCCATTCGGTTTGTCAAATGCACCAGCTAAATTCATGGACCTCATGAATCGACTATTCAGTGAGCAGTTGGACACTTCAGTGGTTGTCTTCATCGACGACATCCTTGTATATTCAAAATCAGCAGAGGAGCATGAAATTCATTTGAGGAAAGTGCTTGAGACACTGCGCGAGAACCAGCTGTATGCGAAGTTCTCCAAGTGCGAGTTCTGGCTAGATCAGGTATCATTCCTTGGTCATGTCATCTCGAGCGCAGGCATTTTAGTTGACCCTTCTAAGATTGAAGCTGTACGATCATGGCCTAGACCCAAGGCTGTTACCGACATTAGGAGCTTTCTTGGTCTAGCCGGTTACTACCGGAGATTTGTAAAGGACTTCTCGAAAGTCGCTAAGCCCATGACTACACTGATGAAGAAAGATGCACCGTTTGTATGGACACACGAGTGCGAGTTATCATTTCAGAGCCTTAAAGACTCATTGACCTCAGCGCCCGTCCTTACACTTCTAGAGGGCATAGAGGGATTTGAGGTATATTGTGATGCATCAGGCAAAGGAATGGGATGCGTTCTCATGCAGCATGGCAAGGTAGTTGCTTATGCCTCCCGCCAGCTGAAAAAGCATGAGGAGAATTACCCGACTCACGACTTAGTGTTAGGAGCCATTGTCTTCGCCTTGAAGATATGGCGACACTATCTCTATGGGGTAAGCATCACCATCTACTCCGACCACAAGAGCTTACCGTATGTATTCACTCAGAAAGAATTGAACTTGAGACAGAGAAGATAGATGGAATTTCTTTCGGATTATGACATCGACTTACAATATAAGGAAGGGAAGGCAAACATTGTAGCCGACGCCCTGAGCCGTCGGGCACACTCGCTCCATTCGCTACTCGCTTCTTCTAGCTTGGTTGACGAGGTGCGAGACGCTCAGTTGAGTGACCCTTACCTAACTGAAATCAGACAAAGGATCGAGAATGGTACATTCGAGAAGAAGAAGTATGACTTCAAGCTACACGAAGATGGTTTGATTCGGTTGAATGGCAGGCTATGCGTCCCCCGAAGCAATGCTGAGCTAAGGGATCGCATCCTGCGAGAGTCACATAGTTCCACATTGTCAGTCCATCCAGGAGCCTCCAAGATGTACAAAGACATGAAGAGGTACTTCTGGTGGACTGGAATGAAATCAGATGTGACAGAATTTGTATTGAGATGCTTAACATGCCAGAAGGTGAAATTTGAACATCATAGACAGGGCGGAATGGTACAATCGATGCCAGTTCCGGAGTGGAAATTTCATGATATCTCCATGGATTTTGTTGTAGGACTCCCACCTGCCAGGGGAGGGCTCAACATGATCTGGGTTGTAGTCGATCGCCTTACCAAGGTTGCCAGATTCATATCGATGAAGGACACTTGGAAGGTAGTGAAGCTAGCTGAGCTATTCGACTGGGAGATTATCAGACACCACGAAATCCCTAAGACTATAGTATCTGACCGCGACACCCGATTTCTTTCGAGATACTGGAGAGCTACACGGGAAGCGTTGGGTACAGAATTGAAGTTGAGTACCGCCTTCCATCCTCAGACCGACGGGCAGACAGAAAGGACCATCCAGACACTGGAGGACATGCTTAGGGCATGTGCCTTGGACTTTCAGGGGAGTTGGTTATATAAGCTTCATCTTATCGAGTTCTCGTATAATAAGAGTTATCACGCCTCGATTAAGATGTCACCTTTCCAAGCTCTATACGATAGACCTTGCCGTACACCCTTGTGTTGGGATGAGTCAAGTGAAGCGGTCATAATAGGACCGGAGTATCTTGAGCAAGTGCAAGCTGAAGTGCAGCAAATTCGAGCTAATATGAAGGCAGCCCAAGATAGACAGAAATCCTATGCGGATGTGCGATGACGCGACCTTGAGTTCGCCGTAGGCGACCAAGTGTTTTTGCGTGTTTCACCTATGAAGGGCGTCTTCCGTTTTGGCCAGAAGGGCAAATTGAGCCCAAAGTTTGTAGGGCCGTATACTATCACCAAAAGAGTTGGAGCCGTAGCCTACAGGTTAGCATTACCTAAGGACTTGGGACGTGTCCATGATGTCTTTCATGTGTCACAACTCAAGAAGTACATTACTGATCCTTCTCATGTTCTAGAGCCCGAGCACTTATCCATTGAGCCGACCATGAGATATGTTGAAACCCCAGTGAGAATTCTTGATAGGAAGACCAGAGACACTCGCCATAAGTCCATACGAATGGTGAAGGTCCTATGGTCTAACCATGATGTCGAAGAAGCGACATGGGAGTTGGAAGATGCCATGAAGGCAAAGTACCCACAGCTGTTCATAGACTAGATAGTCTAGCATTTAGTAATACAGGTACGGGTCGTACCCCTTTTAAGGGGGGTAGAGCCCTTTTGCTTTTGCATTGCTTCGGGGTAAGCATTGCTTAGTGTGTAGGTATTGTAATAGAATTTGTATGGCACATGTGGTGCAAGTGAACTTGGTATGTGTATGTATGTGTAATGTGTAGTGTGTGGATGCGTATGTACGATGTGTAATGTATGTGTAATGTACATTGTGAATTGCAATGATATATTGTGTATTGTGGAATGGTATGAATTGAAAATGATGGATCGTGTATGTGAACTGTGTATGTTGTTGAATCGTGTATGCTTGCAATGTGGAATGAAGTGAACACCTCATAGGTGGTAGTAAGACACATTATGGCAATTGGTTGCCTAATGAGTAGAATCATAAAACTATTAACCTTGAGCAACTTTGAGGGCAAAGTTTCTTAAGGGGGGTAGATTGAAATACCCTGTAATTAAAAATAGTGATTAATTAGGCTAATGAATAATTTAGAAGCTTAATTAAGTATAAATAATCACAAGGTAACAAATCCCGAAGAAAACGGATCTTTAAAACGGTTTAAAAACATTACCGAATCTTAAAGCACGTTTTTCGAGGTAACCGGGAAAACGTATCTTTAAGCGGGTCAAATAGACTCGTAATAATTTTGGTCAACTAAATAATCATTAATAAATATTAGTGAAGCTTTAGAACCAATAAAATCAATAAAACGAGAGATTAGTAAAAACTGTCAAAAACGGGAGGTTGTGGGGTAGAAGCATAAATAACCAAAACTTATGTGTCCACTTTGAAAATAAAAAGTGAAGTTGTGTGTGTGTACTAGTGCCAGCCGATGGCCCCCCTCTCACACACTCTACCAATTCTTTTTACTCACAAAAGACAAAAACAATTAAAAACAATAAAGTAAACTACTCTACTTTACCCCACTTTCACACTCTCTCTCCTATCTCTCATTTCTTCACTCACGTAACCCAGCCCCCTCACTCACTCTCTAATTCTCCTTCCTTCTCCAAACCGACACCAATGGAGAAATAAGCAAAACCCACACAAACTCTACTTCTCTCCTCTTGTTACTCCCTCAAATCTCTTCCAAAAATTATAAAAACTACACCATTGGAATCCTCTCATCAAGAGCTACGATTCTCTCTTTTCAAAATCCGGAAAGGAGCATTTTCGTTTTCATGGGTATACCCCATTTGGAGCTTCAAGACCACCATTAGAACCACCTCGTTCTCCTTGTTCTTTTGAGGTAAAAATGTTCTTGAAACTCCTTTGTTTTTCTAGCTTTGAGGGCAAAACGAAATTTAAAAACTAAACCCTTGCTTACTCTTTTGTACCCAGCCGATTTTGGCATCCTTGAAGGGGTTGAAATATTATTCTTGAGCCATTCCAAGCATTACCTACACTCTTGCAAGGTAATGGAACTTCTAAACCCTAAAACTTGTGTTAAGACTTAGAAATGGTTAGGGTTAATTTTGGTGTATTGAAATGTGAACATATGGGTTGTAGTGCTAGCTTTTGAAGTACTAAAATCGGTGCAGAAGAGGAGAGGAAGAAGGAGAGAAGAAGGAAGAAGAAAGGAGGAACTAGTAAAGCAACAAGGTAAATTACATTCTTTTATGTAGCCTTGTATATACATGTATGTAACAGATTTTTAGGAAGCTAAAATGGGTATTGTAATTGGTAGTGTTGTAGTAGTGTAATGTGTAGGAGAATATAAGTATTTTGAACCTTTGAAAGACATTTAGAAGCTATTGAAACCTAAATGGGAATTGAATGTAATGTGCAGGAATTGCTAATGTTGTTAGAGTGGTATTCGTGTATGAGAGATTGAGCATATTTGTATTGGCTATAAACAGGTGGTATAGATCATTTACATGAGTGAAACAATGTGGTGAGAATGTAAGATTTTAGGGGAGGTTATGTCAAAATTTATCTAGAATTAGAACACTTAGAAACTAGGTGAAATTATGTGTTGTAACAGATTTTAATTGGAGCAATTTAGTAGGTAGGTTAGGAGAGATAACTAGTGTATTGTAAACTCTAGAAATGACATCAAAAGAGGAAGTTAAGAATGAAGAAGGTGAGAGTTAAAATCTGTAGCGAAATGCAACTTAGAAAAATAGTGTGAGTGCTGAAATGAGAACTTAAGGAAATAGGTGAGTGAATTAGTATAAAAGGGTGTAACAGATTAGTAATGGATTTAAACATGTTTAGGTGTCTAACTAGGTGCTAGAATATGTAGGATTAAGTGTAGGAACAATGGGGGATTAATATGACAAAGTTAGGAATGTAACAGATTTAGAAAATGTAAAATCTGTCAAACTTGTAGCAGGGTCCGGGACTTAAGTCCAGGACTAAGTCCCGGACCAGGGTGCAAAATCATACCGAGAGTTACAGCAGGTGGTGGTCCGGGACTTAAGTCCCATACAAGGACCCGGACCACCCCTGTAAAATAGGCCGAGAGTTTTTCAAAGTTTAGGTCCAGGACTTACTCCTTGTAAGAGGACCCGGACCAGGGTATTGAAACTAGCCGAGACTTTCTAACCATTTGGGTCCGGGACTTGACCCTTGTACAAGGTCCCGGACCATACCATTAAAACAGGCCGAGAGTTAGACCATGAGTTGGTCCGGGACTTAAGGCCTGGACAAGGTCCCGGACCAACCTAAAATTGTAAAACTAAGTACACTACATGGGTATTAAGGTAAGGAAGTGAATGGTAATGATAGTATAAGATAATTAGGACTTAATTAAGGATGTTTAAAGGTCATTAAGAGTATGAACAAGTTTTTAAACTAAGGAAGATTAAGTAAACCACATGTAAGTATAAGAAATGTAAAGGTATAGTAAGTAGGAGTTAGGAAACAAAAGAGTAATCGTGTTTGGTTAATGATAGTTAGATTAATCATGCAATTGTATGTATATCATAGGATTTGATTTTGTGAACACCGGAGGAACGTTGGGATACAAGTACGACGGTGAACGGTATGGATTCCTCATGCCCCGTATGCTATCTTGGTTACTCTGATTTGTGTGTTGTGTGCTAATTGATCACCAAATAAGATAAATGCACGAATCGGAGTTACTATGCATACTTGTGGAAATGTAGTGTTGTATGTTGAGGATATTTTTCTTAAATCTTAGTTTGTATAATTCATGAAATGTATGGATGAATATGAATGCTTGTATGAATGTTACAACGTACTGTGACCGATTGTGAATGTGTTTGGGCTTCTAACTTATTCCTAACAAGCTAACCAATCTAACTTAAATTGGTAATTAAATTGGAATGAGTAGAAGTCCGATATAGTTTCGGCCACGCGTGAGGATGCGGAGTCACGAGAGGTTGGCTCCAATTCCTGACTCTTAAACTGGTCTGCGACCTAAATCCCTTAAGTGGGTAGCATCCCGGATTGGTGAGTCAAGTAAATCCCGGAGGTGGGACGGAGTAGTCCCTAGGGCCGGAGGTCCCGACGACTTATCTTGAGTATAAGTAAGTAAGAAATAATGAGTAAGTAAGTAATTGAAAGTAAGTAAGTGTAAGTAAGAGAAAGTAAGTAATGAGTAAAAGAGTAAAAGCATTCCGATTAACCCGGATGCATAATTTGGCTAACCTTGTGAAGGTAAGTAAGATGCGTGCTATTGTATTGCTGCCTTGGAATGAGTAATGTATTGAGCATGACTGTATGATGTATGTAAAGCATGTATGTATGTAATTAATGAACAGCATGTTTAGTGGACGTCAAATAGTCGGCGTGCCCTAGCTTGCACGCGGTATATGTGGAGTTTATACGCAGCGCTTGCTGAGCCCCTTGGGGCACCATTTTTACTACACGCAGGTACTCGCGAAGGATGAAGATGTGAAGACTTAGTTTTATTTCTTTATCTTCTTTTTGGATTGTAAACAATGAATTATGATTGGTGCACTGAGTAGTACATGGCTGTAGTTTTTGAATAGCCGGTGTACCATGGGGTACACCTTTTTGGATATAGAAAGGGATGGTGAATCGGTATAGATGAGTAGCCGGTAGAAACTCATTCTTTTGGGTAAGCTTGAAAGGTTGTAATTGAATACACATTAAACACTCGGTGATCCAAGAATTGTAAACATGTTATATTCCGGTAATGGTAAGAATATTGTAGTAGCTCGGTATATTATGTTCATCAGACCGTGACTGTAAGTAGAATGAGCCTAGCTAGCCGTATGGGCGGTTAGCGGCGTTGTATCACCCGCCGTAGTAAGTAGTATTTCCGCTGTGAGTAACTCTGGGTTATGGGATGATTGGACGGTAAGTATAAGATTAGCGGTAGGGGTGTTACACCCACTGTATGTAAGTATGTATCCGTTGCATGAATCTGGAAGTACGAGGAGGTTGAAAGGTAATGATTGTATTAATGGTCGGGGTGTTACATTTTGTCATTTAAATTTCAGTCAATTAAATTCCAGTTCTTTATTTAATTGTCATTTAAATTCTAGTTATTTATTTTCTAGTCATTTAAATTACTGTCATTGAAATTCCCTTGTCATTTAAATTCCAGCAATTTAATTTTGTCCTTTTTCTTTATTTTATTTTACTATTTTCATTTACTTAAACAGCATTTATTTCTATTTCTCTTAAGTTTATTTATTTTCGGTTTATTTACTTTTGTTCAAAAAAAGAGAAGTTTTTTTTTATTTTATTAATTGTTTCTTTTTAGCTGTTTAAATTCCCCATCCATATTTCTTTCTATTTTTGTTTATTTTATCACATTACAAGTTTCTTTTGCTATTTTGAGTGGTGAATGCCTTTTACCAGGTCACACAGCCTTCCAGACAATATTAACAATCATACGGTTAGCTACATCCCCGAGATCGAGAGAACTTTTCTGCGCACTTTAAGACAGAAACGATCTCAACAAAACACAACCACCACGGTGATAGAGTCTAACCAGGAAGCAGACATGACATCTTCACCAGCTACCGTTCGTAACATCATCAGGCCATCTAATCAAGGACAACAGCCCGCCATCATCCTTCCCCACCTCTCTCCAACCGAATACGATGAGTGGCAAAAGCTTAAGCCATATCATCAGATCCGATGCGTGAAGGAGTTAGGCATGTTCGACGGCTCTAGTCCGGACGAAGCTCTATTGCATGTTACCAAGTTTCTGCAGCATGCCAAGCCTAACCGCGACAAACGCAGTACTCCAGTACGCGAGACTGTCCCTGTTCCCTCACAGCCTGACGGGAAATGCGAGTAAATGGTACCACAGCCTTACACCAAGTACCATTGGTACTTGGGATGATATGGCCACCAAGTTCTACGACAAGTTCCTGCCCCCCGAGCCGAACGTTAGAAATGATTGGCGAGATCCACAATTTCAAGCAGCCAAGGTCAGAAAACATCTGTGAAACTTGGGACCGTTTCAAAGGACTGCTGCTGACGTGCCCTCACCATGGTCTCACAAAAGAACAATTATCTCAATTGTTCTACATAATTGTTCTACAAAGGCTTAATCAATCAATGCAAAACAATGGTACTGTCTTCCTTACGTGCCGACATTTTGAAAAATCCAGGTGAACAATTCTTGAATGGGATAGAGTCCCTCTGTGAAGAGATCAGAGACTGGGCCACAGGTGGGTCAAGAGGAGGCACTCCAGGTTTATACCACGTAGGAGAAAGTGACAATAAGTTTGACCAGCTGATGTAAAGCCACGAGCAACTCATGGAAAGCAATGCGCAGCAGGCGACGAAGGTAAGCACCCTGCAAAAAGTAGTTAAGCAGATGGCCATGAACTCCTACCCCCAACAAGCAAAGTCGATGACTTCCCGATCATCTACAACCCCTCCAGGCTATGCTCCTCTATCCCTATCATCTCCTGATGTTTCTTGTACGCAATGTGGTGGGCCACGATTATGAACAATGCCCCCAGTTACAAGAATTAAAAGCACTAGAGGATGTAAACTTAGTTGGCAACAATTTAGGGTATAGGCAACCATGGCAGCGCAACATACACCCCAATATTCAAGGAGGCCAAAGGCAGTATCAGCAACCGCCTTATGGCAATGATGCTTCTTCAAGCCGACTGACTCAACAACATTCAAATCCCAACTTTAGAATGTCCCAAATGCAAGAGATGTTTAAAGCAATGATGAGTAAGACCCGAGACACCCAAGATGAAGTCACAGCCCTTCGTAAAGACCAAAAAGCCTTGCAATCCCAAATTCAACAACTTCTCATCCAACAAAGACCTCCTGGCCAACTCCCCTCACAAACCAATCCAAATCCACGAGAGTATGCAAACACAATTTATGTAGTGGACCAGCCTATCCTACTAGTTCAAAGGGAGCAACAACCTGAGAGTGAAATGGTCCATGAAGTGAAACATCGGGCTGAGGAAGAATCCCTCGACATGAACCAACTGAAGCTCTATGCCAAATTAGTTGAGATAAATGAAATGATGGAAGGTCCACTAAACCTTGCATCGCAGCAACCGGAGAGCGAAATGGTTCATATAGTGGATGACTTTACTAAGGATTTGAGTTACTCTCTATCACCACCCCCATTCGAAACTGAGCAAACAACATCAAACCTTCTGCTTGAGCTTGAAGACAAGCCATCAGAGGACAGCTTCTATCTCAACTTCATGGAGTCTCCTCCCTCTAAAGTCAACTACCGTTATTTTCCCTCCTTCTCCGTGCTATACCCAGAAAATGAGGATAGTTACATCCTCAAAATGAAGAGGAGGAAATGCTCGCTCCCGCCAGGACATCCAAACAAAACGCTACAATCAACTTCGAGGAGCCACCTCCCTCTAAAGTTGAATTCAATCATGGCTCTTCCTATGAGCCTCTCCGAGAAGATGAGGATATATACATCCTCAAATTTGAGGAGGAGGAGCCATCCAACTTTGATCTTCATCTAGAAGATCACGGCCTTCCCCTCTTGTGCACCACAGACGAAGGGTGGAAACTCAAAGTCAACTCGCTATGTGAGAAGGCCACCTTCCCATTTGATCCAGGATCAGAATTTGAAGATACAATCCACCCCGAAGTTCTCCCTACCTCGCTCAACGCAGTTAAAGATGTCTTCATCCTTAAAATTGAAGAGACGTCTCCAAAACTAGATGATCCTCGCACCAAGGGTCATTCATTGAAAAATCTGGGCCCTTCTTCAAAGAAAAAAAATGCCCGCCCAATCCACCTATTGACGCCCACTTCCACCTCCATTTTCGATCCAGGGGAGGAAATTTACATCCTCGACTCTGAGCAAGGAACACCACTACCACCTTGCCTCCATCTGGCTCAACAACAGGAGGAGAATGTTTACATTCTCCAGTTTAAGGAAGAAAAACAGCCATCACCCGGATTTCTATTAGAGATTTCTTGCAGAAACACCTCCTTCAAAACCAGGTTTTGTGGAGTTTGTATTTTCCTAATTTAATTGATGCAGTAATACTTTGTTTTGATCCAGGTGGTTTGATCCTACTTGTTGGCCATTTCATATTCCCGTTACCACCGTTGTACACTTTCATTTTTGATCTGGGATAATGAAGAACATGTGTCTAGCTAGAGACGTTAAACCCGGGTGGCTTGGTGGGAGGCAACCCACTATCTACACTTTGCCTTTCCTTTTATTTTGTTTTCTCTTTTGTACTATATTTCCCTTTTATATGTTATAATAAAATGTGGGTTTTACTTGAGTTCTTCTGGCTTTGTAGAATATTCTTTACAGGTACATTTCATGTAATTCTACAGCTGCACTCAAGTGTGGGGGAACTCTGCACACTCTACGAACTCTAGGGAGTACACTCTTTCTCTTATGATATTTCATATTCCCTTTTGCTTTGTTTTGTGTAATTTCCTTTATCAGATTGCATGCCCTGTTAGTTTAATTCTTTCTACGCAATGAGGGCATTGCTTGAGCTTAAGTGTGGGGGAGTACTCGTACCCTCGTAGCTTGTTCTTAAGTTTTTCTCTTTTGACAATTTGTTTAGATTTGTTAAGTTCGAAATAGTCAAAAAGGGAGCCATAGAGGAAATATTGCAAACCTACTAACATTATGGGGTACTAAATATTTTCAACCATATTCAAATTTATTCTGATTAGAAATTGCTTAAAGTTTAAGAATAATTATCATTTGAGCCCTGTTTTTAGCTTTGAGCCTGGATTTGAATTGGAATGAAAAGGTGGAAAAAGAACAAGGCAAGGTACTCCTCTGATCCAAACAGGCATATTCTGATCCTAAGCAGGCCTCGTCCACTTGGTTATTAAGTTCTTTGGGGTGCTTTATCACCTAGCTACCTAAGGTATTTTATATCTGGGATAGTTGACCCAAAACCGCTACAAGGGTGGAGAGAAAAGTCTGAGGTGAAAGGAAATTTAACTTCAATCGAAGTATCTTTGCATTATGTACTTAAATGATAAAAAGTTCTTTATTATGGATCATGAGTATGTGGCATTGAAATGTATAATGGAATAAGATTTTACTTCATGCCCCTTGTCGTTTCAGGAAATGTGAAAGAAAATAGTGGATTGGCTCAGGGTTAAAAACTGGATTCTTATGGTTCTACTTCTCCTTCTTAATAGTTGTTTTTATGATTTCAAGGTTCTTTTCAAAAACATAAAAAAAAGGTTCTAGTACCCTTTAAACTTGAAGTTTTGTAGCAATCTTTTATGTGCTCTCCCTGTTTGGTTATTTTTTATTTAACTTTTTAAAGATTCTGTCATAAAGATTTGCTTGAGGACAAGCAAAAGATAAGTATGGGGGAATTTGATAAGTGCGAAACATATAGACTTTTAGGGTTTAATTACCTTATAATTTGCAACACTTTAGGCACTGTTTCCCACTTGCTATGCGCATTTTCTTAGATTTATGTTTTGATATGAACTGATACATTTTATGTATCAAATGCAGAAAGAGGTCTTGGAATCACATAGTTCACTTCACAAGCTTCACAACGCAACAAACGGGGATCAAATCGGAGCTTAAACGAAGAATCTGGAGCCTGTCGAAGTTTGCAAAGAAAGAAGAAAAAATACACACGTCCGACCCTGTAAGTCCGGATGCAAATCCGGACGATTAACACATGTCCGACCCTATAGGTCCGGACGCAAGTCCGGACACATGTCGACGAAGCATTTTACACGGTGGAAACGACCCGTCCGACCCTATAGGGTCGGACACAAGTCCGGACAGGTCAAATGAGCCAGCAAATTGGACGCGTACTGAAGTGTTCTTTATCTCTTCACATGTTAACCCTTCACTAACCCATCATATTTCCCTATAAATATACCTACACCCCTACTAATTCCATACTACATTCCACACCATTATTCTCTCTATTTCTACACTCCATAAAATCACACCAAATCCCTCCATAAATTCCTTCATCATAATCATTCCATTTTCATCCACAAAAACCATTGCGTTGTTATTCTGTCCAACCTCTAACCAACATATTACCAGTTAATATGTCAGGCTAAAGAGGATATACTCTGGGTGAAGGCTAATTTATAGTTTGTTTAATTATGTAATTATGTTTTTACCGGTTTAATTAAATACAGTTTGTTACGATTAAAGCTTATCTCTCACCTTTTAATAAATTTCATGAATTTATTAAAATGCTTTACTAAATCTATTTTGATCAGATTCGTGATAAATAGACAGGTTAATTAAGCCGTAAATCTGTAGAAAGCTTATTATGATTTAATAAGTTAGTATTTTTAGACGCAAATATAATTTCTCATACTTAATCCGTTTACATGTGTTTTGCTCGAATCTGGATTTGACCGAGCATGTTCTGGTAAACGAGTTCTTTTGAGTCTATGATTTAGTCCTTAAGATGATAACAGGAATTTTTCCAAACTATCACAATAAAACCGGTAGACATAGCATAAAAGAGTAGACTATATAAACCTGAACCCAGAGTCCCGCTTAATTTATCTTTCACTCAGTTAATTTTATCTGCTTTTTAATTTATAAAAACAAATCAATTAATCCCCCCTTTTTGTGACACCGCTTAGGAATTAGATAATTCCCCTTTAGTCCCATGGTTCGATATCCGGTCACTTCCACTGTGCTATACTACTGCGACCGGGATTTTGTTTGCAGCCCGTAAGGTATTTTGAGTTTTTAATTTCTTTTCTCTTATTTTAACTACGTCAGTTCCAACCACTCACATTATACTGTTTGCAAAGAATAAAAGGAAAATAAGACACACGAGTTGTTTGGGGCATGCGTATGTGGCAATGAAAGGTAGTGTGGAATAAGACACTACTTCTTGTCTCCTGTCATCCATCACTCATTGGCACATTAACGTAATCATAAGACCCTGAGTAAAGTCTGAGGTGAATGGCTACATTATGTGTCTTAGGCTTTTCATGAAAAAAAGTACATCTTATTTCACTGATTGTGCAAACCTGTAGTACAAATCCTTATTTTCCTCAACTATCATACAGTACTAGGTCTTCATCCATATATGTTCAACACCACGGGTTGCCCAATCTGACACAGCTTTCTTCTCCTAGCTTGAGAAATCTTTCTAACACAGCCTTGTGTCCAAGATTCAAAATTTATTCCACTTTACCATCTGCCTAGACATTGTGAGGTTTCTGTATTCTAGACTTGTTTTAAATTATTTTGTGACTGCCATTTTGATTTCTGAACCCTTCTTTGATTAGGAAAAAGGGGAAAGTATGTGTCTTGAACTATATCCTTAAGTGTGTGTGTATGCTACTATTCATGTGTGATAAATGTTTATGTTTATGTCTCACTTATATAATGAGTTGAGGGGGGACTTTCGTTGTTCCTCTCAAATGACAATGAAGACAACAACAGTCCCACACACAGAAGTAGTTACTTAGGGAAACATCTCACACACAGAAGCAGTTACTCAAGGGGATCTAGTTTGGTTTCTCTTGAATCATCAACTGCAATAATTACTCATGAAAAGGAAGCAAATATTTAAGGGGAACAAATCAGTTCAAGAATATGAGTTTGCCAAATAAAAAAGGGGGAAAATGTTACAGCAAATGTTTTTGATTTATCAAACAGAGTAACACACTAAGATCGCGTTACAGACACAAGAGTATAAGTCTTGAACTGATTGACGGATGCAACTGCCAAGCGATATTCTCAGCATGCCAAATCTATCTTTGGCATATTCAGATAAGATTATATCTTTAACGGATACTCTAGGAATATCTTTCATATTTTAATATCTAAGATAGTTATATCTTTAACAAATACACTAGGGAATATCTTTTATGTTTATCCGAGTTAGTCGCTGGGCTTTTATCTTTAAGATATTTATATCTTTAGAGATAAAACTTTATGCACATCGACACATGTATATATTGCAGTCATTAGGTCAAGTGGGATTTAACGCTTTGAAGAGAAAAGAAAGGTGAGAATTTGTTATTGTGTTTGGAGAGTTGGATCTCGTGTTTGTAATTCAATCAGGTTTTCGAGGCTAAATTGAATTACGTGCTTGCTCAAGGAGAGTCTGTTTTCTGGAGTGTGTGTGAGTGTATTGAAACATATATGAGTGAATAAAAGTGAATTTGTACGTGTTACCATACAAATCTTCTCAGTTCATTATCTCGGTATGTTACAGTTTGAAGGAAGACAAACTCTTGTCTTCTAGCTCATTGTGAGTAGAAAATTGACGAAGAATAACGCTTCCAGAACTTAAAATATATTATCTCGTCCATATTTAACACAAACTGAATGTATCATACATTTCCCTTCGAACGGTTGATACATGTGCACTGCATATCCCTTCATCTAGAATTCGGTCACATTCGATGAAGTATATATGGTTTTTTTTATTGTTGGCTGAAGAAATCATCAATGACAACACTTGGGTTCATATAGAACCATTCTCACCTAGTTAAAAACAGTACAAAGAGGAAGCAAAAACGTAGTACATAAAAAGAGACTGGAAAAAATTACAATCGGATAACCCCTGAGGGAGGAAGTAGTCGATCAAGTTGGTGGAAGAGTTCAACACTTGGGGAGGGATAGTGCAGAAGTGCTTCAGCTTTCTATTGCATTTGAAATCTTCTATCGAGTTGAGTCTGCTATGGATCAATGATAAGTGGTGAAATAATGTATTAATAAGGTCTTTATTTACCTTCATTTCATGCAATCATTGACCTAATTCACCACTTTATAGAGCATTTCATTAATATAGGTGAACTTATACAATTTTGATTATAATATAGGTAAAAGCTCATTTGAGCAATGATTTTTGAAGACTCTCAAGACTTTGTGGCCAAGCTTTATTGCCATGAGGATTGTACCAAAGACAATGGGTCAAATGGGGACGATTTCGGTGCAGAAAGATCGTTTCTGGTGGAGACCTACCTAGAGGACCGCCCCTGTGAGGCGGTCAGAAGTAGAAATTATGTTCTGGTCCGAACCGCCCCAGGTCGACCACCCCTGTGGGGCGGTCAGGGTTAAGTTTGTCACACGTTTTACCCTTTGGTCTAGACCGCCTTAGGATGACCGCCCCTGTGGGGCGGTCGGGTTAAGTTTCCACCACATTTTTCTTTCTGGTTTGGCCCGCCCCATGCTGACCGCCACTGTGGGACGATCGGAACGGGATTTTGCCCAGAACACAGTTTTAAAAACGGGAAAGTGGAGAACACACTCACATTTTACATTCTACACTTCCACACCCTAGCACAAGAGAAAGAAAGTGATTTTGAGGAGAAGAGAAGAAGAAGAAGAAGAAGAAGAAGAAGAAGAAGAAGAAGAAAAAGAAGAAGAAGAGAAGAAGAAGAGAAGGACAAAGCTTATCTTCCCCAAGCTCTCCACCACCTCCAATGGCTCCCTCTCACTCACTCTCTCTCTACTCTACTCCTCTATTTGTTTGATTATTCTTCATTTGTTCTCTAGGATGGGATTTGAACCTTTGATGCTCTTTTGTACCTTGTAAACTTACTTCATTAAATATAGTTGATTTATCCCCATTGAAGCTTCATTAATGTCTTGGATTGATCACTCATGGCATTTCTTGAAATTTCTAGTCAAATTAGGATTTGAGCTAGAAATTAGGAATTTAGGGATAAGCGCTAACTTGCATTGCTCTAGAGTTAGGGAAGTGTTGTGTTAGGCTATTGTTAAGAGCTTGATTTTAATGGTACCTAGTGACTCTATCTTGCCTTGAATGAGGGATTGAAATTAATTGGGTGAGAATTGATTAGTCCAATAATTGGGTAATCATGATTTTAGCTATAATAGGCAACTAATTTAAGGTATGTTTATGAGTGCAATTGGGCAACTTTGGTGATATCCACTATCTAAGGGTACTCTTTCCATCCATTCCAATCAAACATTTAATTTATTGTTTTTATTGTTCTCCTTGTTTACAAACAACTAAGCTTGCCTCCAGCGAAACCCCATTTACAGTTTGTATTTGCACTTTACTAAGATAGCAAAGCTCGGGATTTCAAAACCAATTTCCTTGTGGATACGACACTTGTTATATTACAACGAATTGGGTGCACTTGCTGTAACACCCCAACTCATAATGTCGTACTTAACTCATAAACCTCCAATCACTTATATTAACTTTGCAGAGGATTTCTTACAACAATTGGTGTTACCGCCGTTAGTCACCCACGTGACCAACTAGGCTTACTACAATCTCCAAGATCTAGCTACGGTCTGATGGACCCGAATATACGGAACATTAGTACTTACAAGCCTTAACCAAATTACATAACAATCTTACAATCTCCTCACAACCTATACTACTTACTAGCTCAAATTACCATACAGGAGTACATGCACAACTCGTAGGTCACACTTAAACCCGTAATACATCTACCCCATCTTACTCTCACGAAGGTCGCCTTCTTACGTTCACCTGCGAAATAAAAACAGCCCCTAAAGGGGGTTAGCAAAATTGCTGGTACGATCCTCTCATGGCCCCCAAGCTAACGTGGCTACGACGACTAATTGTCGATAGCATGGAGGTTGATTAGATGCACAACATTATAGAAAGTGTAATAAACAACAAGCCAGGTATGAACAATCAAAATTCAAACATAATGAACGACTTAAATGCGTTCTCTTAATTAGTGAGTCATCAATTATTGAACTCCTTAAGTTATGTTTCCTCTTAATCTCAGTCCAACCTTACCTTACCTCAATTTTAATCCTTATCTTAGTCTTAGGAAACAAACCATTCTTTAAATAGAATTGGTTGTAGCTTATCTCAGTCTTAGAATACAAACCGTTCTTTAAATAGAAATGGTTGTAGCTTATCTCAGTCTTAGAATACAAACCGTTCTTTAAAGAGAAATGGTTGTAGCTTATCTCAGTCTTAGAATACAAACCGTTCTTTAAACATAAATGGTTGTATCTTATCTCAATGTTCATTTTTGTCGAGTCAAAAGCAACCCTAGCCAATGAGCTATTAACTCCATTGGTTGAATAAACAATTTATCTTATAATTTAGGATTTAGGTGATCCTACCGCACCATCTTAATGCCTCCTACCTTGGACTGGAAATCCAATGTAGCTGAGCGACATTCGACCCTAGGCAACACAATCCGAAGACAAGTCCTCAAGCGGAAGTCGGATCTGCTTTAGATACCGACCCCCTTTCCTTAACATGCATGACTGGAGTCAGTCCCGGATTCCTCTCTCCCCCCAAGTTCCAGTTAGTAGAAAGTCTCAAGACAATGTTTGTTAGTTAACCTCTTTCGGTTACTAAGAGAACAATATTTGGGTGTGTTCCTTATTCTCACACAATTTATTACTAAACGTTGTTAGTAAGTTCTCAAGGTAAGTTGTGTTAGTTTTCAAACATCACACAACAATACAATATACATAATATTCCGGTTGCATGCTTTATCTTGATTAGTCGGCACACATAAACACATAGCACACAAGCCGAGGGACACCTCGTTAGCAAGCAGGTCACAAGAAAGACAGTACCATTCACCGTTGGTCGTTCGGTTGCTTACTCTCCTCCGGAGTCCAAATTCTCAAAACCTAAAACATTCATTCAATTTTAGGTTATTAGTTACTAACTCATCCCAACTTACTTAACTTACTTAACCGCTAATGTTTACCCACTATTAATCACTAAGTCCTTATAGTTTAACCTTAACCTCAAAAGCCACTTACTTCTCATTATTTCTTAAGCTTGTTTATGCCCCTAATGACCATTATATGTCATTAATTATGTCCTAACAATCTTATAATATCATTACCAAACAAGTCCCAACCTTAAAACCCCATTTTCAACTTTCTAGAGCCTTTCTAGAGTGGCCCGGGTTTGTGTCTGAGGTTGTAAACCCGGACCAACTCTTTAACTACGTTTCTGCCATGTTTTTCACTTGGTCCGGGTATGTGTACTGGGTTATAAACCCAGACCATCCACGGACATAACTCTTTGCCTTGTTTTTAGTGTGGTCCGGGTTTGTGTACTTGTTTACAAACCCGGACCAACACAAAATGTGTCCAGAATTGTAGTTTTTACCTCTGTTCAACCTCAAATCTTATCCAATCATTTCCTAAACCCTCCACAAGTATTCTAGCATGTTTTAACATCATTTGGCACCTTCAAATCCTCCTAATTCATCCATCAAACTCATACTAAATTTCTTGATCTTTCACCCAATTCCTTACATAAACTCTTAACACTTATAACTTAATTCCTTACACTTCCAATATGTAAATTTTGTCTTAAACTCCAACTAACCTTAGTGGTTCCTTTCAACCAATATAAATACTCCTCAAATCATTAATCATCCATCTTTCCTTTACTAAACTTTCCAAGGTTACCTTGTGTAATACCCCAAATTTCTTAACTGTGATTATGGTCTTATTTGATTGTAAACCTTAGGAAACCCTAATTTCTAAAGATGGAGAAGGTTATAATTAGTTGGAGGTGCTTGGTGAACATTAGAAACTTTAGTTCCCGGAGTATCACCCGGTAAACCTTAGTTTCGCAGGATTTCTGAAATTCCTGAAAATTACTGAATTCCTCAGGAACTGAGAGTGGGTATCAACCTTAGGAAGTGTGTTAGATACTTTTGAGAGTGTTTTGAGGAAAGAAACAATCATATCTTTCTTCTTTTAATATAAGACAATCTAGTTACATTTTTCAGTATTTAGTGGTTCTGGGCAAACGGGGCTTAAGGAGAGCTCAAAAGTGACCCAAGAAAATTCCTTAAACTTGATAACCCACACTAGTATTAACATACCTACACATATAGTCTTAATTCCCATAAAAGCTCAAGCCAAACATGGCCTAAGATGGGGCCGAAAATATCAAGGAAGGAGGAGAAAATATCTCGGTTACTATTCACACCTCCTTACTATTCACACCTCCTTACTATTTGCCAATGATTACAAAATCAACTTGCCCCCTCCTTATCCATTCAATGGCGGTTTGGCATGAGTGGTTAGGATTGGTTTTTGTCACCTAACACAAATCTATGGCTATGGACAATTCTAGAAGTCATAATTACAAATAGTAAGATAAGGATGAAAATCAGTATAAAAGGGGGGGTGGAGGTCGGCCATGGTAGGTGAGCAAGGTGGCCATTCCTCTTCATCTACCTTGCTTCTCCTAAGCTAGAAAACACCATTGGAGCATAGGCAACAACACTCCTCCATTGGAAACACAAATCTAAGGTAGTAATTAAGCTAAAATCAAGGAAAAAGGCAAGTTTAAGGAGTGGAAGCCAAAATCCAAGGTGGGTGACTTGGTTGTTGGAGATTTTGAGCTCAAGAACTTATAATCAAGGTAGAAAAGCTCCAAAATGGCTAGGAGAGGACAGGTAACATCTATGCACATCACTTTCACCCTTTAAGCTTATTTTCCTTCTTAAGTCATTCTGTTTTGTTATCTACGAATCCTATCTCTTATTTTCTTAAAATTTCTACAGTAAACTAGGGATGAATAGTTAGAAACATCCTAGAAAATCAAGTCGAAATAAGGTTGGGAAGTAGGAAAACACTAAAGAACTTTGAAAATGAAAAAATGAGCTTTAAGCTTTAGGAATTGTTTAGATGGGTTTCCGACATGGGTTTGAGCTAAAATTTTGAGGGTAGTCTTGAATAGTGAATATATGGTTATGGTTGAAAAATCAGGTCGAATGGATAAATTTAAGTCGGTTAGACAAGGTAAAGAAGCTAAAAATGAGAAAATGTGCTTTAAGCCTTTCCGAATGTTTGAATGGGTTTCCGAATTGATCTTGAGCTGAAATTTTGAGGAGATACTTGTGTTGTTGATATTGGATCATGGTTAAATTTTAGGCCGAGACTCGTTTGGGAAGTTGTTTAAGTTGGTGAATAGTGATTTTGGCTAAAAATAAGAATTTAAGCTTTCTAAGGTGGTTTCTTGGAAATTATTTGATTCTCTGATTTATTGGAGCTTGAATGGTATTTTTGATGTTATTAAGGTTATTTTACAAGTGGTGAGCTTGATGTGTGAATTACTACTTGTGTAAAGCTTGGTTATGATATCTTACTCATGGTTTGCAAATGTGTTTAAGGATAACCTCTTGTGGTGGTGGTGGAAAGTATTGTGTGATGTTGATATCATGGTTATCCTAAGGCTATGCCTCTTGTGAGAGCCTTTAAGGCCAAGCCGACGTTCCGGCAACAATATAAGCTCCTACTAATGAAATTGGAGCTGCCACTATGATCTACTCCTATTGGGCAGAAGTTTTCAATAGGGGGTGTGCACACTTAAGGACATAGGGTGGGTGGTGGTGGTGGACTTCATTTGGAAATATCTTGTATTGATATTAATTATCTCTTGATAATTCTGGTACAGGTAAATGGTGTGTGATATTCTGATTTGTTATTTGTTAATATTTGCTGGAAACAAAGGTTTTAAAGAGAAAATAAGTTTTTACGGGGTGTGGTAGTGTTACTCAGTTTTTACTGATTTTATTTGGTTGTGTTTTCCTGTGTATATGTATTCTGTGAATTCAGGGTAACTGGGATGGACACCTTCTCTGCACTGAGGACGAGTCCACCGATACTTTCTATATTTTCATGTTTGTCACCTATCGTAGAAGTTTACAGCCTGGGGTCACCGAGATAATTTATGAGAGTGGAACAAGAAGATACAAGGTTTTAGGCACCCGGAAAATGGCACCAGTCAGTCCATCACTCATGATGTTTCCACAGTGTACGAGTATATGCAAGTGGTCCCTAGTTAGATGCTAGCGATGTAATAGCCTTTTGATACCCCTTTACTTTTGGTGTAAAATAGGAGTAGGAGCTAACATAGTAGTTGGCTGGAAGGGGTCTTTTGGTACTAAGGTGTAAAGTGACGGGTTGGTTGTGTCACTCTTTTGATAGTAACAGCGATGTAAGATAGCTAGCGTAGGGGTGGTGGTGGTAATAGCCTTACACTTACTAGTGGTTAGTAAGTGTGGCGGTAACCCCCGGTGATAGTATTAGGGGACCTTTGTAAAAAGAAGACTGACGCATGTATAATATAAGCAGTTACTTTAGTTATAACATGTCTCTAGAATAAAAAAAAAAGGCTAAGTAAATGGTGGTGGTAAACCGGGGCGTTACAGAGTGGTATCAGAGCTAGGTTAGCTGGAGGGGAAAATTTGAGTTTGACTAGGAAGCAAGGTGACCCAGGCTTAGGTTTAGGAGTCTAGGCAGAACCATGTGGTTCTGAAAATATGTTTGCTGTGATATTTGTGTGTGTGTGCTTGATTGATTATAGTTAACTATTTATATTGCAACTAACATATCTCTGTGTAGAATAATGGAGAGGGGAGTGGACGGAGTAATGGAGAGGGGAGAGGACAGATGGATGAACTGAGGGAGTTGACACTGAGTATGGGAAGAATCCTGGAGCAGCACGAGGCTAGAGCTGAAATACCCAAGGATTTCTCCCGGAGGATAGCAGCTATGAAACCCAGTACTTATTCAGGAGAAGAGGATCCAGTAATTCTGGAAGAGTGGATCAGAGAGTTTGACAAAATATTTGATATTATTGATTGCCCTGAAGAAAAGAAGGTAAGTGGGGCTGTATTTTATTTTAAAGGTGAGGCTGATCTGTGGTGGACTGCGGAGGAGGAGAGACTTAAAGGAAATCCGGGTTTTGGGTGGAATATGTTGAAAGATGCGATGAGGAAAAGATTTTATCCGGAGCATGTAAGGTTGCAAATATCAGGAATTTACTGGATTGAGGCAGCGAGATGATGTTAAAACTTATCATGCTAAGTTTGTGGAGCTTGCTAGATTTGCTCCGCATGTGGTACCCGATGAGACTGCTAAGGTTCAACGTTTCTTGGAAGGGTTAAATTGGGATTTACAAGAAGCTCTGAGTGTAATACCTATAACTACTTTACAAGAGGCGTACGATAAAGCTGCTAATCTTTATAGAGTACAACAGAGAAGGAAGGAAGTACAAACGGGGCGGAAAAGGAGAATGGAGACTCGTAAGGCCGAGCTTTGATAAGAGGGCTAAAGTAGAAGTTAGACCAAGTGGGGGATCCAGACCCAATTATCCGGGACGACGATTCAATGATAAAGGAACTAGATACTTTTATTGCAAGATTTGTGGAAGGAATCACCCAGGTGAAGATTGCGAAGGAAGGTTGGTAAGTGTTTTAACTGTGGGAAGTTAGGCCACAGGGCCTATGAGTGTAGGGTAAGAAGGATGGAAGGAGGACTGATCAGGTAGCAAGACCTGCTACAACTGGAAATCTCAAAACCAGAACAATCGTGGCAACCAAGGAGGAGTACAGCTGAATAATCAAAATGACAGAGGAATAATTATAATGGTCCAAGAGGTAACATGAGTGGACAAGGGAATAGTCAGGGGAAGCAAATACAATACGGGAGTGGTAGTACCCCAGGAGGAGGCTATAGGAATCAGGGATACATCAATGTAATCAGCAAGACGGAGGCTGAATCTCAACAAGAAGGGGACGTCATTACAGGTACTTTTCCGTTCTTGGAACTAGTGCTAAAGTATTATTTGATTCCGGTGCAACCTGTTCTTTTATATCCTCCGAATTCTTGAGGAAAGTAAGAGTATTCCCTGATATAGAAGTTGAAATTTCTGTTTCTACACCTACGGGAAGAGTGGTAGGATGCACTAGGAAATGGAAGGAGTAAAAATAACCATAGAGGGTAGAGAATTTGAGATGGATCTGGTAGAGTTTGATTTGAAGGATTTTGATATAATCTTGGGGATGGATTGGTTAAGTAAGCACAAGGGGCGCATAGATTGTGAAAAACAAAAGATTAGCTTATGTGGGAACAAAGGAAAGAGAGTGTCGTACACATGCGAAGGAGCTAAGCAAAGGGTAAAAGTCCTACCTGCCTTAAAATTTTTAAAGGAGTTGCGAAAAGGAGAGCCAGTTTATTTGTGTTATGTTCAAGAGGAAAAATTGGCGCAAGAAGAAAGCCATCCGCACTTGAGGATCTTCCAGTAGTCAGGGAATTTCCAGATGTTTTTCCAGAAGAAATTCCTGGACTTCCACCCGACCGTGAGATTGAGTTTACTATTGATTTAGTACCAGGAACAGCTCCAATTTCTAAGCACCCTTATAGGATGGCCCCGAATGAGATGAATGAGTTAAAGAAACAATTGGAGGAACTTTTAGAAAAAGGTTATATTCGACCGAGTGCTTCTCCGTGGGGAGCCCCAGTTTTGTTTGTAAGAAAGAAGGATGGAACTTTGCGTCTTTGCATTGATTACAGGGAGTTAAATAACGTTACAATCAAGAATAAATATCCCTTGCCTAGGATTGATGATTTGTTCGACCAGCTACAAGGAGCTAAAGTATTTTCTAAGATCGACTTAAGGTCAGGCTATCATCAGTTAAAGATAGCAGAGAAGGACATACCAAAGACAGCCTTTCGAACGAGGTATGGACATTATGAATTTGTGGTGATGCCATTCGGGCTAACAAATGCGCCAGCGGTATTTATGGACTTAATGAATCGGGTTTTCAGCCAATTCCTGGATAAGTTTGTAGTGGTATTTATTGATGACATATTGGTGTACTCAAAGGATGAGGAGCAACATGCTGATCATCTGCGGCAAGTTCTACAAGTTTTAAGGAGAAGAAGCTGTATGCCAAATTATCTAAGTGTGATTTTTGGCTCAAGGAAGTATCGTTTTTAGGTCATGTGGTAACCGGTGATGGAATTTCGGTTGACCCGGCTAAAATTCAGGCTGTTAAGGATTGGCCCAGGCCAACGAATGTACGAGAAGTTAGAAGTTTTCTTGGGCTAGCTGGATACTATAGGAAGTTTGTTCAAGACTTCGCTAAAATTGCAAGACCGCTCACAAATCTGATGAAAAAGGAAGTGCGTTATAAGTGGGATGAGGATTGTGAAAAAGCTTTCCAGATTTTGAAGGAGAAGTTAACCACAGCACCAGTTCTTACGTTGCCCTGTGGTACTGACGGTTTTGAAGTATATAGTGACGCGTCTAAGTATGGTTTAGGGTGTGTGTTGATGCAGAATGGCAAGGTCATTGCCTATGCCTCACGACAATTGAAGCTATGAGACCAGGTATCCTACTCATGATTTGGAACTTGCAGCTGTAGTTTTTGCCTTGAAAATTTGGAGGCACTACTTGTATGGAACTTCTTGTAAGATTTACGGATCACAAGAGCTTGAAATATATTTCACTCAAAAAGAGCTTAATATGAGGCAAAGGAGATGGTTGGAACTTATTAAGGATTATGACCTGGAGATTTTATACCATGAAGGCAAAGCCAACGTGGTGGCAGACGCTTAAGTCGAAGAGGAGTCACGAGGGAGAAGCTAATTGGATATACATGATGAATTGGTACAAGATTTCAAAAGGTTGAACCTTGAGGTGGTAACAACGGGGAGGTGGATAGAGAAATTTTGTCTAGTATGAACGTATTCCTTGACATTTATAAGGAAATTTTGCATCATCAACAAGAGGATGAGAATACGGAAAATAAAGGAGAAGGTGGAAAAGGGAGAAGCCCCAGATTTTAAGATTCATGATGATGGTAGTCTGAGATTTCGTGGAAGATGGTGTATACCAGATTCATGTGGCGATATTAAAAGGAAGTTGATGCAGGAAGCCATAATTGCATATCCATACATCCGGGAGGAAACAAGTTGTATAAAGATTTGAAGAAAAGTTTTGGTGGCCAGGCATGAAAAAGGAGGTAGCTGAACATGTGTCGAAGTGTCTAACATGTCAAAAAGTTAAATTTGAGCATAAGAAAAGGAGGATGTTGCAATCATTGGATATACCCATGTGGAAATGGGATTCGATATCTATGGATTTCATAGTGGGATTACCACCGACCAGAGGTGGGATGGATCAGATTTGGGTGATTGTGGATCGGTTGACCAAGACTACTAGACTAATTCCAATGAAAAGTACTTGGTCTATGGAACAGCTGGTGGAAGCATATATTAGAAATGTGGTTAAGTATCACGGAGTCCCTATGGAAATTATTTCGGATAGAGATTCTAGGTTTGTCTCAAGATTTTGGCAGCAATTTCAAAAAGCCATGGGAACAAAATTGAGCCTTAGTACAGCTTACCACCCACAGACTGATGGGCAGACGGAGAGAACTATTCAAACATTGGAGGATATGTTGCGGGCTTGTGCGATGGATTATCAAGGGTCATGGAGTGACAAGTTGCACTTGATTGAATTTTCTTATAACAACAGTTACCACTCAAGTATCCATATGGCCCCGTATGAAGCCTTATATGGTAGAAAGTGTCGTACTCCGTTGTGTTGGAATGATGCGCAGGAGGTGGTTTGGGTTGGGCCTGAGTTAACAGAGGAGATGGCTCAACAGGTTAAGAACATTCGGCAGAGATTGAAAGCCGCACAAGATAGGCAAAAGTCTTATGCTGATTTGCATAGAAGGCCAGTTGAGTTCAATGTGGGGGACAAGGTATTTCTGAAGGTTTCACCCACTAAGAGCGTGGTACGATTTGGCAAGAAAGGAAAACTTGCTCCTAAGTACATCGGTCCGTATGAAATATTGGAAAAGGTTGGAAATTTGGCTTACCGATTAGCTTTGCCGATGAACTTGGATAGGGTCCACAACGTGTTTCACGTATCACAATTGAAACGGTACGTTCCAGACGAATCACATGTGTTGCAACCGAACGAGGTAGAAGTTGCACCTAATTTGACTTATGAGGAACACCCAATTAAAATTTTGGATCGTAAGACAAGGGAGACCCGAGGGAAGTCTGTGGATTTGGTTAAAGTTTTATGGACTCATCATGGAGTTCAAGAAGCTACATGGGAACTAGAGAGCAAGATGAGAACTCAACACCCAGAACTCTTTGATTAAGGTCAGCAATTAAAGTTTCAGGAGAAACTTTCTTTTTAGGGGGGAGAGTCGTATGGTAAGTGGTGAATGACTACTAGTGTTTGTGAATGTTTGTGATTGTGAATGTTTGTTGGTGCCAGAAATGGTTGGTAATACTTGATGTTATTTTAGGAGTTGTCCTCTTAATGATTTCATATATGTGGTATCGTTGAATTTGTGAATGGTTTATATTGTGTGATTGGTGTGTCTGAGGTTTTGTGTGATGTTGCTGAATCATTTGTGGTTGATGAGGTTAACTAGAATTATTGTGTGGAGTATTGTTTTAATTTCTTGGAGTATGTGAATGTATTGTTTTGTGAGGTGAATTGAGCTTCGGGACGAAGCTTTGTTTAACGGGGGGAGGATGTAATACCCCAAATTTCTTAAACTGTGATTAAGGTCTTATTTAATTGTAAACCTTAGGAAACCCTAATTTCTAAAGATGGAGAAGGTTATAATTAGTTGGAGGTGCTTGGTGAACATTAGAAACTTTAGTTCCCGGAGTATCACCCGGTAAACCTTAGTTTCGCAGGATTTCTGAAATTCCTGAAAATTACTGAATTCCTCAGGAACTGAGAGTGGGTATCAACCTTAGGAAGTGTGTTAGATACTTTTGAGAGTGTTTTGAGGAAAGAAACAATCATATCTTTCTTCTTTTAATATAAGACAATCTAGTTACATTTTTCAGTATTTAGTGGTTCTGGGCAAACGGGGCTTAAGGAGAGCTCAAAAGTGACCCGAGGAAATTCCTTAAACTTGATAACCCACACTAGTATTAACATACCTACATATAGTCTTAATTCCCATAAAAAGCTCAAGCCAAACATGGCCTAAGATGGGGCCGAAAATATCAAGGAAGGAGGAGAAAAATATCTCGGTTACTATTCACACCTCCTTACTATTTGCCAATGATTACAAAATCAACTTGCCCCCTCCTTATCCATTCAATGGCGGTTTGGCATGAGTGGTTAGGATTGGTTTTTTCACCTAACACAAATCTATGGCTATGGACAATTCTAGAAGTCATAATTACAAATAGTAAGATAAGGATGAAAATCAGTATAAAAGGGGGGGTGGAGGTCGGCCATGGTAGGTGAGCAAGGTGGCCATTCTCTTCATCTACCTTGCTTCTCCTAAGCTAGAAAACACCATTGGAGCATAGGCAACAACACTCCTCCATTGGAAACACAAATCTAAGGTAGTAATTAAGCTAAAATCAAGGAAAAGGCAAGTTTAAGGAGTGGAAGCCAAACTCCAAGGTGGGACTTGGTTGTTGGAGATTTTGAGCTCAAGCAACTTATAATCAAGGTAGAAAAGCTCCAAAATGGCTAGGAGAGGACAGGTAACATCTATGCACATCACTTTCACCCTTTAAGCTTATTTTCCTTCTTAAGTCATTCTGTTTTGTTATCTACGAATCCTATCTCTTATTTTCTTAAAATTTCTACAGTAAACTAGGGATGAATAGTTAGAACATCCTAGAAAATCAAGTCGAAATAAGGTTGGGAAGTAGGAAAACACTAAAGAACTTTGAAAATGAGAAAAATGAGCTTTAAGCTTTAGGAATTGTTTGGATGGGTTTCCGACATGGGTTTGAGCTAAAATTTTGAGGGTAGTCTTGAATAGTGAATTATGGTTATGGTTGAAAAATCAAGTCGAATGGAGAAATTTAAGTCGGTTAGACAAGGTAAAGAAGCTAAAAATGAGAAAATGTGCTTTAAGCCTTTCCGAATGTTTGAATGGGTTTCCGAATTGATCTTGAGCTGAAATTTTGAGGAGATACTTGTGTTGTTGATATTGGATCATGGTTAAATTTTAGGCCGAGACTCTTTGGGAAGTTGTTTAAGTTGGTGAATAGTGATTTTGGCTAAAAATAAGAATTTAAGCTTTCTAAGGTGGTTTCTTGGAATTATTTGATTCTCTGATTTATTGGAGCTTGAATGGTATTTATGATGTTATTAAGGTTATTTTACAAGTGGTGAGCTTGATGTGTGAATTACTACTTGTGTAAAGCTTGGTTATGATATCTTACTCATGGTTTGCAAATGTGTTTAAGGATAACCTCTTGTGGTGGTGGTGGAAAGTATTGTGTGATGTTGATATCATGGTTATCCTAAGGCTATGCCTCTTGTGAGAGCCTTTAAGGCCAAGCCGACGTTCCGGCAACAATATAAGCTCCTACTAATGAAATTGGAGCTGCCACTATGATCTACTCCTATTGGGCAGAAGTTTTCAATAGGGGGTGTGCACACTTAAGGACATAGGGTGGGTGGTGGTGGTGGACTTCATTTGGAAATATCTTGTATTTGATATTAATTATCTCTTGATAATTCTTGGTACAGGTAAATGGTGTGATCTATTCTGATTTGTATATTTGTTAATATTTGCTGGAAACAAAGGTTTTAAAGAGAAAATAAGTTTTTACGGGGTGTGGTAGTGTTACTCAGTTTTTACTGATTTTATTTGGTTGTGTTTTCCTGTGTATATGTATTCTGTGAATTCAGGGTAACTGGGATGGACACCTTCTCTGCACTGAGGACGAGTCCACCGATACTTTCTATATTTTCATGTTTGTCACCTATCGTAGAAGTTTACAGCCTGGGGTCACCGAGATAATTTATGAAGTGGAACAAGAAGATACAAGGTTTTAGGCACCCGGAAAATGGCACCAGTCAGTCCATCACTCATGATGTTTCCACAGTGTACGAGTATATGCAAGTGGTCCCTAGTTAGATGCTAGCGATGTAATAGCCTTTTGATACCCCTTTACTTTTGGTGTAAAATAGGAGTAGCTAACATAGTTTGGCTGGAAGGGGTCTTTTGGTACTAAGGTGTAAAGTGACGGGTTGGTTGTGTCACTCTTTTGATAGTAACAGCGATGTAAGATAGCTAGCGTAGGGGTGGTGGTGGTAATAGCCTTACACTTACTAGTGGTTAGTAAGTGTGGCGGTAACCCCCGGTGATAGTATTAGGGGACCTTTGTAAAAAGAAGACTGACGCATGTATAATATAAGCAGTTACTTTAGTTATAACATGTCTCTCTAGAATGAAAAAAAAAAGAAAAAAAAAGAGGCTAAGTAAATGGTGGTGGTAAACCGGGGCGTTACACCTTGCATCTCCATGCACAAACTTCTCTCCCTTCCATTTGTTACTCATCACTCCTAAACTCTTGAACATACCTATACATTTTTTTCCATCATCTTAGCACCTTAACATTGTTCTTCCTTTATCTTGACCATCATACACCCTCCTTAGACATTTCTATCTCCTTTACTCATTCTACCCACCATTCTCATGGTTAAACACCCTTATACATTCCTAGTCATTTTCCTTGACCATTTCCAACATTCTCCTACAATTTTCACTTCCATCACCCAAGTCCACTCATTACCATCCAACTATAACCTTATTAATCCACTACTAGCATCTTCACCACTTACACAAGTGCAGACTATATATTGTGAGTGGTTAGAACTGGTGTAATTGAAATAAAAGAAAAGAAATTAATACTCAAAATATCCGTCGGGCTGCAAATAAAACCCGGTCACAGTAGTATAGTTAGACAGAAGCGGCCGGGGTCAAACCGTGGGACTATTAGTGAAATAAGGTAGTACCTAAGCTTGTCACAAATGGGGGGAATTAATTGACTTGTTTTTGAAAAGTAAATAACAGATTAATTTAGTGAATTATGATAAATTAAACGGAACTCCGGGTTCAGGTTAATATGATCTAATTAATTATGCTATCTCTACCAGTTTAATATAATAATTTGGCAAGATTTGTTATTATCTTAAGGTCCGATGAAAACTCATAAGAACTCGTTACCAGAAAATGCAAGGTCCGATGAAAACTCAAGCAAGCACTAGTAAACAGCAGAGGAGTGTGAGGAATTTTATTCTTGCAACTGAGTACTAACTTATCCGATGAAAATAAGTTTCCAACAGTTTTACGGCTTAATTAACCTATCTGTTTGTCACCGATCAGATTAAAAGCAGATTTAGTAAGGCTTTTTAATAAATCGATGAAATTTATTAAAAGGGAGAGAGATAAACTTTAATCGTAACAAACTGAATTTATTTTAACCGGTAGAAATATGGATTACACAACTAAAAAAACCATAATTAAACCTTCACCCGGAGTAAATCCTCCTTAGCCTGACATATTAACTGGTAATAAGTCAGACAGAGGTTGGACGTAATAATAATACGGAGGTGTGGATGGTGAGTGGAGAAATGAAGAGAACGAAGAGTGGAGCGTGTACGTAGGATATTGTATGTGGAATGAGTGATTTGGAGTGTTTTAGTTCTGGGGATTGAATGATGTGTTGTGGTGTACGGGAGAGATTGAATGGAAGCGAATGGTAATTGTGGTGAGCGATGGTCTGATTTTCTGGTTTTCTCCGTACGTCCGTTTAAGGTTGAAGGTGCTGGGTTTATATAGAGGGGGGGAGTAAGGTTAGAGGCAGATCTGGAGTGGAAGAGAATTGATTGCAGATTGATTGCACATTGATTGCAGGGGACAGAGCTGGAGACAGACGCGTGAGGGAATTAAGGTAGGCGCTGCTTGGAGTAGATGGATATGGCAGAAGCAAGTTGAAGACAGTCGGCTAAAGAAAAACCAGTCGCGATCTGGGCATTTACACGCGTCCGCCACTCTGTCCACCTTTGGTTATGCGGACGTCTCTATGCTTGTCCGCCACTTGTCCGCCCTTTGTTAGGCGGACGTCTCTATGGAGTCTTTCTGTCCGCCACTTGTCCTCCCTTCTGTCCGCCTAGTTTCATGCGGACATCAATGGAGTCTGCTACCTGTCCGCGTAGTTTCATGCGGACATCAATGGAGTCCACTACCTGTCCGCGTAGTTTCATGCAGACAACACACAGACACTCACGTCCGCCCCTGGTTAGGCGGACACCAGGCGGACACTACCCACGTCCGTCCTTGGTTAGGCGGTCACCAGGTGGACACAAGTCAAGTCTTTTGACTTGTTTTCTTCTACGAACTTTGACCGGCTCTAGATTCTTCGGTTGGACTCCGTTTTCTGAGCCGTTTGCGTCTATGCGTTCATCTCTTCGTCTACTTTGCTCTCAGCTTGGTTTTCCTCATGTTTAACCAATAAATTTGTGAGATAACCAATAAAACATAAACTAGAGGAAAACTAACCGAAGAGGAGAAATGAGCAAGAAAAGTGCTAATATTATATATGAAATACACCTATAAAACATGCTCATTTGGACACTTATCACACCCCCACACTTATCTTTTTGCTTTTCCTCAAACAAAACCACTTACCCAAGTAAGTAGGGAATGCTCAATACTAACAAATATTATTATGAAGGGTAGGATAAAGAGGTGAACAGTTCATGATCTTTTTAACTTATTGAGGAGTGTGATCCATCAACTGCTGCTGGCATAGGTGTGCTCAAGGTAAATATAAAATTAGAGTTTCGGGGTATGATCCAAGGTACTTCAATGTTTCTTTGTTTTGGTGACTCTGAGAACTTTTACCATGGCCAACTTCTCTCAAGAATGGGCATTCGAGGAGAAAACAAAAGGAAAAATAGATTCATGCATTTGTTTCACTTTTGCATAAGGGATGAGAAAATGTAGGCATCACGCCTTTGTATTCAAGAACACTCAACTCTCTTGTTGGTTACCAAGGTGTCTCGCAAGTCCTTTTTTTTTTGTATTCTTCTTTCTTTTTTTTAACAGAGAAGCACCCTTAGCAATCCCTAGAGAAGACAGAAAGAAACCCTGAGCAATAAAATCCAACCATTTGCAGATTATTGGTCACACCGCATAAGAAAAATGCTCCTCAAAAGTAATCAAATGAAATTTTTTTAAATTTGTACCATTTATCCCACAATTCATAATAGTATTTGTTTTTAAAGAGAACAACCTACATTAGCAGGGTACATAATTTTAATTTTTGAACAAATGCAAGATAAGCATAGAGATTTAAACATTTTAAGCATAAAATGCCCTGAAAAGGCTCTTCCCCCACACTTAAGCTCAAGCAATGCCCTCATTGGGTAGATGGAATTAAATTAATAGGGCATGCAATTAATAAAGGAAAGAGTGTGCTCCCCAAATTTGGTAGAGTGTGTAGAGCTCCCCCACACTTGAGTGCAGCTGTGGAATGTCATGAAGTGTACCTGTAAGGAATATTCTACACAGCCAGAAGAACTCAAGTAAAACCTGCATTTTATTATAACATATAAAAGGGAAATATAATACATAAAAGAAAACAACATAAAAGGAAGGATAAAAGATAGATAGTGGGTTGCCTCCCACCAAGCTGCCCGGGTTTAACGTCTCTAGCTAGACGTATTTGACCAAACTTTAGGTTGGAGAAGAGTTTGAGGGCGAGGTATCCGAACTGCTGGCGTTAGGAAGTTTGTATACTTTTTTAAACTTATGATGTAGAGGTGTTGTCTGCTGTTCCTTTGGGCTGGAGGCTTCCTCGTATTCCTGTAAGAAAGGAATTGCGAACAGAGCATTATTATTTTCAAGAATTCCGGTATACCTTTTTAGACGGGATCCATTGACTTTGAAGCATTCTCCGTTCTTATTCTGGAGTTCGTAAACACCAAAAGGAGTGGTTCCAACTACTTGGAATGGGCCAGTCCAGTGAGATTTGAGTTTTCCAGGGAATATTCTCAATCTGGAATTATAAAGCAGCACCCCGTCGCCAACCTTAAAGTCACGTTTGTGGATCATTTGGTCATGGTGTTTCTTGGTGCGCTCCTTGTATATTGTCACACTACGGTATGCCTGATCTCTTAACTCCTCGAGTTCAGAGAGTTGAAGCTTACGCTTTTCTCCTGCGGCTTCTAAATCGAAGTTTAGGGCCTTGAGTGCCCAATATGCCTTATGTTCCAGCTCTACAGGCAGGTGGTATGATTTCCCATAAACAAGCTTAAAAGGAGACATCCCGATGGGAGTCTTGAATGCGGTGCGGTAAGCCCAAAGCGCATCATCTAACTTTAGTGCCCAATCCTTTCGTGATGAGTTAACCGTTTTCTGGAGAATCCAATTTAACTCACAGTTCGAAACTTCTGCTTGGTCGTTTGTCTGGGGGTGATAAGGTAGAGCTACCTTGTAACGTACCCCGTACTTACCCATAAGCGCTTCAAATGAACGGTTGCAGAAGTGGGATCCTCCGTCACTGATAATAATTCTAGGCACGCAAAACGGGTAAAGATGTGCTTCTTAAGGAATCTGGTCACAGTCTTTGCACCAGCATGATGACAGGGTATGGCTTCTACCCATTTCGACACGTAATCCACTGCCACTAAAATATATTGGTGGCCCTGTGAGGAAGGGAACGGTCCCATAAAATCAATGCCCCAACAATCAAAGAGTTCCACTTCTAGTATTCCTTGTTGTGGCATTTCATGTCTCCTAGATGTGTTACCCATTCTCTGACAAGTATCGCATTGGGCGTAGAATTGGTAAACATCCTTGTGAAGAGTTGGCCAATAAAATCCTGAGGCCAGGATCTTAGCAGCGGTCCTTGTTGGTCCATGGTGACCTCCGGCTTCCCGTGAGTGACAAAAATGTATGACACTGTGAACCTCATCTTCAGGGAGGACACCGGCGAATCAACCCATCTGCACAGACTCGGAACAAATATGGATCTTCCCAGAAATATGCTTTGAATCAGAAAGAAATTTCTTCTTCTGGGAGTAAGATAGATCTATGGTATTGTTCCAGACACTAGATAATTGGCCAGGTCACATACCATGGCTCTTGTACCTTGGTGATAGAAAAAGAGTTCATCGGGAAAGAATTCGTTGATAGGCACACTATCCGAAGGAGTTACTAACCGGGAGAGATGGTCAGCGACAACATTTAATTTTCCGCTCTTGTCTTTGACTTCTATGTCAAACTCCTGTAGTAGAAGAATCCAGCGCAACAAGCGAGGCTTGGCTTCTTGTTTTGCAAATAGGTATTTGAGGGCAGAGTGGTCTGTGTGCACTATGACTTTGCTTCCCCATAAGTACGACCTGAACTTATCAAGGGAGAATACTATAGCTAGAAGCTCTTTTTCAGTGGACGTATAGTTCTTCTGGGCATCGTTGAGTGTCCTGCTGGCATAAGCAATCACTCTCAAAATCATCTCTTTTTTCTGGCATAGAGCTGCCCCCACTGTGTAGTCACTTGCATCACACAGGATCTCAAATGAGAGAGACCAGTCGGGTGATATGACAACAGGTGCCGATACCAATTTTTGTGTTATTGTATGGAAAGCAGCTGAACACTTATCATCAAAATAAAACGGGGCATCTTTTTGTAGCAGGTCGGTCAATGGTTTAGTGATTTTTGAGAAGTCTTGTATAAACCGTCGATAGAATCCTGCATGCCCGAGAAACACTCGAATATCTTTAACAGAGGTTGGTGCCGGTAATTTCTCTATAACCTCCACCTTGGCCTTATCCACCTCTATTCCTTTTGCTGATATTTTATGTCCGAGGACAATCCCGTCCTTGACCATAAAATGACATTTTTCCCAGTTCAAAACGAGATTTGTATCCTCACACCGTACTAGGATCAAATCAAGTGTGCCAAGCATTTATCAAAACTAGAGCCATAGACCGAGAAGTCATCACAAAGACCTTATGCTCTGTTCGATGAAATCAGCGAATATTGCTTGCATGCATCTTGGAAGGTAGCAGGGGCATTACATAGACCGAAAGGGCATTCGTCTGTATGCAAAGGTGTCGTATGGACAGTGAAAAAGTGGTCTTGTCCTGGTCTTGGCGATTGGTATTGGAAATACCCTGAGAACCATCTAAAAGAAGTAGTACTCTTGCCCTGCTAGTCTCTCTAACATCTGACGATCGATAAAAGAGGAGAGGGAAGTGATCTTTCCTGGTTGCCAAGTTTAAGCGCCTATAGCGATACACATGCGCCAACCAGTGATTTTTCTTGAGGGATAGACTCTCTTGATCATTCATAACTGCATCGATGCCTCCCTTCTTCAGGACAACTTGTACCGGGCTTACCCAATGGACTATCAGGAGATAGGATAAAATGATGTTCGCATCTAGGAGTTTCAGAACCTCCTTTTTCAATACCTCCTTTAGGTTAGGGTTTAGGAGACGTTTGGGGTTGCCTGATAGACTTGTAGTTTTCCTCCATATAAATGTGGTGCGTGCAATAGGAGGGGTCAATTCCTTTTATATCAGCAATAGTCCACCCGATCGCTGTTCCGTGTTTCTTCAATACCTCGAGTAGCCTCGTTTCCTCCCCGGAATTCAGAGAAGAGGAAATAATGATAGGCAAATGGTCATTTTCAGCTAGAAAGGCATACTTGAGTTTAGAAGGCAACTCCTTAAGCTCGAGCTCTGGTGGCTGTTCTATTGATGGAATTGATTTTTGAGGTTTTCTGTCGAGTGTTTCGATTGGTGGCCGGTCGGCTTGATAACCAGTTTTTCCTTTTTCTACGTACGCCAGCATGGCGTTAACTTCCGGATCCTCCACCTTTTCTTCTAGAGAAGTAAATAATACTTGCTCTAGCGGTTCAGTTTCAGCTTTCGGGATGGAAGATAGGGAATACATGTCCTCATCTGTAGAAAAATCGCCTTCCTCCTCCTCATCATCTGTTAATCCCACTGTCTTAGCATGACGAGAAAAATTAGAGCTTTTCTTCATCATTTTCTGCATGTCGAATTCGATCGTTTCGTCCTCGTACCACAGAGTGATTTTCCCATCGTGGACATCAATGATGGCTTTGGCAGTACTTAGAAACGGTCGACCTAGAATCAGGGGAACCTCAACATCGTCATCCATTTCTAAAATGACGAAGTCAGCTGGAAAGATAAAGCGAGACACTCCAACTACCAGATCTCGGACTATTCCCATGGGCTTGATCTCTGATCTGTCTGCTAGTTGGAGTTTGAAAGGAACCGGTTGCATCTCTCCTCCTTTTACTTTCAAGAAGGTGGCGTATGGCATGATATTAATGCTGGCTCCCAGGTCGCATAAACCGCTTCCACAGTCCACTCCTCCTATAAAACACGGGATTACGGGATTTCCCGGATCTGTTTGTTTGGGGGGGAGTGCTCGAAGAAGGGTAGCAGAGCATTCCTCCGTGAGGTGCACTATTTCTTTTCCAGGTTTCTTCTTCTTCTTTGTCAAGAGATCCTTAAGAAATTTGGCGTAGTTAGGCATCTCTTGCAAAGCATCAATTAGAGGTATGTCGAGGGTCAGTTTTTGAAAAAGCTCAAGAATTTGGAAAACTGCTCATCTAGGTGTTTCTTTTTCATTCTGTTAGGAAATGGGAGTTCACTGTTTTTAGGAGTGGAAGATGGAATGTCGATGGTGACTCGAGATGGAGGTGGAGTAGCAGGAGTAGGAACTTGGATTTCTGAGGGAGGTGAGGTTGGATTGGTTGTGTCTTCATCATTGATGTAGGCCTCTTCATGATTTTCTTTTTCTTTTCCTTTTCTGGTGGCAAGTTCCCTTCCACTCCTTAAGGAGACTGCACTCAAGTTTGTTGATTGGAATGTGCCATCGTCTATAAGGATTGAATTTGCTTGTTCCCTTGGATTAGGGTTAGTCTGTGAAGGGAATTGACCAGGTGGCCTTTGTTGGGTTAGTAACTGTTGAATTTGAGACTTCAAGGCTTTTTGGTCTTTTTGTAGGGCTGCGACCTCCTCTTGCGTGTCTCGGGACTTACCCATCATTGCTTTAAACATCTCTTGCATTTGAGACATTTCAGACTCAGGATTCGCAGGAGGTTGAGTTGGTCGACTCGAAGAATCTTCATTGCCATAAGGTTGTTGCTGATATTGCCTTTGGCCTCCTTGGAAATGGGCTGAGGTCTGTAATTTTAGATGGTTGAAGTGTATGTGGGTTTTGAATATTGTTGGTGTTTGAGTAGCGAAGGTTGGATTGCATGTTACGTTGCCAAGGTTGTCTGTATCCTGAATTGTTGGTAAGATAGTTTGCCTCCTCTGCTGCTTTTAATTCTTGTAGTTGGGGGCATTGTTCATAGTCATGAGGCCCGCCACATTGTGTACAAGAGATAGCTGGAGATGATTGGGAAAGAGGAGCATAGCCTGGAGGGATTGTAGATGATCGGGAAATCATCGACTTAGCTTGCTGGGGGTAGGAGTTCATAGCCATCTGCTCAACCACTTTCTGCAGAGTACTTACTTTTGTTGCCTGCTGAGCATTGCTCTCCATGAGTTGCTCATGGCTTTTCATCAGTAGGTCAAACTTGTTATCATTTTCCCCAACATGGTATAAACCTGGAGTGCCGCCCCTTGATCCACCGGAGGCCCAGTCTCTGATTTCTTCACAGAGAGACTCCATGCTATTCAGAAATTGTGCTCCTGGCTTTTTCAGAATATCGGCCCCTAAGGAGGATAATACCATTGTTCTGCATGGACCGATCAAGCCTTTGTAGAACAATTGTGATACTTGTTCTTTCATCAGACCATGGTGAGGACAAGTAAGTAGTAGTCCTTTGAAACGGTCCCAAGTTTCACAAATATTCTCCGACCCTGGTTGCTTGAAATTATAGATTTCAGCAATCATCTCCAACGTTCGGCTCGGGGGTAGAAATTTGTCGTAGAACTTGGTGGCCATGTCATCCCAAGTACCAATGGTACTTGGTGTCAGGCTATGATACCATTTGCTCGCACTTCCCATCAGGATGTGAGGGAATAATGACAGTCTTGCGTACTGGAGTACTGCGTCGGTCGCAGTTAGACTGTTGGCATGCTGCAAGAACTTTGTAACATGTAACAAGGCTTCGTCTGGACTGGAACCATCAAACATGCCCAACTCCTTTACACATCGGATTTGATGATATGGCTTCAGCTTCTGCCACTCATCGTATTCGGATGGGCAAAGGTGAGGAAGGATGATGGCAGGCTGTTGTCCTTGATTAGACGGCCTGTTAATGTTTCAAACTGTCACTAGTGAAATTACCATGTCAGCATCCGGATCAGATTCTATCACTGTGGTGGTAATGTTTTGTTGAGTTCGGTTCTGCCTTAGACTGCGCAGAAGGGTTCTCTCGATCTCTGGAATGTAACCAACCGTGTGATTATTAATATTTTCTGGGAGGCTGTTTGACCTGGTAAAAGGCATTCACCACTCAAAACAGAGAAAAGAAACTCGTTATGTGAGAAAATAAAATGTTAGGAATTAGATGATAGAAATTTAATGTAGTAGTTAGAGACAATGGAAATTAAAATGACAGAAATTATAAGTTTAGTTAGGTACAGAAATTATAAGTTAGTAGTTAGAGACAATGGAAATTAAATGACAGAAATTATAAGTTAGTAGTTAGTATACTGGAAATTTGAAGGACAATGGAACTTAAATGACAGAAAATTAAATGATAATAAAATAAAGAGTTAGTAATTAGATGTCAGAAGTCAGATGTCCATAGTCAGATGTCCAAAGTCAGGTGTCCAATTAATAGTAACAGATTATTATAATATAACAGGTGAATTATCCGGGGCAAAGGGACTAGAATAAATCAAGTCCCCGGCAACGGCGCCATTTTGCAGACTATATATTGTGAGTGGTTAGAACTGGTGTAATTGAAATAAAAGAAAATAAATTAATACTCAAAATATCCCTCGGGCTGCAAATAAAACCCGGTCGCAGTAGTATAGTTAGATAGAAGCGGCCGGGGTCAAACCGTGGGACTATTAGTGAAATAAGGTAGTACCTAAGCTTGTCACAAAAGGGGGGAATTAATTGACTTGTTTTTGAAAAGTAAATAACAGATTAATTTAGTGAATTATGATAAATTAAACGGAACTCCGGGTTCAGGTTAATATGATCTGATTAATTATGCTATCTCTACCGGTTTAATATAATAATTTGGCAAGATTCCTGTTATTATCTTAAGGTCCGATGAAAACTCATAAGAACTCGTTACCAGAAAATGCAAGGTCTGATGAAAACTCAAGCAAGCTAGTAAACGGCAGAGGAGTGTGAGGAATTTTATTCTTGCAACTGAGTACTAACTTATCCGATGAAAATAAGTTTCCTACAGTTTTACGGCTTAATTAACCTATCTGTTTGTCACCGATCAGATTAAAAGCATATTTAGTAAGGCTTTTTAATAAATCGATGAAATTTATTAAAAAGGGAGAGAGATAAACTTTAATCGTAACAAACTAAATTTATTTTAACCGGTAGAAATATAGATTACACAACTAAACAAACCATAATTAAACCTTCACCCGGAGTAAATCCTCCTTAGCCTGACATATTAACTGGTAATAAGTCAGACAGAGGTTGGACGTAATAATAATACGGAGGTGTGGATGGTGAGTGGAGAAATGAAGAGAATGAAGAGTGGAGCGTGTACGTAGGATATTGTATGTGGAATGAGTGATTTTGAGTGTTTTAGTTCTGGGGACTGAATGATGTTGTGTGGTGTACGGGAGAGATTGAATGGAAGCGAATGGTAATTGTGGTGAGCGATGGTCTGATTTTCTGGTTTTCTCCGTATGTCCGTTTAAGGTTGAAGGTGCTGGGTTTATATAGAGGAGGGGAGTAAGGTTAGAGGCAGATCTGGAGTGGAAGAGAATTGATTGCAGATTGATTGCAGGGGACAGAGCTGGAGACAGACGCGTGAGGGAATTAAGGTAGGCGCTGCTCGGAGTAGATGGATATGGCAGAAGCAAGTTGAAGACAGTCGGCTAAAGAAAAACCAGTCGCGATCTGGGCATTTACACGCGTCCGCCACTCTGTCCACCTTTGGTTATGCGGACGTCTCTATGCTTGTCCGCCACTTGTCCGCCCTTTGTTAGGCAGACGTCTCTATGGAGTCTTTCTGTCCGCCACTTGTCCTCCCTTCTGTCCGCCTAGTTTCATGCGGACATCAATGGAGTCCGCTACCTGTCCGCGTAGTTTCATGCGGACATCAATGGAGTCCGCTACCTGTCCGCGTAGTTTCATGCGGACAACACACAGACACTCACGTCCGCCCCTGGTTAGGCGGACACCAGGCGGACACTACCCACGTCCGTCCTTGGTTAGGCGGTCACCAGGTGGACACAAGTCAAGTCTTTTGACTTGTTTTCTTCTACGAACTTTGACCGGCTCTAGATTCTTCGTTTGGACTCCGTTTTCTGAGCCGTTTGCGTCTATGCGTTCGTCTCTTCGTCTACTTTGCTCTCAGCTTGGTTTTCCTCATGTTTAACCAATAAATTTGTGAGATAACCAATAAAACATAAACTAGAGGAAAACTAACCGAAGAGGAGAAATGAGCAAGAAAAGTGCTAATATTATATATGAAATACACCTATAAAACATGCTCATTTGGACACTTATCAACAAGCTACCAAGATTTCTCATTGCTATATTCTCTAGTTCATACCAAAATCATCTTAAACATTATACACCATTTCCTTTAGATTTTGCTCAAGTCTCAACATTCCTCATACCATGATTTCGGTGTGTTTAATACACCCACCTAACCTCTTATTCCTCCTAGACAACCCTAGGTCATTCAAATCCTCAAGAACTCCTTAGTTAACTCATTTCCACTCAAATTCCTTTTAATGTCTCCTAGTAAATCCTAGGTCATATCAATTCACAACCCTACTTAAACACTTTGTTTTCTACTCAAATTTCGCCATAGATCCTTTAGTATATTATCATGCCCATATGCATTGTTTTTCTCATTCAATCATATCACACTCATCATATCCTTTCTCATCATATGTTCTCACCCAAATCTACGCATTCACAACAAACTGAATATAGTGCAATAATCTTAAATTGCATAGCACTAAGGCTCTTAAACGACATGGCTCTTAGGCCCTTAAATGACTTAAACTTAAACACTGAATTTTCTACATTAATAGCTTTCAACCTGCAAATACACACAACCATGCTCCCATAGCAATATAAGGGTTCATAAATCACCTTATACTTATCTTACTAATTCATTTCCATTGGCTCCTTAGTCACAAGTTCACAAGCTTGTTTAAATTCTTTCTCCTAGGTTATATAACCCATTACATAATGTAAGCTTTAAGCTACATTAGTACTTATCTAAATCTCATCCCTTAAAACTTAAGCCACCATTAGGTAAAACATTTACCTTGTTTTTCCAAGCTTTTCACACTTTTCTCCTTGGATTGCCTTGCTTGATTTTCGGCAATGACTTTAATTCCCTCGCCAATGTTCTAATTTACATTCAAATAATCTAATGAGTACTAAGCAATATGCCTAAACTCATAGAACTCATTCTTAGGTTAAAATATGTGTTTTAATGCTTAAAAGTGGATGATTACCTTTGAAGTCTCAAGATAGACTTGGGCAATGAATGAAAGAGGACCTCCACTAGTCCTTGGTGATTAAAACAAGCTAGAACAAGGCATAAAAACAAGGCTCCATGAGAGATATTTTTCGGCCATATTGAAAAGTGGTGGAAAGTTGATTTTTCTTTCACTTTCATTACCTTGGATGAATGGAGAACCAAAATAGCTCTTCAAACTTGATTTTCCTCCATCAATGGAGTTTTCTCATGGCAACAAACTTGAGCTTTGAAGGATTTGAAAAGATAGGAATGAAGGCCTTGATCTAACTAAGAGAAATCTATGCTTACTTTTCGATTTGGAGCAAAGATGAACATTTAGTGAGCAATTGAAGGTGGAGGCACCATGGATGGAGCTCTCACGGCTTTGGAGCAGGGAATGGGTAGTAAAACCGATGGAGGAAGAAGAAATGAAGAGAGAGAAGAAAAAGGTAGCTTAAATGAAGATATTTTGTTATAAAAGTGAATAGTCTTTTTCCTTACTCCTTCCTCTTTTATTTTAATTGGCCGGCATGGTGATGACTCACCACTACTAAAACCGTCCCCCCTTCCATAATTAACATACCTAAGGCCTTGTTTGGCCATTTAACTAATTAAAGTTGACTTAGGTCAAAACTAGCACTATTTGAGCACTATTCACTAATTAGTGCACATATTCATGAAATATTTGGTTTCCCTTTGATTTAGGCTTCCTAATGTGATACTAATTAGTACAAATGTTGATTAAGGTGTAATCATGGGCATTTAGCCACTCAAAATCATTTCTAAGACAATTTATCAAAAAGGTGCTTTAAGGAGTCTTAAAGCACATTTTGTGTTTAAGCTTGTTTTTGAGCTTGGTTTTCTTTGGTAATTGATTTAACAGGTCCATTAGCATGTTAATAAAGTCTTATAATGATACTTGGGTGCTAATCAAAGTCACTCCAAGCTTAGAGCATATTTTGCTTAAATTGCCTTTATGGTGTTTTCTTGTGTTTTCCTTGGTTTAAATTGTCTACCAATGTTTCTAAGGCATGTTTTAGCCTTATTACATCATAAATTGATGTTTACTTATCATACTTAGGTTTGGGGTATTTCAATCTACCCCCCTTAAAAAAACTTTGTCCCCAAAGTTCCCATGCATCTTATTTTATTAGAATACATGGCTTACCTCATTCCAAAGATCATATAGATCATGCTTATATGTACTTAATCTTATTGAATCATTAGGTCTGTCTTGCACTTATACTCAAATATCACACAACATGCTTAAGCATGTATAGCACTCAAAATTCCCTTTGTTTCTTTTTATGATTAAAACAATCACATAATTTTCATCGTATTCTCCGATGTCACTGGTCCGTAGACAAAGGCTCATGCGTCCTCGACTTCATGGGCGAGACTCAGTAAGAAGGAAATCCTTTTTACGAGGTCAAGTGAGGGATAATTCCCTCTATTTGAAAATACAATCAACTCCAATTTCGTTTTATCCTGAAGCCTCTATCCTTAACGTGATTTAATTGTGACCACTGGTAGGGAGTTTCAGGAATCATCCAACCCTGATGTGATCAGCATCAGTGTTGAACCATCCTTCCACCCCAATTTGTGTTCGGTTTCCCTTGATCCCTAAAAAATCAAGTTCCACCTCCCACACCATTTTTAAACATCAAATAATTCACTCATTTCCAATTTTCTATCTTCTTAGTTCTTTCTAATCATAACTACACATCTCCAAGTTGTGGGCTCAGCCCATCAAACATTCCCAGTTCATCTCTTAGTACTTACCTCAGGACTCTCATTCCTACTAAATTCTATATCAGTCTCATACTAATTCTCACCATCTTATACCTCATAGCATTACTATTTCCAACCTCATACTCATATCGAATAATATCTCATAGTATTATCTTATTCTTATCTCACACATAGTTTCATATCGACTCATATCTAATATATTCCATATTCCTTAAGTCTCCTTAATCCTCTTCACTAATTCTCTTAACTTGTACTTGCACCGGAGTTAACAAGATAGGTACTTAATATGCATGGTATTCACATCTTCTGTGCGCAATAACCATAATTTATCTCAAAATGTTTATGTAAAACAAATTCTCAAATTCTTTTGTGCTATGCACACCGTAGTTTACGTACTCAGTACATAAACATACGCTAAGCGGTTTTCGCTCTACCCCCCTAAAATGGATTACGCCCACGTAATCAACATTATATCATCCTTGAACATAGGTTCAAGATGTCTAATTCTCACTAAGCATTCTAGCTTCCATGCCTTCTATCTCACTTATAATTCGATCAGAGGGTCATAACTATGTTAATGGCTTAGTCTCTGTATCGAAGATTCTTAACGGACTTATACCATTTTCTTAACTTAGTTTGGTCTAATCTCAAAGGTACTGATCTGCTAGCTTCCGTTGCGCGACTCTGATAATCTTAGGCTTAACTGCGTTTCTTATCCTTTTATAGTATTGTATATCCTTATGCCTCCTTACAGTTTTAGGAATATTGGTCTCTCAGTGACACGTGTTATCTTTATATATACACGACCTTAATGAGTTGTAACTCGTCTATCCATTCTCCCTGAAGATCTAACGTTCATATTCTTAGTGTTCTCTCAAGATGATTTTTAATCTGAAACTACTGTTTAGTGCTTATTGTGCTTTACAGTTTAATCCCTAACGTCTTAAGACATGTCCAATGTCTGTACTCAACAATCCGTGCTCTTCGCACTTCATAGTCCTTAAATATTTGTTCTCTGATTCCTTTGTGGTGCTGGTTCAACTAAATTTCTTCTCTTTGACTATTTGTGGTAGTAGCTGCTCTTGTCTGATCTTGCGCCGTTGACCGTGGTACGGAGTCGACTACTTCCCGTGTTCCTTACACCACTCGTTTACATGCATGGGGTACCTTACTGATACATTACTACTTACCCGACGAACTCATAAATGAGCCTGTCAGGCATGCAAAACTAGCACTATTTGAGCACCATTTAACTAATTAAAGTCGACTTAAGTCAAAACTAGCACTATTTGAGCACTATTCACTAATTAGTGCACATATTCGTGAAATTTTTGGTTTCCCATTGATTTAGGCTTCCTAATGTGATACTAATTAGTACACATGTTGATTAAGGTGTAATCATGGGCATTTAGCCACTCAAAACTCATTTCTAAGACAATTTCTCAAAAAGGTGCTTTGAGGAGTCTTAAAGCACATTTTGTGTTTAAGCTTGTTTTTGAGCTTGGTTTTCTTTGGTAATTGATTTAACAGGTCCATTAGCATGTTATTAAAGTCTTATAATGATACTTGGGTGCTAATCAAAGTCACTCCAAGCTTAGAGCACATTTTTGCTTAAATTGCCTTTATGGCGTTTTCTTGAGTTTTCTTTGGTTCAAATTGTCTACCAATGTTTTAAGGCATGTTTTAGCCTTATTACATCATAAATTGATGTTTACTTATCATACTTAGGTTTGGGTATTTCACTTTCCCATTGTAGCTAGGTTTTTACTTCTTGTAGTAGTTTTTATCAACAAGTTTATGGCGCCGTTGCCAGGGAAATTAACAGTTTCTATCATTTTCCCAATTTCTGTATTTTAGTTTTGCGTATTTAATGGTTTTATTTTGTTTATTTCCTTTTAGTTATGTGTGTTTAATTGTTTCTCTTATTCTTACCTTTCTCAATAAATACTTGAGTGTGATTAGTTTCAGTATTGGTTAGGTACCTTCTACTTTCCTTGTGTATGCCAAACACTCGAGCTAGAGGGTCCCCTCTTGTTAGTCTGAGATCCGAGCTTGAGCGCACCTTGAGACGAATCCGAAGGAACATGGACCGCGTAACCATGGCGGATCAAGAACCGCCCATAATAGTGGATAACGGGTACCCACAACAAAGAGCCCTCAAAGACAACCAGCCGAACACTGAAGGGAGACCTTCAGTCATAGTCCTTCCGAAGTTGACACCCGAAGAGGCTGGACAATGGGTATTCAAGACCCACTACATCACCGCTGTTCGAGACTTAGGGTAATTCAGTGGAGCGAATCCCGATGAAGCTCCTAATCATCTAAGTTTCTTCCTCGATTTCAGCAACTCTTTTGGAAAAACTGGTAGATTCAATGAGAGGATACGCTTGCAGCTCTTCCCTCATTTACTGTTAGACACTGCATCGAAATTATAGAAGCTTGCCTTCAAGATCAATCCACACTTGGGCACAAATGGCTCAAAAATTTCTTGCCAAGTATTACTGCACAAGTAGAACTAGGCAATTGATTGGAGAGATCAACACTTTTTGCCAAGAATAGGGGGAGACTGTAACACTCCTCTCGGTAATCACATAATAATCTCTCACGAAACATAATTAAACACGTCTCACAGCGGAAGATACGATAATAAATATTCTCACATGGGTGTCACATGTCATCACTCGCCCATGTGAGTGATGAAGCAAAACGAAATACAATAACTAAACAACGACAATAAATAAAACTCTGCAGTGATAACGAGATACCAACCTATACAACAGACTAGATCCAAAAGACATATCAACGACAAGTGAGCATCTAACTGTTCCCGAATATATACAACACCATCATAATGTAAACTAACGTCTAGCATAATACAGTAAGAAGTCCCATCCGGTAATTCAAAAACAAAAGCCCTAACTACCTAGGTCCCGCACTTCAGCTTCAACGATAATCAACAACCTGCAAAATGCCGTGAAGGCTCAGCGATAAACGCTGAGTATGCTAGGTTTGGACCCTATTGGTCACTTTAGCCGTATTAACCGTCTTTGCATTAGATTCATTTCATGCTTTACCAATTTACAATTTATATTGAATAATGTAAAAGACATAATTAAACACACAACATTCACTGCAATACACACTCATCAAATATACAACATTAGGTAATAAAGTCGAATGCGTTAAAACACCCAGTCGCTTATAATGATCGATATAAATTATCACAACAGGCCTCCCAGGCCCTCACACATCATTGTATTTTAATTAACACTGTCAGGTTTCAAGTTAGGACAACCTGAAACAACTCACATGGACAGTCGTCCCACGTACACTCAAAGGTGCTCATAATTCCTAGGATCAGGAGTTCACGGGACTTTCACTTTGCCTTTTTAAAGGCGTCCTTAAATGGCCAAGGGCTTGGTACTAATAGTAGTACACTCTGCCTGACAATCTATGTAGGTTCATCAGGATTTAACAAGAGTAGACCCGATCCGGGTGTTAACTCTAGTGATCACTCGCAACCAGTAGCCAATGACTAATTGGGTTTGTATATCAACACACTCATCAACTCTCCATCACTTGATTAATTTAATCAGTTACCTAAAGTATAGTCTTAGGTCTTGAGAATTTATTTATTACTTAGCTGCCCTATGGGTCGTACGCATACCTAGAAGTAATCTAGGATTCATGTTCGAGATCCATGCTCTAGAGACCGACATTGTCTTATCTCGTACCTAAGTGTTTTACTTTGGTTATTATATACATAATTATAATACTAAGAGTATTTGTTATACCCAAAATTTTGACCCCCTGGATTAGGGTCTACGGGGTGCTGGTGTTGTGAGAGGCATTTTAATCAAATGGTGAGGGATTCCGGCTCGATCGGCGCGTTCCATGGCATGGGGAGCAGCTTCGTCATTTTCAGGGGCGTTTTAGTAATTTTTAAAGGCTCCTGAGACCTCCTATAAGCTTTCTCTCTCCTCCAAAGGATGCCCAAATCAGCTTGAAACACTTTGATATTTTAACCCATGATATAGGATGACATTCTAAGCATAATGGCGTTGGAATTTTGATTTTTCGAGTTTCCAATAATTTTCTAGCAATTTCTGACTGAATCTGAAAAGAAATCCAATTTAAAAATATTCCAACATTTAAAAAATTCGGTTCCACCTCAGAAAATTCATAATATCCATCCTTGACATGTGGGTTAAATTTCATAGCAAATTCCTTTGGGAAGTCACTTAATTGAAATATCAAAAAAACTTACTTTTACTAGATTTTCTTTATCTTTAAGAAAGTCTATATAGGGGATAGGTTTTTGGATAAAATCAGAACCTCATGTGCCCAAGAACCCTAGAGAGTCAGAAAACACGGCCTCCTCTCTCTCTCTCACGTTTTCCAACACCCGGCCACCCAAATCATACCGAAAATCCCCCGAAATCACCATCTAAACACGTTTTCCAATTCCCAAAGCACCAATAATCATCAAACTCACAAAAACACCTCCAAAGCGTGAAGAACAACAAGAACAACCAACACCGAAGCTTGGGTCGAAATCCCTCGGGTCTGCCATCAACGGAGCACTCGACGAATCCGGTGTGAAGAAACGTTGTGAATCGAAGGTAAAACAGGTAAAGAAACTCCACTTCCCTAATTCCCACGGTATTACTGTCTTGCCTCAAAATTTGGGCTCAACTAACTTTCGTACGCTTCTGTATGCTGTTTTTCAAGCTTCTTGTCCAATAACTTGTTTACCAAGGTTTGTGCATAATTCGAATTCAAATTGAGAACTTTCGACCACTAACGTATTGTACATCTTTCAGGCTACGCACCCATAAAATTTGAGCCGAAAACACCTTCGGGAACACCCTCAAAGCCGCCGTCCGAGGGCTGTCCCGCACCCACGGACGTTGTGTCCGGGGTCCCGGACTCCCTGTCCGTAAGCTCGGACACCCACGGACGGCGGCGGGATTTTAAAAATTTAAAAATTAGGTTTTTTTTAATAGTGTCCGGGCCCACGGACAGTCTGTCCGAGGCCCCGGACTTTACAATTTTCTGTTTTCTGTTTAATTCGACTTTTATTGTTATGTAGGTTAACTGGGGTCCGTGGCTTCGGACATTAGGTCCGTGGCTACGGACGGAAACAAATTTGACCTAATTCTGCCTCTGAAACCCTAGTTTAGGTATTTTAATTCCCACTTTAATTTTCTGTCAAAAAATGCTAAAAACACAAAAAAACAGAAGCGCGCACCTAGGTTAAAAAGCAACTTTGTAGAAAGCCGTAATTAAACCAAGTAGAGGAAAAACGACCTAGGAAGGGTAATGAAAGTAATTGAACCCTAATTAAGTCGAATATCAAGCCCCCGAACCCGAATTCTCCTTTCCTAATTTAATCTAGGTCAAAATTAGGTGGCGACTCATAATAGGTTCCAGTGAGCTAGCTTAGGTTTTAATAATTATTGTTATACGACATAGTTATTAATCTTAGGTTATAAGTGGACCTAAAACCTGATTAGATCCTAATCAACTTAATCCACATAGGATAGGGTTTAAAATCGAGGCTCACAGACTGGCGACTCTGCTGGGGATAAATTCTTAATTTTAACTTGTTTAATTTTAAGAAAGAGGGTTTAACTTGAAAAATTGTTTATTTATGGCTTTGTTACTTTGTTGTTTACTTTCGTGCGCACTTTAAATTTTTGCACCCCTGCATCATATGAGAGCGAGGGTCCACCTAAACTGATTTCATCCCGGGACCCGTTTGAGGGTCCCCTGTCTGGGACTCACACCTTTTAGGTGATGTGAATAAGCGGGGGAAAAGAGGAGGATGTCGTCTAACCACATCCCTTTAATACCTGGGCGTTAGCCCCAAGCGTTTCCCTGGCAGTGTCCTTACCTAGCCCATTGTTTGGTCGGTCAAAGACCCGACCGTAGACGCACACCTTCAGGTGATGTGAAAAAAGTGGGGAAGCCCAAAGAGAATAGCGTGCAAGCCCTATTCCTTTGTGGTGACCTGGGCCCATGCCCCAAGCACCTCTCCGGATCGATCCATACCCGGTTTGGTAAAAAACATCTAGTGAGGACATGTTGAATTTGTGTGGGCCTTGTTTGCTTGTATGATCGGCCCACTACCCAGCCTAGAGATTGATAGGAACTTCTCCTACATCAACCTAGCCCAACATGAATTGACAGCTCTTTTGTTTGCGGCCCAGAGGCCCTGTTTGGTTTAACATGTGAGTCGCTCGGGCTTCGGCCCAAAAGCCTAGACTTAGGTGATTTCTCTTCTGGCCCAATTTGTATTATCCAATTAGTTCTTGGCCCATAAAAAAGTAATCCACTTGAACTTGGAATAACTCACAAGTCCTGAAAATAAAATCTTTTTGGCTTAGCAACCATCTTCTCTGGCCCGAAGAAAGTTAGGCCCATTTGTGATTTAGGGACCATTCCAGCTCATGTGCTTTACTTTAGGCCCAAACACATTCTGGCCCAAGGGCTCATTCTAGTCCACGTAGACTTCTTATCATGACCCTAACCCAAAACCCTGGATCTAGGTGTCATCTTTTAGGCCCAACCATGATCACTCGGCCCAAATTCTAGTTCACATATAGAGCAATCATTCTGGCTCAAATACCACAATCATGACTCATTCTATTTTGGGCCCATAGACCAATTCATAGTTTTGGCCCATAAGCTTCGCTGTCAATCCAGAAGTTCAGCCCATAGCACAAAACATTTGGATCCAAGATAGGTTGCGTAACTCATTCATTCCAGTTTCTAGCTTCAAGGCCCAACAAGAACATCAAACGAATCCCAGGCCTCAAGGTTTTCCCTCTCGGCCCAGTGGCCCATTCACAGTTCGTGTGGCCTCCTTCAGCCCGTTTGCTTCACTTCTAGATTAAGGGTATTCAGGCCCGCAAATCTGTTCTATCCTAGGAGTCACTCTAGCTCTTGCACTTCACTCGCAGCTTGGAAAAGATTCAGACCCGGATTCCTCCTACATAACCCACAGGCATTCCTAGTTCAAACATTTTATGAGGCCTATTCGAAGTTCAGAAGGAAGGCAATCACAATCATCCCAAAGGCGTCCCGACGGCCCAGAGCTCGAGTCTTCAGTATGTTGGCATCAGACAGCCCAACATCACTACTTTAGAAGTTTTCTAGATTTAGTAATTTTCTTTTCCCAGTCGTTCTTCCAACTTTTATGGTAGCTAGCTTCCTTTATTATTTTAGGTAGTTTTCTTAAGATTACAATCTTTGATGTTGTCTTTCCATTCTTGAATTAGAGCATAGTTTCACAAAACCAGAACACCAAATAAATAAGTCATCACGTCATTTCGCCCACATCCACTACCTTCATCACATACATCCCATGTGCGCAAGGAATATCTCACCACCTTGTTGGCTTCCACCATTCATCATCTCTCAATGGAAAATTTCACCGTACACTGAAAGCATCCCACTACCATATTTTACTTTCATCACTACATCACTCCACCAAAACAGCTCGACCTCACCGCCATGTACCACCACACATACAGCCACCCTCCACAAATAATCTGGGTATTCAAAAGGCTTGTCAAGAAAACCCCACAATAATACCGGGGGCAATTTGAGTTAAAGAGCAATAATGTTTATTTATTTTGTTTAAATGTGCAAGCAAGTCTCCGAGTGTACACTTCGCGAGAGTGCCTTGAGCGGTAAAACCAAGAGCGAAAGAGCGTGTCATTTCTACACGACTCCAGAGAGGTCACATTCAAAGGTAAGGTAAACGGCATGACTCCGACTGAAGGAGATAATTTGTAAATTTACGCTTAAACCTATGAAAAGTAACAAAGAACAGATACACGACTACCAGGGATGACGAAGCACTTAGGTACAGCACCACACAGCCAAAAGCTTGTGAACCCTGACATTACACCCTAGGCACCCCCGCTGAGCCTTTCATGTATGACCTCTTTTATAACACTACAAACTCCACAAACAAGCCAGCCAATGATGAATAACCGACCCGGTGACCAAAGGAAGCAAGGAGCCCGACTTCCGAACAGCAACTTCACAAGTCCAAAGAAAACTGCTACCAGCATGACGAAACGATCCGCAAATGGTCCCGAAGTGACACAGGATCCAAATGAGCTAACATTAAAAACAGCTCTTGAAGTTCAAAACCGGGAAACACAAGAACCCCGAAGGAAAGGAGATTCGAAGAAAGGCAAACCTGAAAAGCCTCAAAGAAACCCATAATCGGAAAAAAGAAAGAAGGTGCAAGGAACAACCCCAAAGTTCCAAGTCCCAAGTTCACAAGCGAAATCATCACGAAGTAACCAAACGACTTCAAGGCAAAGAAGACAAGTCCGAGAGACGGTGCAAGTTGCAGCTTTGGTCACCCTTATAGCTCCACATATCCTAAACATTCCTCCATTGTCTTGTTGTCATTCATCGCACCCCATAGCCACGTTATAAGCTTAAAAGACTTCCGACCTAGTAGTTGTGTATCCAATCACGTGAAAGTAACAGGTTGAACGCGTAAATCTAACAAATGTCAAATTCAATGGTCGAGATGTTTTGTCCAAAAGGAGAGCATGAGTGCTAGCATTAAACACTTTGAGTGTTGGATAGAAAGCACCACAACAAGACAAACCTTGACCTTGTGAGAATGAGATTTGTTTTGCACAATTAATCAAAGAAAATACTGGGGGCAATCGATCGTTCCGATCGATTGCCAAGAATTCCAAAGAACTCAGATTGCCTTAAGGAAAAATACTGGGGGCAATTGTTGGTCCCAACAATTGCAACAATGACACCGATTGAGGCCCAAAAGCCAGAAACCCAAAGGATTCAAACCCTTCTCATACCACTCAGGCCCGTCCTAAGCCCTACCTCCACAAAAAATTCCCTCAGGCCCGTCCTAAGCCCTTTCTCCACATCAAATTCCCTCAGGCCCGTCCTAAGCCCTACCTCCACAAAAAATTCCCTCAGGCCCGTCTTAAGCCCTACCTCCACATCAAATTCCCTCAGGCCCGTCCTAAGCCCTACCTTCACACTCAAACATCCACAGGCTCGTCTTGAGCCCTACCATCTCCAGGTTTGACATAAACCCTAATCCTTCTACATCCATTTAGACCCATCATACATTTTACTCACTTTCACTTAGAACAACCTTTAGGCTCGTCATAAGACCTAGATCCATCCTTAGGCTCGTCATAAGACCTAGATCCGTCCTTTAGGCTCGTCATAAGACCTAGATCCATCCTTAGGCACGTAGTAAGACCTAGTTCCAACCCTTAGGCTCGTCATAAGACCTAGATCCGTCCTTTAGGCTCGTCATAAGACCTAGATCCGTCCTTTAGGCTCGTCATAAGACCTAGATCCGTCCTTTAGGCTCGTCATAAGACCTAGATCCGTCCTTTAGGCTCGTCATAAGACCTAGATCCGTCCTTTAGGCTCGCCATAAGACCTACAACCATTTTTAGGCTCGCCATAAGACCTAGATCCTTCCTTTAGGCTCGTCGTAAGACCTAGTTGCATTCCCTTAGGCTCGTAGTAAGACCTAGCGTTACCCTTTAGCTTACCCGCTCTTATCAAACACATTGCATTCATCACATTCATATAGGCTTGTCATAAGACCTAGTTGCATTATCCAGGCGCGTCACAAGACCTGGCGACAGAAAAGTTGGCGAGGTGATGGCAATAAATCCTCCTTTTGCGATGTCAACTTATTTTCGGATCAACGAATGGTGGGCGAAGGCAATAAGTCCCCAAGGTTTTTACCAGGAGTTATCCCTGCACACCGGCTTGGGGGGCGATGGCAATAAGTCCACATTGGGTCCAGCCAGGAGCATTGGCACGGGTTTCGGTCCCCAGAAGCATCCGAGCATCATCAGCATCATCAGCATTATCATCAGCATCATCAGCATCATCAACATCATCAGCATCATCAACATCATCAGCATCATTAGCGTCATCAACATCTCAGCATTCTTGCATTTGCATACCACCCAGTTATCACATTTTAGGTTATCAACGCCTTAGAATCGCTTGACATTATCTCATTTTCACATTTTAGGTTGTCAACGCCTTAGAATCGCTTGACATTATCTCATTTCCACGTTTTAGGTTGTCGACGCCTTAGAATCGCTTGACATTACTTCATTTCACTTTACTTTTAGGTTGTCAACGCCTTAGAATCGCTTGACATTACTTCATTTCACTTTCATTATAGGCGATCAACACCTTAGAATAGTTTGACATCATATCATCATTATAGGCAGTCAACGCCTTAGAATTGCTTGACATTACTTCATTTTACTTATAGGTAGTCAACGCCTTAGAATCGCTTGGCATCGCATCATTTCATGTATTATAGGTAGTCAACGCCTTAGAACCGCTTGACATTATTCCGTTTTCGTCACCTAGGTAGTCAGCGCCATAGAATAGCTTGACACTTTTTCGCTTATAGGTAGTCAGCACCTTAGAATAGCTCGACAGCGTTTTTGTTGCTTAGGTAGTCAGCGCCTCCGAATAGCTGCACGCAATCAACGCGGTTTCATACAACATGGAGAATTTCGTGAGGTCCAAAATTTTGGGGCATCACTCAAGCATCAACCAGACTTTTCACATCCGCTACAAAGTCTAGTTGACGGGGGGCAATCTGTTATACCCAAAATTTTGACCCCCTGGATTAGGGTCTACGGGGTGCTGGTGTTGTGAGAGGCATTTTAATCAAATGGTGAGGGATTCCGGCTCGATCGGCGCGTTCCATGGCATGGGGAGCAGCTTCGTCATTTTCAGGGGCGTTTTAGTAACTTTTAAAGGCTCCTGAGACCTCCTATAAGCTTTCTCTCTCCTCCAAAGGATGCCCAAATCAGCTTGAAACGCTTTGATATTTTAACCCATGATATAGGATGACATTCTAAGCATAATGGCGTTGGAATTTTGATTTTTCGAGTTTCCAATAATTTTCTAGCAATTTCTGACTGAATCTGAAAAGAAATCCAATTTAAAAATATTCCAACATTTAAAAAATTCGGTTCCACCTCAGAAAATTCATAATATCCATCCTTGACATGTGGTTAAAATTTCATAGCAAAATTCCTTTGGGAAGTCACTTAATTGAAATATCAAAAAATCTTACTTTTACTAGATTTTCTTTATCTTTAAGAAAGTCTATATAAGGGGATAGGTTTTTGGATAAAATCAGAACCTCATGTGCCCAAGAACCCTAGAGAGTCAGAAAACACGGCCTCCTCTCTCTCTCTCACGTTTTCCAACACCCGGCCACCCAAATCATACCGAAAATCCCCCGAAATCACCATCTAAACACGTTTTCCAATTCACAAAGCACCAATAATCATCAAAACCTCACAAAAACACCTCCAAAGCGTGAAGAACAGCAAGAACAACCAACAACCAGAAGCTTGGGTCGAAATCCTCTCGGGTCTGCCATCAACGGAGCACTCGACGAATCCCGGTGTGAAGAAACGTTGTGAATCCGAAGGTAAAACAGGTAGAAACTCCACTTCCCTAATTCACCACGGTATTATCTGTCTTGCCTCAAAATTTGGGCTCAAACTAACCTTCGTACGCTTCTGTATTGCTGTTTATTCAAGCTTCTGTCCAATAACTTGTTTACCAAGGTTTGTGCATAATTCGAATTCAAATTGAGAACTTTCGACCACTAACGTATTGTACATCTTTCAGGCTACGCACCCATAAAATTTGAGCCGAAAACACCTTCGGGAACACCCTCAAAGCCGCCGTCCGAGGGCTGTCCGCACCCACGGACGTTGTGTCCGAGGTCCCGGACTCCCTGTCCGTAAGCTCGGACACCCACGGACGGCGGCGGGATTTTAAAATTTTAAAAATTAGGTTTTTTTAATAGTGTCCGGGCCCACGGACAGTCTGTCCGAGGCCCCGGACTTTACAATTTTCTGTTTTCTGTTTAATTCGACTTTTATTGTTATGTAGGTTAACTGGGGTCCGTGGCTTCGGACATTAGGTCCGTGGCTACGGACGGAAACAAAATTTGACCTAATTCTGCCTCTGAAACCCTAGTTTAGGTATTTTAATTCCCACTTTAATTTTCTGTCAAAAAATGCTAAAAAACACAAAAAAACAGAAGCGCGCACCTAGGTTAAAAAGCAACTTTGTAGAAAGCCGTAATTAAACCAAGTAGAGGAAAAACGACCTAGGAAGGGTAATGAAAGTAATTGAACCCTAATTAAGTCGAATATCAAGCCCCCGAACCCGAATTCTCCTTTCCTAATTTAATCTAGGTCAAAATTAGGTGGCGACTCATAATAGGTTCCAGTGAGCTAGCTTAGGTTTTAATAATTATTGTTATACGACATAGTTATTAATCTTAGGTTATAAGTGGACCTAAAACCCGATTAGATCCTAATCAACTTAATCCACATAGGATAGGGTTTAAAATCGAGGCTCACAGTATTATATTAAGTAACAATCGTGTCATCACATTGATCGCATATGTATGTTTATATAAGTTGATCTATAGTCGACGTAGTATTAGCCCGATGGGCATTCACGCACAATAATATAATGCGAGAAAACAAGCAGATATCACACAACATTTCATGCATACGTATATATCACAAGCACCGTTTAAAACACATCAAGATTATCTGAGCCCGAGGAAGCACTCAAAACAACTAAGATCAAACCGTCCACTTACCGTCCACCTCAGACCAAGGATGCGTAAAACCCTAAGCTCGTCAGGCGCCTTTGTCTGACGTATGATCTAAAATAATAATAACACTAGGAGTCAATCCACATGACCAATTAAACTCGGTATTTCCGAATAACGCTAGTAAACCCGATATTTCGTCCCCGGATTTCAACAATTAATTAGTTAAGGTATCGTTATGTAAAACTCATTTCTCATAGTATTTACTAACGTCCGGATTTTAACTAAATGAGTCGGTTTGTATAAAACGTCTTAGTTTGTAGCATTTTGGAATGTTAGGATTTATTCCATTGTATCCCATAATATTTATAAGTATACAATATACATTTATATTTATACTCAAGTATATAAGTAACTAATTCGGTTACATATATTAACACAAGTTTATAACCTATAGTTGCATGTATACATGCAACGTTAGTTCATGTTATATATCCTTTCACTATTCTCTATCATACATTGTTTATACAACTCATTAATCATTGTAACAAGTTATATTTAAATTCAAAACCTTATAACTTTATAGTTTATAAACTATACTAATGTAAAAACATTTGTCATTTGATATTACATGGTTTCCAACCATATTATATACTTATTTCATATGAATATGGCTTGCGCATATTATATATATATATATGCTTCATGAATTATAAAATCCTTATATTATGTGTTACATTTTATCATCTTATGTAAGATGATTATTATCATTAGTTGCATTATATTATACAACTTATATTAGGAACTTATCTTAATATTATGTAACACTTGTATTACATCATTATAACTCTTAAGGTTTATTTAATACTAACCTTAGTTTATAAATCCCATTTACTCATTAATTGTCACATTATTTCATGTGAATATTATTTCTTATACTAGCTTCATTTAATCACATTAATACTATATAATAGTTCTAATATTTATTTCATTGTATACTATAGTCTAAAAATTCATTTTCGAACTTATACTTGCGCTACAACCCTATAGTTTTATAAATTATGTTTTGACCACACAATGTTATACAATGTTACATTTATATCATGATATCATATAATATGATATTTTTATCTCATTAATTATTATAACCTATAGTTTTAGAAAAACTATATTTATGGTCGAGAGGGCACTTTATGTTATAACTCCAATTTCTTTAACTTCCCATACTTTTTATTTATTACAATATCACCCCATATATATCATATATTATAACATTTTAAACTTTGTGGCATATATAACCAATAGTTTTATTTTATTTTTCCAGAAATTCTAAACAGACCTTAGGTCTGTTCTGATTTATATTTCCAGCACTTTAAGTTTCTATAATTACACTTTTACCACATATCTTATAATATATATAACATATATTATATCATTTTAATATTTGTAACATGTATAACCTATAGTTTTAGGTATTATAAATGCGAACAGACCCCATGACTGTTTTAAATTCCATTTTCAGCCCGGTTTTCTTCCCTTAATTACAAATTGACTACAATTTATATTATATACTTTCTAAAGTCATTAAAACTATATATTATACACTTTTCTTAATAAAACCTCGTATATTATTCCAAAAATTACCAAACTTAACAAGGATGATATAAACTGTTATATTAATTATTCTAACCCAATACTTTTGGTAATTTACACTCCTACCCCATAAGTTTTGTAATTTCCACATTTAACTTACAATATTACTATAAGATCATACCTTAATTATTTATGTCATTAATTTTGGCCAAAGCTCCTAATATTGTCAATATTGAACTATAGACTACCGGTTTGACCACAAGTTATAGGAATTACAGTTTTGACCCCAAATTTTCCAGAAATTATATTTTTGACCCTAAACTTTATAAAATTCATTTAATAAGCTTTTAATGCCTAGTTTTCGGCTATAATTTATATTTATCCTTCAAAATTTATTTTAATTACAAACTAGCCCCAAAATGTTTTCAGTAATATTTATTATTACCTTAAACTAATTTTAAACTTAATATAACATAAAATCAAATGGCCTAAAGTGCACGGCCTTATTATAACATTAACATATAATAACAATTACACTTAAATGTCACCAATGACATAAAAGGCTTACGGCTTTTTACTGCAACCCCCTATTAGTTTCTAAAATTGCATTTTTGCCACTTAAATTATTTCCTTGACCTTATAAGTCATTTAAACACTAAGCAAACTAACCAAAAATGTTATACAACATTTTAATACATAATTTAGTCATTTACCACCTTTAAACCCCATGGCTTATATTATAATGTAACATAATGTTATAAAACCTTAACATAACATAAAGTAAGATTTTCTTACCTAGTTTTGAGTCACAAAATTTCCAAACAACTCCCACAGCTCTCGGCCTAATTTTAACATAGGATTAAGTTAGTTTTTGAACTTAACTCACATATGACCTTGATTAGTAAATCATTAAGGAGTAAATTAACTTACTTTGACAAGCTTTCTCACACACTTGTTTCCTACAATTTGTGCCGAGTTTTTCCAAGGTTCCAAGACATATTTCACCAGCATTTATGCAAGGAAAAAGACTTGTATTAGTTTAGTGATATTAAAGATCATTAAGGAATAAATCAAGCTTATTAAGGCATGGTTTTTACCTTAACATAGTAGACTTTAGGTAGGCTGTTTACGCCTGAAATTTTGAAGAAAAACAAGGTGTTAAAACACCACTCAGGGCAAGGAATAAAACCGGTGGAATCAAGGAGGAAATGGGTAGAAATCCTTACCGAAACTTTCCAAAATGGAGTCTTTTGGCTTTGATCTAGCTATATCTTCAAGGTGTACATGTATCTATGAATGGACATGTAAAGAAGAGGAAAAATAAGCTAAGGAAACCAAGAACTAATCTGGAAATGGAGAGGAGGAAGATAAGCTAGTTTAAAGCATGATTTATACCTTATGTGTTACTAAGACTTGCTTCCCTTCTCCTTTGTATTTCAACCGAAAAACCCCTCAAATTCAAGCACCAACTCGTACTAGAAGGCTGGATGGAAATGAGAATAGATGAGATCAATGGAAAGAAGAAGAAAAGAGGAAGAAAATGATTATAAACATGTCATATGACCTTACCTAGATCAAGATGTGTTGATCATGGAAGTTGGCTGCTTCTCTCGGTTATAGATGAAGAAAAGAGAGGGTTTGGAGTTGCTTTTCGGCTGGGAGGAAGGTAATGAGAGGTGAGAAGGGAAGAAATGGCGCCGGACCAAAGCAGGCACGTAAAGCATCCGGCCGCTTTGGCCGGATGAGATTAAAGGCACGTAAAGCATCCGGCCGCTTTTGCCGGATGAGATTAAAGGCGCGTAAAGCATCCGGCCGCTTTGACCGGATGGGATTAGGGGCTTGTAGGGCATCCGGCCGCCTTAGCCGGATGAAAATGGGACTTGGGCAAAGCAAAACGTTTCTCGACCGGCCGCTTGTGGTCGGTCAAAGATACTAAAGAGGGGGTAGAACTGTACTTAAACATGTAAAATACAGGCTGGCACCAAAGGGACCAGGTCCAAAAAACTATAAATAAGGGTGTACCCCCATGAAATAAGACACGTGATATTGGGCAATCAAACTCGCATTCGATTCTAATAGAAGCTCTCTCTCTCCCTCTCTACTTTCGCGAAACTCTGTGTCTGAAACCAGGTAAGGTAGGATAGAAGATTAGATCGAGACGTACTAGGATAGATGTACTGTTGCATTGGGATCGAGCTTGGTCGCATTAGGATTAGTGCACTGTTTCATTTGGCGCCGTCTGTGGGAAACGAACAGCAAGAAGCAACCACGAGACCACCTAGAAGCAGGGAAGTAATCTACGACGATTCATAGTGAAAATCCTAAAGTAACTAATGACGTTTTTTGCAGGATTGAAACACGAAAGATGGCTCCAAGATCAAGGAAAGCATCAAGGAACGCTGTTGAAGATAACAACCACTCCGAGGAAAGGATGAGTTCGGAGATGCCAGAGGCCATCTCCAAGAAAGATCTAGAAGACATGCTGAATGGATTGGTCAGGTCCATTGACGAAAAAATCGTAGAGGGAAATGAGACTTTGCAGCAGGAATTGATGCAAAGGGACGAGGAGTACCAAAGAAAATGGGACGAGATGACGGACGCAATTGAGCAATTGAAAAACAGAGACTCCAAAGGTAGCAATGGGGAGGAAAGTAAGGATAGAAAGCGCAATTCAATCATCGACGAAGAAGAGATGGAGGAAGATGATCAAATAGATATGAGCTTGTACCCCTTCTCAGAGCGGATAAGGAAGGCGAAACTCCCGCCGCACTTTGTCGCCCCGGCAATTGAGAAGTATGACGGGACTGGAGATCCTGCTCAGCATATCAAAAAATTCATGTTCGCCATGAACACTCAGGGGATTAGCTCCCTCGCCCTCTGCAATCTGTTCCCCGGAACACTTTCAAAAAGAGCATTGGGATGGATCTCCACGAGACCGCCTCAGTCCATCACGAGCTTCAAACAATTGACTGAAGATTTCCAGCAATATTTTGCTGTGAGTAAAAGGGTTAAAAAGAAACAATAGAATTGATGGACATTAAACAGCGAAAAGGAGAAACCGTGAAGGAATACAGCGAGCGTTTCCATAAGAAGGTCGCAGAGATCGACGATGTTGATGAAAAGATCTTGATTAAGGCCTTTGGGAATGGCCTGGCTCAGCCTCGGCTAGCTGGAAAAATTGCGACAAAGGCGCCGAAGACTCATGGAGAATTAGCTGAAATGATCCATGATTTTTTGAAATCTGAGATAGCCGAGAACAAGGCTAGAGAGCTGGCCGATAGCTTCAAAGCCGCAGGGGTACCAGAGAAGAAGGAGGGACTCGGGGGAAATGCCGGAAGAGGAGGGTCAAGGTACAAGCCATATTATGGCAGGTCAATCGCCGGATCTTCCTCTCAGGGGTCGCAGCACCAGGGGGCAAAGACTGTTGTCTACATTGACCCAGGGAAGTATGCCGCTGCAGTAAGAGAGGGTTACCTTCCTCCGCCAAGGAAGCTGCCGCAGGGAGAAATTCCGGTTGCATTCTGCGAATTCCATGGAAATCGCAGTCATCGGACTGTAAACTGCGCTACCCTGGCCAAAGAGCTCCGAGTCATTGAGGAGAATAAGAAGAAGGGAAAGCAACAGGCCGGAATGCAAAGGCAGTATGGCGGTCAACAGAGCAACGCCCAGAATACACCCCGAGGGCGACAAGAGGAAGAGATCCACCCCAGGCTTGACCCCGGCAAATCAGTGGGGATGATAACAGGTTTGTACAAAGGAGAGTAAAAGTTCCTTTTCCCTTTATTCAGGATAAATATTTGGAGTACAATTTGCAATCTGTTTTAGGATGAAATTTTGTATCGCATAGATTGTCAAAACATCATATTACCAAGAGGAGAAATAAAATTTCCATTCTTTTCGCATTCTTTACTATTAATAAACCTCCTTTCTTTTCCAAAAAGAAAGCTAACGAAACTTCCTCTAAGAAAACCCACAGGACTATTTTCAGAAGTAGGACCACTAACCCCTAATGAAAGGAAAAGACACATTCATCAAGTGCATCAAGAACTCCCGGAGAGAAAAATTGCCAAAAAGGAGAATTTTCCTCCAATTTTCTTCTCCGACGAAGATGAAGATGGAGTTCTATACCCACACAACGATCCACTTGTCATCCGTGCACAAGTAAACGATCGGATGATGGAGGGAATTCTAATCGATAGTGGGGCCGGAGCAAATGTCATATCAGTCGAAGCAGTTAAGAAGCTGGAGGTGCCTGAGGACCAGATCAAGCCTTATTCGGCGGTCCTAGGGGATTTGTGGGAGGTGTCTCTACCACATCTTCCGGCAGTATAGACTTCACAATGACCCTGGGCCAAGGAGATGAGAGGAGAACAGAGAGGCTCACAGCTTTTATTGTGCCAGGTCTTTCTGGATACAACATGTACCTCGGGAGGCCAGGGATCAATGCTTTCAAAGCCATCCACAGCACTCATCACTTAAAAATGAAGTACTTAACCTCAAGAGGGAAGGTAGTCACGATAAGAGGAAGCCAAAAGATGGCCCGAATGTGTGAAGTCCGTATCATGGACAGCCTTCCTAGTGAGGAGATGGTCAAAACTGTGGGTTCAGACAAGGAGTTCAAGGGAAGGTTACCTTCCTCCTCAGGGCCGGATCAAGGAGAAGAAGAATGTCGAACAGCCCAAGATCCCCCAGAGAGGTACATTTAAAATCTGACCCTTCTAAATTTTTTAAAATAGGAACTGCGTTTGACAGTGGAGAGCAGACTCACTTAATGAGGTTCCTGGAAAAAAGAAGGGCAACATTCGCTTGGAGCACGGACGAGATGCCTGTCATAGACCCAAGCGTTATCCGGCATGAGCTCAGGGTGGACCCTAAACATCCGGCGGTCAGGCAAAGGAAAAGGGTAATAGGGGAGGAAAGAGATTTGGCCGCACGAACCGAGGTCTAAAAACTCCTCAAAGCCGGATTCATCAAGGAGGTTGCTTACCCACGGTGGTTGGCTAATGTTGTTATGGTGAAAAAAGCAAATGGAAAATGGAGAATGTGCGTAGATTTCACAGATTTAAATAAGGCATGTCCTAAGGATTTTTATCCTCTACCATCAATAGATAGATTGGTGGTCTCAACTGCCCAGAGTTCCGTGCTAAGTTTTTTGGATGCGTTCTCCGGCTATAATCAAATAAAAATGAAAGAGGATGATTCGGAAAAGACTTCCTTCATTACTTCAGCCGGAACTTCTGTTACAAAGTAATGCCTTTTGGCCTAAAGAATGCAGGGGCCACTTTTCAGCGAATGATTGACAAAGTGTTTTGTCAACAAATTGCCCGGAATGTGGAAGCTTATGTTGATGACATAGTTGTGAAAAGCCCGTCAAAGGAACAACACATGAAGGATTTGGAAGAAACATTTGACACTCTGGATAAATACCAAATCAAGCTAAATCCAGAGAAGTGTGTGTTTGGAGTAACCAAAGGGAAATTTCTTGGCTTCATTGTTGGGCAGCGAGGTATCGAAGTTGATCCGGAAAAAAGTCAGGCAATTCTCGACCTTTCCCCACCAAGAAATATCAAAGATGTCCAAGCTTTGAACGGAAGACTCACAGCATTAAGTAGGTTCTGTTCTAAGCTTCAGGAAAAATCAATCCCATTCTTCAATATTCTAAGGAAGAACAGTAAATTCCAGTGGGGGCAAGAGTGTATAGAAGCATTTGAGAAGATTAAGGAGATGCTCCGGGATTTACCTAAATTGGGTGTACCTGCTCCGGGACAGGATCTATACCTTTACTTGTCCGCAACAGATTGGGCGGTTGCAGCTGTCTTAATCATGGAAGAGAAAAGGGAGATACCAGTTTACTATACAGGCAAAATCTTGAGTCCGACAGAAGGACGGTACACTAATATAGAGAAAGTCTTGTTTGCGCTGGTAGTGGCATCAAGAAAACTACGACCCTACTTCCAGTCGCACCGAATCTTTGTCAGGACCAATTGGCCGCTCAAGCAAATTGCGAACAATCCGAATGCCTCCGGCCGGATGGTAAGCTGGACAGTAGAGCTGACACAATATGAGATTCACTTCATGCCCAGAACGGCGATTAAAGCTCAGGCCTTAGCAGATTTCATAACAGAAACAAGCTTCGCAAAAGAGAGAAAACAAACTCAGAGTCCATATGTCATCTTGGTTGATGGGGCTCGATGCAAAAGCGGGGCAGGAGCTGGAATAGTGGTGCAGGCGCCGGATGGGCAAAGCTTGAATTATGCCTTCCGGCTGGACTTTGACGTCACTAATAATGAAGCCGAATACGAAGCTCTTATCCAGGGTTTGGAAGTGGCCACAGCCCTGGGGGCGACAGGTTTCATAGAATAGATATCTTCCCTGTTTATTTCCATACTTATAAAAATCTATCTGGGATAACACTTATGAAAGTAACCTATTTTTAACAGAGTTAGAGGTGTATTCAGACTCTATGTTAGTGACGAGACAAAGTGACAACATTTATGAGGTTAAAGAAGAGAAACTATGGAGGTACTTGCTCAAGGTCCAGGAACTAAAGGCAAATTTCCAAAAATGCGAGCTAAAACATCTTCCACGTGAAGAAAATGTCGAAGCTGATGCCTTGGCCAAATTGGCAAGTATGGCCGAAGAGTACCCAATGAGATATGGCTGGAAGTCAGAACCTCCCCAAGTATAGAAAGAGCTCAGGTATTGGCGGTAGAGACAAATGATCAAGAAGAATCTTGGATGACCCCGATTATAGATTACATACGGCATGGAAAACTGCCGGAGGAAGAAAAGGAGCCAGAATAGTAAAGAGGCGGGCCGCATCATTCTTTATTGAAGATAACCAGCTGTATAGACGATCTTTTGCAAGACCTGCTCTGAAGTGTGTCACCATAGCTGAAGGGGCAGAGTTGGTAAGAGAGATACATGATGGGCTCTGCGGAAATCACCAGGGAGAAAGGACCACAACTCACAAAATCTTAAGACTCGGATATTTCTGGCCAAAAATGATGGAGCACTGCAAAGAATATATACGAAGGTGTCGCAAGTGTCAAGAACATGGAAATAAGATACACATTCCTCCGGCTGAGCAAAAGTCTGTTCTATGCCCAATTCCCTTCGCTATGTGGGGGTTGGACATCGTGGGTCCATTCCCGGAGGCTTCACCAGGAAGGTTCAAATTCATGTACGTTGCTATCGACTACTTCACAAAGTGGATTGAAGCAATGCCTACTATCTCCATCACAGCTAAGAAGTCACAAGAATTCATTTGGAAATATGTGGTATGCAGGTTTGGCATACCAAAAGCCATAGTAACTGATAATGGAACACAGTTCAATTGCGAAGGCTTCCGAGAATTTTGTGAAGAATGGAAGATCGACTTGAGATTTGCATCAGTAGCCCATCCTCAGGCGAATGGGCAGGTTGAGAATGCAAATGGCCAAATAGTAAAGGCGATAAAAAGGAAACTCGATGAGAAAAAAGGAAAGTGGGCAGAATTGCTACCCAGGTCCTATGGTCGTACCGAACAACAGAAAGAGGACCGACAGGAGAGACGCCTTACAGATTGACGTATGGTTTAGAAGCCGTCATTCCGGCAGAGATTGTGGTGCCGTCTATAAGATGGGAATCATATGACGAAGAGACCAACAATCAGGGAGTACAGGATCACCTTGATCTCCTTGAGGACCAGGACAGCCGCGCCGTAAGGATGGCAAAAAAGATAAATCAAGGTAGAAAGGTATTTCAACAGGAGGGTGAAAGAATAAGTTTTGCCCCAGGGGAATTAGTCCTCCAGGAAGTTAAGCAACCCAAGAAGCTGGACCCCAATGGGAAGGACCATACGTCATACACCAAAATACAGGACGGGCTTCATATCGCTTAAAAAATGCTGAGGGATATGAGTTGCCGCATTCTTGGCATGGAGAATGTTTGAAAAAATTCTATGTGTAAAATTTATAACTCATCAATAAAAAGTATTATTTTTTGAATATGAAGAAAAAGTAAGCACCGGCCAACGAGCGCAGGCTATCATGCCTTGAAAGTAAGCACCGGCCAACGAGCCGCAGGCTATCATGCCTTGAAAGTAAGCACCGGCCAACGAGCCGCAGACTATCATGCCTTGAAAGTAAGCACTGGCCAACGAGCCGCAGGCTATCATGCCTTGAAAGTAAGCACCGGCCAACGAGCCGCAGGCTATCATGCCTTGAAAGTAAGCACCGGCCAACGAGCCGCAGGCTATCATGCCTTGAAAGAAAAAGAAAGCACCGGCCAACGAGCCGCAGGCTATCATGCCTTGAAAGAAAGCACCGGCCAACGAGCCGCAGGCTATCATGCCTTGAAAGAAAAAGAAAGCACCGGCCAACGAGCCGCAGGCTATCATGCCTTGAAAGAAAAAGAAAGCACCGGCCAACGAGCCGCAGGCTATCATGCCTTGAAAGAAAAAGAAAGCACCGGCCAACGAGCCGCAGGCTATCATTCCTTGAAAGAAAAAGAAAGCACCGGCCAACGAGCCGCAGGCTATCATGCCTTGAAAGAAAAAGAAAGCACCGGCCAACGAGCCGCAGGCTATCATGCCTTGAAAGAAAAAGAAAGCACCGGCCAATGAGCACAGGCTATCATGCCTTGAAAGAAAAAGAAAGCACCGGCCAGCGAGCCGCAGGCTATCATGCCTTGAAAAAACAGCATCCGGCCAACGTGCCGCAAGCTAACTTGATTTTTTTTAATTATTATTATTATCAAAACAAAACTGACCAACAAGCTGCAGGAAGACCCAGCTTAAAACCATAGATAACCATGCTCCAAAAGGGAAAAAGGGGGCCCGCCGGAACAAAAATCCAAAGCTGCAAACCCGCCGGCATAACTTGCATAAGATAACTATTTAAAAGAGAGGTAGAAGACAGGAGAAAGAAATATCGCGACGATAGAAAACTCGGCTCAAAAAGAGTTGCTCCGGCAGACAAATAACAGGAGATGATAAAATATAGCTTATATTTCTCCCAAAGCAATAGGGTGGAGACAATTACAACATATGATCATTCGGCAGAAACAGAAAATACATGTTGTAACAAAAAAACAACTCTATTCTACTCTATTCTACTGCCTTTGCAGTTTCTTTGTCAGCGGCTTCTTCTCCGGCAGTTAATAATCTATCGCCGCTACCTACTACACTCCCGGAAGACTTGGACCTCCTGGCAAGATGCTGCGTCCCTCCGGCGGACGGCAGGATGTTGCTTCCGGCAGGAAGGAAGAATGAGGCTTCACCAGCACCAAAGCATGTCTCTCCGGGACTGCGGCAGAATCTCTCAAGTTCCAGGAAGAAGTTGGATTTCTGGGCGACAACCTTGAATTCCAACTTATTATACAAGTCATCATCCAGCAACTCTCCTTTCTCGAGAGAATGATCCGAGACGATCTGCTGGCAGATGTCGACTAACCGGCGGCATTGAGAAGCAAAGGACTCCTTTAAATGAGCGTTGATGGTGCCTTGCTTCTGTATCTCCTCCTGAGATGCCGAGAGAATGACTTGAGCCTGGTCACTTGAGATTCGAGAGTCAGGACTTGGGCACGGTACTTGTCACGTTCAGAATTGGCGGATGACAGCTCCTCCTTAGCGCAGGCTATCCGTCCACTCAACTGGGTGACGTGCTTCAATAAATTGGCAGCACTCATGCCTAGCCGGAACAAAAAGAATAGAAGAAGAAAAGGCCAAAAAGAGAGGAAAAGGTTGTAGGCCTGAAAGCTTACCATGACCTAATGGCTCGGTATTCTCCGCTTGAGAGCGGGACTTCGCTACCTCCAGCTCTCTCACTTTCCCCTCCAGCCTCGCTTTCTCTTCTAGAAGGGCGATTTTATCCGCATCAAGAGCTTTCTTCTCTTTTTCCAAAAGAGAACAGTCCCGGAGCAGAGACTGCTTCTCTTGATCAAAGGAAGATCTTGACTGCTCTTCCAGCGCAGCTTTTTCTTCCAGCAGGCGGTCATGCTCTGCAGAAGCTCTTCTTTTTCCTTCACAAGAGCTTCGTTCTCCCGTTTAAGAGACTGCTTCTCCAGTCCAAGATCTTCAGCCTCCTGCTTGAAAGATTGCCCCTCCTGGTGGAAAAAGATCTTCTCTGCCTGAAGGTTGTTCATTTCGCTCCGAAGATCGTTTACTTCTTTCCGGTGCATGGAGCGAACCTGGTCCAGCATAATGTCCAGGTCAAACAGGGATCAAGCTAGCTGGCCCTTACTCAAGAAAAAACGAGAGACAGTTTCCATACCTCTATCAATGTATTATCGGCCTCCTTAATCCGGCCTCTCAGAGAGAAGTTCTCTTCCCGAAGTTTTTTCAGCTGCGCCTCATACTCATCGCGCTGACGCTCGCACTCACGCCGGGACAGCTGCAGGTCTTTGTTAATCGCCTCAGTCCTCTCCTTTGCCTTGCGGTCGATCTCATACTCGACCTAGTCAATATAAGCGTCATGAGAAGAGCGGGACAGCTTCAGCTCCTCTTCAACTCTATTGGCTCGGCTTTCCTCATAGCGAAGCCTGGATTGGAGGTTGCCAAAGTGAACCTCAGCACTTTGGGCCATGAACATCACCTAAAAAAAACAATACAATGCATAAGTTCAGGAAATCCAAAAACAAAACAAAAGAAGAAGAGTACGAGTAACGTAAATGTCAACCTGAAAAATTCCCCCCCACATCATGTCAAACGCTTCTTTTGCTGGGATGGAATGTCGCATGATGGCATCCGCAGCCTCTCCTTGGTAGCAGTGAAGGTCGCCGGAGGAGCAAAGATTCCGTCCGGATGACCGGATCTCTTAATTGCCTCCTTCCAAATAGAGGAGTACTTGGCAGCGTCGTAGGATATCAAGGGAAGAGGGTGCCCGCGATGATAAAACCACCCTTCCTTTTGGGAAGGACCGGTGTAGGACTCTTGAGCAGGAGGAGGAGGGGAAGAGGAGGAGGAAGCTATGTAGCCTTCTCTCTGCTCACCCTGGGACTCAGGACCCTCCGGCAAAGAGGAGGCCACGTGATCCTCTCTTTGCTTACTTCGGAGCTCAGGGTCCTCCGGCACCTGCCGATACTCCATTGCTCTATCCCTCGCCGCATCCACGGCCGCAGCAACGTCAATGGAGAATGACCCTGAAGCTTCGGGATCACCAGAGGTTTGTGGCTCTACGGCCTTCGGCCTCAATGCTGTTTTCTTTTTTGATTTTTTCTTGGCAGGAGCAGTGGTTGCCGCAATGATAAAGACAATTAGCACCAGAAGAATGAAGCTAAAAAAGAACACCAAAAAAAAAAAGAAGGAAACTTGAAAGACAGGAGAAGACGACAAAGCAAACAAAACCTTCTCCAGCCGAAGGATCAGCACAGAAGTCTCCGGCCTCCAGGGTGTTTTCCTGAGCAGGATCTGAGGAAAAGTAACCCGTCAAATCAGGAAACAACTCACAAATAGGAGTCGGATGACCGGACTCCCGCCCCGGGCGAGAACCAAGGTCAGAACCTGAACCAGGGGTGAGGGGAAGGGTGACACGGCGCCCAGACTTGGGGCTCACGTGCCATGTACCTGACAATCCGGCGTCAGCATGAACAGGAGATTCAAGCCGCTTCTTTTTCTTCAAATTACCAGCTTGGTCATCTCCAACCTCTCGTCTGGAACGCTTTGCCGGAGCAGCGTTCTCCAAAAGCTGCTCGGCCGCATCAGTGGCCGCATCGAGCGTGTCGTAGTAGTCAATTATTTCGCCCCCATTCTTGAAGGTGACAAAGTTCCAGTTATAGAAGGGACCAATCTTGTCCCCCTTCTGGAAAAAATCTGCGACAATACATCCAAACGATAAGGAGACCGAAAGAAACGACAGAATTCATACTAAGCAAAAAGAGAACACTTACTGTGATATGTCTTCAGAGAAGACAAGCGTTCTTTTGTAAAAAACGCCTCGACGGTCGGCAATTTCTTGTTTACCGCCCGCAGAACCTTCGAAATAGGAATTTCAGCCGGAGGAGTCTCGGGGCTGATTAACTGACCTTTTCCGGCCTCAGCAGCGTATGGTATGCCCAGCACTCGGCCGGACGAGGGAACGACGACGAACCACCGCGACCCCCACTCGTGGGCCTTTTTGTAGTCAAAAAGAGAATACCCACTCTTCGCAATGAGGGTTAGGCTCTCAGGATCCTTCCTAACTGTGAAAATCGGACGAAATCAGTACCCTCCGGCCGAATTTTGATATCGTCACAAAGGGAAACGAAAGCCTGAAGGTGTGAAATAGCTTTAGGGTGAAGATGGGCGAGGGTGCAGCAGCGACGGAGAAGGAACCCTAGCACGAAAGGGTGTGGGGGAATGGTTAAACCTGACCGGAAGAAGTCGGCATAGACGACGTACCCGCAACCAAAATCGTCGTGGGGGTGAGAATCAGAGGTTGGCAAGTAAATTTGTGTGCCAAGTGGAGCTTCGACCCCCCTGAGACAGTCACAGAGGGAAGAGTAGTTGAGAGAAGAAGGAGAAGGTTGACGCCCAGAGCGGAAGGGCCTTATCGGCTTCAGGTACGAAGGGCGAAAGCCGTTAGGGGACTGAGAGCCTTGAATCACTCCGATGGCGGGCGGAAATTTAGCAGCAAGTTTGCTCTGTTTAGTGGAAGAAGAAGCCATTGTCAAGTTAGGCGAGAATCGAAGGACGACGGCGATGAGAGGAAGGGTAGCGCACAACGACAGGAAAGCTAGAAGAAGAGAGGTCGAAGTAACGGGCCAGTAGAGGAAAGAGGAAAAAGGAGAGAACTCGAAGAGTTGGGCTTTAAGGGAAGTTTTTTCCCGCTCAAATAAAAATATATATATGTGCGAAAAAAGTGTCTTTTTTTTACAGGGAAAGAGAAGGGGTCGCACGCTTCCTAAAGACGCTACCGACGTCCAGTCAAAGGGAAGGCCCTGCATATTCTACATCGGTAACGGGCGGAAAATTCGAAAAGAGAAATACACCAGGACACGAGCTACGCGCGTGGCCAACAAAAGTTCCTTTTCTCCACGTATGAAGAAAAAGAACTTGTGGGACTGAGATAAAGAGACGACAAAGCTTGGGTAAGCCAAAGAAAGAGTCAGAGTTGGCCGCAGGAAGTCGCAAATTTTTTCACCAAAGCACAAGGCACAGAAGTTCTATTTTTCTTCACCAAAATTCAGAAAGATAGAACTTGTGGGACTGATGAGAAGGGAAGAAATGGCGCCGGACCAAAGCAGGCACGTAAAGCATCCGGCCGCTTTTGCCGGATGAGATTAAAGGCACGTAAAGCATCCGGCCGCTTTTGCCGGATGAGATTAAAGGCGCGTAAAGCATCCGGCCGCTTTGACCGGATGGGATTAGGGGCTTGTAGGGCATCCGGCCGCCTTAGCCGGATGAAAATGGGACTTGGGCAAAGCAAAACGTTTCTCGACCGGCCGCTTGTGGTCGGTCAAAGATACTAAAGAGGGGGTAGAACTGTACTTAAACATGTAAAATACAGGCTGGCACCAAAGGGACCAGGTCCAAAAAACTATAAATAAGGGTGTACCCCCATGAAATAAGACACGTGATATTGGGCAATCAAACTCGCATTCGATTCTAATAGAAGCTCTCTCTCTCCCTCTCTACTTTCGCGAAACTCTGTGTCTGAAACCAGGTAAGGTAGGATAGAAGATTAGATCGAGACGTACTTGGATAGATGTACTGTTGCATTGGGATCGAGCTTGGTCGCATTAGGATTAGTGCACTGTTTCAAGAGGAAAGCGAATTAATTTTGCTTATAAGGTAAGATAAGCTTACTTTATGGAATAGTTAGTGATGAGTCATAGAAGATATATTGAAGTTGCTTAAATATAAGGGAAACCCCTTAAGTGTCCAGCAATGGGAGGTCAAGGTCAAGGGCTTGGTCTTGACCATTGACTAGATTAGGAGATTAAGTGTTATTTTTGCACTATTTGAGTACTATTCACAATTCAATGCACATATTTCTGAATGTTTTTGAAAAACTTTGAATTAGACATTATAATGTGGTAAATTATGTCATATTAGTATATTTAAGGGTACTCAAGGCCCTAAAACCAATCAAAACTCATTTTAAAGACAATTTCACTAAAATGTGCTTTTAGAATTTTTAAGGCACATTTTGTGTTCTAAGGTGTTTTTGAGCTTGGTTTTCTTTGATAATTGTTTTATTATGTTAATTCATGAGTTATAATGCTTAGGAATTAAATTTGGATCCTAAGGAGTTCTTTTAGGCATATATTTGCCCAAAATGGTCAAAGGGAGTAACTTTTGCTTTATGTTGACCATTGTTGTTTTAAATTGGTTCCTAAGGAATTTTTAGGCCTTAATTTATTTTATTAGATGTTTAATTAGTTAGGGGTATTTCAGTCAACCCCCCTTAAAAAGGCTTTGTCCTGAAGTCATCCCTCTCGAATATATTATAATAACTACACGAATAACCCATAATGTACATCTATGTGATGTAATATTCATGCATAATGTGTTGTGCTTATACAGCACATATCCCTCAATTGTGGCATTAATTCAAGTATATGGATGTAGGCAATCCATCAGCACCGTCATTTCCTATCAGTTCTACAAACCCTGACAACCTCCCCGAGGTGTCCTTATCATTCACATTCCACATTTCACTGTTCCATAACTATGATCCATTCAGTATCTAAGCGATACTACATGTGATGAATTCATAAGGAAACATATATATATATATATATAACAAGTATCTTAAACAGATACTACATTCATGAAGGTATACATATCATCAAACAAGTATCTCATCGGATACGTACATACATACATACACAAGTGCGCAATGCGCATACAAACAAACAAAACGAGTATGCCCCGCATACATATATACAAAACCTAGTGCACACCCAAGAGGCTCTACCCCCTTAATAAGGGGTACGCCCCCGTACCCCACAAGTATACACAGACACTACTCGAAGAGCGCTGGATACTTGGCTCTCATGGAGTCCTCCAACTACCATGTGGCCTCTTCGACCTTGTGGTTCGACCAAAGGACTTTGACCATGCGAATGGTCTTGTTCCTGGTCTCCCGCATCTTGATGTTTAGAATGTGGAGTGGAGTCTCCTCATATCTGAGAGGAGGGTCGAGCTCTAAGTGCTCTGGCTCCAAAATATGCGAAGGGTGAGGCATGTACTTCTTTAGCTGAGAAATGTAGAATACATCATGCACTCTCCTGAGCTCAGCAGGTAAGTCTAACCTGTAAGCTAACGAGCCCACTCGCTCCGTAATATAGTATAGACCAATATACTTTGGGCTTAGCTTGTCCTTCTTTCTGAACCGGAAGATGCCCTTCATAGGAGACACTCTGAGGAAGACTCGGACGTCGACTGCGAAATCGAGATCTCTCCATTGGACTTCTGCATATGACTTCTGTCTATCTAGGGAGATCTTCATGTTTCTACAGATCTGTAAGACATACTCATTTACCTGCTCAAGGTACTCTGGTCCAAGGAATATGTTCTCACTGGCCTCATCCCAGCAGAGAGGTGTCCTACACGGTCTACCATACAACGCTTGGAAAGGTGGCATCTGAATCGACGCATGATAATTATTGTTGTAGGCAAACTCAATCAGGTGTAACCGGTCAATCCAGCTCTCTTGGAAATCTAAGGCACATGCTCAGAGCATGTCCTCTAACGTCTGAATGGTTCTCCCACTCTAACCATCCATCTATGGGTGAAAGGCAGTACTTAGCTTCAGCTTCGTACCTAGTGCCTCCTGAACTTGCCCCAAAAACCGTGATAGGAATCGAGGGTCTCTATCTGACACGATCGTCTTCGGCACTCCATGGTGTCTGATAATCTCTCTCTCGAAAAGATCCGCTAGCGTGGGAACTTTCCAGGTGTCCTTGATAGGAATAAACTTCACCACTTTCGTCAGTCTGTCGACGATCACCCAAATGGTGTTTGAACCTCCCTTAGTCGGTGGAAGGCCAACATTGAAATCCATGGATAGATTCTCGAACTTCCAGTACGGAATGGGCATAGGCTACACCAAACCTCCTGGTGCTTTGTGCTTGAACTTGATTTTCTGACAAGTTAAGCAGCGGGTGACAAACTATGCTACATCCTTCTTAATGCCACTCCACCAAAAGTGAGTCTTCAAGTCTTTATACATCTTTGATGATCTCAGGTGGATGGACAAGGAAGAGCAATGAGCTTCACTGAGTATCTTCTCTTTCAACTCTGGGCTGGACTCTAGGATGCACAATCTGCCATTCAATCTGATAATTCCGTCATCATTGAGTCTGAAATCATACTTCTACCCCTCGAATGTGCCGTTAACTAACTGCTGCCTGATGGTCTGTATGTACTGGTCACTCTCCTGAGCACAACGTACTTTTTTGACTAGGCAACTGCTCGCTGACATGGCATGTAAGGAGTGAGCTCTCCGCCTCAGAGCATCGGCTACTACATTCGCCTTCCCCTCCTTATACTTCAGGTCGATGTCGTAGTCCTTCAAGAACTCGACCCATCGCCTCTGCCTCATATTCAGATCCTTCTGTGTGAAGAGTGCTGAAGGCTCTTGTGGTCGGAGTAGATCGTCACTGTGACTCCGTACAAGTAGTGTGGCCATATCTTCAGTACAAAAAACAACTGCTCCTAGCTCCAAATCATGTGTCGGGTAGTTCTCCTCATGTTTCTTCAACTGTCGGGAGGTGTAAGCGATGACCTTCCCATGCTGCATAAGTACACACCCTAGCCCCATACCTAAGGCATCATATTACACTTCGAACCCGTCGGTCCCTTCAGGGATAGTGAGTATGGGAGCCGACGTCAGAAGGTCCTTCAGTGTTTGGAATGAACGCTCGCAATCATCAGTCCAAACAAACTGAGCGTCCTTCTTCATCAAGTTCGTCATGGGCTTGGCTACCTTGAAGAAGTCTTGAACGAACCGCATGTAGTAACTGGCCAAACCCAAGAAATTGCGGATGTTTGTCACTGCTTCGGCCTTGGCCAACTCTTGTCTGCCTCGATCTTCGCACGGTCGATAGATATACCACTGGTTGAGATGATGTGCCCAAGGAATGCCACGCTATCCAGCCAGAACTCACACTTCAAGAGCTTGGCATATAGCTGGTTCTCTCTCATGATCTCCAGAACTCATCTCAGGTGCACCTCGTGCTCCTCCTTAGTCTTAGAGTAGACTAGTATGTCGTCAATGAATACTAGAACAGATGTGTCGAGCTGCTCTCTGAATAAAACGGTTCATGAGGTCCATGGATAGGGATGGTGCATTCGACAATCCAAATGGCATCACGGTAAACTCATAGTGACCATAACGTGTCCAGAAAGCCGTCTTCTCGATGTCTCCCTCTGCAATGCGGTTCTGATGGTAGCCTGATCTGAGGTCGATCTTCGAGAACACGGAAGCTCCTCTCAACTGATCAAATAGGTCATCGATGCGTGGAGAGGATACTTCTTCTTGACTGAAACGACATTTAACTCTCGATAGTCGATGCAGAGTCACATGCTCCCATCCTTATTCTTGGCAAACAATACCGGCGCCCCCATGGAGACACGCTCGGTCTGATAAACCCTTTTTCCAGTAGGTCCTCTAACTGAACCTTCAATCCCCTCATCTCGGCTGGAGACATCCAGTAGGGTGCCTTAGCAATAGGCCCCATTCCCGGCATCAAGTCGATGGTGAACTCCACCTCTCGCACTGGCGGCATGCGCGGCAACTCCTCAGGAAACAGATCAGGGAAGTCAGATACTATGGGTATATCCAACTCAATCTGCTCCTCCTGCCTCGTGTCGTGGACATAGCACATATAAGCGGTATAGCCCTTCCTCACCTCTTTCATCAAAGTCAAGGTTGACATTATCTTGATGGTGGGCTCCTTCGGCACACTACGGTAGGAAACGACTTTGCCCCCCGGGCTCTTGAGTAACAGTCGGTGCTCGGCACAATGTAACCGGCCCTTGTGTCTCTGTAGCTAATCCATGCCGATGATGACGTCGAAGCCCAACCCCTTGAACTCTATCAAATCGACGAGAAAAGTCTCAACCCGTATAATGATCTGTAGGTCGGTGTAGCGTCTCGTGCATTGCACTCTCTCTCTAGATGGTAAGGTTACTAAGAAATCTGAGAGGTGCTCTGGGGTCAATCTCAACTTCTTCTCGAAAGAAGAGGAGACGAAAGAGTGAGATGCCCCTGAGTCAAATAAGACTGATGCATCGGTGCCATTGACAGGAAAAGTACCTGTGGTTTATTCGGTTTAAGTCAGCATCACTTTTATAAGAATTATACGTATTAATTCGTTTTGTTACGAGTCTTACCCGTAATGACATTGCCAATCTCAGTGGCCTGTGCCATATTAAGAACATTGAGGGTTCATCCCTTCTCGGATTCATGGCTTGGATTAAAGAATCGGATAAGAACAAGATGGAATCCAATGTGCAAAAGTACTCTAAAAACTCCACTTTTATTTATTCATCAAAGTGTTACATTTTGTAGCATACATAGCTAGTAGCTTACAACATTACATCAAAATTCTCTAAACGTCAAATTTAAACGTCCCGGTCTGATGTGGGTAGCGTTTACTAAGGCTGGCAGTGCGGTAGTCAACTTAACTCGCTTGATCCCGTGGTATACTAGCCTTGAGTCTCCACCGAATATCAATATGTCTCCGGACATCAGGACTAGCTTACTAGCTAAGTCCATCCTCTTCTGATCACCGTAAAGAAACTCTGCTTCATCTCCAATGGAGAACGACACTACGAGAATACCCTTAGCAATGGACTCAGGTGTCTCATCCCGGTCCTGTTGTAATCCCAATTGCCCACCTTTTTCGTAAAGGTTCACGATGCAATTGTCGGCATCAATACCGGGTACTGGTTCATCTTCAAGCTACTGCGCGGCCTCCACCGCTTTCCGTGCTAAGGTCTTGAATCTCTCGGGTATCCTAGGTACTCTCACCCCAACTAATTTCCTCACTTCCTGGTATGTCCTTGTAACACCCCATCCGATAATTCCTCTAACCACAGTCTAATCGTCAAGGACGCAAAACTAATCGCAGCGGAAAACTCCTAACTACCGAGGGTGATACAATACCGATAACCACCCATATGGTTACCGGGTCTAAACTACTACAACATACAGTCCCGGTCTGACAAAAGAAATACCAACATAATCAACATAATTTACAACACCTGATTACCGAGTACTAAGTGAATTTACATTAAGGCTCTAAGCCCGTCAAAAGAATACGAGTTAACAGTTACTCGACTACGCCATGTTTCCTCCTAACAAAAGCAACATGTGTACCACATAGTACACCGACTATACTAGGATTACAAGCCCGTGTACAACTCGGTACACCACCCCATCTACTACTAACTATCAAAAGCATAACATCCCGGTCTTCATGACCATCAACCGTCTCGTGTACCTGTAAGAATGAGAAAAATGGTGCCCGAAGGGGCTCAGCTAAAGCTGCATATGGTAATCGCATACCCCGCGTACTAGCGAGGGTACGCCAACTACTTGGTCGCCAACATGCGGTTCATTATTATTCAAACAAGCATGCTATTAATAACAACAATATATTCATGTATAAATACCCACATAGGGCAGCATACACACATGGAAACATTACAAGTCATCCACACATTGGTACTGAGGCCTTGAGGTTCTCCCTCAAGATTCACACCTCTTCTCATGTTAGCCAAATTCTCATCCGGGTTAGACGGATGTCATATCTCTTATCTCTTGATCATATGTCTCGCACAAGGCATGATCCACACTTAACCATTATTTATCTCTTGAAATAATTACTCAGTTAAGTCGGGTGACCTCCGGGCAGAGATGTGGCATACACACCCCATCTCACCACCGGGCTTTAGGTTTGGCTTACTTCCCCGGGCTGCGACCTTACGGTTCGGAACCATGGTGGGAAGGTTAGGCCAGAACTCGGTAAGCAATCTCTCTTGCTTCCTCATTCTCACGCGTGGCCGACACTCTATCGGTCTCCTCTCAACTTCAGTTACCATTTCCAGTTAGGTAAGTCAGAAGGTTAGTGTGTTAGTGAGAATCTCAAACACAAGAATTCTTCTCATTCAAACATTTCATGAATTATACAAACTAGTCTTTCAAGACATAGTTCATTGGGTGCAAACAAGCACACAATATACAAGGTCCATTAATCATTTCATGCATTTAATCTTGATTAGGTGATTGCATATAAACACACAAACACACAAATCAGAGTAACCAAGTTAGGATACAGGGCATGAGAAAACCATACCGTTCACCGTCGTAACTTGCCCGTCGACACTCTCTCTCGGAGTCCAACTAATCGGGTCCTATAACATATATTAAGTCGGGAGGTTAATTACCCATGAAACTCAACTCGTTACTTCGCTAACGTTTTCCCGAACTTTACTTACTTAGTCATGACATTACAAGTTTAACCTGTACAAGCCCTTACTCTCATTGTCATCCAAACCCTTTTACATAAGTTACAAACTTATAATTATTTTCTAAGCTTGTTAATACTCTTAATGACCATAAAACATCATTAAACAAGTTCTAATCATCTTATATTATCATTACCCTTCAAGCCCCTACCTTGGAATGGCTTTAAAAAGGTTTCTGTGAAGAAAATGAGGTGGTCCGGGTTTGTATCCGGGTTTACAAACCCGGACCAAGGTTTTTGATAACTCTCGGGTGGATTTTAGGTGTGGTCCGGTTTATGTCCTGGGTTACAAACCCGGACCACATCAGTTTTTCAAGTCTCTGCCGTCTTTTGGCTATGGTCCGGGTTTTTGTCCCAGTTTACAGACCCGGACCACTTACAGGTATGAAAAATAAATATGTTTTTGCTTTTGTTTCATCTCCAAGCTTATGCCAACCTCCTCCACACTCTTCCTACATATTTAATAGCATGTTTAAAGATTGTTTAAGCATTCAAAACTAACCTAACCATTCTATATACTCATCTGTCAACTAACATATTCACTGGTATATTTTTTTCTCTGTTACAAGCTTTCTGTTGCAACTCTTCCATCCTTTCTTCCTTACCATTTCAAACTCACGCCTTAACACACTCAAGCCCTACATTCCTAAACATAATTTGACAGAACTTCTCTACAATCTATGGCTTCTCACCACATTATAACAGCTCACAAACATCAGTTAAACTCCCTGTTATTTAAAAGCATAAACCACTGTAACAACACATTTAATTTCCCTTCTGTTAATACACATTACTAACTTAGTTCCTAGGTTATTTGCACACTTAAGCATCATTTAACTTATTCTTTCATCAAGCAATGTTGTAGTTTCTAACTACACCATACAAGGTCATTTTTCCACGTTCAAAAATATGTTACAGAGAAGAACCATTTCAGGGTATGTTCAATACCTTGTTAGCTCACTGATTTATTTTCCCTTCTTCTTCCTCCTCCTCTTGCTCTCCCTTTCTCTTCTGGTTTCCACAACAATAGAGGTATAGTTGCTATCTACATCCATACCCCAACATACACAATAACCTAGTTTAATTCCCACGTTTCACACCAAATCAATATTTTGAGAGCTAGTTTTTTTTTTAGGGCTTAAAACACCAAGGGATTACCTTACTCTCCTGAGTGTGATCCTTCGACAGCAAGAACAACAAAAACTTAGCCCCCTGTTGAAAACCGAAACTGGCTGGGAAATGGAGAAAATATCAACGTGGAAAATTCTTGACTTTTGCACGAACAAGCTGGGAAGATGGAGACTTTGAGTTTATAATTACCTTGGACTATTAAGAAGATGAAGAGGGGTCAAAAGCACCACTTCAAACTGCAACGGGGCTCACGGTCATGGAGATGAAGGTGAGGGTTTCTAGTTTTTGAAGGGTGGAATGTGTTGCCCTTAACATGAGGAATCCAACGGTATGGTTTTTGTATGGTTTGGTGCTGTATCGAGCAAGAAAAGAGAGGATGAAGATGGAGTAGATGCTCTCTGTTGAAATCGCATATAAGGGTTTACAGAGGAAGAAGATGTTTCAGAGAGGTAAATCGTGACTGGTAAGGAAATAGAGGTGAGAGGCATCACTTTACTTACTTTTTTTGCTTTATTACTCTTGTCTGTTAGTGTATTAGGAATAACAGAGGCCTGTTTTGAAAATATAAAAACGTACTCCCCATTACCAGTTAAGTAACCGGTCACATAATTACAAGGGTGGGTTAATTTTTACTTATTACATTAATACCCCACAACTTCCCGGTTTTTACACTATTCACTCACCGGGTCCGTTTTTCGGAATTTTCTTGTTTAATTAATTTTAATAGCTCTAGACCCACACTATGGTCTAATTATAGATATTTAACTAACTATAATTATTACGAGTTTATTAAACCCGTTTAAAATCACGTTTTTCCCGGTTTCTCGAAAAGCGCGTTTAAAGCTCGTTTACGTTTTTAACTCATTTTACGAATCCGTTTTCTTCGGGAATCGTTCCTACGTATTTATTTAGCACTAATTAAGCTTTTAAATTTTTCATTAGCCTAATTAATCACTGTTTTAAATCCCGGGGTATTTCAACCTACCCCCCTTAAGAAACTTTCCCCTCAAAGTTGGTCAAAGTCGGTGGATTAATAACTTCACTCATTTGACAAATCACCTGTCAAAATCACACTTAACACAATACACACATAGTACACACACAGATATCATATCCGTTCAACAAGTTCACCAACAAGTCTCACACATAAATATTCACAGCAACATACACATACACACATTGTGCAAACACGCACCTTCCATGCAAACAATACACTGCAAGCACTACCAACACTACAACCAATACACTGGTTGTTTCATTGTGTCAAACAAAATGTAAACATATACATTATACATACAAGCCAAGCTATCCCGAAGCAATGCTAAAACAAAACGGTCCTACCCCCCCTTAAAAGGGGTACGCCCCGTACCCTCACGACACTAGACAATCTAGTCTACAAACAGTGTCGGGTACTTCGCCCTCATGGCGTCCTCTACTTCCCAAGTTGCCTCCTCGACGTAGTGGTTCGACCACAAGACCTTGACCATCCGCACTGACTTGTTGCGGGTGTCTCTCGTCTTGGTGTCAAGATACGCAAGGGAGTCTCGACGTACCTCATCGTCGGCTCAAGGGATATGTGATCAGGCTCTAAGACATGAGATGGATCGGCTAATACTTCTTGAGCTGTGAAACATGAAAGACATCATGAACACGACCCAAGTCTGCAGGTAACGCTAACCTGTAAGCTACAGCTCCAATCCTCTCCGTGATCGTATAAGGCCCAACGTACTTCGGGCTCAACTTGCCTTTCTGGCCGAATCGGAAACACCCTTCATCGGTGAGACGCGCAGAAACACCTGATCGCCCACAGCGAACTCGAGGTCGCGTCGTCGCACATCGGCATAAGACTTTGTCTATCCTGGGCTTTCAGATTCGCTCGAATTTGTTGCACTTCAGATTGCATCTGCTCAAGGTATTCCGGTCCAACAATGACCGCTTCACTGGACTCATCCCAACACAGTGGAGTGCGACACGGTCTGCCATACAAGGCTTGGAAGGGTGACATCTTGATCGAAGCGTGGTAGCTGTTGTTATAAGAGAACTCGATCAGATGTAACTTGTCAACCCAACTCCCTGAAAATCTAAGGCGCATGCTCTCAGCATGTCCTCCAGTGTCTGGATGGTCCGCTCTGTCTGACCGTCAGTCTGTGGATGGAAGGCTGTACTGAGCTTCAACTCGGTACCAAGCGCTTCACGTGTGGCTCTCCAGTATCTTGAAAGAAACCTGGTGTCGCGGTCAGACACAATCGTCTTGGAACTCCATGATGTCGAATAATCTCTCGATCAAATATCTCAGCAAGCTTTGCTACCTTCCAGGTGTCCCTCATCGGTATGAAGGGCCACCTTGGTAAGGCGATCGACAATCACCCAGATCATGTTGAGTCCTCCCCTAGCAGATGGGAGTCCAACAACAAAATCCATCGATATATCATGGAACTTCCATTCAGGAATCGGCATAGGTTGTACCATTCCTCCAGGTCGACGGTGCTCAAACTTGACTCTGGCAAGTGAGGCACCTCAAGACAAACTCATTCACATCAGATTTCATTCCCGACCACCAGAAATACCTCTTCATACCTTTGTACATCTTAGAGGCTCCTGGATGGACAGATAATGAGGAACAGTGGGCTTCTCGCAGAATGCGATCCCTCAGCTCAGCATTGCTTCGGGGAACGCATAATCTGCCGTTCAGTCGGATCAAACCATCGTCGTGGAGCTTGAAGTCATACTTCCGGTGCTCAAATGTGCCGTCGATGATACTCTGTCTGATCTCACTCATATACGGGTCTTTCATCTGAGCGTCTCGCACCTCATCAACCAAGCTAGAAGAGGCGAGTAGCGAATGGAGCGAGTGTGCTCGACGACTCAGTGCATCTGCCACGACATTCGCCTTCCCTTCTTTGTACTGAAGGTCGATGTCATAGTCTGATAGGAATTCCATCCATCTCCTCTGCCTGAGGTTCAACTCTTTCTGCGTGAAGACATACTGCAGGCTTTTGTGGTCGGAGTAGATGGTAACACTAACCCCATAAAGATAATGCCGCCATATCTTCAATGCGAAGACAATGGCTCCCAGCTCGAGGTCGTGGGTGGGGTAGTTCTCCTCATGCTTCTTCAGCTGGCGGGAGGCGTAAGCAACTACCTTGCCGTGCTGCATGAGTACGCATCCAAGGCCTCTGCCTGATGCATCACAATAGACTTCGAATCCCTCTGAACCCTCAGGAATGGTAAGGACGGGCGCAGAGGTCAACGAGTCCTTCAGGCTCTGAAAGGAAATCTCGCAGTCATCGGTCCACACAAACTGTGCGTCCTTCTTCATCAAAGCTGTCATAGGCTTGGCGACCTTTGAGAAATCTTTCACGAACCTTCTATAATAACCGGCTAGCCCAAGGAAGCTCCGGATGTCGGAAACATTCCTGGGTCTAGGCCAAGAGCGAACTGCTTCAATCTTAGCCGGGTCGACTGAGATACCCGCGCTTGATATCACATGCCCAAGGAATGAAACTTGATCAAGCCAGAATTCACACTTGGAGAATTTCGCATACAGTTGGTTCATGCGGAGTGTCTCGAGTACTTGCCTCAGGTGGCTCTCGTGCTCCTCTCTGGATTTCGAATATACCAGAATATCATCAATGAACACCACAACCGATGTGTCTAGCTGATCGCTGAACAGTCGGTTCATCAGATCCATGAACTTCGCAGGTGCATTCGACAGTCCGAATGGCATCACTGTAAACTCATAGTGGCCATATCTCGTACGGAACGCTGTCTCAATGTCTTGCTCTCGGATGGCTATCTGATGGTATCCGGATCTGAGATCAATCTTAGAGAATATAGAGGCTCCCTTCAATTGATCAAACAGATCATATACGTGGTAAAGGGTACTTTCTTGATGGTGACCGCATTGAGCTCGCGGTAGTCGATGCAGAGGCGGAGGCTACCGTCCTTCTTCTTCACGAAGAGGACCGGTGCTCCCCAGGGTGATACGCTCGGGCGTATAAACCCCTTGTCGAGCAGGTCTCGAAGCTGCACTCTCAACTCGGCCATCTCTGCCGGTGCCAATCGGTACGGTGCTCTGGCTATAGGTCCGTACCAGGCAGAAGTTCGATCTCAAACTCAACCTCCCTCTGAGGTGGCATGCCGGGAAGTTCCTTCGGAAACACATCCGGGAACTCCGACACTACCGGAATATCGGTGCTGAAATCAGGGTCTCTCTCAAGGTCTTGCACGTAACAGAGGAATACCTCGTGTCCCTTTCTGAGCTCTCGGTACATGGCCATGGCGGTGATGACTCTAGTCGAAGGCTCTCTAGGCCTCTGGCGGTATGAAACTGCAACCCCAGACGGACTCCTGAGCAGCAATCTATGCTCGGCACAAAGGATTCGCCCCTTATGCCGCTCCAACCAATTCATCCCAACTATCAAGTCGAAGCCGAGGCCACTGAATTCGATGAAGGAAATAGGGAACTGCTCGCCCTTGATTCGGATGGTGGCATCTCGGTAATACTTTATGCATCGCACCCGGTCCTTCGACGGGAGAGTAACCATGAAGTCGGGTAACTCAACCGCATCCAGCCCCAACCTTCTCGCAAATGATGGCGAGACAAAGGTGTGAGAGGCGCCGGCATCGAATAGCACGGAGGCATCAATGCCATTCACCGGAAAGGTACCCGTGAGGATCGTGCCGCTTTCACCGGCCTGTGCCTCAGTAAGTATACTCAGGTTACCTTCCGTACCGAGTCCACGACCTATGTATTCATAAGCTTAATGAGTTTAATGGTATTAAGTAAGTAGAAAGATTGGTAAACAGCACTGCTTTATTATAAAACCATTCAAGGTATACATGATGTTCGTTACAACATTACTAGGATATTACATGAGATTGCATGACTAATATTTCCTAAAGGTGAGGTTCAGGCGCCCTGGTTTCATGTGTGTGGCATTAATCACAGTCGATGGTGCCGTATTCAACTTGATCCTCTTGATACCGTGATACAACATTCTCGACTCGCCACCCATGACCAAGACATCTCCTGACCTAAGGATAATCTTCTCCGGCGGTCTGCACGCTTCTGCTTGCTATACAGGAATTCGGCGTCGTCACCAATGGACCAAGACACTATGGGCACTCCCTTTCCAAGGGATTCCGCTGTCTCGTCCTTATCTTGGTGTAAACCAAGTCGTCCTCCTTCTTGGTAGAAGTCGACAATACAAATATCTGCTTCGAGTGCAGGTACGGGATCAGCTTCAAGCTGTTGTGCAATCTCTACGGCTTGTGTAACAACCATTTGAAATTCTCCAGGTATTTTGGGTGGTGTTACTTCGTCATCTGCTCGCTGTTTGTGGTAAGTGCGGGTGTAAGGATTCCAATCCTTTGCCATGCACATCATTTTTAGTTTCATTCTTGCTCCACCGGGGTATTCTAGTGTGTAAAATCCTCCTGGGCTTGCTCCGAGTTCATTGCATCGTCGGATAATGGCGACTTGCGCTTCGGGCGTGAGGTATCCCCTTAATAATAACATACCTGGGCGGATGACCTGACACTGGTCGATGGTGTAGTGGTGTGTGGTGATGTCGGACTCTTCAAGGGTCGGTTTAGTCGGTATAGGATAGCAGATGTGGAAGGTCCCTAAGTGGTGAGTTCAACTTATAAGTTCTAATCTTGTTAGTCAATTCATGCTCGAACTATATGTTAGTTCTATGTCATTCGCTGATGTAGGTAATTAAGACTGTAGTCATGCTCTCAAGGATTAAAGGTGTGTGAAAGTACCTAAACCGGTCTTCTGACCAGCTCCCTCTGAGCGAGCTATGATGTGAAGGGCGGACTGTCTCTGCGGTGCACCTTTCTGAGCACCTCTAGGTCCCTGCCCCTGCTGGCCATACTGGGTCTGAGTATCACCAGCTGCTACCTCCTTGCCCTCTCTCTGCTTGAACTCCTGGCTGCTGCCCTTCTTGGCAGGGCACTCATAGGCACGGTGCCCCATCTTGTGGCAGCTATAACACCTGACCTCTCTTCCCTGGCAATCTGTGCTGGGGTGGTCGTTCTTGCAGTACTTGCAACTGAAGGCCCGTCCATCAGAGTTGCCCTTGCCTGAGCCAGATCCAGAACCTGAAGCAGTGAGAGTTAGCAAAATTCGGTATTCTAAGCTTGGAAACACACAAGTGTCGGTTATCGAGAATCTTACCCTTAGGTGGGTGAGACCTCAGCGGCTTCGCTGCTATCGGTGCGGAGTAGGCGAGCCGTAGTGGCTCAGCTGCCTTGCCCTTCTCAGCATTTGCACCGCTCTCTTCAGAGGTAGTCTTTTGGGTTTGGGTCGGGTGGGTGTACTTCCCTTTCTTCTTTCCCCATCCCTTTCCTTGGGTCTGCTCGCCAGAGCCAGAACCCTTGTTGCTGATCTTGCGCTTTTGCGCGTTCTCCTCGTCCCTTAGCTGGACGGTAATCTTAACTCGCGATGCGGCATGGTAACACTCCTAATATTAGGACATTAGTTGACATTCTTACATACAAAGACACTAATTGTATTGACTACGACATTAAGTTCTCAAACCGTCGTTTACCTGTAGAGGTGAACCGCGTGTATCCCATGCCATACCGGAGGCGATGGCTCAGGCCGCCATGAAAGCGGTCGACCAAAACCTGACCGGTATACCCGAGGTCGGGTAGTAGTCGGAGGATAGATGTGAAGGTGGTATAATACTCGTCGACGGTCATCTTATCCGCCATCTTCAGAGCATCCAGTTCGAGCCGCTTCTTCGTCTTCACGTGCTCGGGGTAATATTTGGATCGCAGGAGAGCAGTGAAGGCATTCCAGTCGAATGCAGGGTCAGCGACGTGCTCGCCCTTGACTAGCTTCCACCAGTCCATAGCGGCACCCTTCAGATAATAGGCAGCTATTCTCACCCTCACTCCGCAGGAGCCTCGAGAGTCTCGAAGGCCGTCTCCATCTCGGAGATGTAAGCCTCGAGCTTAGCTGGATCGCTCTCACCCTTGAAGCAAGCGGGTCGTAGGTCAGCTACAGCTTTCACCCAATTCGTCTCTCTGGGTGGTGGGGGTGGGGGTGGTTCAGCCTGAGTCTGCTGGTTCTGCTGTGTCTGCTGCACAGCCGCAATAACTTGTGGTAGCATCTGACCTACCGTGGCCGCGACGATCTCCGCTATCGTCTGCGTGCCCGGCTCCTCGGCCGTCTCCCCACGGCCTCTTCCTGACATCTGAACAAGTAACGGTTTACATCAGGTGACATGACCAATTGGTCTAGAATTAGGCATTTGTATCGCCATTACAGACGTTAAAAGGGTATCCGTTATCATTAACGGTCATTCAGGGTTAAGTTTCCTAACTCGGTAAACACTACACTCGGTATTTGTAACACCCCATCCGATAATTCCTCTAACCACAGTCTAATCGTCAAGGACGCAAAACTAATCGCAGCGGAAAACTCCTAACTACCGAGGGTGATACAATACCGATAACCACCCATATGGTTACCGGGTCTAAACTACTACAACATACAGTCCCGGTCTGACAAAAGAAATACCAACATAATCAACATAATTTACAACACCTGATTACCGAGTACTAAGTGAATTTACATTAAGGCTCTAAGCCCGTCAAAAGAATATGAGTTAACAGTTACTCGACTACGCCATGTTTCCTCCTAACAAAAGCAACATGTGTACCACATAGTACACCGACTATACTAGGGCTACAAGCCAGTGTACAACTCGGTACACCGCCCCATCTACTACTAACTATCAAAAGCATAACATCCCGGTCTTCATGACCATCAACCGTCTCGTGTACCTGTAAGAATGAGAAAAATGGTGCCCGAAGGGGCTCAGCTAAAGCTGCATATGGTAATCGCATACCCCGCGTACTAGCGAGGGTACGCCAACTACTTGGTCGCCAACATGCGGTTCATTATTATTCAAACAAGCATGCTAATAATAACAACAATATATTCATGTATAAATAGTACCCACACATAGGGCATAACACACATTGGAAACATTACAAGTCGTCCACACATTGGTTACTGAGGCCTTGAGGTTCTCCCTCAAGATTCACACCTCTTCTCATGTTAGCCAAATTCTCATCCGGGTTAGACGGATGTTCATATCTCTTATCTCTTGATCATATGTCTCGCACAAGGCATGATCCACACTTAACCATTATTTATCACTTGAAATAATTACTCAGTTAAGTCGGGTGACCTCCGGGCAGAGATGTGGCATACACACCCCATCTCACCACCAGGCTTTAGGTTTGGCTTACTTCCCCGGGCTGCGACCTTTTGGTTCGGAACCATGGTGGGAAGGTTAGGCCAGAACTCGGTAAGCAATTCTCTCTTGCTTCCTCATTCTCACGCGTGGCCGACACTCTATCGGTCTCCTCTCAACTTCAGTTACCATTTCCAGGTTAGGTAAGTCAGAAGGTTAGTGTGTTAGTGAGAACATCTCAAACACAAGAATTCTTCTCATTCAAACATTTCATGAATTATACAAACTAGTCTTTCAAGACATAGTTCATTGGGTGCAAAGACAAGCACACAATATACAAGGTATTGCCATTAATCATATTCATGCACTTTATCTTGATTAGGTGATTGCACATAAACACACAAACACACAAATCAGAGTAACCAAGTTAGGATACAGGGCATGAGAAAACCATACTGTTCACCGTCGTAACTTGCCCGTCGACACTCTCTCTCGGAGTCCAACTAATCGGGTCCTATAACATATATTAAGTTGGGAGGTTAATTACCCATGAAACTCAACTCGTTACTTCGCTAACGTTTTCCCGAACTTTACTTACTTAGTCATGACATTACAAGTTTAACCTGTACAAGCCCTTACTCCTCATTGTCATCCAAACCCTTTTACATAAGTTACAAACTTATAATTATTTTTTTAAGCTTGTTAATACTCTTAATGACCATAAAACATCATTAAACAAGTTCGTAATCATCATATATTATCATTACCCTTCAAGCCCCTACCTTGGAATGGCTTTAAAAAGGTTTCTGTGAAGAAAATGAGGTGGTCCGGGTTTGTATCCGGGTTTACAAACCCGGATCAAGGTTTTTGATAACTCTCGGGTGGATTTTAGGTGTGGTCCGGGTTTATGTTCTGGGTTACAAACCCGGACCACATCAGTTTTTCAAGTCTCTGCCGTCTTTTGGCTATGGTCCGGGTTTTTGTCCCAGTTTACAGACCCGGACCACTTACAGGTATGAAAAATAAATATGTTTTTGCTTTTGTTTCATCTCCAAGCTTATGCCAACCTCCTCCACACTCTTCCTACATATTTAATAGCATGTTTAAAGATTGTTTAAGCATTCAAAACTAACCTAACCATTCTATATACTCATCTGTCAACTAACATATTCACTGGTATTTTTTTCTCTGTTACAGAGCTTTCTGTTGCAACTCCATCCTTTCCATCCTTTCTTCCTTACCATTTCAAACTCACGCCTTAACACACTCAAGCCCTACATTCCTAAACATAATTTGACATAACTTCTCTACAATCTATGGCTTCTCACCACATTATAACAGCTCACAAACATCAGTTAAACTCCCTGTTATTTAAAAGCATAAACACTGTAACAGCACATTTAATTTCCCTTCTGTTAATACACATTACTAACTTAGTTCCTAGGTTATTTGCACACTTAAGCATCATTTAACTTATTCTTTCATCAAGCAATGTTGTAGTTTTCTAACTACATCATACAAGGTCATTTTTCCACGTTCAAAATATGTTACAGAGAAGAACCATTTCAGGGTATGTTCAATACCTTGTTAGCTCACTGATTTATTTTCCCTTCTTCTTCCTCCTCCTCTTGCTCTCCCTTTCTTTTCTGGTTTCCACAACAACAGAGGTATAGTTGCTATCTACATCCATACCCCAACATACACAATAACCTAGTTTAATTCCCACGTTTCACACCAAATCAATATTTTGAGAGCTAGTTTTTTTTTAGGGCTTAAAACACCAAGGGATTACCTTACTCTCCTGAGTATGATCCTTCACAGCAAGAACAACAAAACTTACCTAGCCCCCTGTTGAAAACCGAAACTGGCTGGGAAAAGGAGAAAATATCAACGTGGAAAATTCTTGACTTTTGCACGAACAAGCTGGGAAGATGGAGACTTTGAGTTTATAATTACCTTGGACTATTAAGAAGATGAAGAGGGTCAAAAGCACCACTTCAAACTGCAACGGGGCTCACGGTCATGGAGATGAAGGTGAGGGTTTCTAGTTTTTGAAGGGTGGAATGTGTTGCCCTTAACATGAGGAATCCAACGGTATGGTTTTTATATGGTTTGGTGTGCTGCGAGCAAGAAAAGAGAGGATGAAGATGGAGTAGATGCTCTCTGTTGAAATCGCATATAAGGGTTTACAGAGGAAGAAGATGTTTCAGAGAGGTAAATCGTGACTGGTAAGGAAATAGAGGTGAGAGGCATCACTTTACTATTTACTTTATTTGCTTTATTACTCTTGTATGTTAGTGTATTAGGAATAACAGAGGCCTGTTTTGAAAATATAAAAACGTACTCCCCATTACCAGTTAAGTAACCGGTCACATAATTACAAGGGTGGGTTAATTTTTACTTATTACATTAATACCCCACAACTTCCCGGTTTTTACACTATTTACTCACCGGGTCCGTTTTTCGGAATTTTCTTGTTTAATTAATTTTAATAGCTCTAGACCCACACTATGGTCTAATTATAGATATTTAACTAACTATAATTATTACGAGTTTATTAAACCTGTTTAAAATCACGTTTTTCCCGGTTTCTCAAAAAGCGCGTTTAAAGCTCGTTTACGTTTTTAACTCATTTTACGAATCCGTTTTCTTCGGGAATCGTTCCTACGTATTTATTTAGGACTAATTAAGCTTTTAAATTTTTCATTAGCCTAATTAATCACTGTTTTAAATCCCGGGGTATTTCAGTCCTAGTCTGCGGGTCTCAATCCCTGCCTAGGCACATCATGTATAGCTTCATCTAGATCCACTCGTAAATCCGGAGTGTAAAACCCACCTAGTTCTCTACCCAAGGCTCTACACTCTTCTATGATGTCTGCTTGCTCATCGAGGGTCAAGAATTATCTAAGTAGAATCATGCCAAGTTGGATGACTGCTCTTCTCTTCTGGATGCTCCCCCCTTCTTTCGTCTACGAGTCTTGGTGATCTTGGTCTTGAAGGTAGGGGGTAACAGATATCATAACTACCTAAGATGTGGAAGTTCTCCTAAGGTAAGTTACTTACTAAATCCGGTCCTTAATACATAGACATGCTTCAAAAGCGTTTAACACACAACATGGTTTCAAAGCGATAATAGTCGGGTATTAGGATTACCTAGCGCGCTGGGCCCCCGCCTCAGCGCCCGAGGCTCCCGCGGAATTCAAGGCTCCGCATCCCTGATCAACTCCTTTTCCTTTCTGGAAGCACGCGTCAGAAAACGTCTGGCCTCCTTGACCACCCCGTGGTGCTCCGATCCTCCAGCAATCTCTGAGCGGTCTTTGGTGGCTGTAGTTTCGGCTGTCGGGGTTTGAGTGGCACTCGAAGTCGTGATGCCCAACTTCTTGCAGTAGAGGCACTCCACCTTGCTTCCGCTTCAGTCAACTCCTGGGTGGTCTCTGCCGCAGCACTTGCAGTAGTAATGGCGCTGGGTGTAACACCCCTCTCCCACAATCCCGATATAATCTCTCACGTAGCAATAAATAAAACGTCTCGCAGCGGCAAATAAATAACCATTACAGAACTCACTAGGGTGTCACCGGGCCATTACTCGCCCCATGCGAGCAACGTAGCCAAACTACATCCAACTCCAAAATAAACAAACTGCTAACCGCAGTGATAACGAGAAACTCCTATACATCATACTAAGTCCATAAATCATAAACATCGACAAGTGAGCATCTACCCAATCTTGAATATACATATCTCACCATATTACAATTCACCATCCTTAGTGCTACACAACATCTCATGTGTAGTAGCAAAAGCAAAACTCCAATTACTCTGTACCCTCTTCAGCTCCGACAATGATCAACAACCGGTAATGGTGTAGTATCAGCGATAGACGCTGAGTATGCCGGGCCTGGACCCTAATGGTCACTTGTCATTTTAACCATCTTGTTATTAGATTGGTTTCATGCTTTACCATTTCACAGATATATTCAATACTGTAATAAACATGCATAATAAATTTAACCATCCATCCAAATATCCATAAACATTCACCATCCATCCCATTATCCAAACATTCATTTAATATTCCATACAGCATTTGTATATCGAACGTATCGAGTAATAACAATATAACGTACAATGTACATTTCGCCGTAGCGTACAGTTTTCATATTTAATTTACTTAGCCTTGTAGGCTCCATCCAACCATCAACACACAATAAAATAACCACAAGTATAACCAATGAACAACAAAGCGAAACAACGAGAATAATAAACAAGTATTAAGTCTCGTCCATGGTATTGTTCGCCACTGTATAAGTCTCAATTGTTTTTTGTTGTTCAGTTATACCTAGTGACAATGTCTCGTTAAAACGACATGTCTCTAGTTACCCATATATTATGGTGGGTCACCCACGGCAGTAGCCACTCCAACGGTAGAGTCTCCGACCAACGAGCCATTCTAGCTCACGGGAAATTTTCTTGATACTTACGGACCCGTACGCGACATCCTGGTATCGTTTTTGTGATCACAGCGCGCACCAAGAGCCACATCCTCTTGGCTTTACTTCCATTCCATTAATTAATTAATTATACCATCGCATCGCATTACCAAATTTTCTAACACAGCAGACTAAGGTCATTAGTCCAATCCGGAGTCTGTAAACTCGGGATCCAGTGTTAGATACGAGAGCGGCGTATAGAAAGGCCAATGCTCCGTATACAAGTCTTGGATAATATGTATATGTTATTATCCTAGTGCTACAACGTTTACTTACGTTCCTTATATTTCATATAAGATAGCACCATAGCGTTAGTTCGTTTTATATGTATAGGTTCATATATAACCCAATACTTGTTAACTCAACAACAGTAAATAATAAGCAGCTATAAATATACAATTCATGCATATAATTACACATTCAGACAAACAATCTTATCACAGATCACACAGAAGTCTGAACTGAGGAAGCCCTCAGAGACAATCAGAGACATATAACAACATACAAGTTATATCAACCAAATCCGAGCCCAAGGAGCAACCTTAGGACAACTCGGATCAAACCCCTTTACATACCGTTCACCCTGATCGTATTACGGTGGAGTATGAATCAGCAAGATCCTATGCTCCGTGTAGTCCGCTAGCTTGTCAAGCGTCCTTGTCAGAAGTATAATCTTAACGGTATTAAACTATAAGTCAGTCTCCATGACTAACTACATCCGGTATTTCCGAATAATAAGTAACCCCGACAGTTCACCCCTGTTTTCTACAGTTGTTTGTTACGGGTTTCTCTAAAACAGTCGGTTTTTGTTACTAAAACTCATACGTCATATTTTCCCTGTTAAGTTTAATTCGTTGTATTTCTTTTAATCTTATCCACATCTAGTTTAGTACGTAACCTATAGTTTGCATGTAGCATGCATTCTTGTATTTATATTGCACTCTAAAATTCATATCTTATAGTTCGTAACTATATTTTTTTCAAATAACCACCACCATTAATCATATGATTTTCACCACCATAATATATATATCCCCACCTTATATACATTATTCTTGTGTATGTATGTATTTTTACCACTAGGTAATTCTCATGAGTTTCATAAACTCTTATATTTTATGTTACATTTTATCATCTTTTATTAGATGATTATTCTCTCATTAGTTGTATTATATTATACAACTTATATTAGGATTATTATCCTAATATTATGTAACATTTTATGTTGTATAATTACAACTCCTAAGGTTTATTCCATAAACACCTTAGTTTATAAATCCCATTTATTTATAGTTTGTCACATTCTTTGATGTGAATATCCTTACTCATATTAATTCCACCTAAACCATACAATTGTTATAACATTTATAACATTATAGACCTTAGTCTAAAATTCATTTTCCAAACTTTATCAATGCGGTAAAGCCCTTGAATTTATTTAAATTCTATTTTGACCACATAACATTATGTAATGCCATTCCATATGCTAATATCATTTGACATGATATTCTTATTTCCTTTAATTAATAACCTATGGTTTTTATACCAAACTATTTATTATTGCCGCATGGGCACCATATCAAAACCATATTCTTTTTTCATAAACCATAGTTTCCTTTATTTACAAAATCACCCCTTAATTTATACCATGTTATATATCCCATTTAATATAACATTTCTAACTTATAAAAAGGGAATAACCTATGGTTATTTTTTGTAAATTTCGAACAGCCCTTGTGCTATTCTATAATTGCCATTTGGCCCTATTTATAACACATAGTTTCATAATTCATTAAAATTATATATTATACATATGTCTTAATAAACACTCTTATATTATTCTAAAAATCATCAAATTTCTCCAAAGGGTTATTATTACCTTTATTAACCCATATATAATCGGTATTTACTATACCACCTCATATATTTCTCCAAAGTGTCATAATGACATAATAACTATATATTATACATATATAGTTTGTTTTAATTCCAAAAACATTCCAATAAATTCCTAAAAATTCCTAATAGCCCATGGGTGTTTAAAATACCATTGTACACCCTTCATTTTTGGTAATAACATATTTACCACATATGTTATAAAAATATTACCATAAGATACTTATCTTATTATACAACCTTAAATAAGTTATTTAACGTATCTTATTTGCTCAAAACCTATCATATGGTCAAGGTTGACCTCCTTAATATTTCCTTGACCATTAATTTCTAGTAATTACGGTTTGCACCCATACTTTCTAGAAATCACCATTTAACCCCAAAACTTTATAAAATCTTATAAACTTTATTTTAACTCCTTTTTAACTCTAATTTTCGTCCTTATCATTCCATAGTCCCAAAATTTAATTTAATTACACTATAACCCCTCATTCTTTTCGGCAATCTATAAATAACAACTAAACTTAAATAAAAGCTGGTAAATGCATAAATAAAATGGCCTAAAATACATGGCCTTATTACAAAACATTGGCTTGCAAAATAAATTACACATAAATGTCCCAAAAACACTTATAAATCTCGGCCTCACCATATAATTTTCATTTATTTACCAAACTTCCACATAATGTCTTAAATTTGACATTTATGCTTGTTTAATTAGTTATAAAATTTATTAAACCATTCCTTAAACATTTTAAGGTCAAACAAGACCTTATTTTTCTCCTTCACTCACGGCAATTTAATTAGAAGTGGTTTAAGAACATATTAACTTAGCAAAGTTAATGTTTAAGTGATTTATACCTTGATTTAACTTAGGTAGATCCTTGTTTGGATTCGCCACCTTAAGGAGAATTTCTCCAAAGCTTCTCTTACATGTTTTCAAACAGAAAACAAGGCCTAGTTAGTCTCCAAGCAAGATCTAACCATAAGAAGTAATTTAAGTCATGAAAATCATGGATTTTTACCTTTGATCTTCAAGCTTGATATAGATCTAATTTGCCCTTTTTCCAGAAGAGAAAGAGTATCAAAACACTCTCAAGAACAAGGTATAAAACCATTGGTGAATTAGCTTGGAAGATAGCTAAGTTTTACCTTGTTTAAGATGCCAAAAATGGTGTTTTTGGCTTGGATCTAGCTACTCCTTGTAGATCTTGGTATACCAACTGAATCTACATGAAAAGGAGAAAAAAAATAAGGCTAGGGAATAGCTAGACAACAACAAGCTGCCTTGTTATTAGGTTTTACCTTGGAAAAATGCCTTAAAAGAGGGTATTTCCTTTGGATCTCGGCCACCCTTGCTCCAAATGGCTAACCAACTGATTGAACATGTAAATATGAAGATTATGAGTGTATAAACTCACAAAAATCAGAGGAAGAAAATCGGATGAAGAGTAGAGAAGCTTAAGGTATGTTTTTACCTTAAAATGAGATTTTGAGCAACCTTGGTCTCTAAACTTGTTTCATTCGAATTTGATTGATGTTCTAACCTTATAACACTGAGAATAAGCCATAGGAAGTGATTAGTCACGAGATCTAAGCATAGGTGGTGAAGAGATGAAGAAAAAAGAGTCAAAATAAGCCTTAAACCATTACCTTAGGAGCTTTGGAGTTAGATCTACCTTCCTAACTCAAGAACCACGGTTGGGAGAGTTTGGAAACTGAAGGATCTCGGTTGGAATGAGCTGGAGTCGTTGGAATGGAGCTAGGAGGCAATGAATGATTGAAAATGAGCATTATTGAATGAAAAAGCACTTTTGGACTATATTATTGATTTGTAATGACTAATGAGTCATCAAAGGGATAATAATGAAGCTGGCATCGATAATTGGAGGGGAAGGCTGGCCTCACACGATTTTGTGGCTGGTGGAGTCAATAATGGAGCCTAAAGGAGTGTATAAACTAATAAAAGGCAAAAAGTAAGCCTTAATTAAGGGGACAAGTGGAGTCTTGTTTATTAAGCTAGTAAGTGACGAAATTTGACTCCCCCAGCCTGTGTATGTCGACCTCATGTGGTCCAAGGGGTCAAACTTTGACCTCTTGACCATTCTTAGTCAATGTTGACTAAAGCGGGCCCCTTTTAGGGTTTTATTAATATTTTAATATTAAATTTGTAAAAATTTGTAAATTTCTGGAATTAAATTCCTTACATGTTATAATATGATATTTTATCATATTTAAAGTTATTTATAACCTTTTAGCCCAATTAAAACCAATTTAGGAGACAATTACACAAAAACGTGCTTTAAGGAGTTTTAGTGCACATTATGTGTCTCACGGTGTTTCTGAGCTTGGTTTTCTTTGACAATGGTTTTTTGTGTTCCTTACATGATATTTAATCATGGTATCCAATTTTATATCATTTAGAGGTCATTAGACCTTTAAGGTTTCTTAGAGCACATTTTTGCCCTTTTTGACCTTGAAGCATGTAAATGCTTTTTATTTGTGTTGGAGTGTTGTCGAACGATTGTAATGTGTTAATATACTTAGGACAAATTTTTAGGTCCTAAGAAGTTCATTTGGGTATTTATTTACCCCTAACGGTCAAAGGGTGCAACATCTTGATTTGTGTTGACCACTGTTGTTCTCAGTTGACTTTTAAGGCATGTTTAGGCCTTAATTAATGTGATTAAATATTTAATCCATGTTTAATAAGTTTGGGGTATTTCAATCTACCCCCCTTAAAAAGACTTCGTCCCAAAGTCTCTTAATCAAATGGGTAAGTATATATAAATGTATAACTACCCATTGTTCCCATAATGTATATCTATGTGATATATCATTTACACACATCGTATTGCGCTTATACAGCACCTAGCCATCACGTTGTGGCGTTAGTTCAATCATATATGGATATAGGTGATCCATCAGCACCATCATTTCCTATCAGTTCTACCAACCCTGACAACCTCCCTGAGGTGTCCATAACATTCCATTGTTCCACATTCCACATCTAATGATTCATTTCGTATCTAGGTGATACCATATGTAATCATTCTATAAAGCAATATGAATACATATCACAAATAGCATAAGAAGGGTACTACACACATGGTGTACATACAACATTCAAACAAGTATCTTGTGAGATACATACATACCAGTGCACATCACACACAAACATACCAAACAACACACGCCCCGCGTACCAACCATAACCAACACAGTCAACTCACTGTATGCCATGCATACTAAACAATTCACTGTATGCCATGCATACTAAACAAATAAACCTCATATGCCCCGCACACCACCAATTCTTTGTATGCAATGCATACTAACCAACCAAAACCTAGTGCACACATGTGCACAGCCAAGAGGCTCTACCCCCTTAAAAAGGGTTACGCCCCCGTACCCCACAAGTATTCAACAGCCGCTCAACAAGGAGCGCCGGATACTTGACTCTCAAAGAGTTCACCAACTCGTGGGTTATCCTCATATCAGAGAGATGGGTATGACTCTAGCCCTTTCTGGGCTCCACAATATATAAAGGGTGAGGCACTGACTATTTGTGCTCTCTCTAAGTTCGTTCTTATGGGCCCACTCGCTCCGTATGAGGTGCAGACCCATGAGAGGCTCAATTTGCCTCTTTTTTTCCATTGCTGTGAGTCCACTCGTTTGGATCACTAGCATACTTGCGTGTCTTCTCTCACTGACATTCAGTTTGAGATGTAATATGACATTGGCTACTGTTAGTACTTAGTGCTCTTTGCACATGTCTTTGTAATACTAAGACGTACCAGCCTATATGTCCACAAAGGTGATGTTTGTCATCCATGTCTCCTGGTAGGTTTGTTCCAGAGTAACACACTGTTGTAGTTTTTTTTATACACACTCGTGTTGATATCCACTTTATCTTTCTGCATTCCCACTAGATTAATAACTGCACTAGTGCAATACCAAACACTCAGTCATATAGAGTGCAGAGGCGTAAACGCTCAACAGCTAATATCCAATGAGGCAAACAGAAAAGATGTGCGAATTATCCTGTGAGTGGTACATTCTGAATCCACTGTTCCTTGACCAAGGTTTCTGCTATCATATAGCTTTATCTTTTCTCCTTGCGTAGTCACGCGTTTATATCCAAATCATCTGGTAGATTTCCTCTGTGTATTGTAATTAATTACTCGATCCTTATGAGGATTCTACATATTATCCGTCCATAACGGGTTTTCCTGATTATTTTTTTTGGGTTCCTGTCCTTGTACTGTTTCTCTGTCTTCACTGTATACTGTCTACTGTTCTCTGTTGAAGGTTCTTGATTTCCTTAGCCCGTTGGTTTAACTGTGGCTCTTCTCGTCCATCTTCGAGGTAATCCGTCTTACTGTCCGTAGAATGGAGTTGACTACTTCTCGTGTTCCTAACACTACTTGTCTACTTGCATGGGATACCGTACTGATACATTACTACTTACCCGACTAACTCATAAATAAGTCTGTCAGGCCCACATGCTCCTAACGGAGTGCGGTCGTCCCATGTCTCGTTTAGTAAACTGGTAATGTCTGTCACACGGTTGTTGAAGTATTCGGTTGTCAATCTCCCTGTGATGGATATCCTTTTTTTTCCTCCTTCTTCTTTTTTTTGTCTGCTTTTGCTTCTCTTCCCCTTTTTTTTGTCTAATAGTTCAGGTTTTCAGTTATCCTGTAATAAGTGCTATTGCCTTCGTGGCATCAGTGGTAATTCGTGTCATAAACCAGCGTTATTTAGCTCGGTGTAAGGAAAATCTGTGCTACATCTAGCAAACTTGGTCCTCCTAGTTCAATCTCATTGAGTACAATACATATTCCCTTTTCCTCCCTGTTTATCCTGATCATATCACATTCATAATTCATATTCGTTCCCTCATCCATGTAATTGGATATATTGCAGATTGCATAATAGTTTGAGCAACTTGGCTCTCCACTTCCCAACCATCCTCACTGACGGTGGTGCATCTACAAAGGGTATGCTTGTCCACAAGGACTAAACATTTATCACTCGTAGTGATTAGCATTAAATGCGGGTATACACTGATGGTATTTGGCTAATAAGCCATGTCTGAAAATTCCTAAATGTTTAAACTGGTTTGGTTTACAATCACAGTGGTTGTATAGTTTCTCCAGTTGCAGTGGTTGGACTAACGGTCCTTCCAAGGTTGTATAGGTTTCTAACCTCAAGGTTTTATGAAAAAGTTTGAAAGGCATTGTTTTTTTTTACATATAATAAAAGACTAAAAAGTAGTAGTTGTTGCAGTTGCATTTGCAGTTGTGTTGTGTTGCTGTCGTTGCACTTGCTGTAGCAAGTGCGCAAGGCAGATGGAAATTTCAGTGGTTTTTTTGTCATAGCGCTTGCAATAGCAAGTGCGCCATGCAGGTGGAAATTCTGGTTCAGTAATCCCCTGTCTCATTGACTCTGTGTCGTCTAGTATGGCTACATGATAATGTAAGCATTAACATCTGTTCATATATATATCCATCACGGTTTAAAGCTTATTGGTACTGAGTACACACAACTAATCCCAAAGTCTTACACAAAAGGCGAGTGGTCAATGACACACTCCCACATACTTATAACAAGTCTTTGTCTAACATTCAAAGTAAATATACAACATAGTAATCAAGTCTTCCACCAGCGGTCTCATGGAGTTAGGGTACTCATGCCCTATCTACTCCCTTGCCCTTCAGGGCTTCAGCATCAGTAGATGTTTGGCCATCCTGACCGCCTCGTGGTACTCCAGATCCTCCAGTTGAGGTCTTCTGAGTATTCTTGGGTGGCCTGTAATTACGGCTCTCTGGATTCATCCAGCATTCGAATTCTCTATGGCCCTCTTTGTGGCAGCACCGACACTCGACTTTGCGGCCTTCGCAGTCGACCCCAGAATGGTCTTTCCCACAACGCTTACAGTAAAAATGGCGCTGGGGCTGTCTGGTGCTAATGGTCTGGTGCCTAATGTAGTAAGTTTAATTTGTTATTATGATAGTTAGGTTAGTCGATAATCAATCTTAAAGATTCTATCACACTTACAGGTCAAAGGTCTGCTAGCATCTATAGCTGGGCTGGTCAACGAAGGGTGGGCTCTTTCCCCTTGCTCCCTGGTGACCCTGTTGCCCTTCTTTGGAAAGAATTTCCTGTTAAAGGTTTTGGGTCAGCATTTATAAAGGTGTTTAATATGATAAGCAATCTAGAAAGGGATAAGTCCTTACTTTCCCTTCTTTTGGCCATCGCCTGGAGATGCTCCTCCACCTTCCGACTCTCCCTCAGGGTTCTTCCTTTTCTTGGCCCCGAGAGTCTCTTCCCGAGTCTGGAGCATTAGCTCCGTCTCGAGGCAGCCTCATAACACTCCTGGAATCTCCTTGGTAAGTTCTCACAAAGTTAATTGGTAATGTAGTAAGTAAAGAATTTTATGGCTTTCATGTTAGTACCTGGATGGTAGTGTAGAAGGTAGCACCCATCGCCATCTGAATGCGAAATAATAGTCCTCCCCGGAACTTCTCGACCTTCACGGTCTCTGAGTAATCCACACCGGGAATGAAGTCCAGCGGACCAATGAATCGAGCGTAATACTCGTCCACGGTCAGACCTTCTTGGGTCAGTGTCTCAAACTCATGGCGCTTCTTCTGTTTGAGATGCGCCGGGTAGTACTTCCCTCTTAGCAATTCGACAAAGGCAGCCCACGAAAAGTCGGGCGTAGCCAGGTGCTGGTCCTTGACCAACCTCCACCAAGTGCTAGCTGCATCCTTCAGATGGAAAGCAGCGATGGCGACCTTCTTGTCGTCCGGTACCTGTAAAGCTTCAAATGCTTTCTCATGTTCAACAATGTAATGCTCCAAAGCCACGGGGTCTGGTTCCCCAGAATATGTAGGTGTCGAGTCTCGCTAACTGACTTTAGCCAGTTCGTTTCCTGGGCTGTGGTGGGTGGGTGGGCTGGTGCTCCTACTATCTGAGTACCCAGCTGTGCAAGAACGGCTGCAACCGTCTCAGCAACTCCTGGAATGTCGGGGTCACCGCCTCCACCTCTTCCAGTACCACGCCCTCTTGTTCCCCCTGACATCTGTAGTACAGTATGTCACATAAATACTCGGTAGATTACCGGACACAACCAATAGATATTAAGTTGCCTTAAGGCTACTATGTCACGCAATTTACGTTTACTAGACACAATATCTTTCTAAGACGAATCGTCTCATAACTCCCAAATGTTTCCCATAATTTCCCAAATCCTAAGCTCACTGTCTTAACCTATTATCTCGTCATCAGAGCGGTACTCCGCTCTAATACAACTTTTGTAACACACCTCTCCACAATCCCGATATAATCTCTCACGTAGCAATAAATAAAACGTCTCGCAGCGGAAAATAAATAACCATTACAGAACTCACTCGGGTGTCACCGGCCATTACTCGCCCATGCGAGCAACGTAGCCAAACTACATCCAACTTCCAAAATAAACAAACTGCTAACCGCAGTGATAACGAGAAACTCCTATACATCATACTAAGTCCATAAATCATAAACATCGACAAGTGAGCGTCTACCCAATCCTGAATATACATAATCTCACCATATTACAATTCACCATCCTCAGTGCTACACAACATCTCCATGTGTAATAGCAAAAGCAATACTCCAATTACTCTGTACCTGCTCTTCAGCTCCGACAATGATCAACAACCTGTAATGGTGTAGTATCAGCGATAGACGCTGAGTATGCCGGGCCTGGACCCTAATGGTCACTTGTCATTTTAACCATCTTGTTATTAGATTGGTTTCATGCTTTACCATTTCACAGATATATTAAATACTGTAATAAACATGCATAATAAATTTAACCATCCATCCAATATCCAAACATTCATTTAATATTCCATACAGCATTTGTATATCGAACGTATCGAGTAATAACAATATAACGTACAATGTACATTCGCCGTAGCGTACAGTTTTCATATTTAATTTACCTTAGCCTTGTAGGCTCCATCCAACCATCAACACACAATAAAATAACCACAAGTATAACCAATGAACAACAAAGCGAAACAACGAGAATAATAAACAAGTATTAAGTCTCGTCCATGGTATTGTTCGCCACTGTATAAGTCTCAATTGTTTTAGTTGTTCAGTTATACCTAGTGACAATGTCTCGTTAAAACGACATGTCTCTAGTTACCCATATATTATGGCGGGTCACCCACGGCAGTAGCCACTCCAACGGTAGAGTCTCCGACCAACGAGCCATTCTAGCTCACGGGAAATTTTCTTGATACTTACGGACCCGTATGCGGACATCCTGGTATCGTTTTTGTGATCACAGCGCGCACCAAGAGCCACATCCTCTTGGCTTTACTTCCATTCCATTAATTAATTAATTATACCATCGCATCGCATTACCAATTTTCTAACACAGCAGACTAAGGTCATTAGTCCAATCCGGAGTCTGTAAACTCGGGATCCAGTGTTAGACACGAGAGCGGCGTATAGAAAGGCCAATGCTCCGTATACAAGTCTTGGATAATATGTATATGTTATTATCCTAGTGCTACAACGTTTACTTACGTTCCTTATATTTCATATAAGATAGCACCATAGCCGCTAGTTCGTTTTATATGTATAGGTTCATATATACGAACCAATACTGTTAACTCAACAACAGTAAATAATAAGCAGCTATAAAATATACAATTCATGCATATTAATTAACACATTCAGACAAACAATCTTATCACAGATCACACAGAAGTCTGAACTGAGGAAGCCCTCAGAGACAATCAGAGACACATAACAACATACAAGTTATATCAACCAAATCCGAGCCCAAGGAGCAACCTTAGGACAACTCGGATCAAACCCCTTTACATACCGTTCACCCTGATCGTATTACGGTGGAGTATGAATCAGCAAGATCCTATGCTCCGTGTAGTCCGCTAGCTTGTCAAGCGTCCTTGTCAGAAGTATAATCTAAACGGTATTAAAACTATAAGTCAGTCTCCATGACTAACTACATCCGGTATTTCCGAATAATAAGTAACCCCGACAGTTCACCCCTGTTTTCTACAGTTGTTTGTTACAGGTTTCTCTAAAACAGTGGTTTTGTTACTAAAATCTCATACGTCATATTTTTCAACTGTTAAGTTAATTCGTTGTATTTCTTTTAATCTTATCCACATCTAGTTTAGGTACGTAACCTATAGTTGCATGTATGCATGCATTCTTATATTATATTGCACTCTAAATTCATAACTTATAGTTCGTAACTATATTTTTTTCAAATAACCACCACCATTAAATCATATGATTTTCAACCAAAATATATATATCCACCTTATATACATTATTCTTGTGTATGTATGTATTTTTACCACATAGGTAATTCTCATGAGTTTCATAAACTCTTATATTTTATGTTACATTTTATCATCTTTTATTAGATGATTATTCTTATTAGTTGTATTATATTATACAACTTATATTATTATATCCTAATATTATGTAACATTTTATGTTGTATAATTACAACTCCTAAGGTTTATTCCATAAACACCTTAGTTTATAAATCCCATTTATTTATAGTTTGTCACATTCCTTGATGTGAATATCCTTACTCATATTAATTCCACCTAAACCATACAATTGTATAACATTTATAACATTATAGACCTTAGTCTAAAATTCATTTTCCAAACTTTATCAATCCGGTAAAGCCCTTGAATTTATTTAAATTCTATTTTGACCACATAACATTATGTAATGCCATTCCATATGCTAATATCATTTGACATGATATTCTAATTTCCTTTAATTAATAACCTATGGTTTTATACCAAACTATTTATTATTGCCGCATGGGCACCATATCAAAACCATATTCTTTTTTCATAAACCATAGTTCCCTTTATTTACAAAATCACCCCTTAATTTATACCATGGTATATATCCCATTTAATATAACATTTCTAACTTATAAAAAGGGTATAACCTATGGTTATTTTTTGTAAATTTCGAACAGCCCTTGTGCTATTCTATAATTGCCATTTGGCCCTATTTAAACACATAGTTTCATAATTCATTAAAACTATATATATTATACATATGTCTTAATAAACACTCTTATATTATTCTAAAAATCATCAAATTTCTCCAAAGGGTATTATTACCTTTATTAACCCATATATAATCGGTATTTACTATACCACCTCATATATTTCTCCAAAGTGTCATAATGACATAATAACTATATATTATACATATATAGTTTGTTTTAATTCCAAAAACATTCCAATAAATTCCTAAAAATTCCTAATAGCCCATGGGTGTTTAAAATACCTTGTACACCCTTTATTTTCGGTAATAACATATTTACCACATATGTTATAAAAATATTACCATAAGATACTTATCTTATTATACAACCTTAAATAAGTTATTTAACTTATCTTATTTGGTCAAAACCTATCATATGGTCAAGGTTGACCTCCTCAATATTTCCTTGACCATTAATTTCTAGTAATTACGGTTTGCACCCATACTTTCTAGAAATCACCATTTAACCCCAAAACTTTATAAAATCTTATAAACTTTATTTTAACTCCTTTTTAACTCTAATTTTCGTCCTTATCATTCCATAGTCCCAAAATTTAATTTAATTACACTATAACCCCTCATTCTTTTCAGTAATCTATAAATAACAACTAAACTTAAATAAAAGCTTGTAAATGCATAAATAAAATGGCCTAAAATACATGGCCTTATTACAAACATTGGCTTGCAAAATAAATTACACATAAATGTCCCAAAAACACTTATAAATCTCGGCCTCACCATATAATTTTCATTTATTTACCAAACTTCCACATAATGTCTTAAATTTGACATTTATGCTTGTTTAATTAGTTATAAAATTTATTAAACCATTCCTTAAACATTTTAAGGTCAAACAAGACCTTATTTTTCTCCTTCACTCACGGCAATTTAATTTGAAGTGGTTTAAGAACATATTAACTTAGCAAAGTTAATGTTTAAGTGATTTATACCTTGATTTAACTTAGGTAGATCCTTGTTTGGATTCGCCACCTTAAGGAGAATTTTCCAAAGCTTCTCTTACATGTTTTCAAACAGAAAACAAGGCCTAGTTAGTCTCTAAGCAAGATCTAACCATAAGAAGTAATTTAAGTCATGAAAATCATGGATTTTTACCTTAGATCTTCAAGCTTGATATAGATCTACTTCGGCCCTATTTTTCCAGAAGAGAAAGAGTATCAAAACACTCTCAAGAAAAGGTATAAAACCGTGGGTGAATTAGCTTGGAAGATAGCTAAGTTTTACCTTGTTTAAGATGACAAAAATGGTGTTTTTGGCTTGGATCTAGCTACTCCTTGTAGATCTTGGTATACCAACTGAATCTACATGAAAAGGAGAAGAAAATAAGGCTAGGGAATAGCTAGACAACAACAAGCTGCCTTGTTATTAGGTTTTACCTTGGAAAAATGCCTTAAAAGAGGGTATTTCCTTTGGATCTCGGCCACCCTGCTCCAAATGGATAACCAACTGATTGAACATGTAAATATGAAGATTATGAGTGTATAAACTCACAAAAATCAGAGGAAGAAAATCGGATGAAGAGTAGAGAAGCTTAAGGTATGTTTTACCTTAAAATGAGATTTTGAGCAACCTTGGTCTCTAAACTTGTTTCATTCGAATTTGATTGATGTTATAACCTTAGAACACTGAGAATAAGCCATAGGAAGTGATTAGTCACGAGATCTAAGCATAGGTGGTGAAGAGATGAAGAAAAAGAACCAAAATAAGCCTTAAACCATTACCTTAGGAGCTTTGGAGTTAGATCTACCTTCCTAACTCAAGAACCACGGTTGGGAGAGTTTGGAAACTGAAGGAGCTCGGTTGGAATGAGCTGGAGTCGTTGGAATGGAGCTAGGAGGCAATGAATGATTGAAAATGAGCATTAATGAAAAAAAGCACTTTTGGACTATATTATTGATTTGTAATGACTAATGAGTCATCAAAGGGATAATAATGGAGCTGGCATCGATAATTGGAGGGGAAGGCTGGCCTCACACGATTTTGTGGCTGGTGGAGTCAATAATGGAGCCTAAAGGAGTGTATAAACTAATGAAAGGCAAAAAGTAAGCCTTAATTAAGGGGACAAGTGGAGTCTTGTTTATTAAGCTAGTAAGTGACGAAATTTGACTCCCCCAGCCTGTGTATGTTGACCTCATGTGGTCCAAGGGGTCAAACTTTGACCTCTTGACCATTCTTAGTCAATGTTGACTCAAGCGGGCCCCCTTTTAGGGTTTTATTAATATTTTAATATTAAATTTGTAAAAATTTGTAAATTTCTGGAATTAAATTCCTTACATGTTATAATATGATATTTTATCATATTTAAAGGTATTTATAACCTTTTAGCCCAATTAAAACAATTTAGGAGACAATTACACAAAAACGTGCTTTGAGGAGTTTTAGTGCACATTTTGTGTCTCACGGTGTTTCTGAGCTTGGTTTTCTTTGAAAACGGTTTTTTGTGTTCCTTACATGATATTTGATCATGGTATCTAATTTTATATCATTTAGAGGTCATTAGACCTTTAAGGTTTCTTAGAGCACATTTTTGCCCTTTTTGACCTTGAAGCATGTAAATGCTTTTTATTTGTGTTGGAGTGTTGTCCAATGATTGTAATGTGTTTAGTAATGTGTTAATATTCTTAGGACAAATTTTTAGGTCCTAAGAAGTTCATTTGGGTATTTATTTACCCCTTACGGTCAAAGGGTGCAACATCTTGATTTGTGTTAACCACTGTTGTTCTCAGTTGACTTTTAAGGCATGTTTAGGCCTTAATTAATGTGATTAAATATTTAATCCATGTTTAATAAGTTTGGGGTATTTCACTGGGGCTGTCCGGTGCTGATTGTAACCGTAACTTAAGTTAATATAAAGAGATATACATGGTAAGATTAATGAATAAATTTTTGAGGAGGGTATTCTCACCCTTGGGAGGTGCTGATCTAAGTGGCTGGGCATCGATGGGCGGGCATGTCAACCTCGGAACGGGATCCTTTCCCTTGGAGCCCTGCTGGCCTTGCTGCCCCTGCTTCCCTTTCTTCTTGAAGAAGCCTCTGTAAATAGTTTTGGGATCAGCAATCACAATAATTAAGTAATGGATAACAATTACAAATGTAATGAGTTCCTTACTTTCCCTTCTTCGAGCCCTCACCTCGGTTCACTACCCTATCCTCAGACTCTCTCTCAGGCTTCTTCCTCTTCTTCTACCCTAGAGTTTCATCCAGAGTCTGGAGCATCAGCTCTGTCCTCGAGGCAGCATCATAGCACTCCTGAAATTACATTGGTAAGTCTTCACTCATTCTTCAGATAATTAAACAAGTATGGCATTAATGGTATTGACGGTATTCACATTTATACCATAGTCATGTAGAGTGTTGCACCCATGGCTGCCTGGATATGAAACAACAGCCCCCCCGGAACTTCTCGACCTTAACGGTCTCGGGAGTAGTCGACTCCGGGGATGAAGTCTATAAGACCGATGAAACGAGCATAGTACTCGTCCACGGACAAACCTCCCTGGGACAGCGTCTCAAACTCCCAGCGCTTTTTCTGCTTGAGGTGGGTGGGGTAGTACTTCCCTCGTAGGAATCCGATAAAAGAAGCCCATGAAAAATAGGGTGTGGCTAGGTACTAGCCTCCACCATGTACTAGCCGCATCCTTCAAGTGGAACGCAGCAATAGTGACCCTCTGGTCGGCTGGCACTCGTAAGGCCTCGAAGGCCTCCTCGTCCTCTACTATGTATAGCTCTAGGGCAACGGGGTCCGGCTCCCCTGAGTACGTCGGTGGTCGAGTCTCAGACACCGCCTTCTGCCAGTTCACCTCTCAGGGCTGAGGTGGGTGGGGTAGTGCTCCTCCAAGCTATGTAAGAATGGCGGCAACCGCCTCTGTAACGCCTGGGGTAACGGGGTCACCACCGCCCCCTGTGCCAGCTCCACGCCCTCTAGCACGGTTTGACATCTATAATGTAGGTTGTAGCATCATAACTCGGTAAATATACCGTAAAACAATTAATGGATATTGATTGTCATCAAGGCTACAGGTATAACGAGTTGTCTCGTACCTCATAGACGTATCCGTGTTTCCCCAATCCTAGGCTCACTGTCTTAATCCTAGTATCACGTCATCAGAGCGGTACTCCGCATTGATACCACATTTTGTAACACCCCTCTCGGAAATCACACAATAACCCTCACGTAACATAATTAAACACGTCTCACAGCAGAAGATACAATAGTAAATATTCTCACATGGGTGTCACATGCCATCACTCGCCCATACGAGTGATGCAGCAAAACGAAATACAGTAATTAAACAACGACAATAAATAAAACTCCGCAGTGATAACGAGATACCAACCTATACAACAGACTAGATCCAAAAGACATATCAACGACAAGTGAGCGTCTAACCGTTCCCGAATATATATAACACAATCATAATGTAAACTAACGTCTAGCATAATACAGTAAGAAGTCTAGTGTTGTAATTCAAAAACAAAAGCCCTAACTACCCGGGTCCTGCACTTCGGCTTCAACGATAATCAGCAACCTGCAAAATGCCATGGAGGCTCAGCGATAAACGCTGAGTATGCTAGGTTTGGACCGTCTTTGCCTTAGATTCATTTCTTGCTTTACCGGTTTACAATTTATATTGAATACTGTAAAAGACATAATTAAACACACAACATTCACTACAATACACACTCATCAAATGTACAACATCAGGTAATAAAGTCGAATGCGGTAAAACACGCAGTCGCTTATAACGATCGATATAAATTATCATAACCAGCCTATTTAAAGGCGTCCTTAAATGGCCAAGGGCCTGGTACCAACAGTAGTATACTCTGCCAAACGATCTAAGTAGGTTCATCAGGATTTAACAAGAGTAGACCCGATCCGGGTGTTAACTCTAGTGATCACTATGCGCAACCAGTAGCCAATGACTAACGGGTTTGTATATCAACACACTCATCAACTCTCCATCACTTGATTAATTAATTAGTTACCTAAAGTATAGTCTTAGGTCTTGAGAATTATTTATTACTTAGCTGCCCTATGGGTCTTACGCATGCCTAGAAGTAATCTAGGTCGTATTCATGTTCGAGATCCGTGCTCTAGAGACCGACATTGTCGTATCTCGTACCTAAGTGTTTCACTTAGGTATTATATACATAATTATAATACTAAGAGTATTATATTAAGTAACAATCGTTTCATCACACTGATCGCATATGTATGTTTATATAAGTCGATCTATAGTCGACGTAGTATTAGCCCGATGGGCATTCACACACAATAATATAATGCGAGAAAACAAGCAGATATCACACAACATTTCATGCATACGTATATATCACAAGCACCATTTAAAACACATCAAGATTATCTGAGTCCGAGGAAGCCCTCAGGACAACTTAGATCAAAACCGTCCACATACCGTACACCTCATACCAAGGATGCGCAAAACCTCAAACTCGTCGGGCGCCTTTGTCTCACGTACGATCTAAAATATAATAACACTAGGAGTCAATCCATATGACCAATTAAACTCGGTATTTCCGAATAACGCTAGTAATCCCAATATTTCGCCCCCGGATTTCAACAGTTAATTAGTTAAGGTATCGTTATGTAAAACTCATTTCTCGTAGTATTTACTAACTTCCGGGTTTTAATTAAATGAGTCGGTTTGTATAAAACGTCTTAGTTTGTAGTGTTTTTGAATGCTAGGATTTATTCCATTGTATCCCATAATATTTATAAGCATACAATATACATTTATATTTATACTCATGTATATATGTAACTAATTCGGTTACATATATTAACACATGTTTATAACCTATAGTTGCATGTATACTTGCAATGTTAGTTCATGTTATATATCATTTCACTATTCTTTATCATAAATGTTTTATACAACTCATTAATCATTGTAACAAGTTATATTTAAATTCAAAACCTTATAACTTTATAGTTTATAAACTATACTAATGTAATAACATTTGTCATTTGATATTATATGGTTTCCAACCATATTATATACTTATTTCATATGTATATGGCTTGCGCACATTAATATATTTATATCTATGTATATATGTTTCATGAATTATAAAATCCTTATATTATGTGTTACATTTTATCATCTTATATAAGATGATTATTATCATTAGTTGCATTATGTTATACAACTTATATTAGGAACTTATCTTAATATTATGTAACACTTGTATTATATCATTATAACTCTTAAGGTTATTTATAGTAACCTTAGTTTATAAATCCCATTTACTCATTCATTGTCACATTATTTCATGTGAATATTATTTCTTATACTAGCTTCATTTAATCACATTAATACTATATAATAGTTATAGTATTTATTTCATTGTAGGCTATAGTCTAAAAATTCATTCGAATACTTATAATGGCGCTACAGCCCTATAGTTTTATAAACTGGGATGCTATTCGCAGTACAAAATTACTAATCACCGCAGTACAAAATTTTTTAAATTCATATTGACGTTGTACACATGTAATTAAAAAAAATTTTTACTGCGGTGATTAGTAATTTTGTACTGCGAATAGCAACCCCCTATAAAATATACCATGAATGCAACTATAGGTTATAACACGTACCTATGCGTGCAACCAAAAGAGTGGAAATGAATATACGAGAACGAATGAACCTATATAAAAGCATGACGCTTATAAAATACTAAGTGTAGGTATATATAAATTCCTAGGTTTGAAAACGTTAACTAAGACGTTTTAATAAAACCGACTCCTTTGTTAAATCGAGTATTAATACGTACTACGATTACGGAGTTTTTAGGATAACAAAACCTTAACTAGTAACAATTGAAATCAGGGATGTAATACGGGGTTTACTGGCGTTATTCGGAAATACCGAGTCACTTTGTCATGTGGATTGACTCTTAGCGTTCTTCGTATTTTAGATCGCATTTCAGACGTGCGTGCTCGACAGCTTAGTGGTCTACACTGCGCAACTTGGTCTAGGTGCACGGTATGTAAAGGGGTTTGATCGGGTTGTCCTGAGGAATTCCTCGGGCTCGATTTGTTTGATATATAACGTGTGGTGATATGTGTGTGATAGTGTATGTGAGGAGTACCGGGTTAATGATTACTTTACTTATGCACGACGTTCTACGGACTAATAAGACGTGACTATAGATGACTTATATAAATATACCTATACGAGTTATGTGATTGTGATTACCATTGTTTGAAATAATACTCAAACCATGAAATAATTAGGAATGAGACACGACATCGTCGCTCTGAGCTTTGACCGAACATGAATACTACCAGATATTTCTAGGCATGCGTAAGACCCACAGGGCAGCCAACAAATAAGTGATGTTCTCCATATCTTAAATTATAACTGATTAACTGACTAACTAAGTCAACAGTGGAGTGTGAAATAATGTGATGGTTTACCTTAATCCAGTTAGTCACTGGCTACTGGTCGCGCGTAAAGATCTCTTGGGTTAACCCGTATCGGGTTTGCCCTAGTTAATTCCTAATCGAGCCTAGATAGATCGTCAGGCGGAGTGTGCTACCATTGGTACCAGGCCCTGGGCCACCTAAATGAATGCCTTTACAAAGGCAAAGTGAATAAGTCCCGGAGTCTTCGGATCATCAGGGCAGTGAGCACCTTGTGTGTACGTGGGACTACTGTCCAAGTGAGATTATTTCGGGTTGTCCTAACTGACGCCCGACAGTGCTAACCGAATCAAATGATATGTGAGGGCCGGGGGGCCAACCGATGTAATGTGCGATAATGTTAGTAAACATTGTGTGGGTTAACGTCTCTGTCATATTCTGTAGTGTTGCTGTGTTGTGTGTATATTTGTAATGATTGTTGTATGTTTACTTGCGTTTTACAGCTTTCGTTATAAACTGTAAACCGGCTGTGCATGTAATGAATCTAGTAAAAAGACGGTTAATACGACTTAAATGACCACTATGGTCCAAACCCGGCATACTCAGCGTTTATCGCTGAGCCTTTATGGCATTATACAGGTTGCTGATTGCGGATGAAGCTGGAGTGCGGGGCCAGGTAGCTAGGGCGTATTTGGATTTTGATTACCGCACGTACTCTTCACTGTATTGGGATAGTCGTTTATTTACTGATGTTGTTAATGTACGTATTTGGGATATAACTAGACACTCACTGTAGATGTTATTTTTTGGAGACTTAGATGGTTGTATAGGCGGTATCTCGTTATCACCGCGGGATTTATTTTATGTTGTATTCTGTTGTTAGTTTCACATTGCTTCATCACTCGCATGGGTGAGGGAAGGCAAGTAACACCTGTGTGAGTTTTAATTACCGTTCTTCCTTCCACTGTGAGACGTGTTATTTACTGTTAACGTGAGTGATTATTACGTTGTTACCAAGAGGGGTGTTACAAAAGTTATCAGAGTGGAGTACCGCTCTGATGATGAGATACTAGGAATTGAACAGTGAGTCTAGGATTGGGGAAACACGGGATATGTCTGTGAGGTACGAGACGACTCGTTAGACGAATTCATGTTTAAATGATGCATTATGCGTGTACTTGTTAGCCTTTAAGGCAATTCAATATCCATTGTGTGTTTACGGTAATTGTACCGATTCGTAATACGACAATTTGTACTATAGATGGCTGGTAGACCTAGAGGCCGCGGAGCCGGAAGAGGGGGCGGTGGCGACACTGGCATTCCGGGCGTTACAGCGGCAGTTGCTGCTATACTTACCCATCTTGGAGGAGCAATACCCCACCCACCGCAGCCCCGTGAAGTTAATTGGCTGAAGGCGGTGTCTGAGACAGGACCACCGACCTATTCTGGGGAGCTGGACCCTGTTGCCCTGGAGCGTTTTATTGTGGAGCACGAGAAGGCCTTCGAAGACTTGCGAGTGCCCGATGACCAGCGGGTCACGATCGCTGCATTCAACCTGAAGAACTCGGCTAATACGTGGTGGAGACTGGTGAAAGACCAGCATTTGGCCACACCCGACTTCTCATGGGCTATGTCATGGAGATCTTGCGATGGAAGTACTATCCCGCTCACCTCAAGTAAAAGAAGCGTCAGGAGTTTGTGATGCAGACCCAGGGGAGTCTGTCCGTGGACGAGTACTACGCTCGTTTCATCGGTCTTCTTGACTTCATCCCCAGAGTCGACTACTCCGAGACCATTAAGGTCGAGAAGTTCTGGGGGGGTCTTCTATTCCGTATCCAGACAGCCATTGGCGCCACTCTTTATACTACCATTCAGGTATAAATATAAACACTGTTAAATCTCATTAATATTCTACTTACTCGAATACATTGAATGTGTGAAGACTTATCATTTTAATTCCAGGAATGTTACGATGCTGCCTCGAGGACGGAGCTGATGCTCCAGACTCGGGATGAGACTCTGGGCCAGAAGAAGAGAAAGAAGCCTGAGAAGGAGTCTGAGGACAGGGGAGTGAACCGAGGCGAGGGCTCAAAGAAGGGAAAGTAAGGAATTATTTCCATTTGTTGATTTTATTCATTATTTGATTATTGTGTATGCTGACCCCGAACCTGTCTTAACAGAGGCCTCTTTAAGAAGAAGGGAAAGCAGGGGCAGCAAGGCCAGCAGAGTCAGCAGGGTTCCAAGGGGAAGGATCTCGTACCAAGACTGACAGGCCCGCCCATCGATGCCCAACCACTGAGATCGGCACCTCCCAGGGGTGAGAATACCCTCCTCGTAAACTTATTTGTTTATCATGCTATTATACTTATCATGTATTGATTTAAGTTTCGGTTGCAAACAGGCACCGGAAAGCCCCATCGCCATTACTATTGTAAGCGCTGCGGGAAGGATCACCCAGGCAAAGACTGCAGCGGCAGCAAGGTGGAGTGCCGTTACTGCAAGAAGATGGGGCACCGCGACTTTGAGTGCTACACCAACCCCGACAGCCGTAACTACCAGGGGACGAAGATCGCACATAAGCCCTATACTGGAGGATCTAGAGCACCGTGGGGTGGCCAAGGAGGCCAGACATCCACTGACATGCGCTTCCAGAAAGGGAAAGGAGTTGATCAGGGATGCGCCACTCTAAATTCATCGGGAACCTCGTGCGCTGAGGTGGGAGCCCAGCGCGCTACAGGTAATTCTGATACCCGACTGTTATTGCTTGAAACCATATTGTGTGCTAAACGCTCTAAAGCATGATCTATGTGTGTGTACCGACTTTAGTAGTAACTTACCTTAGGAGAATTTCCGCATCTAAGGTAGTTACAACATTTGCTACCCCCTACCTACAAGACCGAGATCACCAAGACTCGTAGCCGAAAGACGGGAGCATCCAGAAGAGAATAGTCAAGTCATCCAGCCAGGCATGACCCTGCTTAGAGAATTCCTAACCTTAGACGAGCAAACTGACATCATAGAAGAGTGTAGAGCCTTGGGTAGAGAGCTAGGTGGGTTTTACATTCCGGGTTTTATGAGCGGTTCGAAGATGAGATTCCACATGATGTGCCTAGGCAGGGATTGGGATCGGCAGACTAGGGCATACCAGGAAGTGAGGAAATTAGATGGGGCGAGAGTACCTAGGATACCCGAGAGATTCAAGACCTTAGCACGGAAGGCGGTGGAGACTGCGCAGCAGCTCGAAGACGAACCACTACCCGGCATTGATGCCGACATTTGCATTGTAAACTTCTACGAAAAGAATGGGCGACTGGGATTACACCAGGACCGGGATGAGACACCCGAGTCCATTGCAAAGGGTATTCCCGTAGTGTCGTTCTCTATTGGAGATGAAGCGGAATTCCTGTATGGCGACCAGAAGAGAATGGATTTAGCTAGGAAGCTAGTCCTTAGATCTGGAGACGTTTTGGTATTCGGTGGAGATTTGAGGTTAGTGTACCACGGGATCAAGCGGGTTAAGTCGAACACCGCACCACCAGCTTTAGTAAACACTACCCACATCAAACCGGGGTGACTAAACTTGACTTTTAGAGAATATTGATGTAATGTTGTAAGCTACTAGCTTTGTATGCAACCATAATGTAATATCTTGTTGAATAAATAAAAGTGGAGTTTCAAAGTTCTTTCGTACAATTGTTATCCGTCTTGTTCTTATACAACTCGTTAATCCAGGCCATAAATCTGAGAAAGGAGGAAACCTTAACATTCTGAATGCGGCGCAAGCCAAGGAGATTGGCAACGTCATCACTGGTAAGGAAAGAAACAAGCCGAATTAATGAATATAACCTTTGTAGCCACAGTGCTAATTTAAACCGAACATAGTACAGGTACCTTCCCTGTGAATGGCACCGATGCATCAGTCTTATTCGACTCAGGGGCGTCTCACTCTTTCATTTCCACTTCTTTTGCAAAGAAGTTGAGACTGACCCCGGAGCACCTCTCCGACTTCACCGTCACGTTACCATCCAAGAGAGTACGATGCACGGGACGCTACACCGACTTGCAAATTGTGATACGGGACGAGATTTTCCCCGTCAACTTTATCGAGTTCAGAGGGTTAAGTTTCGATGTCATCATCGGTATGGATTGGCTGTAGAGACATAAGGGCCAGTTACATTGTGCCGAGCACCGACTGTTACTCAAAAGCCCGGGTGGCAAGGTTATTTCCTACCGTAGTATGCCGAAGGAACCCACCGTCAAAATTGTATCTGCTTTGACCTTGATGAAGGAGGTAAGGAAGGGCCATAGTGCTTATATATGCTATGTCCACGACAAGAGGCAAGATGAGCAGATGGATTTGGATATACTAGTGGTATCCGAATTCCCTGACCTATTTTTTGAGGAGTTACCAGGCATGCCACCAGTGCGAGAGATGGAGTTTGCCATTGATCTTATGCCGGGATCGGGGCCTATTGCCAAGGCACCCTACCGGATGGCGCCAGCAGAAATGAGAGAGTTGAAGGTTACCAGACCGAGCGTATCTCCATGGGGAGCACCGGTATTGTTTGTCAAGAAGAAAGATGGGAGCATGCGACTCTGCATCGACTACAGAGAATTAAATGTCGTGTCAGTCAAGAATAAATACCCTCTTCCACGTATCGACGACCTATTTGATCAGCTCAGAGGTGCATCAGTGTTCTCGAAGATCGACTTGAGATCAGGCTACCATCAGATGCACATTGTAGAGAGAGACATAGAGAAGATGGCATTCCGGACACGCTACAGTCATTACGAGTTTACCGTGATGCCATTTGGATTGTCAAATGCACCTGCAGTATTTATGGACCTCATGAACCGTCTGTTCAGAGAGCAGCTCGACTCATCAGTTGTGGTATTCATCGACGACATCCTAGTCTACTCTAAGACTAAGGAGGACCACGAGACACACCCATGATTTCTACAGATTAGAATACGGCCAAACTCTCGAAGTGGTGATTTTGGCTAGATAGCGTGGCATTCTTGGGGCATATCATTTCAGCCAGCGGGATATCCGTCGACCCTGCGAAGATAGTGGCAGTCAACAGCTGGCCGAGACCGAAGACAGTGACAAATATTCGTAGTTTCTTGGGGTTGGCTGGTTACTACAGGCGATTTGTGAAAGACTTCTCCAAAGTAGCCAAGCCTATGACTAATTTAATGAAAAAGGACGCTCAGTTTGTGTGGACTGAGGATTGCGAGCGTTCCTTTTAGACACTGAAGGACCTCCTGACGTCGGCTCCCGTACTCACCATCCCTGAAGGGACCGACGGGTTCGAAGTGTATTGTGATGCCTCAGGTATGGGGCTAGGGTGTGTACTCATGCAGCACGGGAAGGTCGTGGCTTACGCCTCCCGACAGCTGAAGAAACATGAGGAGAACTACCCGACACATGATTTGGAGCTGAGAGCAGTTGTATTTGCTTTGAAGATATGGAGACATTACTTGTATGGTGTTACAGTGACGATATATTCTGATCACAATAGCCTTCAATATCTATTCACGCAGAAAGATCTGAACATGTGGCAAAGGCGATGGGTCGAGTTCTTGAAGGACTACGACATCGACCTCAAATACAAAGAGGGGAAGGCGAACATAGTAGCCGACGCCTTGAGTCGGAGAGCTCACTCCTTACATGCCATGTCAGCCAGAAGTAGCCTAGTCAAAGAAGTACGCTGTGCTCAGGAGAGCGACCAATACATACAGACCATCAGGCAGAAGTTAGTTGACGGCACATTCGAGGGGCAAAAGTATGATTTCAGACTCAGTGATGATGGACTGATCAGATTGAATGGCAGATTGTGCATCCCAGAGTCCAACCCAGAGTTGAAAGAAAAGATACTTAGTGAAGCTCATTCCTCTTCCTTGTCCATCCACCCGGGATCATCGAAGATGTACAAAGACCTGAAGACTCACTTTTGGTGGAGTGGCATGAAGAAGGATGTAGCAGGGTTTGACACCCGCTGCTTGACTTGTCAGAAAGTCAAGTTCGAGCACAGAAGACCAGGAGGTTTGGTGCAGCCTATGCCCATTTCGTACTGGAAGTTCGAGGCTCTATCCATAGATTTTGTTGTCGGCCTACCACCAACTAAGGGAGGTGCGAACACCATTTGGGTGATCGTCGACAGATTGACGAAAGTGGCTAAGTTTATTCCTATCAAGGACACCTGGAAAGTACCCAAGCTAGCGGATCTTTTCCAGCGAGAGATCATCAGACACCATGGAGTGCCGAAGACGATTGTGTCAGATAGAGACCCTTGAAGAGGGAAAAGTACGAGAATAAGGAAAGGTAGAACATCCGGTCCTATGTGACTAAAAGGAACAGCTTAGAACAGGGAATGTCGCCGGGTCGGAGAATGTTCCGGCCGGATGAGTAAATTAAATATCCTGCTTATATGTAAACGCCAGCCTGGCAATTAAAAAGAAGTACAGGCTGGCAACTCTCAATCTGGCAGTGTAAACACTATAAATAGGGGATCAGCCCCACGGTAAAAGATACGTTTTTCGAACTCAAAAATATACACTGTTGCATTGCCTTTACGATTCCTCTCTCAAAAAGCTCAGTTGCGAAGTAGAAAGGTAACTCGATAAAGGGTAAAGGTCTAGCAGAATAAGAATCAGATTAGAGATTAGGATAGGAGGTTAGGGAATTAGGAACTTACTATTTCATTTTGGCGCCGTCTGTGGGAAACGAATGGCTCAAGATCTTTCTTAGCAACCACGAGTCCACCGGAGGTAGTCTGATTTTGAACAAAACAACGAAACTTTGAAACTTTGAGGTTGTGTCTTTTGCAGGTGTAAGCGAAGGAGATACGCGAGCAAAGATGGCTCCAAGAACAAGAAAGACACCCCGACCTGAAGGCGAGATCAACAATGTGGAAGCAAACAGAGTGGAAGCCGAAGATGTGGTCTCCAAGCAAGCGTTGGAAGAGATGTTGAAAAGCTTAGTCAGAACCATTGACGAGAGAATAGTGGAGGGGAATGAAGTCTTGCAGCAGGAGCTGATGCAGCGAGATGAGGAATACCAGAAGAAATGGGAGGACATGACTGAGGCGCTCGAATCGCTCAAGAATCGCGGCTCCGAAGCGAGCAACAGCCGGAAGAAAGAGAAGCTAGAGAAAACTCTGATCGTCAGCGATGAAACTGAGAAGATGATTCGATCGACATGACTCTTTACCCCTTCTCTGAGAAAATCAGGAAGGCAAAGCTTCCTCCCCACTTTGTCTCGCCTGCAGTGGAAAAGTATGATGGAACCGGGGATCCTGCTCTTCACGTTCAGAAATTTATGTTCGCAATGAACACGCAAGGGATAAGTTTGCTCGCCCTCTGCAATCTGTTTCCGGGAACATTATCTAAAAGAGCGCTCGGTTGGATCTCAACAAGGCCCCCGCAGTCGATCTCAAGTTTTAAGCAACTAACTGAGGAGTTCCAGTAGTACTTTGCTGCAAGCAAGAAAATCAAGAAGGAAACGATAGAACTAATGGATCTCAAACAGAGGAAGGGGGAGACGGTGAAAGAGTTCAGTGAAAGGTTTCATAAGCAGGTAGCCGAAATCGATGACATTGATGAGAAGATTCTAATCAAGGCTTTCGGAAACGGGCTGGCACAGCCCAGGCTTGCCGGGAAAATCGCGACAAAAGCCCCAAAAACCCATGGAGAGCTGGCCGAAATGATTCATGAATTTCTAAAGTCAGAAGTGGCGGAAAATAAGGCCAGAGATTTGGCAAATAGCTTCAAAACGATCAACGACAAGAAGGGAGGACCGAATGGGAATGGCTCTTCCGGCAACGCTTCAGGAAGTTCGTCCGGGGGAGGCTCAAGATACAAGCCTTACTACAAAGCTCCATCCCAGGCACCTCAGTATCAGAACGCCCGGGTTGCCGTTCAGATTGATCCAGGCAGGTATGCGGCGGCGGTTAAAGAGGGATATCTGCCTCCACCAAAGAAGCCTTACCCAGGGGAGATTCCGGTAGCCTTCTGTGAATATCATGGCTGCAAAAGCCATAGAACTGCAAATTGCGCCACTCTGGCCAAAGAATTGAGGATCATCGAAGAAGACAAGAAGCAAGGGAAAACAGGTGGTAGGCCAGCAGAAGCAATATGGCAGGCAAAATCAGTCCACCTCTCGAAATCACCAGCAAGAAGAGATCCACCCTGAGCTGAATCACGGCAAAACAGTCGGTATGATCTCAGGTTTGTAAGAAGGAGGTTTTTGTTTCTCTGGTATTAGGTAGGCCCTGCCATGATTAGTAAAAAGGCGAGGGCTGTGTAATTGGACTTTTTTCTCTTCTTTTCAGAAAAAAAACACATGTTGTAAAAATCTACCGGAATCTTCCGGTAAGTCTTTTCCGGAAAAAATAAAAAGCCTAATAAACCTTTTTCTCTTAAGCAAATTCTCAGGTCTCTTTTCAGAGGTAGGACCGTTGACCCCAAACGAAAGAAAAACATATTCATGCGGTACATCAAGAACTACCGGAAAGAAAAATCGCCAAGCGAGAAAACCTTCCCCAGATTTTCTTTACAGACGAAGATGAAGAAGGGGTGTTATACCCTCACAATGATCCGCTGGTCATTCGGGCGCAAGTGAATGACAGGATGATGGAAGGAATCCTGATAGATAGCGGGGCTGGAGCGAATGTCATATCTGCTGAGGCAGTAAAAGGTTGGAAATCCCAGAAAGTAAGATTAAGCCGTATTCGGCGGTTCTTGGAGGCTTTGTTGGGGGCGTTTCTACCAAGTCTTCGGGGAGCATAGACTTCACCATAACATTAGGATTGGGAGACGAACGAAGAACTGAAAAGCTCACAGCCTTCATTGTACCAGGACTTTCCGGGTACAATATGTATCTCGGCCGGCCAGGGATTAATGCTTTCAAAGCAATTTGCAGCACTCACCACCTGAAGATGAAGTATCTAACCAGGGCTGGAAAGGTGGTAACCATAAAAGGGAGTCAAAAGATGGCTCGAGTGTGTGAGGTCCGCATCATGGAGGGAATGCCGGAAGAAGAGATGGTCAAAACGGTGGGGTCGGAAAAGGAATTCAAGGGAAAGCTTCCTTTCCCGCCGGAGCCGGATCAAAGAACAGAAGACTGTGGAACCTCTAAGGAACCACCAAGAGAGGTACACTTAAGAACTGACCCTTCTAAATTTTTTAAAATAGGAAATGCGTTCGGCAGTGGAGAACAAACTCACCTAATGAGATTCCTGGAAAAAAGAAGGACAACTTTCGCCTGGAGTACGGACGAAATGCCAGGAGTAGACCCAAGCGTTATCCAGCATGACCTACGAGTGGATCCAAAGCACCCAGCCATCCGGCAAAGGAGAAGGATAATAGGAGAGGAAAGAGACCTTGCGGCACGTGCTGAGGTGCAAAAATGCTCAAAGCCGGATTCATCAGAGAGGTGTCCTATCCCAAGTGGCTGGCCAATGTCGTGATGGTTAAAAAATCAAATGGCAAATGGAGAATGTGTGTGGACTTCACAGATCTGAATAAAGCATGTCCTAAAGACTTTTATCCATTACCATCAATAGATAGATTGGTTGCTTCAACGGCTCAAAGTTCTGTCTTAAGTTTTTTGGATGCGTTTTCAGGATATAATCAAATAAGAATGAATGAAGAGGATTCAGAAAAAACATCTTTTATTACCTCGGCCGGAACCTTTTGCTATAAGGTGATGCCTTTCGGATTAAAAAATGCGGGTGCAACCTTCCAAAGAATGATAGACAAAGTGTTCAGGCAACAGTTGGCCCGGAATGTAGAAGCATATGTCGATGATATCGTGGTAAGAAGTAATTCCTGGGCGCAGCACATGGAAGATCTAAGAGAAACCTTTGACACCCTGGACAGGTTCCAGATCAAGCTGAATCCGGAAAAATGTGTATTTGGAGTTACAAAGGGGAAGTTCTTAGGCTTCATCGTTGGGCAAAGAGGGATTGAAGTAGATCCCGAAAAAACCCAGGCAATCCTCGATCTATCGCCACCAAAGAACATTAAAGATGTGCAAGCATTGAACGGAAGGCTCACAGCTTTAGCCAGATTCTGTTCAAAACTCCAAGAAAAGTCAATACCTTTTTTCAGTACTCTACGGAAGAACAAGAGATTCCAGTGGAATCAAGAATGTGTAGATGCCTTTGAAAGGATCAAGGAGATGCTCAAAGAACTGCCAAAACTAGGTGTTCCGGCACCTGGTCAGGACTTGTATCTCTACCTGTCTGCCACGGATTGGGCGGTAGCGGCTGTGTTAATAATGGAGGAGGAGAAAAAAGAGATACCAGTATATTACACCGGAAAAATCCTAACTCCGGCAGAAAGCCGTTACACCAACATCGAAAAAATATTGTTTGCATTAGTCGTTGCATCTCGAAAGCTTCGACCTTATTTTCAGTCGCACCGAGTATTCGTTAGAACGAATTGGCCACTGAAACAGATAGCAAACAATCCAAATGCATCCGGGCGAATGGTCAGTTGGACTGTCGAACTCACACAGTACGAAATCCACTTCCTTCCTCGAACAGCCATAAAGGCGCAGGCCTTGGCGGACTTTATAACCGAAACAACCTTTGCCCAAGAACAAAGAGAATCAACCAACCCATACATAATCTTAGTCGATGGAGCTCGATGTAAGACGGGAGCAGGAGCCGGAATAGTGGTCCAAACGCCGGATGGAAGAACCCTTAACTTTGCGTTCCGGCTAGAGTTTGAAGTGACAAATAATGAAGCAGAGTATGAAGCCCTCATACAGGGTTTGGAGGTCGCCACTGCCTTAGGGGCAACAGGTTTTCCTTATAATAAGACAGTAGTTCTCAGTAGTTCTCTCTTGTGTCCTTAAAATTTTTTACATACCTCCAAAAGAGGGGAAAATGGGGTTTACCTCTTTGATTGTTATGCAGAGTTGGAAATATACTCAGATTCAATGTTGGTGGCGCGACAAAACGATAACATTTACGAGGTCAAGGAGGAAAAGCTTGGGAAATACTTGGCCAAAGTCCAAGAGACGGCAAATTTTCAGAGATGTGAATTAAGACATCTTCCCCGAGCAGAGAACATAGAAGCCGATGCATTGGCTAAGTTGGCCAGTATGGCCGAAAGAATGCCCAGCAAAGTCTGGATGGAAATAAAGGCAAACTCAAGTTTGGAGGAGATCCAGGTATGCACTATTGAATCAGACACAATAGCCAAGTCTTGGATGGCACCCATTGTTGAGTACATACAAAGCGGAAACTTGCCACAAGATGAGAAAGAAGCGGCACGAACAAGACGAAGGGCTGCATCTTTCTTTTTAGAGCAGGGGCAACTCTACAAAAGATCATTCGCAAGACCAGCACTTCAGTGCGTTACCGTGGAAGAGGGAGCAAGGCTCATAGAGGAACTGCATGAGGGAACCTGTGGGAACCACCAAGGGGAAAGGGCAGTAGTTCACAAAATCCTGAGGCTGGGATACTATTGGCCAGAATGACGGAACATTCGAAAGAATACATACAAAGTGCATTAAATGTCAGGAACACGGCCACAAAATACACAGTCCTCCATCCACATTGAAAACCATACTGTCCCCAATCCCATTCGCCATGTGGGGATTGGATATCGTTGGACCTTTCCCGAAGCATCTCCCGGAAGATATAGATTCATTTATGTGGCCATTGACTACTTCACCAAATGGGTGGAAGCCATGCCAACGGTATCCATTACCGCAAGAAAGTCACAGGATTTCATCTGGAAGTATGTGGTTTGCAGGTTTGGGATCCCGAAGGTAATAATAACAGACAATGGAGCTCAGTTCAACTGTAACAGCTTCCGGGCATTCTGTGAAGAGTGGAAAATTGACCTGAGATTCGCATCGGTCGCCCACCCGCAAGCAAACGGCCAGGTAGAAATGCGAATGGACAAATTGTCAAAGCTATAAAAAGGAAATTGGACAGCAAAAAAGGAGATGGGCGGAATTGCTACCTCAGGTTCTCTGGTCTTACAGAACAACCGAAAAGGGACCAACAGGAGAAACTCCATACAGGTTGACCTACGGTCTGGAAGCAATTGTTCCGGCTGAGATTATAGTCCCATCAGTTAGATGGAAATCCTTTGATGAAGAAAGCAACAGTGAAGGAATGAAGGACAGCCTTGACCTGCTTGAAGAAACCAGGACTATGGCCCAAGTCAGGATGGAAAGGGATAAAGCAAGGGTGAATATTTTAACCAAAGAACAAGGGAAAGAGGTTTCGCTCCGGGTGAACTGGTCCTTCGGGAGGTAAAGCAGCCAAAGAAGTTAGAGCCCCAATGGGAAGGACCATTTATAGTACAACGGCGAACAGGGCAAGCTTCATATCGCCTGAAAAATAGTGAAGGATACGAATTGCCTCACTCCTGGCATGCTGAATGCCTTAAAAAGTTTTATGTGTAAAAACATTTCTTACAAAAGCAATAAAATGAGGTATTCTTTGAAACAAAGTTTTTTGAAATGTACCATCCCGGCCAGCGTGCCTACAGGCTATCATGCCTTGAAATGTACCATCCGGCCAGCGTGCCTACAGGCTATCATGCCTTGAAATGTACCATCCGGCCAGCGTGCCTACAGGCTATCATGCCTTGAAATGTACCATCCGGCCAGCGTGCCTACAGGCTATCATGCCTTGAAATGTACCATCCGGCCAGCGTGCCTACAGGCTATCATGCCTTGAAATGTACCATCCGGCCAGCGTGCCTACAGGCTATCATGCCTTGAAATGTACCATCCGGCCAGCGTGCCTACAGGCTATCATGCCTTGAAATGTACCATCCGGCCAGCGTGCCTACAGGCTATCATGCCTTGAAATGTACCATCCGGCCAGCGTGCCTACAGGCTATCACGCCTTGAAATAACATCCGGCCAGCGTGCCTATAATATCTAAAAATTTACTTAAAAAGAACGAAGGTGTAAAAACCATCCATGAAAATAAAGGGGGGATTTATAAAGCATTTGGAAATCCGGTCGCTCCGGATAAGGCCAAATGAGAAGTATAAAGCTAATTCGCAGGAAAATTACTTAAAGCAATTAAGAGTTACAAAGGAAGTGTTGAGGTCAAAACACTAAAACATTACTAGAAACAGTAATCCAAAAAACGACTATACAAGATCCCTACACTAAAGAAATCACTATCTGAAAGCATCTATTCTTTAGCAGGCTCCTTTGCAGCAGGCCTTCCGACCGGATTGGACGCGCTCTCTGCAGAGTTAGATTTTCCAACGGCTTGACAAGCGCCGGCGGCCCCCTGGCGCATACCGCTATCGGGAGGAAGAAAAGAAGCTTGATCAGGGCCAAAGACTGTCTCACCAGGAAGACGACCGAACTTTTCAAAATCTTCGAGAAAGTTGCTCTTCCGGGCAACATTCTCAAACTCCAGCTCACTGTACAGATCGTCATCTAGTACTTCCCCCCGCTTCAGAAAGTACTTGGAGATCGTTTGGCGACAAATGTTGGCAATCTTCCGGCTCTGAGAGCCGAAAGCCTTTTTTAGGTGGGCAATGATAGTTCCTTGCTTCTTCAACTCCTCTTGGGTCCGGCGGGCGTAGGCTGTATGCTTGGCAACGTCCTCCTCAAGCTGTAAAACTTGGGCGCGGTAGAGATCGCGGTCAGAACCCGCGGCAGAAAGTTCCTCATTCAGCTTGTCAACACGGTCGCTAAGCTTCTCCACATGCCTTAAAAGATTTTCAGAATCTGTTTTGTAGCAGAAAAAAGAGCAGGATCGGTAAGAATAAAGTATAAAGACAAAAAGCAGTAAAGAAATCGATAAGACTCACCCTTAGCCGGGACCTTAGTACTCTCGGGTCGAGGGAGGGCCATAGCCTCCTCCAAAGCTTTCACCTTTTCTTCCAGAGAGGCCTTCTCGGCCGCAAGGGCAGCTTTACCGGCAGAAAGAGTCGTGTTTTCTTCTATCAAGAACTGTTTTTCTTGGTCAAAGGCGGCCCGGGTTTGCTCATCCAGAGCATTCTTTTCCTCGGTCAGTTCGGTAAGCTCTTGAATAAGTTTGGCTTTGTCCTCCACTAAAGCCTCACTCTGCCCAGCCAAAGCTTTTTTGTCCGCCTCAAGGGATGCAACTTCTTTCTCAAGGGCAGCATTCAGGCCCGCAAGGGAAACCTTATCAGAAGTAAGAGAATCCACGTCCCTTTTATGAGCGGCTTGTACCTGCCGCAACAAAACTTCTAAGTCAGACAAAGCATGCTTTGATATCAAGAAATCCTTTTCGCCGGGAGGCTTGCGGCGTACCTGCTTCAAGATGTTCTCTGTGTGGAGGTTCTGGTTTCTCAGAGCGAACATTTCTTCCCGCAGGTTCTTCAACTTCAACTCATACTCATCTCGAAGGCGAACACACTCATGACGAGATGACCGCAACTCCTTATTTAGAGTATCTGTCCTATCTTTCACCTTGCGGTCAATCTCATAGTTTATGTGATCCATGTAAGAATCATGATTGGAACGAGTTTGCTTCAACTCGGCCTCGATATTGTCAGCACGACTTTTTTCACGTTGCAGGTAAAGTTGAAGGTCCCGAGTCTGGACTTCGGCGCTTTGGGCCATCGACATAATCTAAAAAAAACGAAACACAAAAGGTTTAAGGAATATCAAGAAGATATGGGAAATGGGAGGAAGACGGTACTTACTCGGAAAATGCTTTGCCACATCAGGTTGAAGACATCCCCCGAGGGAATGGAATGACGCATGATAGCATCGGCTGCTCCAACCCCGGCCCTCAGTTTTTCCTTAGTAGCAGTAACAATGGATGGAGGAGCGAAGATCCCGTCCAGATGATCAGACAGTCTTATCGCTTCCTTCCAGGCGTCGAAGTATCGAGCCGCATCAAAGGGGATCTTACGTAAAGGTTGCCCAAGATGGTAGAACCACCCCTCCTTCTGGGAAGGACCGGTGAACCCCCCCAGAGCAGGAGGAGGTGGAGAGGAGGAGGAAGCAGCAACGTCCTCCCTTTGAGCAGCAACGTCCTCCCTTTGCCTGTCTTCCCTCTGTTTACTTCGGAGCTCTGGATTCTCGGGCACAGGTCGGTATTCTTTCACCCCTTCGGGTGCTGGTTCGCTAACTCCAGGAATATCATGTGGGACAGAGGTGTCAAGAGTCTCGCGGTCCCGTTCAGTCTCAGAAACCTCTGATAAAACAGCCTTCGGCTTGGATACAGTTTTCTTCCGAAATCTTTGAGTGCCGGAAGCCGGGACAGCGGATGTAGGGGGGGCCGGACCGCAGGCAACCTCGTTATCAGTAACGGTTATGGGTGCGCCTTGAGAGCCTAAGAAAAGGAAGGGTCAACATAGAATATACAGAAACGGAAAGGCAAAAGTTTCCTTCAAGTAAAAAGAGCAATACGTAGGTTAGTATCTTCCAAGACAGCACCGTAGGCCGGATCGGAAGAAAAATATCCTGCCAAGTCAGGAAACAGTTCACAAATAGGGGTTGGGTGACCAGACCCCTGCCCTGGACGAGAGACAGGCCCCTGGCCTGAATCAGGGGTAGGAGGGAGAGAGACGCGGCGCCCAGAACCTGGGCTCGCGTACCAAGTACCTGGCAAATCACCGCTCGATCGGGCTGGAGACCCAGTGATTCTCTTTTTCTGGCCGGGATGATCCTTGTCATTATCACCTCTTTGTCTCTTCTTGGAAGAGGTGGCATTCCCGAGAAGCTTTGTGGCCGCATCAATAGCCGCATCAACAGACGCATAGTAGTCGACTTGCTCATCACCCGACTTGAAACTGACGAAATTCCAGCTATTGAAGGGCCCCACCTTATCTCCTCTAGAAAAGAAGTCTGCCGGAACGATATGAGTGTAAGAAAACGGTATACGGTAAAGGTAAAATTTAAGTAAGATTGACTAAATAGGACTTACTGTGATATTTCTTCAACGAGTACAGGCGCGCCGGAGTAAAAAATTCGGAGACCGTAGGCTGTTTTCTGCTTACCAACTTCAGGATCTTTGAGATAGGCATTTCTTGCACCGGGGAAGGAGGACAGCTGAATTGGCCTTTCGGGATCGCGGGACAGTAGGGAACTCCCAAAAATCGGCCTGGTGGAGGGACAATAACAAACCATCGGGAGTTCCACCCGGAAGACGCTTTCTTGTAATCAAAGAGAGAATAGCCAGCCTTCGCCTTGATAGTCAGGCTGTCAGGATCGTCCCTTGTGGAGTAAAAGTGGGCGAACTCGGTTGCTTCCACCCGAATTTTGTTCTCCTCGCAAAGGAGAACATAGGCGTGGAGATAGGAAATTGCCTTCGGGTGTAGATGGGCAAGCACACAGCAACGCCGAATCAGGAAACCCAGAACGAATGGGTGAGGAGGCACAGTCAGGCCGCGAGAGAAGAAATCCGCATAAACGGCATACCCAAGTCCAAAGTTATCATGGGGATGGGAGTCGGAAGAAGGAAGATATATGCAAGTGCCCAGTGGGACTTCGACGTCTTTTAAACAGGAGAGAAGGGAGGGGATGTCCAGGGAGGATGGAGAAGGCTCCCGATTAGCAGAAAAAGGCGCGGTAGATTCCAGAAAAGTTGGGCGAAACCCTTGGGGCGAGAAAGTACCTTGAATCGCCTCTTTAGCAGGGACGAAATTCGCGGCTGCCTTATTCTTCTTCGAGCTAGACGAGGCCATCAAGAAAACGAAAGGCAAAGACGAGGCGAAAGAGAGGAAAGATTCGAAAACAGGAAGCAGGGAAGAGGCGAGAGAGTCTGGGTAAACGAAGAAAGAAGGTATCTCAAGAAGTTCGAAACTGAAGCTTTGAGGAAAAGCGGTTCCCGCCCAGTTAATGAAAAATAAAAGGAGACTCTGCACCTTCCTGGAAATAGAACGCTGACACAAAACGACTGCAAACTCTGCATCGAAAAGACGTAGGCACGGGCTAAGCACGGGCACATCGAAAAGGCGCAGGCACGGGCTAAGCACGGGCAGGAGCATAATGCGAAAAGAAAGTTTCTTTCTTTTTTATTTTTTTTTAAAAAAGGAAAAGAGAACTTGTGGGACTAGGGGGAGCCAGTGGACGGAAGAACAAAAGGCCTCAGCCGGAAGAGCGAAGGCCTCAGCCGGAAGAGCGAAAGGCCATAACGTCAAAAAATGAACAAAACAAACAAGGGTATACGCTAAAAAGTTCTACTTTTTACGTTTAAAAAAGATCAAAAGTAGAACTTGTGGGACTGATGAAGAGGGAAAAGTACGAGAATAAGGAAAGGTAGAACATCCGGTCCTATGTGACTAGAAGGAACAGCTTAGAACAGGGAATGTCGCCGGGTCGGAGAATGTTCCGGCCGGATGAGTAAATTAAATATCCTGCTTATATGTAAACGCCAGCCTGGCAATTAAAAAGAAGTACAGGCTGTCAACTCTCAATCTGGCAGTGTAAACACTATAAATAGGGGATCAGCCCCACGGTAAAAGATACGTTTTTCACACTCGAAAATATACACTGTTGCATTGCCTTTACGATTCTCTCTCTCAAAAAGCTCAGTTGCGAAGTAGAAAGGTAACTCGATAAAGGGTAAGAGGTCTAGTAGCAGAATAAGAATCAGATTAGAGATTAGGATAGGAGGTTAGGGAATTAGGAACTTACTATTTCAACCCTCGATTCCAATCACGGTTTTGGGGACAAGTTCAGGAGGCATTCGGTACGAAGCTGAAGCTAATTACTGCCTTTCACCCACAGACAGATGGTCAGAGTGAGAGAACCATTCAGACATTGGGGGACATGCTCCGAGCATGCGCCCTAGATTTCCAAGAGAGTTGGATAGATCAGTTACACCTGATTGAGTTTTCCTACAACAATAGCTATCACGCGTCGATTCAGATGCCACCATTCCAGGCGTTGTATGGTAGACCATGTAGGACACCTCTCTGTTGGGACGAGGCCAGCGAGAATACATTCCTTGGACCCGAGTACCTAGAGCAAGTGAAATACCCCGAACTTAAATATGGTGATTAAATTATTATAATATGGTATTTAAGGGCCTAATAGTGCCTAGGTAATTTTGGTAAGGAAAATAAATCCGAAAGGAATGAGGAAACGCTTAAAAAGCGAAAAACGTTAAAATAAGCGTTATGTAACCATAGGAGGTACGAGACCTCGGTTAGAGTATTATATGGATTCCTAAGGCTTATTCATGCATAATTAATGAACAGGAATGATTCCCAAAGAAAACGGATCCAAATAATGTGTTAAAACGCTAATAAAGCTTTAGCGCATGTTTTCCAAGCAAACCCGAAAACGTGACTTTGAGTGGTCAAATGAACCCGTAAAAATTATAGTTCATTAAATAACTATAAATAAACATTAATGGAAGATTAAGAGCCATTAAAATTAAAGAAACAAGAAAATTATGGAAAACGGGCCCGGTTAGTGAATAGTGCTAAAACCGGGTAAATTAACGAGCATTTTCTGTAAAAGACGAAAAAACGCTCCTGCATGTATTACTGTGTGGGGTCAGTTTTTAAAGAGTTAATTATCTCCCTCACATACTCACACACTAGACTAGTAATTAAATAAAGAAGTCAAAAAGAAAAAGTGAACTAATACCCACTTTTCCCCTCTCTCCTCTATTTTCCCATTCTCCTGCGTACTCCCTCCCCCTCCAGACTTCTCCTCCTTCCTTTTCTCTGTAAATGACGATTTGAGGGAGCTTCCACAGCATCCCACATTCTTCTCCTTGCCAAAGCTCCATTTAAACTCCAAATGCAAAAATAAGTACATATTTTTGCTCCTCTCTCCAAGCTCTACCTTTCTATCTTTTCAAAATCCGAAAATGAAGATGTTCATCGCCATGGGTTTTGCCCATTTGAAGAGAAAATCGTACCAAATTGAAGCTTGGAGTCTCCTCTTTCCATTAAGGTAAAGATTTCCATGAAAAACTCATGTTTTCCTCCATTTCTCCTTGTAGCCGATTTTAGCCCTTTGTAATACTCTATTTTTTTCTCTCTCTTTTGAGTACCATTTCAATCTTCCAATGGTGGTGGGATCACCTTCTTGAACCAAGGGTTAAAACCCCTCTTAAAAGACTCCAAAGGTAAACCCTAGATTTGGTGTGTTAAGCATTTTAATGAATTAGTATTATTCCAAGGGCTAGTATTTTAATTACACTTATTTTGTGTTCCTTTGATGGTGGGAATGGAGTTGGCAACTCCATTACCCCCTTGACCGAATTTGAAAAGAGAAGGAGCAAGAGGAGATTGGAAAAAGAAAGAAGAAAGTATGAGCTTAAGGTAAGGAATCCCTCTTCATACCAATTTTAATGCATTAGAATAATGTGAATGGGTAAAGGTATGAAAGAAACAAAAATATAATACTAGGAATGTAGTTGGTGAAAGTTTGAGAGTATTGGTGAATACATACCCAAATTAACTTCTTAGGACCTAAGATTTTGTCCTAAGCATATTAACACATAACTAAACATATTACAATTGTTGGAAAACACTCCAACACAAAGAACAAGCATTTACATGCTTCAAGGTCAAGTAGGGCAAAACTGTGCTCTAAGGATACTTTAAAGGTCTGATGACCTCTATTTTATATAAAATTGGATTCCTAAGATCCAATATCATGTAAGGAACACAAAAAAAACTGTTATCAAATAAAACTAAGCTCAGAAACACCTTGCGACACAAAATGTGCACTAAAATACCTTAAAGCACGTTTTTGTGTATGAGCTCTAAGATAATGACTTTTTGTCACTGTAAAGACTAGATTGTATTCTTTATAACATTAATGTGACATGATATACTATATTATAAAGTCTAAATCAAAGTTTAACAATAAAATCAAAATGGTCAATTTAGTATGAATAGTACCCAAAAATAACATCTAATTACTTACCTTTAACTATGGTCAAATGTCATCCATTGACCAAGACCCCCATTTCCGACCTCAATTGGCTGTCACACCCACCCATTAATCAATCTCTAATCAATTATTCAGCCAATCTAATAACTCACCTATTACTATTCCATAAAGTAACAATAATGGACATAAAAAGCAAACTAGCATTATTTTCTCATTGCCTTGCTTCCCAGCCGACACCAGCTTCTTCAATCCTCTCGTTTGCTTCTCCATTACCGTAGGAAGACACCAAATGCAGAAGAGAACAACGATTGACATAGGTAAGCTTATTAAGCCATTTTATGTCCATTCTCTTCACATTTCTTTCCTCTTTCCATGGAGCAAAGCATCAACCATTTCCATCCATGTTTCTAGGTTGTTTTGGAGATTGAAAGAAGGGCAAATATCGGCTGTAACAAGGGAAGGAGGTGGAGAAATCTAATCTTGTTCTTAAGGTATAAAAATGTGCTTTAAGCACTTATCTTTTGATTCTCTTTAATTCCGGTTGTAAAACCTATTCTCCTAGCCTTATAATCTTCTTCTTAACATACTTATTCAGTTGATATATAAAGGGCTTCAAGGTATAGCCAGATCCAAGCCAAAAACACCATTTTTGGCATTTTAATCAAGGTAAAAATTAGCCATCTTCTAATCTGAGTTATACCGGTTTTAAGCCTTGGTTTAGTAGCTCTTTTGATGCTCTTATTCTTCTGTAAAAACAGGTCGAAGAGCACTTGTGCTTACCTTGTTATTCTAAGGTAAATCTTACCTTGAAATATACATTAAAACACTTCTTATGGTTAGAACTTGCTTGGAGACTAACCATATCATTATGTTGCTGTTAGAACTCATCTAAGAAACTGTGGGAATTCTCCTTTAAATTGTTGTGGCCAAACAAGGCCTATACTTGGCAAAAATAAGGTATACATCACTTAAACCTACACTTGGTATATTAATATGTGTTTATACATATGTATATAAATGTGCCGTGAGTGAACAAGGTTATTAAGGTCTTATTTTGACCTTAGGTGATTAAGGAATGGTTTAGTAAATTTATATAAGTAATTAATTAGCATAATTGTCAAAATTAAGACATTATGTGGAAAATTGGTAAATATGGAAAAGATATGTGTAAGGCCGAGAGTTTAATGCATTTTTGGGCATTTATGTGTAATTTATTTTATAAGCTAATGTTTGTAATAAGGCCATGTACTTTAGGCCATTTTATTTATGTATTTATAAGGTTTTATTTAAGTTTAGGTAGTATATAAATATTACCGCAAGGAATTAGGGGTTATACCATAATTAAATTAAATTTGGGGGCTATACAATAATTAAGCTGAAAGTTTGAGGTTAAAAGGTTTAAAATAAAGATTATAAGATTTTATAAAGTTTTGAGGTTAAATGGTAATTTCTAAAAAATAGGGGTACAAACCGTAATATATGGAGATTGATGGTCAAGGAATTATTAAGGAGGTCAACCTTGACCATATGGTAGGTTTTGGCCAAATTAGATAAGTTAAATAAATTATTTAAGGTTTTATTATAAGATAAGTATTTAATTGTAACAATTTTATAACATATGTGGTAAATATGTTATTACCGAACATTAAGGGTGTAAATGGTATTATAAACACCCATGGGCTATTAGGGATTTTTAGGAATTTATTGGGTTGATTTTGGAATTAAAATAAACTATATATGTATAATATATAGTTATTATGTCATTATGACATTTTGGAATAAAAGATGGGGTGTAATAGTAATAAGCGAGAATATATGGTTAGTAAGGGTAATTATAACCCTTTGGTGAAATTTGGTGATTTTTAGAATTATATAAGAGTATTTATTAAGATATTTGTATAATATATAGTTTTAATGATATGATAAAACTATATGTTATAAATTGGGCCAAATGGCAATTATAGAATATATATTGAGGTCTGTTCGGAAATTAGAATATAATATAACCATGGGTTATATTTATATTAAGGTTTAAAATGTTATATTATATGGTATATATAACATGGTATAAATTATAGGGTGATTTTGTAAATAAAGGAACTATGGGATATGGAAAGAATAAGGTATAAATGTATATGCCTATGCGGCAATATAATATAGTTTTGTATAAAAACTATAGGTTATAAATTAAAGGAAATAAAAATATCATATTATATGATATTAGTATATGGTGTAACATTACATAATGTTATGTGGTTAAAATAGAATTTAAATAAAATAAGGTGTTGTGCCGAATTATTAAAGATTGGAAAATGAATTTTAGACTATGGTCTATGTAGGATCGGGTGGCTAACTCAAACCAACCCAAAGTGTGAGTCTAAGAGTTGGTTTGACTCAACCAGCCTTCGTAAGTGAGAAGCACTCTGTGATGTAGAGGCACTCAATCGAATTGATTAAACTAAGGGTGCGGAAGACTTTTGCGGTAATTGAAATGAAACGATGAAAAGAGAGAAGGACTCTGTGGAACTCAGCAAGATACACAAATAAGCTACTTCATTTCCTGGTCAAATAAAACAACTTACAAATGTCCACTAAGTAGAAAGGATCTACTTAGCGGTTTTTCACTCACTCACCCAACACACTTTCTAATCAGATCAATGGTAAGCGTAGTGAAACTAGGATCTTTCCTAGGCAGAGTCTATCTAAATGCACTAACTAACTTGGTACGTATTCTCTCTCTCTTTCTGGCTTACAAAGCGATTCTCTTTCTCTCTCTAAGCTCTGAAATAATCCTCAATAGAAGCACACTAGAAACTGACTATTACACAGCTTATTTATACTCTCAATATAACGGTAGGTCGAAGGAGTTAGTTCCGAAAATACCGGAACTAACTTAGTGGGAAACTTCCAACGAATTTGAGTAGTCTTCTTACCTGGGCCGCGATCTTCGGGTGTTGAGGGAAGACTTCATGACCGTTGTGGCAATTAAGGCATTCCCGAGTTGACTCCTTGTTATTCGCAACTGCACGGGAGAGTCTGTGAAGTCTTCTTAGTTGCGTGGACTCTATTGAAGCGGTTCACTCTTTGTGTCTGTCTAGGGATGATTGACTCTGTCGAGGTGATTGGCTATCTCTGCAACACTCCGATGTCCCAACAGTTTCCCCCTTGTTGCTGATGATAGCAAACCTCTGTGAATCCCGATGGAGTCAATCCTGAAATAGAAACACAAAGGACTAGGGGAACCGACCCTGTCAAAGTTCCCCTTTAATAGCAGCAGTAGTAGTTGAGTTCAAGGACCCATTTAGGTTCCCCCTAAATCGTAGAGGGACTCCAGGCAAGCAAACATTAAATAGGCATTGTAATAGGCAGGATAGGATGTAGTATATAAAGCAGTTAAAATACTAGACCACACGGTCCAGCAGCAGAAATCCAAAAGCAGTTTAAAAACAACAACAGAGTCACCCGTACACCAGACGGGATTCACCGCTTCCCCCTTTTGCTTTCATCAGAGGGAAGCCCACAGTCACACAGAGTTAGTCCAAGTATTCACACACAAACCAGCAAAAAGTGTTTAGAACTTAAAAACAGCCTAAGTCCTAACACTACACACACACACACGTCATGGCTAAAGGGTTGGGGTAAGGGTGGATTGGATGTCAAGGAGTTGTTCCTGCAAGGCCTCCACAGTCGTCTCTATCCCAGCGAGTCTGTCCATCATCCGCGTTTGCCCCTGAATCAGCTCTGCTGCTTGCGCAAGGAGTCGCTCCACGTTCTCCAGGAGGGGTAGGAGTGAAGCGTGAGGGACTGCCTCTTGAGAAGTGGAGGTTTCCGCCGTCGTTGGAGTTGATGGTGGGGGCAGCAGCTTTGATTTATCGATAGATGTCAACCGATTCAGATACCGCAGGTTAATGGTGTCGGCCTCTTCGATAGACTCTGGCGTCGATGTCGCCAGGGGTACTTGAAAGAATTTGAGAATTCGAGGCAGCCAGAACACATACCCAGGGAGTGTTTCGGGGTGTCGACAGACTGGGCTAAGTGATGGAGAATGATGTGGGCCAGATTAATGGAATACCGGTTGATTATGCAGTACATAATGGTGAGGTCCAAGCAGTTGACCACGAGATTTCCTTCTTTGCGTAGGACAATGTTTTTGATGACCAGAATGTGTAGGAGTTAGTGTAAAATAGAGAGATCGCCACGGGGTATGGGTGAGCCAATCTTTTTCTTGGAGGAGAAAAAGCGATAGATTTTATTTTGTGGGACCCCAGGGATTTCAGGAAGGACTCCTGTCTCATAAAAGGACAGGCCAATAGCAGGAACTCCAAGGATTTGGGACAATTTTTAAAGATTGAAGAATATTGGGGTGGAATTAACAAAAGACTGTGCAACACCGTTTCTGATAACAAGATTTTGAAAGAAATCGACAGACTCTTGGGGATACCACTCCGTTATCTCACAGAAGAGGTGTTTCCACCCCTGAACCTCTAGCATGGTCACTAACTCCCCTAGGTTTGAAGATAGAGCCCAAGAAAAATCGAGGAACTTACCCCTGATGATATTCCGTTCTGAGGCAGGGTCCCCGAGCATGTAGCGTTGGTTGAAGGGGTCTATCTTCGCACATCTTCGGTGCGGCTTTGGAGGTTTCTGGTCTCTGGTGGATGTGGCGCCAGTAGAAGCATCGTGTCTGGCCGTGGGCAACTCTTGGACTGAAGACGATTCACCGGAACCAGAGGAGACAGGTTGCGCCTTGACAGAAGAACGGAGTACCCTTTTGGCTGTGGGTCGGTTGGAGGTTTGAGCTTTTCTTTTACGGGTTTTGGGTTTAGGTTGTTGTGGTGGTGTTACTGATTTTACGGGAGAAGCGGGTGGGGTTGGTGTAGGAGATTGGTGGGTTGGGGCTTACGGTTGACCAGTAGGATGGGTTTCGGCAGGAGGGATTTGAGCTTGTGGTGTTGGGGATGGTGGCAGGGTTTGGATGGGGGTGACATCCTCAACATCCGTGTCAAGAATATCAGTTTTTGCAGCGGATGACGGTGTTTGATGAGGGGATAGGTCGCGGGTTAGAGGTGGTGGTGTGGCGGAGTGGGTGGTGGACGAAGTAGCAGTGGTTTTAGTGGGAGAGTGAGTGGTGTGGTGGTGTGGTGAGTGGAGATGGATTCGGGTTGGCCATCGATTGGAGGTATGCCTGAAGGCGAATGGGATCTTGGAAAATATCGGCTGGGATGTTGATGCCGTGTAAATTGATGCCTACCATTTGGAAGTTGTAGTGTACTTGGGTGTAGATGGAATGGAAATGAGAGAGATGGAGTACACGGGTGATGGATATAAAGGCTGGAAGTTGCAGAGATGGCGTGTGTCAGGTGAGATAAATGCGGCGACGTCAGGGTTTAGCGAGATTAACGGCGAGGATTTTGGCAAGGAGGGTTCGGATAGATGACGTGGGTGGTAGCGCTAGAGTTATAGACATGCGAAGTAATAAAACACATTTCACAGATTCAAGGGCAAACAAAGACAGACTCGATGAGACATGAGGGAGTACGTGCTGAAGATCGCGGTAGGGGCAAGGAGATGCGACGGTCTTGGTAGACGGAGTCAATCCAATTGCTGATCGCAGTGCTTCGAACCGTGCTGTAGACAGGGGTTTAGTAAATATATCTGCAAGTTGATCTTCTGTGGGCACAAAGTCAAGATGGATGAGCTTTTTCTCGACACAGTCTTTCAAGAAATGAAAACAAATTTCAATATGTTTGGTTCTTGAGTGTTGGACTGGGTTTTCGGATATTTTGATGGTGCTTTTATTGTCACAGTAAATTGGGATTTGTTCTTGGGTGACATAATAGTCTTGAAGTTTTTGTTTCATCCAAAGGAGTTGGGAGCAACAGGCTATAGCAGAGACATACTCTGCCTCCGCTGTAGAGAGTGCTACGGAGTTCTGTTTTTTGGAGGACCATGAAACAAGGCAAAGGCCCAAGAACTGTGCATTACCTGAAGTACTCTTTCGATCTTGGAGAGAACCAGCCCAATCAGAGTCACTATATCCAGATAAAGTAAAAGTAGGAGATCGTGGATACCATAGATAGAGTGTACTTGTACCTTTAAGATAGCGGAAGATACGCTTGACTGCTTTGAGGTGTGACTGTTTTGGTGCTACTTGGAAGCGAGCACAAAGACAGACTGCGTGAAAAATGTCGGGACGACTGGCAGTCACGTACAAGAGGGACCCTATCATTCCTCTATATTCTGTGGCATTGACACCGACTCGATAATCATCAGGATGAAGTTTTGCAGATGTACAGCTTGGTGTGGACATACTCTTTGAATTTTTGAGGTTGTACTTGTCTAGGAGTTCCTTGATGTACTTTTGCTGGTGGATCTTAATCCCGTCCTTCTCCTATTGAATTTGTAATCCTAGGAAAAACTTGAGCTCACCCAACTCATTCATGGAAAACTCTTGCTCGAAAGAAACCATTTTGCAATAGATATGTAGACAGTCTTTCATACCAAGCGCGCGGAGCCTGTTTCAGTCCGTAAAGGGCCTTACATAGTTTGTAGACGGAGTCGGGATGGATGGAGTCTGTGAACCCTGGTGGTAGCTCGACGTAGACTTCTCTATCAATGTAGCCATGGAGAAAGGCTGTCTTGACATCCATTTGATATAATTGAAAACCCTTGAATGTAGCAAACGCAATTAACATGCGAATTGCTTCAAGACGAGCTACGGGTGTGAAGGTTTCATCATAGTCAATCCCTTCTTCTTGATTGTAGCCCTGAACGACCAATCGAGCTTTATTCCTGAAAACTTGTCCTGCATCATCAAGTTTATTACGAAAGACCCAACGAGTACCAATTGTTTGTTGATGCGTGGGACGAGGAACTAACTCCCAGACAGCATGTCGCTGGAGAGAATTGAGTTCCTCATGCATAGCAGTAACCCAATCACTATCAAGGAGTGCTTCTTTGATATTTCTCGGTTCAGTGCTGGACAGAAAGGCACCAAGGCACAGAGGTTTTGCATGGCTTGGAGGCGTGTTTGAACACCGGAGCTTGGGTCTGTAATGATGTTTTCAGGAGGGTGGGCTGATTTTTGTTGGAACTGTCGACGTGAAGCAGGAGGCGGTGTGTCTCTGTCAGAGGAGTCAAAGGTCAAGTTATGTGGTAAGGGTGTCTCTGGGTTATGGTCAGAGTCAGTAGAGTCTGATGTATTGGTTTTGTTTGCCGGAGAATTATTAGGAGTGATGGAATGGGAATCGGGGAGTCTTCCTATGGGTACAGTGATGAAGTGTGGATCAGTGAGAAAATCGTCAGGAGCAAAGTCAAGTTGATCAGAAGATGAGCCAACATTGTGGGACTCATCGAACTTGACGTAGGGACTCTCTTCTAAACACTGAGTTCTCAGATTGATAACACGGTAAGCTTTGCTTTTAGAAGAGTAGACAAGAAAAATACCTTCATCACTTTTAGGAGAGAACTTTCCCAAGTTGTCCTTACCATTATTGTGGATAAAGCACTTACATCCGAAACGCCTGTGATGAATAAGGCTTGGTTTTCATTGACGGAGTAGTTCATAGGGTGTCTTGTGAAGAAATGGATGAATCAGCGCACGATTTAACACATAGCATGCTGTGTTAACAGCTTCCGCCCAGTAAGATGGAGTAAGTTGACTGTAACACCCCGGTTTTCACACCCTAATTTATTTATTTATTTTGTATAACTTTCTACAATATTTTACAGCAGAAGACTAAATAACATCTAAGCCAAACCGGAGTGCTACCGCCACACCCACACCAACTAGTGTGGATGCTAAGGCTAATCCACCTACAACCTAACTCCCGGAACATGCTCCAAGGAGTTTGCCACTTACAAATAAATAAAATTCCTAGTTATGTCGGCGCGTTCCCTTGTCCCAAGCTCAAGAGCAATATCACACAAAGAATCAACTTGACCTGCAACCATAAACACAAATCTGTGGCCAGCAAGCAATCACACAAAGGGGCCACAGGCACAAACCAAAAAACTTCAGCAAAGCTGAGTAACAAATATCACACCCTGTAAAATTCATTCTCTCTTTAAAACTCTTTGTATAACAATTAAGCATCAGACAAGCATAGGCAAGCAGTAAGAGTATATCACACAGAAGAGTTTACCTGCCCTTGGATTACCATCACATTCGTACCTCGTGAATCAGATAAATCTCAACACCCCACTGGAATCACAAAGTGAAATCCAGAACTCTCAATTCTCTGGCCCTATGTACTTAAGTGTGCACACCCCCTAAGGCTAACCATAGCTCAAAGAGTAGATCATAGGACGACCCCAATTCATTAGTAGGAGTCTAATAATCAGTCGCCAATACGGCAAGCCATAAAATGACTTAATATTCAGTTGCTCAAATAGCTTTTCTCAATGAGGCTAACCATAGCCTTTCTCAATATCACCATCCAACCAACCAACAAGTCCACCATCACATAGTATCACACACAATACAATTTCCAATCCAACATTCATAATCATGACCAACATAATTTGTAAAACTCTTAAATAGATTCTTCACAATTCATGTAATAATAAGCTCCTCCCATGAATATACCATTCACCCACCAGAAACCAGCTCAATCTCTTATCAGTCATAAATCAACATTCAACACAAGGATAACTCAAAAATCATTCCCAAAACCTTCCAGAACAATATTACAATACAATCATCCTTAGAAAGGGGTTAAGATATCCACATCATATTTTCTGATAAATAGTCAAACCAATATCATTCCAGCCCTTTCAAGGCTAAACCAAGCAACAAAACACCCAAAACCACACTTAAACACAATTTTCCTTCTTTCCAAGTTTTAACACACATACATATCCTTACAGGACTTCCTTATATATTTTACACTTCACAATCTCATAAAACTTGAACCACAAGTCATATTAGGGCTATAATGACCAGATAAACCATTAAATCCAATAACCAACACACAATTACACTTATACAAGCTTAAAGCACACCTTTAACCCAAATCACTTCCTAATAATTCGAATGACTTCCCAAATGATTTTCGACCTAAAATTTTTACCATGGATCTAAATTCGAAATATAAGAATACCCTCAAAATTTCAAGGCAAGATGAATTCGGAAACCTATTTAACTAAGTCTCAAGGCTTAAAGCACCATTTAAGCCCTCCCACCTTAACCTAGCATTTTTATGTCTAACCACGAGTTCCCACCACCTATAATCAACTATTATGAGTTAATATAGGTATAATAACACACCAAAATAAAAAACATCCCATAGAAATCACTCATGGAGTCTTAAAACACATTTTTCCTTCCTAAAAGTTCCCTAGAAATTATCCTACTTCCCAAACGAAATTTCGCCTGAATTTTTGATCTTAGTCTAGTAATAACTATCTAAGAACACTGTCAAAATTTAAACTCAATAGAAGCTAGAGTTCGGAAGTTACCATCAACAAGAGTTAAAGCTCAAAATCAGGGTTTAAAGAAAGAAATGGTGAGCATAAGTGTTACCTGGACTCTCCTTGCCATTCTAGCCACGACCTTACAAGTTCCTTAGCTAATTGAATCAATTTCTTCCACCAACCAATTCTCCCAAGGTCACCAGCTTCTTCTCCCTCCTTGAAATCTTGTTTTTCCTTGATTTCTAGCTTGAATTCTCTTCTCTAATGGTGGGTGTTGCCTTCTATGAGCTTCTATGGTATTCTAATGGCGTGAGGGTGTGTGAATAAGGCAAGGAAATCAGAACCCAGCTCCCTTTTATAGATGGCGTGAGTGGACTCTTAAATGAGATTAATTTCTTTCATTAATTAAGGGTAATGATTATAATGATAAGGCTTATCCTTTGTAACCCCTTGGATGATGGACACTTGGCTAAGACTAAACCCAGCCCTTGGAGTGTCTCCTCCCTCATTAATGAATGGATAAGGCTTATCCCTAAAATGATTACAAAAGGACGAATTAGTGCATAGTAAGGAGGTTAAGGAAGATGTCTTCATTTACTACCGTCGGATCGTAGATATTTTGCTTGGATTAATCTCCACCATCCATGTGTGACCTCCCCTCATTATTGAATTTGACACAAGGCTTATCTTGATTGGACCATGTGTAACTAATCATCTCTTGACACCTTGACGCTTACATCATCATTATGTCGTGCCGACATCATCGCTGCATCATCACTGCATCATCACTGCATCACCACTGCATCATCACTACATCATCATGGTCAAAGTTGACCATTGACCAAGGTTTGACCAATGTCCAATGTTTTACTGAGGTCAGACCAAGGTTTGACCACAGTTGACCGGGGCTTTTTGACCTCTAAATAACTTCCCGAAATTTCAGTGTTTTTCGAAACTTTTTAAATTAGGGATTCTCCAGGGTTTCTTGGTTGATTCCCGACCACTAGGGTTTCCTCGTGTTCTCTAATAATTCCTATGGAACTATGGTTTCCATTAGGGTTACAAAAATTCAGGGTATTACAATCTCCCCCCGTTAAACAAAGCTTCGTCCCCGAAGCTTGAACTCACCTCACAGTCACATCACATAACAATAAGACTTATCAACATTATTTCTCCACTATACGCATTATATAATAACACAAAGATTCTCAACCACCACAAGTGATTTATATAACAACCTCAAATAACAACCACCTCAAATTATTTACCACATAAAGTGACAACATTCACCACTTACAATAACAACCCATCTACTTCAGATAATTCACCACATAGCAATAAGATAATAATTTAGATCATATGAACATGCCAAACACTTTAAGTTTCTTATTGCATCAATCTCAGATATTAATATCAAACTATCCTCAATTATTTCACCACTAATCAACACCTATGTCTTACACTTACCACGCTTCCACTGTGCTACTCTGATCTAATTTTTGTGATCACTTACAGGAAGCTTCAGGAATCCTCCAACCCTGCCATGGTCAGTGCCAGTGTTGAACTATCCTTCCACTTCAATTTGTGTTCAGTTTCCCTTGATCTGACCAGGATCAAGGTCAACCTTCCACGTCAGATTCAAGCAATTTGCACAATTAAACAAGTTTCAGTATTATCCTAATATAGCCCTAATTATCTGAGAGCACAACTAATTCCAAACAATCAAACAAATAGGTAACAAGCAACAAAACAATTCCCATCCCCACGGCTTGTCAAATTTTAAGCCTAGATTTAATCTTAACTCAGCCAAAGCTCCCTAAAGACCAAACCTGCTCTGATACCACTCTGTAACACCCCGGTTTTCACACCCTAATTTATTTATTTATTTATTTTTTTGTATAACTTTCTACAATATTTTACAGCGGATGACTAAATAACACCTAAGCCAAACCGGAGTGCTACCGCCACACCCACACCAACTAGTGTGGATGCTAAGGCTAATCCACCTACAACCTAACTCCCGGAACATGCTCCAAGGAGTTTGCCACTTACAAATAAATAAAATTCCTAGTTATGTCGCGCATTCCCTTGTCCCAAGCTCAAGAGCAATATCACACAAAGAATCAACTTGACCTGCAACCATAAACACAAATCTGTGGCCAGCAAGCAATCACACAAAGGGGCAACACGCACAAACCAGAAAACTTCAGCAAAGCTGAGTAACAAATATCACACCCTGTAAAATTCATTCTCTCTTTAAAACTCTTTGTATAACAATTAAGCATCAGACAAGCATAGGCAAGCAGTAAGAGTATATCACACAGAAGAGTTTACCTGCCCTTGGATTACCATCACATTCGTACCTCGTGAATCAGATAAATCTCAACACCCCACTGGAATCACAAAGTGAAATCCACAACTCTCAATTCTCTGGCCCTATGTCCTTAAGTGTGCACACCCCCTAAGGCTAACCATAGCTCAAAGAGTAGATCATAGGACGACCCCAATTCATTAGTAGGAGTCTAATAATCAGTCGCCAATACGGCAAGCCATAAAATGACTTAATATTCAGTTGCTCAAATAGCTTTTCTCAATGAGGCTAACCATAGCCTTTCTCAATATCACCATCCAACCAACCAACAAGTCCACCATCACATAGTATCACACACAATACAATTTCCAATCCAACATTCATAATCATGACCAACATAATTTGTAAAACTCTTAAATAGATTCTTCACAATTCATGTAATAATAAGCTCCTCCCATGAATATACCATTCACCCACCAGAAACCAGCTCAATCTCTTATCAGTCATAAATCAACATTCAACACAAGGATAACTCAAAAATCATTCCCAAAACCTTCCAGAACAATATTACAATACAATCATCCTTAGAAAGGGGTTAAGATATCCACATCATATTTTCTGATAAATAGTCAAACCAATATCATTCCAACCCTTTCAAGGCTAAACCAAGCAACAAAACACCCAAAACCACACTTAAACACAATTTTCCTTCTTTCCAAGTTTTAACACACATACATATCCTTACAGGACTTCCTTATATAGTTTACACTTCACAATCTCATAAAACTTGAACCACAAGTCATATTAGGCTATAATGACCAGATAAACCATTAAATCCAATAACCAACACACAATTACACTTATACAAGCTTAAAGCACACCTTTAACCCAAATCACTTCCTAATAATTCGAATGACTTCCCAAATGATTTTCGACCTAAAATTTTTACCATGGATCTAAATTCGAAATATAAGAATACCCTCAAAATTTCAAGGCAAGATGAATTCGGAAACCTATTTAACTAAGTCTCAAGGCTTAAAGCACCATTTAAGCCCTCCCACCTTAACCTAGCATTTTTATGTCTAACCACGAGTTCCCACCACCTATAATCAACTATTATGAGTTAATATAGGTATAATAACACACCAAAATAAACAAATCCCATAGAAATCACTCATGGAGTCTTAAAACACATTTTTCCTTCCTAAAAGTTCCCTAGAAATTATCCTACTTCCCAAAGGAAATTTCGCCTGAATTTTTGATCTTAGTCTAGTAATAACTATCTAAGAACACTGTCAAAATTTAAACTCAAGAGAAGCTAGGTTCGGAAGTTACCATCAACAAGAGTTAAAGCTCAAAATCAGGGTTTAAAGAAAGAAATGGTGAGCATAAGTGTTACCTGGACTCTCCTTGCCATTCTAGCCACGACCTTACAATTTCCTTAGCTAATTGAATCAATTTCTTCCACCAACCAATTCGCCCAAGGTCACCAGCTTCTTCTCCCTCCTTGAAATCTTGTTTTTCCTTGATTTCTAGCTTGAATTCTCTTCTCTAATGGTGGGTGTTGCCTTCTATGAGCTTCTATGGTATTCTAATGGCGTGAGGGTGTGTGAATAAGGCAAGGAAATCAGAACCCAGCTCCCTTTTATAGATGGCGTGAGTGGACTCTTAAATGAGATTAATTTCTTTCATTAATTAAGGGTAATGATTATAATGATAAGGCTTATCCTTTGTAACCCCTTGGATGATGGACACTTGGCTAAGACTAAACCCAGCCCTTGGAGTGTCTCCTCCCTCATTAATGAATGGATAAGGCTTATCCCTAAAATGATTACAAAAGGATGAATTAGTGCATAGTAAGGAGGTTAAGGAAGATGTCTTCATTTACTGCCGTCGGATCGTAGATATTTTGCTTGGATTAATCTCCACCATCCATGTGTGACCTCCCCTCATTATTGAATTGACACAAGGCTTATCTTGATTGGACCATGTGTAACTAATCATCTCTTGACACCTTGACGCTTACATCATCATTATGTCGTGCCGACATCATCGCTCATCATCACTGCATCATCACTGCATCACCACTGCATCATCACTACATCATCATGGTCAAAGTTGACCATTGACCAAGGTTTGACCAATGTCCAATGTTTTACTGAGGTCAGACCAAGGTTTGACCACAGTTGACCGGGGCTTTTTGACCTCTAAATAACTTCCCGAAATTTCAGTGTTTTTCGAAACTTTTTAAATTAGGGTTTCTCCAGGGTTTCTTGGTTGATTCCCGACCACTAGGGTTTCCTCGTGTTCTCTAATAATTCCTATGGAACTATGGTTTCCATTAGGGTTACAAAAATTCAGGGTATTACATTCTCCCCCCGTTAAACAAAGCTTCGTCCCCGAAGCTTGAACTCACCTCACAGTCACATCACATAACAATAAGACTTATCAACATTATTTCTCCACTATACGCATTATATAATAACACAAAGATTCTCAACCACCACAAGTGATTTATATAACAACCTCAAATAACAACCACCTCAAATAATTTACCACATAAAGTGACAACATTCACCACTTACAATAACAACCCATCTACTTCAGATAATTCACCACATAGCAATAAGATAATAATTTAGATCATATGAACATGCCAAACACTTTAAGTTTCTTATTGCATCAATCTCAGATATTAATATCAAACTATCCTCAATTATTTCACCACTAATCAACACCTATGTCTTACACTTACCACGCTTCCACTGTGCTACTCTGATCTAATTTTTGTGATCACTTACAGGAAGCTTCAGGAATCCTCCAACCCTGCCATGGTCAGTGCCAGTGTTGAACTATCCTTCCACTTCAATTTGTGTTCAGTTTCCCTTGATCTGACCAGGATCAAGGTCAACCTTCCACGTCAGATTCAAGCAATTTGCACAATTAAACAAGTTTCAGTATTATACTAATATAGCCCTAATTATCTGAGAGCACAACTAATTCCAAACAATCAAACAAATAGGTAACAAGCAACAAAAACAATTCCCATCCCCACGGCTTGTCAAATTTTAAGCCTAGATTTAATCTTAACTCAGCCAAAGCTCCCTAAAGACCAAACCTGCTCTGATACCACTCTGTAACACCCCGGTTTTCACACCCTAATTTATTTATTTATTTATTTTTTTTGTATAACTTTCTACAATATTTTACAGCGGATGACTAAATAACACCTAAGCCAAACCGGAGTGCTACCGCCACACCCACACCAACTAGTGTGGATGCTAAGGCTAATCCACCTACAACCTAACTCCCGGAACATGCTCCAAGGAGTTTGCCACTTACAAATAAATAAAATTCCTAGTTATGTCGGCGTATTCCCTTGTCCCAAGCTCAAGTGCAATATCACACAAAGAATCAACTTGACCTGCAACCATAAACACAAATCTGTGGCCAGCAAGCAATCACACAAAGGGGCAACAGGCACAAACCAGAAAACTTCAGCAAAGCTGAGTAACAAATATCACACCCTGTAAAATTCATTCTCGCTTTAAAACTCTTTGTATAACAATTAAGCATCAGACAAGCAGTAAGAGTATATCACACAGAAGAGTTTACCTGCCCTTGGATTACCATCACATTCGTACCTCGTGAATCAGATAAATCTCAACACCCCACTAGAATCACAAAGTGAAATCCACAACTCTCAATTCTCTGGCCCTATGTCCTTAAGTGTGCACACCCCCTAAGGCTAACCATAGCTCAAAGAGTAGATCATAGGACGACCCCAATTCATTAGTAGGAGTCTAATAATCAGTCGCCAATACGGCAAGCCATAAAATGACTTAATATTCAGTTGCTCAAATAGCTTTTCTCAATGAGGCTAACCATAGCCTTTCTCAATATCACCATCCAACCAACCAACAAGTCCACCATCACATAGTATCACACACAATACAATTTCCAATCCAACATTCATAATCATGACCAACATAATTTATAAAACTCTTAAATAGATTCTTCACAATTCATGTAATAATAAGCTCCTCCCATGAATATACCATTCACCCCCAGAAACCAGCTCAATCTCTTATCAGTCATAAATCAACATTCAACACAAGGATAACGCAAAAATCATTCCCAAAACCTTCCAGAACAATATTACAATACAATCTTCCTTAGAAAGGGGTTAAGATATCCACATCATATTTTCTGATAAATAGTCAAACCAATATCATTCCAACCCTTTCAAGGCTAAACCAAGCAACAAAACACCCAAAACCACACTTAAACACAATTTTCCTTCTTTCCAAGTTTTAACACATACATATCCTTACAGGACTTCCTTATATAGTTTACACTTCACAATCTCATAAAACTTGAACCACAAGTCATATTACGGCTATAATGACCAGATAAACCATTAAATCCAATAACCAACACACAATTACACTTATACAAGCTTAAAGCACACCTTTAACCCAAATCACTTCCTAATAATTCGAATGACTTCCCAAATGATTTCGACCTAAAATTTTTACCATGGATCTAAATTCGAAATATAAGAATACCCTCAAACTTTCAAGGCAAGATGAATTCGGAAACCTATTTAACTAAGTCTCAAGGCTTAAAGCACCATTTAAGCCCTCCCACCTTAACCTAGCATTTTTATGTCTAACCACGAGTTCCCACCACCTATAATCAACTATTTTGAGTTAATATAGGTATAATAACACACCAAAATCAAAAAAATCCCATAGAAATCACTCATGGAGTCTTAAAACACATTTTTCCTTCCTAAAAGTTCCCTAGAAATTATCCTACTTCCCAAAGGAAATTTCGCCTGAATTTTTTATCTTAGTCTAGTAATAACTATCTAAGAACACTGTCAAAATTTAAACTCAAGAGAAGCTAGGGTTCGGAAGTTACCATCAACAAGAGTTAAAGCTCAAAATCAGGGTTTAAAGAAAGAAATGGTGAGCATAAGTGTTACCTGGACTCTCCTTGCCATTCTAGCCACGACCTTACAATTTCCTTAGCTAATTGAATCAATTTCTTCCACCAACCAATTCGTCCAAGGTCACCAGCTTCTTCTCCCTCCTTGAAATCTTGTTTTTCCTTGATTTCTAGCTTGAATTCTCTTCTCTAATGGTGGGTGTTGCCTTCTATGAGCTTCTATGGTATTCTAATGGCGTGAGGGTGTGTGAATAAGGCAAGGAAATCAGAACCCAGCTCCCTTTTATAGATGGCGTGAGTGGACTCTTAAATGAGATTAATTTCTTTCATTAATTAAGGGTAATGATTATAATGATAAGGCTTATCCTTTGTAACCCCTTGGATGATGGACACTTGGCTAAGACTAACCCAGCCCTTGGAGTGTCTCCTCCCTCATTAATGAATGGATAAGGCTTATCCCTAAAATGATTACAAAATGACGAATTAGTGCATAGTAAGGAGGTTAAGGAAGATGTCTTCATTTACAGCCGTCGGATCGTAGATATTTTGCTTGGATTAATCTCCACCATCCATGTGTGACCTCCCCTCATTATTGAATGTGACACAAGGCTTCTCTTGATTGGACCATGTGTAACTAATCATCTCTTGACACCTTGACGCTTACATCATCATTATGTCGTGCCGACATCATCGCTGCATCATCACTGCATCATCACTGCATCACCACTGCATCATCACTGCATCATCATGGTAAAAGTTGACCATTGACCAAGGTTTGACCAATGTCCAATGTTTGACCGAGGTCAGACCAAGGTTGACCTAGGTTTGACCACAGTTGACCGGGGCTTTTTGACCTCTAAATAACTTCCCAAAATTTCAGTGTTTTTTGAAACTTTTTAAATTAGGGTTTCTCCAGGGTTTCTTGGTTGATTCCCGACCACTAGGGTTTCCTCGTGTTCTCTAATAATTCCTATGGAACTATGGTTTCCATTAGGGTTACAAAAATTCAGGGTATTACATTGACTGTCAATGAGCATGGTGCGAGCCATTTCTACCAAAGTTCTATTCTTGCGTCCAACCACTCCGTTTTGTTCTGGAGTGCGTACGGATGATATTTGGTGATCAACTCTGTTGTCCCTGCAAAACTCATCAAACGACTTGTTGCAAAATTCAGTACCCTGGTCCGTTCTCAGGGTTTTCAGAGTAAATGAAAATTTGTTGACAAGCATTTTATGGAGTTTGACGAACTCCGTTAAGGTTTCATCCTTAGTAGATAAAAAAATGACCCAAGTCCACCTGGAATAGTCATCGACTATGACCAGGATGTACCTCTTACCACTTCTGCTTTGTGTGCGCATGGGACCAACAAGATCCACGTGTAGCAGTTCTAGCGGAGAGCTAGTAGAGAGAGTAGACTTACTTTTGAAGGAGGACCGGGTGTGTTTACCTTTTACACATGCTTCACAAACAGAGTCTGTGTCAAAGGTTGTGTCGGGTAAACCAATCACCAAGTCCTTGCTTTTGAGTTTGTTCAGCAGCCTGTGATTTGCGTGACCAAGTCTGGAGTGCCACAACAATGAGTTTTTGGAATGTACGTTGAGACAGACTTGATCGTCTGGATTAATGGAGTTTAAGCACATTTTGTAGAGATCTCCTTCTCTACGTCCCACAGCTTTTAATGAACCTGTACGCTCATCATAAACTTTACAATCCGAAGAGGAGAAAAGTACCAAATTGAATCTATCACAAATTTGAGAAATACTTAGTAAACTATGTTGGAGTCCAGTGACCAAATGGACTCCATCAATTTTAAATTTTGAGGGGTTACCTATGGAGCCAACTCCCATGATTTCACCCTGGTTGTTGTTTCCGAAAGTAACCTTACCTCCTTGGTAGGATGAAAGCGAATTGAATTGATTTGGATCTCCAGTCATGTGACGAGAGCATCCACTGTCCAAGTACCAGCTATCTTCATTCGCCTTCACCTACAAAAGAACAGATCATTTGTTAGATTTGGGAACATAGATGTACTTGGGTTCCCTTTTCGAGCCACATCTTTTCAATTCTTCCCGTGCTTCAAGTATCAATTTAACACGTTTGACATTAAACGAAAGATCATTATTCAATTTATCACATGCACTATCTCGATGTCCAAGACTCCCGCAGTAGCCACAAATTTTGGTTGGTGGAAGATTGATGTATTTCTGTTGTCCTTTCCACCAGGAGTCGAATTTTTCTTTTTCTTGATATCGTTTGGCTCTGATGTCGGATTTGGACATATTCTTTGGGATTTTGAACTTACCCTTGCGCCACTTGGGTGTGGATTGAGTGGATCGAACTCCGGATTGTAGATTTACAATCTGTTGAGAGAGTTGTTCTACTTTGGAGCGAAGATCATCTCGATCTTGGCTAATTTCTTTGATCTTGGAGTTGGCCCACTCAGGTAGTTCAGAGGAGGTGACTTGTTTGATAAACTTGACTGGCTTAAGGGAGAGAGTGTGCTCCTTTTCTTTCAGTTTTTGAGTGAGATTTTTGATAGTGGTGTTCAGGGATATGTTTTTGGATTCAGAAGCATTTAGATCATTTTGAAGAGAGCAGCACTTGTCAGTAAAGATGGTGAGGTCTTGTTTGAGAGAGTCGATCAGGGTGAGAGACTTTTTCTGGTCACCCTGGCTAAATGGAGGTCGCTCTAAGGTATCATGAAGTTCCTTTTGAAGGGAATCAACATAACGCCTTGATTCTTGTAGATTTAACTTGAGAGAACAAGAGATGGTTTTGTGTTCCTCAGCTTCATCTCTTAGGGCATACATAAGACCTTTTGAGATTTCGAGTTCCTCAGATAGCTCGATTATTTTGCTGGTAAGACTTGCTTTGAGGGAGTTGTTCTCGGAGACAATTTTAGCAATTAAGGTCAAAAATCCCATAGGAGAAATACGGTAAAGGTCTGTTTCAAGGTGAGAACAAGTTACCTCATTGTCTGGAATTATGGACTTCGTCGTGTCGTGTGCCATGAGACATACCAGGCCGCTGGACTCTGCGTCTGGATCGTCGGAGTCTGAATCACCCCAACCAACAGCTGCCATCAGTGATCTCCCTTGGGATTTTCCATACTGGTTCTAGAGTAAGGGACTGTCCTTCTTGAAGTGACCGGGTTTATTGTAGTTGAAACAAGTGACAGAATTAAAGACTTGTTTGGAGGTGTTTGAGAACGACCGACTCTGTTGATTAGGTTGGTTGCGCATGAAATTTCGGAAGTTCTTGACTATGAAGACAAAGTCTTCCATAGTCTCAGCCTCACTTTCCTCAACAATAATATCCACCAGCTCAGCCTTGGCTTGTCTGATTTGAGTATCAGTGACATAGGCTCCTTCTTGAGTGTACTGAGTCGAATTAACCTGCAAGGCCTGGTCATTCAAAGTAGTAATCTTACTAGAAGAAGGAGAAGGTGTATTACCACATTTCTTTCGAACATTCTTCTTGTATTTATCTATGGATTGTAGATAGGAACTAAGGTCTTGACAACTCCATTTGGATAAATCCTTGCATGCTTTGGTGGAGATTACCGTTTCTGCTCATTCTTCTCGGAGGCTGTCCAGCAGCTTGTGCAAGACACTCTCTCTATCCGGTAAGATGTTAACTTCCTGCATAGTAGTAGTTAGTAAATAGAAACGATCAAGCACTTCTTCCAGGGACTCACCAGGCTTTTGTAGAAATTTTTCATAGTCCATTCGGAGTTCTTGAGCTTTGCATTTTTTGAGTTCAGTGACTCCTTCGTGGGTAGCTTGAAGGAGTGTCCATATTTCATTTGTGGACTTACAGTGATTTACTCTCCTTTGGTCTGGGATGGACATGCAAGTGTATATTGCACGTGATGCTTGTCGATTCAGCTCGTACCTTTTACGATCTACAGTAGTCCATGTTGATCGATCTGGATTGACTGCAAGATCTCCTCCAGTGACTATCTCCCAAAGCTCAGAGTTGACAGACTCAATGTGTTGCTCGATCTCGTTTTTCCAATGGTCATAGTTGGTGGAGGTGAGCCTGGGGTGCTCGAAGTGCATTTTGTTGTTTTGATTGGCGAAGAGATCTGCCATTGCTTCGTTGATTGACCGTTAGCCTAAGCAAGGCTCTGATACCACGTGTTGGATCGGGTGGCTAACTCAAACCAACCAAAGGTGTGAGTCTAAGAGTTAGTTTGACTCAATCAGCCTTCGTAAGTGAGAAGCACTCTGTGATGTAGAGGCACTCAATCGAATTGATTAAACTAAGGGTGAGGAAGACTTTTGCGGTAATTGAAATGAAACAATGAAAAGAGAGAAGGACTCTGTGGAACTCAGCAAGATACACAAATATGCTATTTCATTTCCTGGTCAAATAAAACAACTTACAAATGTCCACTAAGTAGAAATGATCTACTTAGCGGTTTTCCACTCACTCACCCAACACACTTTCTAATCAGATCAATGGTAAACGTAGTGAAACTAGGATCTTTCCTAGGCAGAGTCTATCTAAATGCACTAACTAACTTGGTACGTATTCTCTCTCTCTTTCTGGCTTACAAAGTGATTCTCTTTCTCTCTCTCTCTAAGCTCTGAAATAATACTCAATAAAAGCACACTAGAAACTGACTATTACACAGCTTATTTATACTCTCAATATAACGGTAGGTCGAAGGAGTTAGTTCCGAAAATACCGGAACTAACTTAGTGGGAAACTTCCAACGAATTTGAGTAGTCTTCTTACTTGGGCCGCGATCTCCGGGTGTTGAGGGAAGACTTCATGACCATTGTGGCGATTAAGGCATTCCCGAGTTGACTCCTTGTTATTCGCAACTGCACGGGAGAGTCTGTGAAGTCTTCTTAGTTGCGTGGACTCTATTGAAGCGGCTCACTCTTTGTGTCTTTCTAGGGATGATTGACTCTGTCGAGGTGATAGGCTATCTCTGCAACACTCCGATGTCCCAACAGTCTACTATGTTATAAATGTTATAACAATTATATGGTATTAAGGTGGTTTAAATGGAATTAATAAGTAAGGATAATTACATTAAATAATGTGACAAACTATAAATAAATAAGATTTATAAACTAAGGTATTTATTGATTAAACCTTAGGAGTTGTATTTATACAACATAAATGTTACATAATATTAGGATAATAATCTTAATATAAGTTGTATAATATTATACAACTAATGGGAATAATCATCTAATATAACTTGATAAAATGTAACATATAATATAAGAGTTTTATAACTCATGAAACTTACCTATAAGGTAAATATATACATATACAAGGATAATGTATATAAGGATGGATATATATATTATGGTTGGAAACCATATAATATAATGGTGGTGGTTATTACATGGAAATAGTTTATAAACTATATGTTATAAGTTTTTGAAAGGAAATATAGTTTACTAAAGGTAATGGATTATATAATACAATGTATTATAATGGATGGTGGGGAAATAATACAATATAATAAGTAATGCATGCATACATGCAACTATAGGTTGTATACCTAAATTAAATGATGGATAATATTAAAGAGATATAATGGAATGAACTTAACAGTCGAAACATTTTGACATACGAGTTTAGTAACAAGCCGACCGGTTTAGAGAAACCCGTAACAAATAACTATAGAAATCCGGGGATGAACTATCGGGGTTACTTGTTATTCGGAAATGCCGGATGTAGTTAGTCATGGAGACTGACTTATAGTTTTATTACCGTTTAGATCGTACTTCAGACGGAGGCGCTTGACGAGCTAGTGGTCTACACTGCGCATCCTAAGTCTTGGTGAACGGTATGTAAAGGGGTTTGATCCGAGTTGTCCTAAGGAAGCTCCTTGGGCTCGGATTTGGTTGATATCACTTGTGTGTTATGTGTTTTGGATACGTGTATGTGATTATGTGTGTTACTGCATTAATTATTTATGCACGAGCGTCCCACGGGACTAACACTACGTCGACTATAGATCGACTTATATAAACATACATATATGTTATTGTGATGACAAGACGGTTACTTGATATAATACCATAGTATTATTATTAAGTATATGGTAACCTAAGTAAAACACTTAGGAACGAGTCACGACATTGTCGGTCTCTAGAGCATGGATCTCGAACATGAATATGACCTAGATTACTTCTAGGTATGCTTGAGACCCATTGGGCAGCTAATTTATAATTATATTCTCCATAAGACTAAGATCATATCTTAAACATTATGAGAGAGAGATGGTATGAGTTGCGGTGAGGAATCCCGGTAGTTTACGAACTACTTGGTTGCGCATTTGTGATCACTAAGGGGTTCCCGATTGGGTTCTGCTCCAGGTTTATACCCAACGAGCCCTATTTGGATCGTGGGTCAGGTGGCTACGGCCTTTTATATGGACGCCTTACGAGGCAAAAGAGAATAGTCAGGGGCCTCCGGACCTCTGGCGAAATGAGCACCTTTGTGTGTACGGGAGGACTACTGTCCAGGGTGAGGTTATGAGGTTGTCTTAACATGACGCCCAACTGGTATTTAATTAACATGGTTTGGATGGGGCCTTGAAGGCCAAATTAAATTAACAAATGATGGTGTTTGCTACGGCGTTTATTCAGTATTATTATTCGATACGTTCGATATACAATTGTTATTGTGATATTTCATGAATGATTGGATTGGATGGATGGTTAAGTGTTTATGAATGTTTGGATGGATGATTAAGTTTATTATGCATGTTTATTACAGTATTGATTATAACTGTAAAATGGTAAAGCATGAAACCAATCTAATAATAAGATGGCTTAAATGACTAAGTGACCATTAGGGTCCAGGCCCGGCATACTCAGCGTCTATCGCTGATATTACACTATTATGCAGGTTGTTGATTATTGTCGAAGCCGAAGTGCGGGAACAGGGTAATTAGAGTCTATTGTAATTACCGCACATGGAGTTTGTTTGTATAACGATATAGATGGTGAATTGTATTATGATACGGTTATGTATATTTGGATTGGGTAGACGCTCACTTGTCGATGTTTATGGTTTATGGACTTAGTATGATGTATAGGAGTTATCTCGTTATCACAGCGGTTAGCAGTTTGTTTATGTTGGTTGTTGTATATAGTTTGGCTTCGTTGCTCGCATGGGCGAGTAATGGCCGGTGACACCCGAGTGAGTATTGTTGTTATTATTTATCTTCCGAGGTAAGACGTTTTATTTATTGCTACGTGAGAGATTACTACGTGTTTAAGGAGAGGGGTGTTACAAAAGTGGTATCAGAGCGGAGTACCGCTCTGATGACGAGAAAATAGGTAAAGACAGTGAGCTTAGGACTTGGGAAATTACGGGAAACGTTTGTGAGGTACGAGACGACTCGTCTTAAAAGATATTGTGTCTAGTAACGCAAATTGCGTGATATATTAGCCTTTAAGGCAATTCAATATCTATTGGTTGTGTACGGTAAATTACCGAGTATTTTTGTGGCATAGTGTACTACAGATGTCTAGGGGAACTAGAGGGCGTGGTACTGGTAGAGGTGGAGGCGGTGACCCCGCGAATCCAGGAGTTGCAGAGACGATTGCTGCTATTCTTGCACAGCTTGGAACTTTGATTAGAGGAGCACCAGCCCACCCGCCACAGCCCAGGGAAACGAACTTGCTGAAGTCAGTTACCGAGACCCGACCACCTACATATTCTGGGGAGCCAGACCCCGTAGCCTTGGAGCGTTTTATAGTTGAACATGAGAAGGCCTACGAAGCTTTGCAAGTACCTGCCGACCAAAAGGTCGTCATTGCTGCTTTCCATCTGAAGGATGCAACCAGCACTTGGTGGAGGTTGGTCAAGGACCATCACCTGGCTACGCCCGACTTTTCGTGGGCTGTCTTTGTCGAGTTGCTGAGAGGGAAGTACTACCCGGCGCATCTCAAACAGAAGAAGCGCCTGCTAACAGAGATTTTAGTAGGTAATATATGCACATTTATGTACAAGAGATTAAACAGAACATAGGAAAAGAATCAAGAATGTGCCGGGTATATCCTACCCGGCACCAAGCACGACATGAAATAAATATAAAGGAAACCTACTCAATCTACTAGGGGTAGCAAACAAAAACCCGGTCAAAAGTAGTAGGGAAGCAAATTAAGACCAAGCAAGTCGGACCCTAGGGACTTGAATACAAAATTAGTCCTAGCCTTGATAATTACTAAGTAAAAGAGGGGGAAAAATGTATAAGTATTTCTAAACTAATTAAACTAACTATTCACAACGAACTAACCTTGATTAGGGTCAATTAACAATGTAAGAACTCATATGATCACGGATAAAAAGTGGCAAGTCTCGAAAAGGATTCTCTTTCCCGCAAAATGTATATGCCGGGTGCTGTGCCGGACAAAATATACCCGGTGCATTCAAAAACTTTGAATGTGCCGGACATCTTCCATCCGGCATGTCATCCGGCATGGTACATTTCATGAATAACATTTCCAGTTTCAAGCATGACAACAAGAACTCACTACCCTTATTCGCAACGTGCATAAATAATGTCGCGAATACGAACAGAACAATGGGGAGAGAAGAGAAACAATCCTAAATCTTAGCATTTGTTACCTACTTCTCAAGGCAACAATATTAAAGATTACCAAAGTCATAACCTATTCTATTCTTGCTTTTAAAAGCCTTAAATAGAACTTTGTGATGATAGAACAAGAGAAAATCCTTGTTCTATTGATAAGGAGATTAAAACTCGGGTTACAAAACTTGAGAATTCCATTAATGATCAAAGAGTGTTTACAATGTAATCATCCAATCAAGGCAACCAAAGAGTCTACCAAACCAACTAGAACATTGAGAGAAGATATATGGAGGATCAAGAGTACAACTTGATGAGAATTCCCTTGAACTCGATAATGTCTTCTTTCTTCAGGTTGGATTCGCAACACTTCCTTGGTAGCAGTTCATCGTGATTTTTGAGAGATTTTGAGTGTAGAGTAATATGAATGAAGTATCTTCCAAGTGCAGACTCTCGGCCCTTTTATAGACTTGAAAATCTTCAGATGCCGGGTTCCATGTCGGGTAGAAGTAATCCGGCATGTGAACTAAACACGTGCTCCTCACTAACGGTCGAAACCGTCTTTGTGCGAAAAGTCACTTGTGCTGGATATAATCTATCCAACACCATACCCGGCATCAAGTGTTTGAATAACGGTAAGTAACCGATATCCTTTGGCGAGTAGGCGTGTCGTTTGCTTATGCCGGATACAGATCACCCCGCAATCTGCCCGGCCTGATCTTCTTTCTGATGCGCACTTATGCCGGGTAGAAGGAACCCGGCTCTACATCCGGCTTTACTTGGTTTTTGATGTAGAACTTGCTCCTTGCATAGAAAGCACTCAAGGTATTAGTCTGAACATATAAAATGACTTTTGATGCAAATTGAAGTAAATACTACCTATTATAACCTTATTTTAACTAATAATACCATAATTCTAGCTTATAAAATATGATAAGTCTATGGCTTACCAAGGCCCTACACTTACCTTTTGCTAGTCCTTGAGCAAAATTAAATCAGAAAAGAGTAACTACTTGTGCACAAAATAAATAAACTCTAGAATGACAATGAGATATTCCTTTCCTAACTACTTGACTCTTACTCATAAGCATCACTTAGTCCTTCCCATTCTATCAATAATATACAAATGGGTAAAAGTAAAACATTCCATCTCAAAATAGAACAAGGACTCATGGGTTATTGTCCATAGGATATTTTTTTTTTCTGTATCTCTCCTTTTTCCGGTTTCCGACATTCAGCTCTATTTCTCAAGAGTTTCTGAATGCGGCCAAGACACTCATCAATGGTTTTGAATGGTTCAGCCCTATTTTTCAGAGGTTTCTGAATCTAACCATGATTTTTTTTTGGCATTTAAAGAACGAGGAATTTAGGAGAAAAACAAAAGGAAAAACTATTAATTCTTGCTTTTATTTTGAGGCACTTTTGCAACCTCATAATGCTTCATATATATTTTTTTGGAAGAGGTTTTCTTCTCTTTTTCTTTCTGAAGCTTTTTTTTCTTCTTCTTTTTTTTTCTCACCCTTTTCTAAGATATTCCCCATAAGAATTGAACTATTTTAAAAAGGAAAGAAAAATATATTACCCAAAAGTAAATTAAGGACAAAAATAGAAGTAAGGTCATATACTCATGTTGAACAAAAGGAATCATGAAGTGAGAAAATAATATCTAAAGGTCATTAGAAAGCTTACCTCTTGAGAGAACAAATATTTAGCCTTCCCTAATGTTAACTTTAATCAGAGACATACAAAAAGCTGAGTAGAAGGTTAATAAACTTAAAACTTATTATATTGTATAAACTAGTCATGCTATATGTATATAAATCTTTTTTTATTTGAAAACTAATAAAATCTTTTTTCAATTTTTCATTTCAATTTTTTTCAAAAAGGGGGGTCCCCCTGCCCTACACTAGGCAGGAACACTGTCCCCAGTGTCCGAAAGAAATAAGGCGACAAGAAACTGAAAGAATTTGAAAGAACAATATACTCCCCATATTATGGCAGATGGTAGAATGCCCTACACTTGTGATGAGCCAATGATTGGAGTTGTTCACAGCAGAATTCAATAATAATAAGATCAACTGAAATCAAAAACGCATAAAGTGCCATGCTTCCATAATACAAGGAGAGTAGTTAAGCATTAAGTGTATATGAAAAATATAAAGAAAGAACATAAAGAAAGAAAATGAAGGTAAGGAAAACTAGAAAGAGAGAGAAAAAACTATATAGCTGCCACCGGCGCAGATGAAGGTGGTGGTGGTGGGGGCGGGTCAGAAGGAGCCTCTGAGGAGTCTGAAGTGCTGGAGGAGCTAGGGGTAGGAAGACCCTGCTTCTTCGCCTCCTTGCGGGCTTTTCTCTTCTTCCTATCCCTCTTGAGAATACTCTTGAAAAATTCCTTCATAGAACACTCCATCGTCTTCTTTAACGTCTTACTATCCTCAACCCGGGCACGGTCAAGTCTGTCAACTGCGAGCAGAAAGCGGTCATCTACTCGCCGCTCATGCTCCTCCTGGCGCTGGGTGACCTGCTCCCGAAATACCTGCTGATCTGCGACCATCTCCTGCTGGCGCTGTTCCACTGTCTCAACTCGACTGGTAACCTCAGAACGATACCCCTCATAGCTAGCCCGGAAGGCCTCATAATCAGTTCAGGTATCCTGCTGAGACTGTCAGTAGACATCGAAGGACTGCCGCTGCTGCTCAAGGGTCTGCTGAAAATTATCCATCCTCTCATAAAGGGGACCCAAGTCAGGAGTGGGGGTAGAAGGCTGAGGAGCGGAGGAGGTAGGAGGGGGTAGCATCAACTGGGGCTCAGATCCCTCATAGCTCGGATAGTCCTGAGCAGTGGCATTGGCCCTAGGCCTCTGTCCTGAAGGAACAGAACGGTACTCTCCTGGTGCTGACTCACAAAACCACCATCGCCTAATGAGTGCGAGGTCAATGAGGGAGGACTTCTGGTGATACTGTAGACCTCGTGGAATCTGATCCTCCCTTAGAGTCTGAGTGATATGGTGGTGAAGTAGCATCGGGAAGACAGGGCGCTGAGTATCTCGATGAAGAATTGCCCTAATCAACTACGCAAACATCAGCCGGTGCACTGGAAATCGAGTTGCAACATCACTCGGTGGTGGCCCACGAAGATACTCAAGAAGGGCACAATCCATGTCATTGATCTCGTCATGCTTATAGGGCCTAATGTTATGTCTAATAATTTCCATGGCCACTCTAAGCTGCAAGTCCGTGATGAAGGTGATAGGGATCACAGGGCGAGACTTAGAATGGGCCCGATTCATATATCGGGTCCGTGAGCCAAACTGAGCAGTAATAGCAGCATGGGCAGTGGCCAGATACTGCCTAGTGAATGAGCTCTGCCTCTGGTCATACTCTATGCCTAAGACATCTGCAATGCTACGAGGCGAAATCAAAATACGTGTACAGGAAACATAAGAATGGATCTGTACCTCGAAGACTTGGGGTGGCCCAAGGAACTCGGCATTAGCATAAAACTCACGAACTAGGTCAGCGTAGAAGTGCCTCTGACCAATCTCTAGTAATCCCGACCAGCCATGCCTCTGAAATGGGGAGATGATCTGAGATAATGGGCTCACTATCTGGTCAATTCGCCGCTCTAGCACCCACTTGCCCTTTTGCTTGGATTGATTGTAGTAGCGGGCAGCCTCTGAGCTAACAAACCCATCTGAATCGAACTGCGGGTCCTCTTGGATACCAGAAGGTAGGGGCTGAGGAATCCCGAAATCATCTAGCTCTGGTGCTGAGGATGTCGAACCCGGCCCACTCTGAGCTGCAGCAGGGCACTTCTACTTCCGCCCCATTGTAGATTTCCGTGGAGGCTGAGGAGCACTACTGGAGGCAGGCTCCTTACCTGCCCGTCTAGTAGAACGGCGAGGTGGCTCTGGTGGAGCAGGTGCAGCTTCATCTTCCTCTGGAGTAGCCTCATCTTCCTCTGGAGTGGCCTCTCCTAGAGGTGCGACCAACTCCTCAAGGAAGGCGTCCTCATCTGAATCGAGGGTCTGAGAAGTAATGGTTTTTCGCCGAGGCATCTGCAGGTGGAGAAAGGAAAATCGAATACCAAACACAACAGATTATCAAATGTTAATTCAATAGTTAAAGCATTAACCTCGTGTCGTGCTATGATTCTCCTAATTATATGTCGAATTGATTAATTTTCAACAAAATATTGTCCTAGGCATTAATTCAGTAGACTAGGATCCCAATAGAATAAGAAAAATTAATCAAATAATCATGCCGGACGGAATGCCGGACAAAATCCATCCGACGCATGCAAACAACTGAATGTCGGATTGGATGCCGGACCGAACCCATCCGGCACATTCAAACTTCAAACCCAGAAATTTGCACAAACACACTGAATCGCACCAGGTCACATAATTCATCTACAGAAGGTTCCGAAATCCCTAATTCACTATACTAAGCTAAGAATCTAACAAAAACGTCACATTAATCTAAACAGTAAAAAATTAAATTCGAAATGGCGATAAAGGAACCTGTTTTTTTGTTTTTCTGTTTCATTTTCTGGAGTTGAATCTGGCGACTTCAACAGCTGCTTGTGGCTGGGCGGCGATTGGAGTTGAATCTGGCGATTGCAGCAAGGGCTTATGGGATTCACGGTGTCGTCGCCTGTTGGTGGAAGTAGCTGTGCGGTGCGGCGCTGCGTGGGGTAAAAGTGGGGGTTGTAACCCCACTTACCCGAGGTTAATATTTTTTTCAGAAACGCGAGATGCTGGATTAGATGCCGGGTGCGTTATACCCGGCATAATGAATTTCATAAGGCCGGATGTGTTTTACTCGGCTTCAGGCACGACACGTTAAAAAAGTCTATGCCGGGTTCTGTACACCCGGCTGTGCACACGGCATCTTGATCTTCTTTTATATATATATATATATATATGTTAAAGGAAACATAAAGAGCATAAAATATTAATGTTAATAATAATAATAATAATAATAATATTAAAATATAAATAAAATATAAATAAAATAAAAGCAATTAGAGGGAAGTGTGTAAGAATTGCTCCCTTGTTACGATGAGGGCCTGATTGAGAAGGGCCCTACACTTGCTCTTTTGCTATGTTGTGCAATGCTCGGAACTCTCCGAGATAATGGTGACAGACTTCGCATGCTCACGCGGATTAACTTATGTCTGGGACGGAAACTGACCAGAAGGTCTAGGTTGAGCAAGGAGTTGCTGCAATTGCGAGTGCAACGCCTTGTGGTCCTTGCGAAGTGCTGAAATCTCGTCATGAGCGTTGTGAGATTTGTTCATCAGTGTTGTCATCATGTCTCGCAACTCTGCCATCTCAGCCTCCGAGTTCGATTGAGATTGGGGAGGTCGATTCGAAGGGAATCCGCCATAGGAAGTCGGCATGAATTGCTTTTGACCTCCTGAGTAGCCGGCGTGGTTTTGAAGATTCTGAGGGGGTTGGCCCCCAGACTGCCATGGCTGCCTAAACCCAGGCTTGTTGCTCACATAGTTTGCTTCTTCAACATTCTTCCAATCTTACAGTTCGGGGCACTTGGCGTGTGGTCGTGCACTAACCACGTTCGCCTGCTGTGGAAGAGCATTCATTGCCATTTGTTCCACCACCTTCTGCAAAGCACTCACCTTGGTTGATGTTTGAGCATTGCTCTCTAACAACTGCTCGTAACTCTTCATCAAAGTATTGAACTTGTTGTCGCTCTCTCCCACATGGTATAAACCGGGGGTACCGCTCCTTGTTCCACCAGTGGCCCAATCTCTGATTTCTTCACAAAGGGACTCAATCCCATTCAGAAATTGTTCTCCTGGCTTTTTCAGTATGTCAGCACCAAGGGAGGATAGGATCATGGTTTTACATTGGTTGACCAATCCTTTGTAGAACAACTGGGAAAGTTGTTCCTTGGTGAGGCCGTGATGAGGACATGTCCGGAGCAACCCTTTGAATCTGTCCCAAGTCTCACAGATGTTCTCCGAGCCTGGTTGCCTAAAGTTGTAAATATCGGCGATCATCTCCAGGGTGCGACTTGGTGGTAAGAATTTATCATAAAACTTGGTTGCCATGTCCTCCCAAGTGGATATGGTACTTGGGGTAAGGCTATAGTACCATTTGCTTGCTATACCGGTTAAGCTATGAGGGAAAAGAGAGAGTCTGGCATATTGTAGGACAGCGTCTACAGCAGTTAGGCTATTGGTGTGCTGCAGAAATTTGGTTATGTGGAGCAAAGCCTCGTCCGGATTGGAACCATCGAACATGCCCAACTCTTTCACACAACGGATCTGATGATATGGCTTGAGTTTTTGCCACTCATCGTATTCATTCTATGTGAGGGGAGGGAGGTTGATGGCTGGATTCTGGCCTTGATTGGAAGGCCGATTAATATTGCGGACGGTTGGGGTTAACATTGCACTTGTTGAATTTGATTCTAATTGTGTAGGGAAGGTGTTTTGTTGGTTTCTTCGTTGCCTTAAGGAACGAAGAAAGGTCCGCTCTATCTCCGGATCGAGGGTGGATAAATTACGAGGAAGACTTTTCGATCGGAGAAGCATTCACCGTAATAACTTCAAGGAGAGCAAAACAAGAGATCAGAGTATTTTTAAGACAAAAAGTAGTTAAAGAGAGAAAATAATATTTAACACTTAAAACAAAGTATGTAAATAAAACTGTAGTTGCATCTGCGATGTGCCGAGTCTAATACCGGAAGTATTCTACCCGGCTCGGACTTCCTCCGAATATGCCGGGTTTAGGTTGCCCGGATTTAGGTCCGGCACATTCAATGAACCAGAAATTAATAAAAGAAATAGCGAACACAGAATAGGCTATTACCAATTTTAGGACTTGGACTAATTCCAAGTCCCCGACAACGGCGCCATTTTGCTAAAAGAGATTTTAGTAGGTAATATATGCACATTTATGTATAAGAGATTAAACAGAACACAGGAAAAGAATCAAGAATGTGCCGGGTATATCCTACCTGGCACCAAGCACGGCATGAAATAAATATAAAGGATACCTACTCAATCTACTACGGGTAGCAAACAAAAACCCGGTCAAAAGTAGCAGGGAACCAAATTAAGACCAAGCAAGTCGAAACCTAGGGACTTGAATACAAAATTAGTCCAAGCCTTGATAATTACTAAGCAAAAGAGGGGGGGAAAGTGTATAAGTATTTCTAAACTAATTAAACTAACTATTCACAACGAACTAATCTTGATTAGGGTCAATTAAAAATGTAAGAACTCATATGATCACGGATAAAAAGTGGCAAGTCTCGAAAAGGATTCTCTTTCTCGCAAATGTATATGCCGGGTGTTGTGCCGGACAAAATATACCCGGCGCATTCAAAAACTTTGAATGTGCCGGACATCTTCCATCCGGCATGTCATCCGGTATCGTACATTTCGTGAATAACATTTCCAGTTTCACGCATGACAACAAGAACTCACTACCCTTATTCGCATCGTGCATAAATAATGCCGCGAATACGAACAGAACAATGGGGAGAGAAGAGAAACAATCCTAAATCTTAGCATTTGTTACCTACTTCTCAAGGCAACAATATTAAAGATTACCAAAGTCATAACCTATTCTATTCTTGCTTTTAAAAGCCTTAAATAGAACTTTGTGATGATAGAACAAGAGAAAATCCTTGTTCTATTGATAAGGAGATTAAAACTCGGGTTACGAAACTTGAGAATTCCATTAATGATCAAAGAGTGTTTACAATGTAATCATCCAATCAAGGCAACCAAAGAGTCTACCAAACCAACTAGAACATTGAGAGAAGATATATGGAGGATCAAGAGTACTACTTGATGAGAATTCCCTTGAACTCGATAATGTCTTCTTTCTTCAGGTTGGATTCGCAGCACTTCCTTGGCAGTAGTTCGTCGTGATTTTTGAGAGATTTTGAGTGTAGAGTAATATGAATGAAGTATCTTCCAAGTGCAGACTCTCGGCCCTTTTATAGACTTGAAAATCTTCAGATGCCGGGTCCCATGCCGGGTAGAAGTAATCCGGCATATGAAATAAACACGTGCTCCTCAGTAACGGTCGAAACCGTCTTGGTGCGAAAAGTCACTTGTGCCGGATATAATCTATTCGGCACCATACCCGGCATCGAGTGTTTGAATAACGGTAAGTAACCGATATCCTTTGGCGAGTAGGCGCGTCGTTTGCTTATGCCGGATACAGGTCACCCGGCAATCTGCCCGGCCTGACCTTCTTTCTGATGCGCACTTATGCCGGGCAGAAGGAACCCGGCTCTACATCCGGCTTTACTTGGTTTTTGATGTAGAACTTGCTCCTTGCATAGAAAGCACTCAAGGTATTAGTCTGAACATATAAAATGACTTTTGATGCAAATTAAAGTAAATACTACCTATTATAACCTTATTTTAACTAATAATACCATAATTCTAGCTTATAAAATATGATAAGTCTATGGCTTATCAGCGCCATGAGTTTGAGACATTATCCCAGGGAGGTCTGACTGTGGATGAGTACTACGCTCGATTCATTGGTCTGCTGGACTTTATCCCCGGAGTTGATTACTCAGAGACCGTGAAGGTCGAGAAGTTCTGGGGGGATTGTTGTTTCGCATCCAGATGGCGATGGGTGCTACCCTCTATACCACCATCCAGGTATTAACATGAAAGCCATAAATTCTTTAATTACTACACTACCGATTAAATTTGTGAGAACTTACCAATGAGATTCTAGGAGTGTTACGACGCTGCCACGAGGACGGAGCTAATGCTCCAGACTCGGGAAGAGACTCTCGGGACAAAGAAGAGAAAGAACCCTGAGGGAGAGTCTGAGGGTGGAGGAGCATCTCCAGGCGATAGCCAGGAGAAGGGAAAGTAAGGACTTATCCCATTCTAGATTACTTACCATATTAGACACCTTTATGAATGCTGACCCGAAACCTTAAACAGGAAATTCTTTCAGAAGAAAGGGCAGCAGGGTCACCAGGGAGCGAAGGGGAAAGAGCTCATCCTTCGGTTGATTGGCCCAGCTATAGATGCTCAGCCTTTGAGATCTGCACCTCCTAAGGGTGAGAACACCTACTCTTAAATTCAATTGTGACCTTAACCTTTATATCATCAGATTTTAACTTAAACTAAATGTTACCATCAGGCACCGGATGTAACACCCCTACCATTAATACAGTGCTTACCGTCCAATCTCCTTACACATCAGATACACGCAGCGGATACATACTTACATAATGTGGGTGATACAATGCCGTTAGTCACCCTCGTGACTAACAAGGCTACTACTTCTACATACAGCATCGGTCTGATGGACCGGAATCCCGAGTATTACATATCTACCATACACACTCCATATACCAATACATGCTACAATCTTTCATTCGATACAATACTTCAAATACAATACAATATAATCCACATACCGAGTTTACTAAGATCCTTATACAAGTATACTACCTCTTCAAAGTTCATACGTACTCACTACGAGACTACTTACTACCCATTCCTCACAAACTACTTGCTTCTAATTACAAGGGTGTGCCTCCGGTCTCTTATCTTGACCATATTCGCTTCGGTACCTGCACACTAAAAACGTTCCCCCTAGGGGGTCAGCTTTCGCTGCGCATGATAACCGCATACCCCGCGTACTAGTGAGAGTACGCCGACCACTTGGTCGTATACATGCGGTTGATTTCATTCAAACATACATACATACATGCTCTTATACATAATATTGCAATACGTTACGCAAGACATACACACATACATACACTTCATTACATACAAGAAGTACAACATAAACCATTCAATACATACTTACCTTTTTCCGAATTACACATACACATTACATACACAATATACAATTCTTGTTAGCTTCATTGGTCCACCCAGGTAAATCGGGTGGAGATTACTCTTTTACTCGTTACTTCATACATACGCCTACATACTCATACATACTTACAGATCCATACTTACTTACTCTTACTCTTACTCAAGTTAAGTCGTCGGGACCTCCGGCCCTGGGGACTACACCGTCCCACCTCCAGGATTACTTGACTCACCAATCCGGGATGCTACCCCATTAAGGGATTTGGGCGCGGACCAGTTTAAGAGTCAGGAATTGCAGCCAACCTCTTGTGACTCCGCATCCTCACGCGTGGCCGAAACTATATCGGACTTCTACTCATTCCAATTTACTCACTTAAGTTAGGAGTTAGGTAGTTAGGAATTAGCAGAAGTCATCATCAAGCCACAATAATACAATACAAAGCTTCATATACACATCCATACAAAATACAGTGCATATACAAGTACACTACAAATACAATACACATCATCATCATTCATATGTTTCATGAATTATACAAAACTATGTTCAAGACAAATATCAAGAACAATGTAAACAAGCACAGGTAAGTGCAATATAGTCCGATTCATGCATTATCTTATTAGGTGATCAAATAAGCACACAAATCGGGGTAACCAGATTAGGATACAGGGCATGAAGAAATCATACCTTTCCACCGTTGTACTTGTTCCCAACGTTCCTCCGTATTCACAAATCCAATCCTATTCTATACATACACCGAATAATTAATCTAACTATCATTAATTAATTCGGTTACCCTTACGCTTCCTAATTCATACTTACTAAGTCTTCACACTCTTATACTTACATTTTATTTACTTACATTTAATAACCTAACAATGGTTTGACTTACATATATATGACATATGTATAGGTGGGTATACATACATATATATTATATATGTATATATATAATACTATATAATAATATATATATAATAACTATTATTTAATTAGTTAATAATTTTTTTTTTGTATGACTCGACCGAACTTGCAAGTCCGGTCGCAAGTTCGGTCCAAGTCAGTAAACGAATTACGCTGGAGAATTATAGGGCCGACCGACCTTGTAAGTCCGGTCCCAAGGTCAGTCCATTCCAGTAGTTTCGTATGTGAAAATTTTTAGCCCGACCGACCTTGCAAGTCCGGTCGCAAGGTCGGTCCTTCCAGTAGCTTACTCGACGGAAATTTTCTGGCCGACCGAACTTGCAAGTCCAGTCGCAAGTTCGGTCCATTCCAGAAGGTTACTGACGGGAGAATTTCTGTCCGACCGAACTTGCAAGTCCGGTCGCAAGTTCGGTCCATTTCCAGAAGCATTCCCGTCTTTGTAATCTGGCTCGACCGAACTTACAAGTCCGGTCGCAAGTTCGGTCCGGCCCATTACTTCCCCATTGTTCCTACACTTAATCCCACATGTTTTACCACTACCTAGGCCCTCCGAATTGCCTTAGTTCATCCCTCAAATTCATTACTAAATCCATCAATCAACTTACACAATTTCCTCATTTCTTTGCAACACTTGTAACAGTTTTTGTTACCCTTGTGCTACAGATTTTTGTTGCAACTTCTACCATTCAATACTTTCTCTACCAATGTCACTTATAGCATCCCAAATACATTTCCAAGCCATTACATTACCTACACCCAAGTCCAACACTCTTTTTACCGATTCTTGCACACTACTCTTTCCTAGTTCCACAACGCAATTTGATACCTCTTTGCTACAGATTTTGGTTTCCACTATCATGCTACAGATTTATCACTCAACTTCTAACCTCCATTACTTCCTCAACTAATGCTACTCCTAGCATCCAAAATACATTACTCACAACCTAATTCCATCCCATTTACCACCTCATATCCAAATCTGTTACAAGCTACAAAACCACTCATTTTAACTTTCCAAAATCTGTTCCAAATGTATCTAAGTCCTCAAATTCCTAGATAAAATTCGACATAGTCTCCCCTACAATTCTTATACACTCTCACCGCAATGTTTCCTCACACATTAACATCATCTCACCTGTTCATACACAACATCAATATACAAGCTCCCACACACAAATACCAATACTAAAACACTACTAAAAATTCCTGCACTCAACAACCCAATACCCAACTAAGTTTCAATACATTTTACATGTCTTTCAATGGTTTTAAGCACTTAGATTCTCCTACACAATACATTACTACACAATACCATTTCCATTACTCATTTCAACTTCAAAAATTCTATTACATGCATATATATACAAAGTTACACAAAAGAGCATCCTTACCTTGTTTCTCCTTCTAGTTTTCTTTCTTCCTCTTGCCTCTTCCTTCTCTCCCTACCGGTTATAGTACTTCACTCAATCTATCATTATAACCCATACATACACACCATTTCAATACTAAAACTAACCCTAAACATTATTTAAGCTTTAATGTAGGTTTTAGGGTTTAGAAAATTGCATTACCTTGCAAGGGTGCAAATGAAGCTTGGGGTGGTTCAAGAACAAGATTTCCAACTCCCTCAACAAGCCAAAATCGGCTAGAATGCAAAGAAACCAAACAAGGTTTTAGCTTCATTTTCGTTTTGCCCATGAGGCTAGAAAAACAAAGGAGTTTCAAGAAGATTTTTACCTTAAAATGACAAGGAGGAAGAGGTGGTTCTAATGGTGGTCTTGAAACTCCAAATGCTCCATACCCATGGAGATGAAGGTTGTTGTTTTCGATTTTTGAAAAGATAGGAATGTAGCTCTTGATGAGAGGATTCCAATGGTGTAGTTTTTATAATTTTCGGAGAAGGTTTGATAGAGTAACAAGAGGAGAGAAGTGAGGTTTTTAGTGGGTTCTCTCAAGCTTCCATGGAAATCGCTTGGGGAAGGAGAAGGAAGAAATGAGAGAGTGAGGGTGGGGGTTCACGTGAGAGAAGAGAATGGGGAGTAGGAGAGAGAGTGTGTGAGTGAGTAAGGTAATAAAGTAGATTAGTTTACTTTATTAGTTTTGTTGTTTTGTAAATAAGAGAGTGAGTGTGAGAGGGGGAGTCCCCATCGGACACACACAGCACACACATACCACTTTTACTTTTTATTTTCAAAGTGGACACATAAGTTTTGGTTATTTATGTTTCTACCCCACAACTTCCCGTTTTTGATAGTTTTTACTAATTTCTCGTTTTATTGATTTTATTGGTTCTAAAGCTTCACTAATATTTATTAATGATTATTTAGTTGACCAAAATTGTTGCGAGTCTATTTGACCCGGTTAAAGTTACGTTTTCTCGGTTACCTCAAAAAACGCGCTTTAAGGTTCGTTAGTGATTTTAACCCGTTTTAAGGATCCGTTTTCTTCGGGATTTGTTCCCATAAATTATTTAGGTCTTATTAAACCTTTGGAATCCATATAATACGCTAACCGAGGTCTCATACCTCCTATGGTTATTTTAACGCTTATTTAGTGTTTTTCACTTTTTAAGCGTTTCTTTATTTCTTTTTAGATTTATTCTCCTTACCAATATTAATTAGGTAGCATTAGGCCCTTAAATATGTATTAGATTAATTTTAATCCTTATGTTTAAGTTCGGGGTATTTCAATCTACCCCCCTTAGGAACTTTGTCCTCAAAGTTGTTCGAGGTTATAGGTTTACAATGCTTATTCATTCTTACGTGTCTAATACCAAAGCCATACCTTCTTCCTCCTTACAATTCCCAAGTCCATTACTCAGGGTCTCTACATACCATACCACACCAATGTACTATAGTTCTCCAATCCGCATCACTACCGACCATCCGGTTCCTCATTACCAATTTATACATACATACAATGCAAGGCTATTCCCAAAGCAATGCAATACACATTCCAATCCCGTAGGCGCTCAGGTCATCTAGACACTGGACTCCTCTATGTCCCGCCGCCCTTGGAATAATACCACATACTACCTTACTATCTTCTTCGGTACTCACTTCTAACACATCCTCATTCTCCATACTAAAAGAAATTCTTCCACCACTACCAATTAAAATTTCTAAAACATACAACTCCATATTCCAATTTATATTCATTACTTCTATCCAATGCGTGATTTTTGTGACCACTTAAGGGGAGCTTCAAGAATCATTAGAACTCTTTCCACCCCAATTTGTGTTCGGTTTCCCTTGATCTGATCAGGATCAAGTTTGACTTCCCACATCAGATTCAATCAAACAAATAATTTAATTGTTTTCATTTTCTATCTTTTTACTCTTTCTAGTCGTGATTACGAGTTCATACATCTCCAAAGGATGGAATCAATCCATCAATCATCCCCACTCTACTTCCCAAATGCTTTACTCAGTGGTTCAATACCTAAATGCTCATTTCATCAACCTCCACTACTTCCATCCATTACTCACCATCATCTCCTATATTCTAACTAAGGAATACTACACTTATAAGATTTAGTTGACTTTGATTGTTTCAAATATTTTACTTGCGATTCCACTACTCATAAACTTCATTCATCTACTACTCTCATTCATTCCGTACTACTTCTTCAAAGGTTACAATACTTGTGGAGCTCCGTCCACTACTCATTGCTTTTCTTTTACTAATACTCTTACATTGGTGTTACAAGATGGGTATATTCATCCTATGGTATTTGCATGTCTAATGCCTAGTTACCATAATTACAATATGAATGAATACTTATGTTTATTTAACATAGTATCAATCATCAATTAGATTCTCATTTGTGATATGCACATTACAGTTTATGTGTTTTATTCACAAAACTTACATTAAGCGGTTTTCGCTCTACCCCCCCTTAAAAGGGATTACACCCACGTAATCTACCATATGTTATTATTATTAAACATTGGTTACTCAATTTGGGCAATCTAAAGCGTTTTAGCTTCTTTACGGTTTGTTACATAATATACCCTTGGCAAAGGGTCCTAATCATAACAATGGTTTAGTCTTTGCACCAAGGATTCCTATATGAGTTTATTTAACTCATAATTAATTCGGTTCTAGCCTATTAGGCTTCAAGGCATCAATAGCCATTCTACTATACTTACTAGCCATTCTAGCTAGGGCCCACTAGCTTCTGCTGCGCGACCCTGATAACCTGGGTTATTCACCCTTCTTGTTATCCTTAATGTGCTATACATCACCTTTTTATCCGTCTATTATGGGAATAAGGTTTACTAAACAATTGCGGTATTCTTTTACCGTGTTTGAACTATAATTAGTTTTAGATTGTAACCAGCTCTCTGGTAATCTATTATACATACTATTCGTACTCCCACGATTATTCACTAAGTTCCTTCGACTTATTGCCGGGCGAGGTTAAGTCACTACTTAGTTGTAGTGCTTCCTCTGGTGTCAATACTTTCTGAATCATACCAGTTCTTCTGGTTTAGTACAAGTGTTCTTTACCTGTATGACCTTGCATTTCTATGCGTCGATCCTAGTGACTTTCTTAAGTCTCTTTTCACTCTTTATTCCATTGGAATTCACATTTTGTGATTGTTAGTGTATTGTACACTCTTCGTGCTTCTTTGGCCTTAGGCCGCACGGTTTGTTGCTAAGCTTGCTTAACTGGCTAGTGCCATGTTTGTTGGTGAAAAGAAAGGTTTACTACGGTTTACATTCTCCATATCCCTAGCAATCCCATTAGATCATTAGCTGCACAAGTGCAATACCAAAACACTCAGTCATATAGAGTGCAGAGGCGTAAACGCTTGACAGTAAGTCACTTATGTGATAGGAAGGAATAATTCTACCTGTCATCTTATACTTATACTCCGTGTTATTATCTGTTACTTCCTCATAGCGGTCGCTTGTTGCGCACCGTATTCTTACTCATTGTACAACATTGTTCTTACTGTCTCTGTTACTGTGGTAGCTTATCTTTACTCGTTTCCATTGTTGTCGGCACCATTTCCTTATGGTGTGAATACACTAGGAGGTTCCTAGTTGATATGTATGACGGTTGTCTCAGCATACCGCAATGTTATTATCTTCCCCCTGTGGAGATATTTTGTTTCAGCTTACGTTTTATGTGTAGGTTAGCTTACCTAACATTTTATCGTCATTTATGATATAATTTACCAAGTATCTTGGTTGACCATGGATGAGATAACTCATCGGGTTATAAGCTCTCTTGAGCGTTAGTCATTCATGGTGTTCAATGTGTATTCCCATTGATTGTTTTGACAATTATTGTCTTTCAGTGCTGAGCATTGGTTATAGGCTCTAGTTGTGTAGTTCTACTTGTATGTACATCACCAGGACATCCCAAGGAACTTCAAGGGTTTTCTGGTCTCGTTCTCCAATTGGAGAGCACTCTGTCATTGGTAAATGAAGTTCTTGTTGAGGGGTTTGTCTCCACTCATAGGTCTCATGACGAGGTTTACCATATTGGTGTTTATACAATGGTTCACCCCATGCTTGGGTGCTAAGGAGTATATTTACTCCTTTAAGTCGTAATGGTATGAAAATATCATTTCCTTATTTCATCGCCTCTTGGCAATATTTATATGCGTAGGCTTTACTGTTATTATAGATGGAAGCCTTCCTAAGGGTTCACATCTTCACCACCTTGGTGGTCTTCAGTTAACGAGGGGTACCTTCCCTTGGGTTCTCGTAGTGTCCAAGTGTGGACTAGGCCATTGTTGGCATTATAACGATTCATATGCCTCTGTGTTATCATTTCTACAGAGGGCATGAAGAGTAATTAAAACTTAGTCAACTGTATACTAGACTGATGCTCTAGTGACAGTGGCATTGAGGTAGCCATTACTCTAAGCCGCTCATTATGTTGAGCTTTAATTGGGTTGTTCAGTTGACGGTCTGTTTGTCGTATGAAGCAATATCTTCTGCAAGTCTTGTTATTAAACGGCGTGGTTTTGCAACCGTTGAGGTTTATCTAACGTATTGGGTTATGGCTTCAGAGCCCTGTTTCTATAAGCTATGCTCCTTGTAAGCTGCTTATACATATTTCCGCTCCTTCTATACCCCATAGTTTGAAGGTATTAATGGCCCCATGGCAAGTCGTGACATCACGCTTCCGTTCACATGAGACCCTCTTTGGCATTCTGATGTTACTCAGTGCCCTTTTGCAATTTAGGGTATTTCCTATTAAGTGAAATCCCTTCGGTGTCCTAACCGAGTGTTTGTTGCTTCGTTTGATTGTTGTTAATTCAGACACCCTTCAAGGATTGCTCCTGGGTGTTGTTAGGTTATGCCGTTACATCCGGCTAGTGTTTATGGTATGCTGTGCCTACTATACCGCCTTGTGGTATTAGATTTTTGAGTTATCCCTTTTTGGGTTATAACGTCTCCCGTTCTTGGGTAGACTGTTTATACTTGTTCCTAGTGTTTAAGTCTGGGTTTAATATCCTCTTCAATGATAGATTATACTTTGTGGTGATCTCGTGATCGCTCTTGGGAACTCCGCCCCGTTTGTTGAGCATTGTTAAGTTCACGTTAGGCATTCGCCTTACTGTGTTTAGGCTGGGTATCCCACCCAGCTGTCAGGTAATCGCTTGAATTATTTGAGACATATCCAATGTCTATACTTACTAGTCTACGCTTTTTGCACTTCCCAATCTTCATTCCTTATCTTCATATGGATTCTCTGAGTTCCTTATACTTGTTCCTTAACTGAGTTTCCTTCTCCTGGATTGTCCGAGGTGTCCAGTTGTTCTGGTTAAAATTTACTCATGGTCCGTAGAACGGAGTTGACTACTTCCCGTGTGTTGTACACTACATGTATACATACGTGGGGTACCTTTTTGATACGTTACCACTTACCCGACTACTTGTCGGGCCCGCATGCTCCCTCGGAGTGCGGTTGTCCCACATCCCGTAACGGGTACACTCGTAGTGTTCGCCACACGCCTAGGTGAAGTATTCTATTGTCAACTCCTCTTGTATCATTCTTTGATACTCACCGTAATGTTGTTGGTCTGGTTTTAAAATCCAAGGTTTTAAAAGAAGGTTTATGGTTTTGAAAGAAAATTTTTGGGTTTTAAAATATGGTTCGGTGTTAAAAGAAATCTCTCATGGCATAGCCATGCTTGAGGTCTTGACCAAGTCTAGCTTCTCGCTGACTGGTAAGTACAGTAGTCGGCCGTTAAGCCTTCCCAAGGTTTCATACGTCTGGTTGTTAGGATGTGTGATCCTGTGGTTGTTTCATTACGGTCACCGTACATTACTATGTACTTGTGACCATGGATGATATAACTCATCGGGTTATAAGCTCTCTTGAGCGTTAGTCATTCATGGTGTTCAATGTGTATTCCCATTGATTGTTTTGACAATTATTGTCTTTCAGTGCTGAGCATTGGTTATAGGCTCTAGCTGTGTAGTTCTACTTGTATGTACATCACCAGGACATCCCAAGGAACTTCAAGGGTTTTCTGGTCTCGTTCTCCAATTGGAGAGCACTCTGTCATTGGTAAATGAAGTTCTTGTTGAGGGGTTTGTCTCCACTCATAGGTCTCATGACGAGGTTTACCATATTGGTGTTTATACAATGGTTCACCCCATGCTTGGGTGCTAAGGAGTATATTTACTCCTTTAAGTCGTAATGGTATGGAAATCTCATTTCCTTATTCCATCGCCTCTTGGCAATATTTATATGCGTAGGCTTTAGAGTTATTATAGATGGAAGCCTTCCTAAGGGTTCACATCTTCACCACCTTGGTGGTCTTCAGTTAACGAGGGGTACCTTCCCTTGGGTTCTCGTAGTGTCCAAGTGTGGACTAGGCCATTGTTGGCATTATAACGATTCCTATGCCTCTAGTGACAGTGGCATTGAGGTAGCCATTACTCCAAGTGACAGTGGCAGTGGCATTGAGGTAGCCATTTCTACAGAGGGCATGAAGAGTAATTAAAACTTAGTCAACTGTATACTAGACTGATGCTCTAGTGACAGTGGCATTGAGGTAGCCATTACTCCAAGCCGCTCATTATGTTGAGCTTTAATTGGGTTGTTCATTTGACGGTCTGTTTGTCGTATGAAGCAATATCTTCTGCAAGTCTTGTTATTAAACGGCATGGTTTTGCAACCGTTGCGGTTTATCTAACGTATTGGGTTTATGGCTTCAGAGCCCTGTTTCTGCAAGCTATGCTCCTTGCAAGCTGCTTATACATATTTCCGCTCTTTCTATACCCCATAGTTTGGAGGTATTAATGGCCCCATGGCAAGTCGTGACATCACGCTTCCGTTCACATGAGACCCTCTTTGGCATTCTGATGTTACTCAGTGCCCTTTTGCAATTTAGGGTATTTCCTATTAAGTGAAATCCCTTCGGTGTCCTAACCAAGTGTTCGTTGCTTCGTTTGATTGTTGTTAATTCAGACAACCTTCAAGGATTGCTCCTGGGTGTTGTTAGGTTATGCCATTACATCCGGCTAGTGTTTATGGTATGTTGTGCCTACTATACCGCCTTGTGGTATTAGATTTTTGAGTTATCCCTTTTTGGGTTATAACGTCTCCCGTTCTTGGGTAGACTGTTTATACTTGTTCCTAGTGTTTAAGTCTGGGTTTAATATCCTCTTCAATGATAGATTATACTTTGTGGTGATCTCGTGATCGCTCTTGGGAACTCCGCCCCGTTTGTTGAGCATTGTTAAGTTCACGTTAGGCATTCGCCTTACTGTGTTTAGGCTGGGTATCCCACCCAGCTGTCAGGTAATCGCTTGAATTATTTGAGACATATCCAATGTCTATACTTACTAGTCTGTGCTTTTTGCACTTCCCAATCTTCATTCCTTATCTTCATATGGATTCTCTGAGTTCCTTATACTTGTTCCTTAACTGAGTTTCCTTCTCCTTGATTGTCCGAGGTGTCCAGTTGTTCTGGTTAAAATTTACTCATGGTCCGTAGAACGGAGTTGACTACTTCCCGTGTGCTGTACACTACATGTATACATACGTGGGGTACCTTGTTGATACGTTAGCACTTACCCGACTACTTGTCGGGCCCGCAAGCTCCTTCGGAGTGTGGTTGTCCCACATCCCGTAACGGGTACACTCGTAGTGTTCGCCACACGCCTAGGTGAAGTATTCTATTGTCAACTCCTCTTGTATCATTCTTTGATACTCACCGTAATGTTGTTGGTCTGGTTTTAAAATCCAAGGTTTTAAAAGAAGGTTTATGGTTTTGAAAGAAAATTTTTGGGTTTTAAAATATGGTTCGGTGTTAAAAGAAATCTCTCATGGCATAGCCATGCTTGAGGTCTTGACCAAGTCTAGCTTCTCGCTGACTGGTAAGTACAGTAGTCGGCCGTTAAGCCTTCCCAAGGTTTCATACGTCTGGTTGTTAGGATGTGTGATCCTGTGGTTGTTTCATTACGGTCACCGTACATTACTATGTACTTGTGACGTGTGAGTGTTCCTTTACATGTTCATGTTCTTACTGCACTTGCCGTAGCAAGTGCGTGGTACTGGCGGTTTTTGAGTAATCCTATACCGATCACGGTATGGTTTCCATTTGTGTTTGTTAGTCTTGTTGACGCTTCCCTCGATCTTATTGATCTATAATTGGTATACTCGCTCCTTTAGGTAGCTTCTTGGTGGTCTAGACATGGCTGTCGTAGATCTGGGTACTCCTCCACTCCTTGGAGGTTCCCGTTCTATTTGGTTTAGTGTCGTTCCTTGTGGCTCGTTCCCACACATTTGTGGTGGTTACTGAACCTAAATCGTTTAGGTACTATGCTTGTAGTCCTATTGGATTATATCTCATGGTTGTTCTCGTAGTTGTCTGAGCTATATTGGCCAGGTATTGCAACCTTAATGGCGTCGTAATTTTGGAGTTAACCGCTTCCGACTATGTCCTTAGTTGGCTAGCATACCGTTGGTGGTATTATTCAAGTATTACTATCCCATCGACTTGTGTCTCGGGTTCCGTTACTGCTCCCCTTTTCATTCCGTTGCACGGTTAGTGCTTCTGTCCTGCTGTTGGTTGACTAGCTAGGTTTCGCGACTGCTAAGCACGTCACCCCATGCTGTTGTAAGTTGTGGCCTCCTCGTGGTTGGAGTGCCCTTCCTACCGCTATTAAGTGCGGGTGTTGTGGTTCAACCGGAATCCATCTCCGGGACTCTCAGTTCTTGGAATCTACCATATGTCGGTTCTTGTTTACCGTGTGATTGCTTCACAACTGCCAGATCGGGTTCCCCCGAGTATGAGAAGACTTTTCTTCTCTCTGGCGTCCTTTCCCAAGTTATATAGTGGGGTTTGCGGCGGGCGGGACTAGTATTGTAGGTATCCGGTACTCACCGGGAGTTCCTAACCAGCATATCTCTAATGCTAACACTTAGCCCTTAGCCCTAAGCTTCTACTTCCTAACTCGGTATTCCCTAAACTCGGTATTTCCAGTCATCAGAGTGACACTTCGCTCTGATACCACTTTTTGTAACACCCCTACCATTAATACAGTGCTTACCGTCCAATCTCCTTACACATCAGATACACGCAGCGGATACATACTTACATAATGTGGGTGATACAATGCCGTTAGTCACCCACGTGACTAACAAGGCTACTACTTCTACATACAGCATCGGTCTGATGGACCGGAATCCCGAGTATTACATATCTACCATACACACTCCATATACCAATACATGCTACAATCTTCCATTCGATACAATACTTCAAATACAATACAATATAATCCACATACCGAGTTTACTAAGATCCTTATACAAGTATACTACCTCTTCAAAGTTCATACGTACTCACTACGAGACTACTTACTACCCATTCCTCACAAACTACTTGCTTCTAATTACAAGGGTGTGCCTCCGGTCTCTTATCTTGACCATATTCGCTTCGGTACCTGCACACTAAAAACGTTCCCCCTAGGGGGTCAGCTTTCGCTGCGCATAATAACCGCATACCCCGCGTACTAGTGAGGGTACGCCGACCACTTGGTCGTATACATGCGGTTGATTTCATTCAAACATACATGCATACATGCTCTTATACATAATATTGCAATACATTACGCAAGACATACACACGTACATACACTTCATTACATACAAGAAGTACAACATAAACCATTCAATACATACTTACCTTTTTCCGAATTACACATACACATTACATACACAATATACAATTCTTGTTAGCTTCATTGGTCCACCCGGGTTAATCGGGTGGAGATTACTCTTTTACTCGTTACTTCATACATACGCATACATACTCATACATACTTACGGATCCATACTTACTTACTCTTACTCTTACTCAAGTTAAGTCGTCGGGACCTCCGGCCCTGGGGACTACACCGTCCCACCTCCGGGATTTACTTGACTCACCAATCCGGGATGCTACCCATTTAAGGGATTTGGGCCGCGGACCAGTTTAAGAGTCAGGAATTGCAGCCAACCTCTTGTGACTCCGCATCCTCACGCGTGGCCGAAACTATATCGGACTTCTACTCATTCCAATTTACTCACTTAAGTTAGGAGTTAGGTAGTTAGGAATTAGCAGAAGTCATTCATTCAAGCCACAATAATACAATACAAAGCTCATATACATCCATACAAAATACAGTGCAATATACAAGTACACTACAAAATACAATACACATCATCATCATTCATATGTTTCATGAATTATACAAACTATTGTTCAAGACAAATATCAAGAACAATGTAAACAAGCACAGGTAAGTGCAATATAGTCCGATTCATGCATATATCTTATTAGGTGATCAAATAAGCACACAAATCGGGGTAACCAGATTAGGATACAGGGCATGAAGAAATCATACCTTTCACCGTTGTACTTGTATCCCAACGTTCCTCCGGTGTTCACAAATCAAATCCTATTATATACATAAAACCAAATAATTAATCTAACTATCATTAATTTAATTCGGTTACCCTTACGCTTCCTAACTCATACTTACTAAGTCTTCACATTCTTATACTTACATATAATTCATAACAATGGTTTACTTACATATATATGCACATGAATAGGTGGTATATATACATATATATATATAACTATTATTTAATTTAGTTGAATTAATTTTTTTTTTGTATGACTCGACCGAACTTACAAGTCCGGTCGCAAGTTCGGTCCAAGTCAGTAACGAATTACGCTGGAGAATTACAGGGCCGACCGACCTTGGAAGTCCGGTCCCAAGGTCAATCCATTCCAGTAAGATTCGTATGTGAAAATTTTAGCCCGACCGACCTTGCAAGTCCGGTCGCAAGGTCGGTCCATTCCAGTAGCTTACTCGACGGAAATTTTTTTGGCCGACCGAACTTGCAAGTCCGGTCGCAAGTTCGGTCCATTCCAGAAGGTTACTGAGGGAGAATTTTCTGGTCCGACCGAACTTGCAAGTCCGGTCGCAAGTTCGGTCCATTCCAGAAGCATTCCCGTCTTTGTAAATCTGGGCTCGACCGAACTTGCAAGTCCGGTCGCAAGTTCGGTCTAGCCTAGTATTTGCATTTTCATTTCTGTTTTCAGTCCTCTCTTTTACCCATTACTTCCCCATTGTTCCTACACTTAATCCCACATGTTTTACCACTACCTAGGCCCTCCGAATTGCCTTAGTTCATCCCTCAAATTCATTACTAAATCCATCAATCAACTTACACAATTTCCTCATTTCTTTGCAACACTTGTAACAGTTTTTGTTACCCTTGTGCTACAGATTTTTGTTGCAACTTCTACCATTCAATACTTTCTCTACCAATGTCACTTATAGCATCCCAAATACATTTCCAAGCCATTACATTACCTACACCCAAGTCTAACACTCTTTTTACCGATTCTTGCACACTACTCTTTCCTAGTTGCACAACGCAATTTGATACCTCTTTGCTACAGATTTTGGTTTCCACTATCATGCTACAGATTTATCACTCACCTTCTAACCTCCATTACTTCCTCAACTAATGCTACTCCTATCATCCAAAATACATTACTCACAACCTAATTCCATCCCATTTACCACCTCATATCCAAATCTGTTACAAGCTACAAAACCACTCATTTTAACTTTCCAAAATTTGTTCCAAATGTATCTAAGTCCTCAAATTCCTAGATAAAATTCGACATAGTCTCCCCTACAATTCTTATACACTCTCACCGCAATGTTTCCTCACACATTAACATCATCTCACCTGTTCATACACAACATCAATATACAAGCTCCCATACACAAATACCAATACTAAAACACTACTAAAAATTCCTGCACTCAACAACCCAATACCCAACTAAGTTTTAATACATTTTACATGTCTTTCAACGGTTTTAAGGACTTAGATTCTCCTACACAATACATTACTACACAATACCATTTCCATTACTCATTTCAACTTCTAAAATTCTATTACATGCATATATATACAAAGTTACACAAAAGAGCATCCTTACCTTGTTCTCTTCTAGTTTTCTTTCTTCCTCTTGCCTCTTCCTTCTCTCCCTACCGGTTATAGTACTTCACTCAATCTATCATTATAACCCATACATACACACCATTTCAATACTAAAACTAACCCTAAACATATTTAAGCTTTAATGAAGGTTTTAGGGTTTAGAAAATTGCATTACCTTGCAAGGGTGCAAATGAAGCTTGGGGTGGTTCAAGAACAAGATTTCCAACTCCCTCAACAAGCCAAAATCGGCTAGAATGCAAAGAAACCAAACAAGGTTTTAGCTTCATTTTCGTTTTGCCCATGAGGCTAGAAAAACAAAGGAGTTTCAAGAAGATTTTTACCTTAAAATGACAAGGAGGAAGAGGTGGTTCTAATGGTGGTCTTGAAACTCCAAATGCTCCATACCCATGGAGATGAAGGTTGTTGTTTTCGATTTTTGAAAAGATAGGAATGTAGCTCTTGATGAGAGGATTCCAATGAGTGTAGTTTTTATAATTTTCGGAGAAGGTTTGATAGAGTAACAAGAGGAGAGAAGTGAGGTTTTTAGTGGGTTCTCTCAAGCTTCCATGGAAATCGCTTGGGGAAGGAGAAGGAAGAAATGAGAGAGTGAGGGTGGGGGTTCACGTGAGAGAAGAGAATGGGGAGTAGGAGAGAGAGTGTGTAAGTGAGTAAGGTAATAAAGTAGGTTAGTTTACTTCTTTAGTTTTGTTGTTTTGTAAATAAGAGAGTGAGTGTGTGAGAGAGTGTGAGGAGGCGGAGTCCCATCGGACACACACAGCACACACATACCACTTTTACTTTTTATTTTCAAAGTGGACACATAAGTTTTGGTTATTTATGTTTCTACCCCACAACTTCCCGTTTTTGACAGTTTTTACTAATTTCTCGTTTTATTGATTTTATTGGTTCTAAAGCTTCACTAATATTTATTAATGATTATTTAGTTGACCAAAATTGTTGCGAGTCTATTTGACCCGGTTAAAGTTACGTTTTCTCGGTTACCTCGAAAAACGCGCTTTAAGGTTCGTTAGTGATTTTAACCCGTTTTAAGGATCCGTTTACTTCGGGATTTGTTCCCATATATTATTTAGGTCTTATTAAACCTTTGGAATCCATATAATACGCTAACTGAGGTCTCATACCTCCTATGGTTATTTTAACGCTTATTTAGCATTTTTCAATTTTTAAGCGTTTCATTATTTCTTTTTAGATTTATTCTCCTTACCAATATTAATTATGTACCATTAGGCCCTTAGATACGTATTAGATTAATTTTAATCCTTATGTTTAAGTTCGGGGTATTTCAATCTACCCCCCTTAGGAACTTTGTCCTCAAAGTTGTTCGAGGTTATAGGTTTACAATGCTTACTCATTCTTACGTGTCTAATACCAAAGCCATACCTTCTTCCTCCTTACAATTCCCAAGTCCATTACTCAGGGTCTCTACATACCATACCACACCAATGTACTATAGTTCTCCAATCCGCATCACTACCGACCATCCGGTTCCTCATTACCAATTTATACATACATACAATGCAAGGCTATTCCCAAAGCAATGCAATACACATTCCAATCCCGTAGGCGCTCAGGTCATCTAGACACGGGACTCCTCTATGTCCCGCCGCCCTAGGAATAATACCACATACTACCTTACTATCTTCTTCGGTACTCACTTCTAACACATCCTCATTCTCCATACTAAAAGAAATTCTTCCACCACTACCAATTAAAATTTCTAAAACATACAACTCCATATTCCAATTTATATTCATTACTTCTATCCAATGTGTGATTTTTGTGACCACTTAAGGGGAGCTTCAAGAATCATTAGAACTATCTTTCCACCCCAATTTGTGTTCGGTTTCCCTTGATCTGATCAGGATCAAGTTCGACTTCCCACATCAGATTCAATCAAACAAATAATTTAATTGTTTTCATTTTCTATCTTTTTACTCTTTCTAGTCGTGATTACGAGTTCATACATCTCCAAAGGATGGAATCAATCCATCAATCATCCTCACTCTACTTCCCAAATGCTTTACTCAGTGGTTCAATACCTAAATGCTCATTTCATCAATGAAATACCCCAAACTTTGGTATGTTGTTTAAATATCAAACTATGGCATGTAAAGGCTAAAAAGTGCCTTAGAAACATCAGTGGACAATTTAAAATATAGTAAAGTGCAATAAAACACTAAGACACGGTTTGAGCAAAAACATGCTCTAAGCTTGGAGTGAACTTGGTTAGGACCCAAAGAGCCTACCAAGACTTGATAATGTTTAATTATGACTTTAAAAGGCTAATTAAGTCCTTAGGAAACTTTGGTGGACAATGAAACCAAACAAAACACAAATAAATACCTTAAGGTCAATAAGAGCAAAAATGTGCTCTAAGCTTGGGATAAATGTGTATAAGAACTAATGGTCATACCTATACTTTATAAATATGTTAATGAACATATTAAATCAATTACCAAAGAAAACCAAGCTTGGAAACAAGTTAAAACACAAAATGTGCTTTAAGGAGTCTTAAAGCACGTTTTTGAAAAATGTCTTGTAAATGAGTTTTGAATGGCTAAATGTCCATCATTACTCTTTAATTAACATGTGTACTATATAGTATCGCATTTGGGTGGCCATATTAGTGGGAAATCAAAAATTTCACTTCTATGTGCCTTAGTTTGTGAATAGTAACTTTTATAAGCTAGTTTGTAACATATAATGTTATAAGTAATTAAATTGGTCAACAAAGACCAAAACACCCTCCTAGGCATAATGGTGGCCGGTTTTTGTAGTGAGGAGTCACCAAGTATGTTAACTTGTTAAGTAAATAAATGTGACTCATAGTTACTATTTGCTTTAAGACTTAAATATCTTCAAAAGTAAGTTCTATCTTCATTCTCCCTTCCTTTCCTCCATTTCACACGGTTCCAACTCCTTCTTCCTCTCTTCTTCTTGTTCTCTCTCGGTAATATATCACTACAACCATGGAAGTCCATCTTTGACCACATGTAAAACCTAGCTCACTTAACCAAATCAAAAAACAAACACCACCATTCTCTTAGTTAAGCCAAGCTCTACAACCTTGTCTTTTCAAAACTTCAAAACCTCCATTTCGGTGCCAAGAGAAACCACCATGGGAGGAGCTTGAGCTCACCTTTTCACATATTCTTGTTCTCCTTTGCTTCAAGGTAAGGAAACTCAAAGAAAAATGACATTTCCTTCATGTTTTGTCATGTCCGAAAATTCACCTCACAATGGTGTATTTATCTTGCTTGTTTTAGCTTCATTTGAATCTTCCAAGGGCTAGGAGGAGTCCTCTCTTGATATATATTCAAGCTCTCTTTCCATTCCAAGGTAAAACAATCATGTTAATACCTTAAGATAATATATGTAACTAGGGTTTACAATGAGATAAAGCTTAAAGCTTATATACTCATTTCAATGTTGATATATGTGTAGTTGTTGGCAAGGAACCAAATGCCCTACCTTTTGTAAGGAAGAAGAAAGAAATTTGTGAGGAAAAGAGGTAAACAAGCTATCTCAATGTGGTTTAATGCCTTAGGAGAAATAAGCTTATAATGCTTGTTAAAACTACCTAAAGAGCAAATGGTAAATGAGCTAGTAAAATGCTCTCAAGGAGTTTATTAAAGGAATATGTATTGTTGGGTGTATTTGCAGGTCAAAGGCATTATTATGTGGGAAATTCAGTGTTTAAGGTTTATGCAATTTAAGGGCCTAAGAGCCATGCATTTAAGGGCCTAAGTGCCAAGCAATTTAAGTTATGCACTATATTGTGATGTAGTGTAAATTTGGTGAAGTTTTGTGAGTATAAATGTGTTTGATGGATTTTAGATGTTCTTGAATGAATTAAGGTAAAAACCTAAGTGTTTGGATGTGGGTATATACTAGAGAAGCTATGGCCAAATTTGGGAAAATGTGTAAGAAGTTCTAAGTGTTGTAAGTGAGTTTTGGTGAACTAGGAAGGATTAATGGTGAATGAATGTTTGCTTGAGAGGGAAACATGTATTAAAGAGATTAAGAGTGATGCAAGGATTTAAGCATCATCTTGGAAGTTCTAGGAATTCAATGTGTGTTTAGTGGATGTATTAAAAGTCTTGGAGAAGTTGTTTAAGGTTTAGGTAAGGTTTTGAGTAAGGAGTTTTAAGAAGTTGTGAAAAGGAGATTTAGTTAGTAAGAAAAGAAGTGGGAGATGATGATAAGGTGTAGAGGAAACACCTTGGTATTGTGGTCATTATAGGTGAAATGCCACCTAGAAATCATAAGGAGAAAACATTGTAAGTGTTAGGAATTTTGTGGAGATATAAGTAAAGGTTTAAGGAATTAGGAAACATAGTTTTGTGAGTGCTTAAGAATATCTTAAGGGTGTGTTTGAAGTGCCAAATGATGTTAGAACACATTAAGAGGCCTTAGGAGAAGTTTGGTGAAGAATTGGCAAGTTTGGGTAAGTTTAGAGGGCGACCGACCCAGGGGCCGACCCAGTTTTTGGGTCGGTCGAGCCTCTGTAAAATGTTAGGAATGTGTTCGGTAATGGACCGACCCAAAAGGGTGGGTCGGACATGGGTCGGTCGGTCAAGTTACAAAGGAGGGAAAATGTTCGCACATGGACCGACCCAGAATGGTGGGTCGGACGTGGGTCGGACGGGCGTGATTATAAGGAAGTAAAAGGGGTCTGTAATGGACCGACCCAGATGTGGGTCGGACGGTGGGTCGGTCGGACCAAAAACATGGTTTAGGGTTATGAAATGATATGAGATGATGGGGATTGATAGGTAATGATGCCATAAGGTTGTTAAGGACATGTTAGGTGAGTTTAAACGACACCTAAGGGTTAAAAGTTGTATTAAAATGTGAGAGTAAAACAAGTTAAAAATGTTAAGTTATGTAACTAAGTTAACGGGGAAAAATTAAGCATTGACATTAAATAATCAAGCAAACCCCGATGTTGATGAAAACACATGTGATGTTAACAGTTGTTCGAGAATTTGCTCGAGGAACATAAGTGGACGTGGTAAAGTGGACCCGGTGACAGGTATGGTTTTCTTGCAACCTGTGTCCTAACGGATTACACGGCTTGTATGCCAATATGTTTTCTTGAGTGTTTGCCACCTTGTAAGATTAAAACATGTAATGAGTTTATAGTAATTCATTTATGTGGCGAATTTGGTATCCGATGCCGTTTAACCTCAAATATGTGTTAATCCTTAGCTAACTAAAACTAGGAACACATGAGTGTTCGGTATTCGGAGTTGACGGCCCAAACCTTGGGAACGTGCTAACCACGGCTATGTGTGAGTTAGTTGGATATTGTTGTGATATGCAAGTGTGTAAACCTCCCTTGTGTGCTTAACTCGGTCATGATACCGTATGGTTGTGGACGTGGTAGGCTCCATAATGGATCTCTAACCACTTAATATTTAATGTATGTGTACTAATGGGGGGTGAGGAGTCGGTCTGTTCCGGCCACGCGTGTGAGGACGGGAGTCGATATCATATCCGGTTCGGCTCTCTTGGTGTATGTATAGGTGGTATTCCAATTTGGTTTCTACCTTCCCTTAGCTTATCCAAAGCTAGTTACTGACTCACGTCGGGCCACAGGGGCATACGTATGTTATTTCGGTGTGCTTGGGATTACTATATCCGACACACCTTGGGTATAAGTTAACCGTTCTATATAACCGGACGGTAACGAGGATGGTAACGAGCTTAACATGGGATTGGTAATAATCTCTAGGCTCACTGGTATACTAACTATGGTGGAAGGTTCCTTGTGAGAACCGATTTTATGGTGTTATGTAATGTTATAATGCTATGCAAATTCCCTTGCTATGCTTTAATATATATATATATATTGGATGTTTTAAATGAGTGCAACGTTGTCATGTGTACATCGAAGCAAGAAAGGCTTGTTATGTTTTGTTATGTGGGGAATGAGTTATGTAGTAGGATATGGAATGTGTGGATCATGGAAATGAATCCCAGTTGCGACAAAAGGCATTTGAGGATAACCCGATTAATGGGTACATGCCGTTCGTTAAGGAAGTAGCTCCATTTTGGAGGAGGGCCACTCTAGGGCTTAGGAAATCATTGGATGGTTGGTTAAGTGTGGATGTTTTGGTTATAGATTGAGCCCATTGAGGTGAAATATTATGTGTTGTATGGATATGGTTTGTACGCATGATTTAAATATAATCAACTGCATGCTAAGACGACAATTAGTCGTGCGTGGCCCGGTAGCATGTGGGCTGCGGGATTACCATACCAGCAAAGGTGCTGAGCCCCTTGGGGGCCACCCTTTCTCTTCTTTTCCTGTTTCAGGTACGGAGAGCTGGAAGCCGTTCGAGAGTAGGACGGGGCAGATGTTATACATGGGTAGCCATTTAAATGGCATGAATATGATAGGCGTAGTAAGACCGAAATTGTTATCGGCAGTAGTAGTTGTAAACACTCGGTACAAGGGAAGTGTATGTATATAATAAATGTTGAAGATGGAATGAGTATTGTATTGAGTAGTTGCTCGGGAATCTAGTCCATCAGAACCGATACAATTATATGTATTAGCCTTGTTAGCCACGTAGGTGGTTAACGGCGTGTAACAACCATTGAAGAAGTAATGTGATGAGTTGAGTTTCCGCTGCAGATTATTATTATGTGTTGGTGGTTGGATGGGTGTTACAAAAAGTGGTATCAGAGCGAATATCGCTCTGATGACTGAATTACCGAGCTTAGGGAATACCGAGTTAGGATTTAAGTACTTGGGTTAAGGGGTTGAGTGATAGCGCGAGAAATACGCTAGATAGACTACCAGTGAATACTGGAAACCTACAGTATCTTTCCCACCCTCCACAATCCCTGTTGTATAACTTGGGAAATAACGCCAGAGAGATGAAAGTTCTCTCTTACCGGGAATACCCGATCTGGCTGTTAGTAAGTCCTTTAAGGGTACGGAGAATCTGTCATACGGTAATCCCGAAAACTGGGAATCCCAGAGACGGTCTCCATCTGAACGATTAACCGCATTTAATAGCGAAGAATGAGGATTTTGTGTATAAGAGAATAATTTCCAGCAACCTGGGTCGACATGCCGAGCAGTCGAAAACAATCAGCTTGCAACGCACGAACCGTGCACAGGCAAGAAGTGGATTGATAAACCCGAGACGAATGTCTACGGGACCACAGTTAATAAATAACCCACCCCACGGTGTACCAACCGGCGAGGGGACTACAACGTAGTGCCCATACGTGGAACGGGATACAAAGAATACAATACTAAGGAAAAGGGGTCTCCCAGAATGGGAAACGCCCTAGTTTAATGAATATCATGTGAATACAGTGAGAATCACCTATAGGAGTTTTATCAAGGTAGTAAGATCAGTGAGGGCCCACAGGCCACTGATGACAATATGGGTCAAAACATACCACAATCGGTATGTGTCAAACCGATAGCCAGTTAGCATGGCGCACTTGCCATAGCAAGTGCTGCTATAACAGGCTGTTCGGGAAATTCATAACCACTCAGGTACTTGGAAAAGTACCATGGAGTTAAATGTGATCGTCATAACAGTGAAGGGCCTGTTAGCCTAACCTCTGTAATTGGAAAACACACCAGTCAGCAAGAAGCTGACTTGGCTAAGGTAAGAAGATGTTGTGAAACCATGGAAATTTTTCTTTCAAACCTAATCTTCACAAACCCCTTTTCTTTTCAAACCAGATTTTCTTTCAAACCAACACTTCTTTCCAACCTTCTTTAAACCAAACCAGTGAAACCAAGAGCAATTGACAAGGATACAACAATGGATAAACTTCCCTCGATTAAGTTCGAAAAGCAAGGATGAATATTGTCACGGGACAATATAAGGGAGTTGACAACAGAATACTTCACCTAGGCGTGTGACGGACACTACAAGTGTACCAACTGTGTTGTGGGACGACCGCACTCCGATAGGAGCATGTGGGCCTGACAGACCTACTTATGGTAGTTTGGGTAAGTAGTAATGTATCAGTATGATACCCCATATTGTATACGAGTAGAGTCCAGAACACGGGAAGTAGTGACTCCAGTCTACGGTCAGCAGTATAAATTAAAACAGGAGCTAGAAAATACAAGGAATGGTTGAAATTAAGGAACTCAGTTAAGTGAACGAGGTTTTAAAGGGATTAGTGAACCCCTTTCAAGAAAATGTTTAAGAGTTAGGAAGTGCGAAGTGCACAGACGATTAAGTAAAGACATAGTATATGTCTTAAGGATCCTCAGGGATAAACATGATAGCTGAAAAGCAGGGCAAGGCAGAGCCTAATGTGGACACATTAATGTGCAACGAACGGGATGAAACTCCCAGAATCAGTACCTACACTATCTGGAAATGTTGATCTTTACAGAAGAAGATAATAACAGAATGTACCAAAAAGTGTGAAAACAATGTATGTAAGGCATAACGTAACGACACCCAGGAGGAATCCTCGAAGGGTGTGCGCATCAACAATTGTTGAACGAAATACATGACAGAAACACAAGGGTTGAAATTAACACCCAGATTAGACATAAGTTGTCAGGAGACGGACTAACAAACCTAAGGGGCATCCCATGAAAGGAAACGGAATGCAACGACCTTGTCATGGAGCCCACTACAACCTCTAAACATGTAATGTGATACAGAGGAGTACGTGTGCGTGGACAGCCTACAATGAGCCCAGCTCAAGGCAAATAAGGCTTATAAGCCATAATCAAGATATGTTATATAAATTCGAATGATGGTAGAAGTTTATGTGGTATAAGTGAATGGAGTGATAAACGAACCACTGCATTAAAAGTGGGGATACCTCCCGATATTGTGACACCGCAGGAGCGGTAGTTATGTGAATCAAGTTCAAGAGATATGTGGAGGATGGACCACGTTGTTATTACCCCAGGGTGATTTGAATAAAGTAACACAAAAAAAAAGGTGCTCGTACCTGTTGTGTAGACAGAAGTGTAATAAGTCTGTTAGCAATCACCATAGGTGTGTGAAGCTAAATGTGTAGCGAACAACGCTCAAGGGAAAGATAAGGATGTATTCAAAAATCAGCCAAATAAGTGGCCAGATAAACCTAGCTGAATAGCAGAAGCTAATATAATAGCGGATACAGTATAAGTTGATGCTATATAATGAGTAAGGATACGGTGCGCAATAAGCGACCGTTGTGTGAGTATTGTTAAATGATAAAATGGGAGCGAGCAGAGTTATGAGTTAAACCCAGTGGAGGTACAACATTAAGCGATAGCAAACGGACCGAGCAGTAAGCCGGTGGCAAGGGTTAAAATGATAAGGATTTCAGTGAAAATTCCTATCGCAATCGCATAGAGAGTTGCTGTCAAGGGTTTACGCTCGCACTCTGTATGACTGAGTGTTTGGTATTGCTCTTGCACAGTAATGATCGAGTGGGATAGCTAGGAATCAGAAGTATGGTAATTATGGAGGGATAATGTTATGATGGCCGATGCATAGGAAATGCAAGACCGCACCAATAAAGGGATACTTGTACAAAACCGAATGAGGAGACATGATTAGCAGTAAGTGACTACAATAGCACTAACTGCCAAATATCGGTATGGAATATACCCCAAATATTGTAAATAGCTGAGAGAGCACTACACACTAGGTAGTAGCTCAATCTCAACCGACAGAAAGTCGGTAAAAGTAAGTCAATCATTGTGAATTACATAGTAGTTTACGCGGTAAGCTATTGGAGAAGCGGATGGGAAATTGTGAAACTCACCGAATTCGCTCAGGGTAAGAGATACCATGCGCCGGTTGAGAAACCATTGTTACCTAGATAAGGGTAATACATTGGAGATGTACAATACATTAACAGTAACGAATGGGGCAAACCAGCTCTATAATTATCAGGGTTGCGCAACAGAGGCCAGTGAGCCCATGCGTCAGGTACCGGATATATATGGTGAATATGAATAAATGACTAGTTATTAATACCTAAAAGCCTCACAGGCCAGGACCGAAACCGGTTATGAGTTACAACTCCAATGCGAATTCTTGGTTTAGGGACTAAACCGCCAATATGGTTAAGATCCTCTAATCAGAATCCATTGTGAAATAGACCGCGTGGAAGTTAAAACACTTCACGACGGCAGAACGTTTTAAACCAAAACTCAGTGACTGATTACGTGGGCGTAATCCCTTTTAAGGGGGGTAGAGCGCAAAACCACTTAGTGTGTTTTATCATACAAGTGTACGTGAACTGGGTTGTGCATGGCACAAAATGATTTGTCATGATGGTTGGCGCGTGTGTTATATAAACATACGCATTTATTTATGGTTAAATTGTGGTAATTGCGCACAGAAGATGCGAATACCATTGTGGGAAGTGTGTCTATCTTGTTAACAGTGGTGGGTGAGAGTACAAGTGGAAGGGAGTAAAGAAACTCCCGGGGAACTAAAAACCCCGATGGTGCATAAATGTAAACCATGTATTATATTTTGATAAAAAAAATATATGTATATATATACAGTGTTATGATTTATGAAGGGTTATGAGACCGACATAGAACCTAGTGAGAATTAAATTCCCTAGGCAACTTGAATTAAGTTGGATTTGGATGATGATTGATAGACGGAGTTCTATCCCTTGGAGATGTTATGATTATGACTAGAAGGATTCAAAGATAGAAAATGGGATATGCTTGAATTAATTGTTGGGTGAAAATGAAGTGGGAGGTGAAACTTGATTATCATGAGATCAAGGGAAGCCGAACACAAATTGGGGTGGAAAGATAGTTCAACACCGATGCTGATCACATCAGTGTTGGATGATTCTTGAAGCTCCCTATAAGTAATTACAAATAACCATGTTAAGAAAGATACAAGGAGCATAAACTGGACTTGGAGTTGTGTGGTGTTTTCAAAAGAATTTTCAATTGGTGTTTTAAAAACAATCGATTAATATTTTGAGTAAAGATCTTCTCTTATACTTAACCTAGTAAAGAATATTTTTGGTAGTACTTGCTCACGAGCTGAGGACGTATGAGCCTTCGTCTTCGGACCGGTGACATGAGAAGTACATATGTTAAAAATTAAGTGAATGTTTTGATCTCCCAAAGGAACGGGGACCAGAAAGTGTCCATCGCGACCGGATTCTGTGGGATCACAATGTATATGTACTCAACGTGGGATTCGAACCCATGGAGAGATGGAAAAGGTATTTCTGTTTGATATACATGCTATGACATGTTGTTTGGTATGGGTGATAAGGGTTATTTGACTGTGATCTCCTAAAGTGTGTGCTATCAAGACCTATGAGTCTAAATGTGTTGTGTTACATAGACCTATGAGTCTAAATGTGGTTATGTCACCCAGACCTAAGAGTCTGAGGGATATTGTATGGGTGCAAGTGTGGTGAAGGTACCCGGACCATTGAGTCCGAGGTTACCATGTGAATATGATATTTTATGTATAATGTGGATATGTTGCCCGGACCATTAAGCCCGAGGTTGGATGTAAAGGGTGGTGGTGGGTAATGGAAGTATTGTGGCTATAAGTAATTCCCGTATTCTAATCCAATGATGCGAGGAAATGTGAACTTCGAGGACGAAGTTCTTTTAAGGGGGGTAGATTGAAATACCCCAAACTTTGGTATGTTGTTTAAATATCAAACTATGGCATGTAAAGGCTAAAAAGTGCCTTAGAAACATCAGTGGACAATTTAAAATATAGTAAAGTGCAATAAAACACTAAGACACGGTTTGAGCAAAAACATGCTCTAAGCTTGGAGTGAACTTGGTTAGGACCCAAAGAGCCTACCAAGACTTGATAATGTTTAATTATGACTTTAAAAGGCTAATTAAGTCCTTAGGAAACTTTGGTGGACAATGAAACCAAACAAAACACAAATAAATACCTTAAGGTCAATAAGAGCAAAAATGTGCTCTAAGCTTGGGATAAATGTGTATAAGACCTAATGGTCATACCTATACTTTATAAATATGTTAATGAACATATTAAATCAATTACCAAAGAAAACCAAGCTTGGAAACAAGTTAAAACACAAAATGTGCTTTAAGGAGTCTTAAAGCACGTTTTTGAAAAATTGTCTTGTAAATGAGTTTTGAATGGCTAAATGTCCATCATTACTCTTTAATTAACATGTGTACTATATAGTATCGCATTTGGGTGGCCATATTAGTGGGAAATCAAAAATTTCACTTCTATGTGCCTTAGTTTGTGAATAGTAACTTTTATAAGCTAGTTTGTAACATATAATGTTATAAGTAATTAAATTGGTCAACAAAGACCAAAACACCCTCCTAGGCATAATGGTGGCCGGTTTTTGTAGTGAGGAGTCACCAAGTATGTTAACTTGTTAAGTAAATAAATGTGACTCATAGTTACTATTTGCTTTAAGACTTAAATATCTTCAAAAGTAAGTTCTATCTTCATTCTCCCTTCCTTTCCTCCATTTCACACGGTTCCAACTCCTTCTTCCTCTCTTCTTCTTGTTCTCTCTCGGTAATATATCACTACAACCATGGAAGTCCATCTTTGACCACATGTAAAACCTAGCTCACTTAACCAAATCAAAAACAAACACCACCATTCTCTTAGTTAAGCCAAGCTCTACAACCTTGTCTTTTCAAAACTTCAAAACCTCCATTTCGGTGCCAAGAGAAACCACCATGGGAGGAGCTTGAGCTCACCTTTTCACATATTCTTGTTCTCCTTTGCTTCAAGGTAAGGAAACTCAAAGAAAAATGACATTTCCTTCATGTTTTGTCATGTCCGAAAATTCACCTCACAATGGTGTATTTATCTTGCTTGTTTTAGCTTCATTTGAATCTTCCAAGGGCTAGGAGGAGTCCTCTCTTGATATATATTCAAGCTCTCTTTCCATTCCAAGGTAAAACAATCATGTTAATACCTTAAGATAATATATGTAACTAGGGTTTACAATGAGATAAAGCTTAAAGCTTATATACTCATTTCAATGTTGATATATTGTGTAGTTGTTGGCAAGGAACCAAATGCCCTACCGGTTTTGTAAGGAAACAAGAAAGAAATTTGTGAGGAAAAGAGGTAAACAAGCTATCTCAATGTGGTTTAATGCCTTAGGAGAAATAAGCTTATAATGCTTGTTAAAACTACCTAAAGAGCAAATGGTAAATGAGCTAGTAAAATGCTCTCAAGGAGTTTATTAAAGGAATATGTATTGTTGGGTGTATTTGCAGGTCAAAGGCATTATTATGTGGGAAATTCAGTGTTAAAGGTTTTGTTTAGCAATTTAAGGGCCTAAGAGCCATGCATTAAGGGCCTAAGTGCCAAGCAATTTAAGTTATGCACATATTGTGATGTAGTGTAAATTTGGTGAAGTTTTGTGAGTATAAATGTGTTTGATGGATTTAGATGTTCTTGAATGAATTAAGGTAAAAAACCTAAGTGTTTGGATGTGGGTATATACTAGAGAAGCTATGGCCAAATTTGGGAAAATGTGTAAGAAGTTCTAAGTGTTGTAAGTGAGTTTTGGTGAACTAGGAAGGATTAATGGTGAATGAATGTTTGCTTGAGAGGGAAACATGTATTAAAGAGATTAAGAGTGATGCAAGGATTTAAGCATCATCTTGGAAGTTCTAGGAATTCAATGTGTGTTTAGTGGATGTATTAAAAGTCTTGGAGAAGTTGTTTAAGGTTTAGGTAAGGTTTTGAGTAAGGAGTTTTAAGAAGTTGTGAAAAGGAGATTTAGTTAGTAAGAAAAGAAGTGGGAGATGATGATAAGGTGTAGAGGAAACACCTTGGTATTGTGGTCATTATAGGTGAAATGCCACCTAGAAATCATAAGGAGAAAACATTGTAAGTGTTAGGAATTTTGTGGAGATATAAGTAAAGGTTTAAGGAATTAGGAAACATAGTTTGTGAGTGCTTAAGAATATCTTAAGGGTGTGTTGAAGTGCCAAATGATGTTAGAACACATTAAGAGGCCTTAGGAGAAGTTTGGTGAAGAATTGGCAAGTTTGGGTAAGTTTAGAGGGCGACCGACCCAGGGGCCGACCCAGTTTTTGGGTCGGTCGAGCCTCTGTAAAATGTTAGGAATGTGTTCGGTAATGGACCGACCCAAAAGGGTGGGTCGGACATGGGTCGGTCGGTCAAGTTACAAAGGAGGGAAAATGTTCGCACATGGACCGACCCGAATGGTGGGTCGGACGGGTCGGACGGGCGTGATTATAAGGAAGTAAAAGGGGTCTGTAATGGACCGACCCAGATGTGGGTCGGACGGTGGGTCGGTCGGACCAAAAACATGGTTTAGGGTTATGAAATGATATGAGATGATGGGGATTGATAGGTAATGATGCCATAAGGTTGTTAAGGACATGTTAGGTGAGTTTAAACGACACCTAAGTGGGTTAAAAGTTGTATTAAAATGTGAGAGTAAAACAAGTTAAAAATGTTAAGTTATGTAACTAAGTTAACGGGGAAAAATTAAGCATTGACATTAAATAATCAAGCAAACCCCGATGTTGATGAAAACACATGTGATGTTAACAGTTGTTCGAGAATTTGCTCGAGGAACATAAGTGGACGTGGTAAAGTGGACCCCGGTGACAGGTATGGTTTTCTTGCAACCTGTGTCCTAACGGATTACACCGGCTTGTATGCCAATATGTTTTCTTGAGTGTTTGCCACCTTGTAAGATTAAAACATGTATGAGTTTATAGTAATTCATTTATGTGGCGAATTTGGTATCCGATGCCGTTTAACCTCAAATATGTGTTAATCCTTAGCTAACTAAAACTAGGAACACATGAGTGTTCGGTATTCGGAGTTGACGGCCCAAACCTTGGGAACGTGCTAACCACGGCTATGTGTGAGTTAGTTGGATATTGTTGTGATATGCAAGTGTGTAAACCTCCCTTGTGTGCTTAACTCGGTCATGATACCGTATGGTTGTGGACGTGGTAGGCTCCATAATGGATCTCTAACCACTTAATATTTAATGTATGTGTACTAATGGGGGGGTGAGGAGTCCGGTCTGTTCCGGCCACGCGTGTGAGGACGGGAGTCGATATCATATCCGGTTCGGCTCTCTTGGTGTATGTATAGGTGGTATTCCAATTTGGTTTCTACCTTCCCTTAGCTTATCCAAAGCTAGTTACTGACTCACGTCGGGCCACAGGGGCATCATACGTATGTTATTTCGGTGTGCTTGGGATTACTATATCCGACACACCTTGGGTATAAGTTAACCGTTCTATATAACCGGACGGTAACGAGGATGGTACGAGCTTAACATGGGATTGGTAATAATCTCTAGGCTCACTGGTATACTAACTATGGTGGAAGGTTCCTTGTGAGAACCGATTTTATGGTGTTATGTAATGTTATAATGCTATGCAAATTCCCTTGCTATGCTTTAATATTATATTATATATTGGATGTTTTAAATGAGTGCAACGTTGTCATGTGTACATCGAAGCAAGAAAGGCTTGTTATGTTTTGTTATGTGGGGAATGAGTTATGTAGTAGGATATGGAATGTGTGGATCATGGAAATGAATCCCAGTTGCGACAAAAGGCATTTGAGGATAACCCGATTAATGGGTACATGCCGTTCGTTAAGGAAGTAGCTCCATTTTGGAGGAGGGCCACTCTAGGGCTTAGGAAATCATTGGATGGTTGGTTAAGTGTGGATGTTTTGGTTATAGATTGAGCCCATTGAGGTGAAATTATGTGTTGTATGGATATGGTTGTACGCATGATTTAAATATAATCAACTGCATGCTAAGACGACAATTAGTCGTGCGTGGCCCGGTAGCATGTGGGCTGCGGGATTACCATACCAGCAAAGGTGCTGAGCCCCTTGGGGGCCACCCTTTCTCTTCTTTTCCTGTTTCAGGTACGGAGAGCTGGAAGCCGTTCGAGAGTAGGACGGGGCAGATGTTATACATGGGTAGCCATTTAAATGGCATGAATATGATAGGCGTAGTAAGACCGAAATTGTTATCGGCAGTAGTTGTAAACACTCGGTACAAGGGAAGTGTATGTATATAATAAATGTTGAAGATGGAATGAGTATTGTATTGAGTAGTTGCTCGGGAATCTAGTCCATCAGACCGATACAAATGTATATGTATTAGCCTTGTTAGCCACGTAGGTGGTTAACGGCGTGTAACACCATTGGAATAAGTAATGTGATGAGTTGAGTTTCCGCTGCAGATTATTATTATGTGTTGGTGGTTGGATGGGGTGTTACAATCAACCTCCACTACTTCCATCCATTACTCACCATCATCTCCTATATTCTAACTAAGGAATACTACACTTATAAGATTTAGTTGACTTCGATTGTTTCAAATATTTTACTTGCGATTCCACTACTCATAAACTTCATTCATCTACTACTCTCATTCATTCCGTACTACTTCTTCAAAGGTTACAATACTTGTGGAGCTCTGTCCACTACTCATTGCTTTTCTTTTACTAATACTCTTACATTGGTGTTACAAGATGGGTATATTCATCCTATGGTATTTGCATGTCTAATGCCTAGTTACCATAATTACAATATGAATGAATACTTATGTTTATTTAACATAGTATCAATCATCAATTTGATTCTCATTTGTGCTATGCACATTACGGTTTATGTGTTTTATTCACAAAACTTACATTAAGCGGTTTTCGCTCTACCCCCCCTTAAAAGGGATTACGCCCACGTAATCTACCATATGTTATTATTATTAAACATTGGTTACTCAATTTGGGCAATCTGAAGCGTTTTAGCTTCTTTACGGTTTGTTACATAATATACCCTTGGTAAAGGGTCCTAATCATAACAATGGTTTAGTCTTTGCACCAAGGATTCCTATATGAGTTTATTTAACTCATAATTAATTCGGTTCCAGCCTATTAGGCTTCAAGGCATCAATAGCCATTCTACTATACTTACTAGCCATTCTAGCTAGGGCCCACTAGCTTCTGCTGCGCGACCCTGATAACCTGGGTTATTCACCCTTCTTGTTATCCTTAATGTGCTATACATCACCTTTTTATCCGTCTATTATGGGAATAAGGTTTACTAAACAATTGCGGTATTCTTTTACCGTGTTTGAACTATAATTAGTTTTAGATTGTAACCAGCTCTCTGGTAATCTATTATACATACTATTCGTACTCCCACGATTATTCACTAAGTTCCTCCGACTTATTGCCGGGCGAGGTTAAGTCACTACTTAGTTGTAGTGCTTCCTCTGGTGTCAATAGTTTCTGAATCATACCAGTTCTTCTGGTTTAGTACAAATGTTCTTTACCTGTATGACCTTGCATTTTTATGCGTCGGTCCTAGTGACTTTCTTAAGTCTCTTTTCACTCTTTATTCCATTGGAATTCACATTTTGTGATTGTTAGTGTATTGTACACTCTTCGTGCTTCTTTGGCCTTAGGCCGCACGGTTTGTTGCTAAGCTTGCTTAACTGGCTAGTGCCATGTTTGTTGGTGAAAAGAAAGGTTTACTACGGTTTACATTCTCCATATCCCTAGCCATCCCATTAGATCATTTGCTGCACAAGTGCAATACCAAAACACTCAGTCATACAGAGTGCAGAGGCGTAAACGCTTGACAGTAAGTCACTTATGTGATAGGAAGGAATATTTCTACCTGTCATCTTATACTTATACTCCGTGTTATTATCTGTTACTTCCTCATAGCGGTCGCTTGTTGCGCACCGTATTCTTACTTATTGTACAACATTGTTCTTACTGTCTCTGTTACTGTGGTAGCTTATCTTTACTCGTTTCCATTGTTGTCGGCACCATTTCCTTATGGTGTGAATACACTAGGAGGTTCCTAGTTGATATGTATGACGGTTGTCTCAGCATACCGCAATGTTATTATCTTCCCCCTGTAGAGATATTTTGTTTCAGCTTACGTTTTATGTGAAGGTTAGCTTACCTCACATTTTATCGTCATTTATGATATAATTTACCAAGTATCTTGGTTGACCATGGATGAAATAACTCATCGGGTTATAAGCTCTCTTGAGCGTTAGTCATTCATGGTGTTCAATGTGTATTCCCATTGATTGTTTTGACAATTATTGTCTTTCAGTGCTGAGCATTGGTTATAGGCTCTAGCTGTGTAGTTCTACTTGTATGTACATCACCAGGACATCCCAAGGAACTTCAAGGGTTTTCTGGTCTCGTTCTCCAATTGGAGAGCACTCTGTCATTGGTAAATGAAGTTCTTGTTGAGGGGTTTGTCTCCACTCATAGGTCTCATGACGAGGTTTACCATATTGGTGTTTATACAATGGTTCACCCCATGCTTGGGTGCTAAGGAGTATATTTACTCCTTTAAGTCGTAATGGTATGGAAATCTCATTTCCTTATTCCATCGCCTCTTGGCAATATTTATATGCGTAGGCTTTACTGTTATTATAGATGGAAGCCTTCCTAAGGGTTCACATCTTCACCACCTTGGTGGTCTTCAGTTAACGAGGGGTACCTTCCCTTGGGTTCTCGTAGTGTCCAAGTGTGGACTAGGCCATTGTTGGCATTATAACGATTCCTATGCCTTTGTGTTATCATTTCTACAGAGGGCATGAAGAGTAATTAAAACTTAGTCAACTGTATACTAGAATGATGCTCTAGTGACAGTGGCATTGAGGTAGCCATTACTCCAAGCCGCTCATTATGTTGAGCTTTAATTGGGTTGTTCAGTTGATGGTCTGTTTGTATATGAAGCAATATCTTCTTCAAGTCTTGTTATTAAACGGCGTGGTTTTGCAACCGTTGAGGTTTATCTAACGTATTGGGTTTATGGCTTCAGAGCCCTGTTTCTGCAAGCTATGCTCCTTGCAAGCTGCTTATACATATTTCTGCTCCTTCTATACCCCATAGTTTGGAGGTATTAATGGCCCCATGGCAAGTCGTGACATCACGCTTCCGTTCACATGAGACCCTCTTTGGCATTCTGATGTTACTCAGTGCCCTTTTGCAATTTAGGGTATTTCCTATTAAGTGAAATCCCTTCGGTGTCCTAACCGAGTGTTCGTTGCTTCGTTTGATTGTTGTTCATTCAGACACCCTTCAAGGATTGCTCCTGGGTGTTGTTAGGTTATGCCGTTACATCCGGCTAGTGTTTATGGTATGCTGTGCCTACTATACCGCCTTGTGGTATTAGATTTTTGAGTTATCCCTTTTTGGGTTATAACGTCTCCCGTTCTTGGGTAGACTATTTATACTTGTTCCTAGTGTTTATGTCTAGGTTTAATATCCTCTTCAATGATAGATTATACTTTGTGGTGATCTCATGATCGCTCTTGGGAACTCCGCCCCGTTTGTTGAGCATTGTTAAGTTCACGTTAGGCATTCGCCTTACTGTGTTTTGTCTGGGTATCCCACCCAGCTGTCAGGTAATCGCTTGAATTATTTGAGACATATCCAATGTCTATACTTACTAGCCTGTGCTTTTTGCACTTCCCAATCTTCATTCCTTATCTTCATATGGATTCTCTAAGTTCCTTATACTTGTTCCTTAACTGAGTTTCCTTCTCCTGGATTGTCCGAGGTGTCCAGTTGTTCTGGTTAAAATTTACTCATGGTCCGTAGAACGGAGTTGACTACTTCCCGTGTGTCGTACACTACATGTATACATACGTGGGGTACCTTGTTGATACGTTACCACTTACCCGACTACTTGTCGGGCCCGCAAGCTCCTTCGGAGTGCGGTTGTCCCACATCCCGAAACGGGTACACTCGTAGTGTTCGCCACACGCCTAGGTGAAGTATTCTATTGTCAACTCCTCTTGTATCATTCTTTGATACTCACCATAATGCTGTTGGTCTGGTTTCAAAGTCCAAGGTATTAAAAGAAGGTTTATGGTTTTGAAAGAAAAATTTTGGGTTTTAAAATATGGTTCGGTGTTAAAAGAAATCTCTCATGGCATAGCCATGCTTGAGGTCTTGACCAAGTCTAGCTTCTCGCTGACTGGTAAGTACAGTAGTCGGCCCTTAAGCCTTCCCAAGGTTTCATAGGTCTGGTTGTTAGGATGTGTGATCCTGTGGTTGTTTCATTACGGTCACCGTACATTACTATGTACTTGTGACGTGTGAGTGTTCCTTTACATGTTCATGTTCTTACTACACTTGTCGTAGCAAGTGCGTGGTACTGGCGGTTTTTGAGTAATCCTATACCGATCACGGTATGGTTTCCATTTGTGTTTGTTAGTCTTGTTGACGCTTCCCTCGATCTTATTGATCTATAATTGGTATACTCGCTCCTTTAGGTAGCTTCTTGGTGGTCTATACATGGCTGTCGTAGATCTGGGTACTCCTCCACTCCTTGGAGGTTCCCGTTCTATTTGGTTTAGTGTCGTTCCTTGTCGCTCGTTCCCACACATTTGTGGTGGTTACTGAACCTTCCTCGTTTAGGTACTACGCTTGTAGTCCTATTAGATTATATCTCATGGTTGTTCTCGTAGTTGTCTGAGCTATATTGGCCAGGTATTGCAACCTTGATGGCGTCGTAATTCTGGAGTTAACCGCTTCCGACTATGTCCTTAGTTGGCTAGCATACCGTTGGTGGTATTATTCAAGTATTACTATCCCATCGACTTGTGTCTCGGGTTCCGTTACTGCTCCCCTTTTCATTCCGTTGCACGGTTAGTGCTTCTGTCCTGCTGTTGGTTGACTAGCTAGGTTTCGCGACTGCTAAGCACGTCGCCCCATGCTGTTGTAAGTTGTGGCCTCCTCGTGGTTGGAGTGCCCTTCCTACCGCTATTAAGTGCGGGTGTTGTGGTTCAACCGGAATCCATCTCCGGGACTCTCAGTTCTTGGAATCTACCATATGTCGGTTCTTGTTTACCGTGTGATTGCTTCACAACTGCCAGATCGGGTTCCCCCAAGTATGAGAAGACTTTTCTTCTCTCTGGCGTCCTTTCCCAAGTTATATAGTGGGGTTTGCGGCGGGCGGGACTAGTATTGTAGGTATCCGGTACTCACCGTTAGTTCCTAACCAGCATATCTCTAATGCTAACACTCAGCCCTTAGCCCTAAGCTTCTACTTCCTAACTCGGTATTTCCAGTCATCAGAGTGACACTTGGCTCTGATACCACTTTTTGTAACACCCCTACCATTAATACAGTGCTTACCGTCCAATCTCCTTATACATCAGATACACGCAGCGGATACATACTTACATAATGTGGGTGATACAATGCCGTTAGTCACCCACGTGACTAACAAGGCTACTACTTCTACATACAGCATCGGTCTGATGGACCGGAATCCCGAGTATTACATATCTACCATACACACTCCATATACCAATACATGCTACAATCTTCCATTCGATACAATACTTCAAATACAATACAATATAATCCACATACCGAGTTTACTAAGATCCTTATACAAGTATACTACCTCTTCAAAGTTCATACGTACTCACTACGAGACTACTTACTACCCATTCCTCACAAACTACTTGCTTCTAATTACAAGGGTGTGCCTCCGGTCTCTTATCTTGACCATATTCGCTTCGGTACCTGCACACTAAAAACGTTCCCCCTAGGGGGTCAGCTTTCGCTGCGCATGATAACCGCATACCCCGCGTACTAGTGAGGGTACTCCGACCACTTGGTCGTATACATGCGGTTGATTTCATTCAAACATACATGCATACATGCTCTTATACATAATATTGCAATACATTACGCAAGACATACACACATACATACACTTCATTACATACAAGAAGTACAACATAAACCATTCAATACATACTTACCTTTTTCCGAATTACACATACACATTACATACACAATATACAATTCTTGTTAGCTTCACTGGTCCTCCCGGGTTAATCGGGTGGAGATTACTCTTTTACTCGTTACTTCATACATACGCATACATACTCATACATACTTACGGATCCATACTTACTTACTCTTACTCTTACTCAAGTTAAGTGGTCGGGACCTCCGGCCCTAGGGACTACACCGTCCCACCTCCGGGATTTACTTGACTCACCAATCCGGGATGCTACCCATTTAAGGGATTTGGGCCGCGGACCAGTTTAAGAGTCAGGAATTGCAGCCAACCTCTTGTGACTCCGCATCCTCACGCGTGGCCGAAACTATATCAGACTTCTACTCATTCCAATTTACTCACTTAAGTTAGGAGTTTGGTAGTTAGGAATTAGCAGAAGTCATTCATTCAAGCCACAATAATACAATACAAAGCTCATATACACATCCGTACAAAATACAGTGCAATATACAAGTACACTACAATTACAATAACATCATCATCATTCATATGTTTCATGAATTATACAATATTGTTCAACAAATATCAAGAACAATGTAAACAAGCACAGGTAAGTGCAATATAGTCCGATTCATGCATTTATCTTATTAGGTGATCAAATAAGCACACAAATCGGGGTAACCAGATTAGGATACAGGGCATGAAGAAATCATACCTTTCACCGTTGTACTTGTATCCCAACGTGAAATACCCCAAACCTAAGTATGCTAAGTAAACATCAAAATATGATGTAGTAAGGCTAGAATATGCCTTAGAAGGGTTGGTAGACAACTTTAACCAAGGAAAACACAAGAAAGTGCCTTAAAGGCAATCAGGGCAAAAACGTGCTCTAAGCTTGGAGAGACTTGGGTGAGTACCCAAATATCATGAAAAGACCTTAGTAATATCCTAATGGTCATTTTAAATCAATTAGCAAAGAAAACCAAGCTTGAAAACAAGTTAAAACACAAAATGTGCTTTAAGATCTTAAAGCACATTTTGAGAAATTGTCTTAGAATTGAGTTTTGAGTGGCTAAATGTCCATCATTACTCTTTAATCAACATGTGTACTAATTAGTATCACATTAGGAGGTCTAAATCAATGGGAAATCAAAAATTTCCCGATTATGTGCCTTGTTTAGTGAATAGTAACTATTTAGTGCTAGTTTTGACTTAAGTCAACCTTAATTAGCTAAATGGCCAAACAAGGCCTTATGTATGTTAAATACTTAGAGGGGGCCGGTTTTTATGTGGGGAGTCACCACATGAGTCATCAAATGAGAAAGGAAAAGAAGAGATAAGTAAAGAAGTTACTATTTGCTTTATTAAAGCAAATATCTTATATTAGCTCACTTCTCTCCTTTATTCTCCATTTCTCTCCTTCACCCACGGTTTCTTCTTCTTCTCTCTGTTCCAAAACCGAGAGTGTTGCTTCCCCATGGTTCTCCATCTTCAATCACTTGCCAAATACAACTCCAAGCTCCAAATCCAAAACAAATTGCATATTTGTCTTAGTTAGGTCAAGACCTATCTTTCTATCTTTTCAAATCTTTCAAAGCTCCATTTTGGTGCCATGAGAAAACTCCATTGATGGGGGAAAATCAAGTTTGAAGAGCTCATTAGCTTCTCCATTCTCTTAAGGTAAAGAAAATGTAAGAAAAACCATGTTTCCATCATTTCTTGTACATGGCCGAAAATTCCTTCTCATGGGGCTATGTTTTTATGCCTTGTTCTAGCTTGATTTATTCACCAAGTACTAGTGGAGGTCCTATTTCATTCAATGCCAAAGTCTACCTTGAGACTTCAAAGGTAATCATCCACTTTTATGCCTTAGAACACATTTCTAACCTAGGTTTTTATTCCTTGAGGTTAGTGCATTTTTTAGTACTCATATGAGTCCTTAAATATTGATTAGAACATTGGCAAAAGGAATTTAAGTGGTGGCCGAGATCTATGCAAGGAGAAGGCCTAAGGAGGTGATTAAGATAAGCTTGAGAAAACAAGGTAAAATGCTTACCTAATGGTGGTTTAAGATTAAGGAATGAGTTTTAGATAAATACCAATGTGGCTTAGAGCTTACATTGTGTATTGGGATATATAACCTAAGGAAAAAGAACTTAAACAAGCTTATGAACTTGTGATTAAGGAGCTAATGAGAATGAGTTAGTTATAAGTTTAAGGTGGATTTTAAGAGCATTATAACTACTATGAGATTGATGAGTGTATTTGCAGGTTGAAAGCTTATATATGTGGGAAATTCAGTGTTTAAGTTTAAGTCATTTAAGGGCCTAAGAGCCATGTCATTTAAGAGCCTTAGTGCTATGCAATTTAAGATTATTGCAATATATTGAGTTTGTCGTGAATGAGTTGGTTTGGGTGATGAGATATGATGAGAAAGAACTTGAGGTGTGTGAAATGGTTAAATGAGGAAAATAATGTGTTTGGGCATGCTATGATGCTAGAGGTGCTATGGCAAAATTTGAGTAGAAAATAAGTGTTTAGGCGATGGTGGTGAATTAATGTGACCTAGGATTTACTAGGAATCATTACGAGGTATTTGAGTGGAGATTAGTTAATTAAGTCCTTGAGGTTTAGGATGACTTAGTGATGTCTAGGAGGAGTTAGAGGAATGGTGAGTGTTTTGAGCACACCAAAATCATGAGATGAGGAATATAAGATTTGAACATAAGTTTAAGGAGAAGGTGTAATGATTAAGGTGATTTGAATATTTTCTAAGGGGAATTAATGACTAAGGAAGTACTAGGAAGTTTTAGAGGTTGTCTTGATGAAAAAGGGGTGATATAAAGTGTGGTAATGAGTTATAATGACTTAGGCATTACCTTGGAGGATTTAAGAATCAAGAGAATGTAATTGAGCATGCAGGACTTAGGCAAATGTTGGTAAACAACTAGGAAGGAAATAAGGTGTTGGTGGATGGAAGCTTAAGCTTAGGAAGGAACCTTAAGTAAATGCATAAAAGGATTTTTCGATGGTGAAAGATGCTTGGGAGATGATGTTATAGTGGTGAGGAAAACATTTGGCATAGTGGTTACATTAAGTATGAACCACCACCTAGAACCTAGAGGAAAACGTTACAAGTGTTAGTATTATTACAAGGAAAATGCATAATGACTAAGGTGGATCTTGGTGGATGATTTAAGGTATTTAAAGGAGGGCTTAAGGTGTATTTGAGGTGCCCAAATGAGGTTATAACATATTAGAATAATGAGGAGAAGTTTGGAGTTGAAAGAGAATTTAGAAACAAGTTTCTAGAGCCGACCGACCTTAGGACCGGACTTGCAAGGTCGGTCGGGCTCTGTTACAATACGGAAAATGTTTCTGGAATGGACCGGACATGGGACCGGACTTGTCAAGTCCGGTCGGGCATAAATTTTGTACGGTAATAAGTCTCTGGAATCGACCGGACATAGGACCGGACTTGTAAGTCCGGTCGGAGTGAATTTTCAAACGGTAAAGGGTACTGGAAACGGACCGGACTTGGCAAGTCCGGTCGGTAAGTCCGGTCGAGCCTAAAAACAAAAAAAAAAGAAATTTTGAATTCTAAAAATGGCAATGGGTAATAAGGTATGCCTTTGGTAGGGTAGTAATGATTGGGACCCTAAAACTTAAGGAATTAAGATAAGTTAAGTATAAACTTGAAAGTTTAAGATTAAGTTTGTAAGATTAAGTTGTAAGACTTAAGAGATGTTAGGTGGGGATCATTAAGGAATTAAGTAAGTTAAACAAGTTAAGTAAGTCATATTAAGTTAAGTGATTAACAACCTAAAACTGAATGAATGTTTTAGGACTTGGGAGTTGGGACTCCGGAAGAGAGTAAGCCGCCGAACACCAACGGTGAACGGTACAGTTCTCTTGTGACCTGCTTGCTAACGAGGTGTCCCTCGGCTTGTGTGCTATTTGTTTTGTGTGATCACTAAACAAGATAAAGCATGCAACCGGAACATATTATATATATATTGTATTGTTGTGTGATGTTTGAAAACTAACACAACATACCGTGAGAACTTACTAACCAATGTTTAGTAAGGAATTGAGTGAGATTAAGGAACGCCCCTAATGAGGGACGATATGAACCGAAAGAGGTTAACCAACAAACATGGTCTTGAGACTATTGCTAACTGGAACTTGAGTGAGGAAACCCGGGACCGATCTCCGGTCATGCATGCTAAGGAAAAAGGGGGACGGTATCTGAATCAGATCTGCCCTCCGCTTAAGGACTTGTCTTCGGACTTGTAGCCTAGGGCCGGTTGCCGGCTCAGCTACGCTGGATTCCCGTCCAGGGTAGGTGGCATTAAGATGGTGCGGTGGGATCACCTAAATCCCAGGTTTGGACTTAGGCTACAACCATTCCCCTCCAGGAACGGTTTGTATTCTGAGAATAAGTTAAGGTTAAGATAAGTTACAATCATTCCTTTCTAAAGGATGATTTGTATTATTAAGATTAAGATTAAGATAAGTTAAGATTAAGCTAAGTTACAATCATTCCTTTCTAAAGGATGATTTGTATTGTTAAGATTAAGATTAAGTTAAGATTGAGTTAAGTTACAATCATTCCTTTCTAAAGGATGATTTGTATTGTTAAGATTAAGATTAAGTTAAGATTAAGTTAAGTTACAATCATTCCTTTCTAAAGGATGATTTGTATTGTTAAGATTAAGATTAAGTTAAGATTAAGTTAAGTTACAATCATCCTTTCTAAAGGATGATTTGTATCGTTAAGATTAAGATTAAGATAAGATTAAGATTAAGGTGAGGTTAAAATAAGTTGCAACCATTCCTTTTAAAAAGGATGGTTTGTATTATTCAGATTAAGGTAGGTTACATCCACTCCTTATTAAAGGATGGTTGTTTCTAAGATTAAGATAAGACTAAGATTGAGGTGAGATAAGGATGGACTAAGATTAAGAGGGAACATTACTTAAGGAGTTAAATGACTAACTCTCTGATTAAGGGAACGCATTTAAGTCATTCATTGGGTGTGAACTTTGATTGTTCATATTTGGATAGTTGTTTACAACATTCATTATTATGTTGTGCATATAATCAACCTCCATGCTATCGACAATTAGTCGTCGTAGCCACGTTAGCTTGGGGGCCATGAGGGGATCGTACCAGCATTCGTGCTGACCCCCTTTGGGGGCTGTTTTTACTACACAGGTACATCAGGAAGCGGCCGACGCGAGAGTAAGAAGAGGATACAGCTGTTAAGGGTTTAGTGTGGCCTACGAGTTGTGCATGTACACTCGTATGGCAATTTGAGTTAGTAAGATGTATAGGATGTGAGGGGATTGTAAGAAGGATATGTATATGGTTAAGATTTTTGTACTAATGTTCGGTATATTCTGTAGTCAGACCGTGGCAAGGTCCTGGATTGTAAAGAATTCCGCTGTGACATGTTTATATATATACTGTTAAGTTGCGAGACCACATTTGGAATGAGTTGGGGTGTTACACAACGTTCCTCCGGTGTTCACAAATCAAATCCTATTATATACATACAACCGAATAATTAATCTAACTATCATTAATTTAATTCGGTTACCCTTACGCTTCCTAACTCATACTTACTAAGTCTTCACATTCTTATACTTACATTTTATTTACTTACATTTAATTACCTAACAATGGTTTACTTACATATATATGCACATATGTATAGGTGGGTATATACATACATATATAATATATATATAACTATTATTTAATTTAGTTAAATTAAATTTTTTTTTTTGTATGACTCGACCGAACTTGCAAGTCCGGTCGCAAGTTCGGTCCAAGTCAGTAAGGAATTACGCTGGAGAATTACAGGGCCGACCGACCTTGCAAGTCCGGTCCCAAGGTCAGTCCATTCCAGTAAGTTTCGTATGTGAAAATTTTAGCCCGACCGACCTTGCAAGTCCGGTCGCAAGGTCGGTCCATTCCAGTAGCTTACTCGACGGAAATTTTTCTGGCCGACCGAACTTGCAAGTCCGGTCGCAAGTTCGGTCCATTCCAGAAGGTTACTGACGGGAGAATTTTCTGGTCCGACCGAACTTGCAAGTCCGGTCGCAAGTTCGGTCCATTCCAGAAGCATTCCCGTCTTTGTAAATCTGGGCTCGACCGAACTTGCAAGTCCGGTCGCAAGTTCGGTCTGGCCCAGTATTTGCATTTTCGTTTCTGTTTTCAGTCCTCTCTTTTACTCATTACTTCCCCATTGTTCCTACACTTAATCCCACATGTTTTACCACTACCTAGGCCCTCCGAATTGCCTGAGTTCATCCCTCAAATTCATTACTAAATCCATCAATCAACTTACACAATTTCCTCATTTCTTTGCAACACTTGTAACAGTTTTTGTTACCCTTGTGCTACAGATTTTTGTTGTAACTTCTACCATTCAATACTTTCTCTACCAATGTCACTTCTAGCATAACTTTCCAAAATCTGTTCCAAATGTATCTAAGTCCTCAAATTCCTAGATAAAATTCGACATAGTCTCCCCTACAATTCTTATACACTCTCACCGCAATGTTTCCTCACACATTAACATCATCTCACCTGTTCATACACAACATCAATATACAAGCTCCCATACACAAATACCAATACTAAAACACTACTAAAAATTCCTGCACTCAACAACCCAATGCCCAACTAAGTTTCAATACATTTTACATGTCTTTCAACGGTTTTAAGCACTTAGATTCTCCTACACAATACATTACTACACAATACCATTTCCATTACTCAAACTTCTAAAATTCTATTACATGCATATATATACAAAGTTACACAAAAGAGCATCCTTACCTTGTTTCTCCTTCTAGTTCTTTCTTCCTCTTGCCTCTTCCTTCTCTCCCTACCGGTTATAGTACTTCACTCAATCTATCATTATAACCCATACATACACACCATTTCAATACTAAAACTAACCCTAAACATTATTTAAGCTTTAATGTAGGTTTTAGGGTTTAGAAAATTGCATTACCTTGCAAGGGTGCAAATGAAGCTTGGGGTGGTTCAAGAACAAGATTTCTAACTCCCTCAACAAGCCAAAATCGGCTAGAATGCAAAGAAACCAAACAAGGTTTTAGCTTCATTTTCATTTTGCCCATGAGGCTAGAAAAACAAAGGAGTTTCAAGAAGATTTTTACCTTAAAATGACAAGGAGGAAGAGGTGGTTCTAATGGTGGTCTTGAAACTCCAAATGCTCCATACCCATGGAGATGAAGGTTGTGTTTTCGATTTTTGAAAAGATAGGAATGTAGCTCTTGATGAGAGGATTCCAATGGTGTAGTTTTTATAATTTTCGGAGAAGGTTTGATAGAGTAACAAGAGGAGAGAAGTGAGGTTTTTAGTGGGTTCTCTCAAGCTTCCATGGAAATCGATTGGGGAAGGAGAAGGAAGAAATGAGAGAGTGAGGGTGGGGGTTCACGTGAGAGAAGCGAATGGGGAGTAGGAGAGAGAGTGTGTGAGTGAGTAAGGTAATAAAGTAGGTTAGTTTACTTTATTAGTTTTGTTGTTTTGTAAATAAGAGAGTGAGTGTGTGAGAGAGTGTGAGAGGGGGAGTCCCCATCGGACACACACAGCACACACATACCACTTTTACTTTTTATTTTCAAAGTGGACACATAAGTTTTGGTTATTTATGTTTCTACCCCACAACTTCCCGTTTTTGACAGTTTTTACTAATTTCTCGTTTTATTGATTTTATTGGTTCTAAAGATTCACTAATATTTATTAATTATTATTTAGTTGACCAAAATTGTTGCGAGTCTATTTTACCCGCTTAAAGTTATGTTTTCTCGGTTACCTCGAAAAACGCGCTTTAAGGTTTGTTAGTGATTTTAACCCGTTTTAAGGATCCGTTTTCTTCGGGATTTGTTCCCATATATTATTCAGGTCTTATTAAACCTATGGAATCCATATAATACGCTAACCGAGGTCTCATACCTCCTATGGTTATTTTAACGCTTATTTAGCGTTTTCGTTTTTTTTTAAGCGTTTCTTTATTTCTTTTTAGATTTATTCTCCTTACCAATATTAATTAGGTACCATTAGGCCCTTAAATACGTATTAGATTAATTTTAATCCTTAATGTTTAAGTTCGGGGTAATTTCACCGGACAGCCCCATCGCCATTTCTATTGCAAGCGGTTGTGGGAAGGACCATCCTGGGGTCGACTGCAATGGCCCAAAGTTGAGTGTCGGTGCGGCACGAAAGAGGGCCACCGGAGTTCGAGTGTTGGATGAACCCTGAGCGCCGTACTACAAGGCCACCAAGGAATACTGCAGACTACCTCACTGAGGATCTGGATACCACGAGGCGGTTAGGATGGCTACACATCTATTGATGCTTTAGCCCATAGAGCAAGTAAGATAGGGCATGAGTACCCTGAACTCCGTGAGACCGCTAATGGAAGACTTTTGCTTACTGTGTTATGTACTTACCTTGGATGTTAGAAGACGATATGTTATAAATATGTGGGGGTGTGTCATTGACCACTCGCCTTTTGTGTATGACTTTTGAGGCTAGTTTTGTGGACTCAATGCGAGTAACCTTGGAATCTTGACGGATTATATATATGAACAGAATGTTAATGCTTACATTATCATGTAGTCATACTCGACGACGCAGAGTCAATGAGACCGGAGATTACTGAACCAATATTTCCACCTGCATGGCACACTTGCTATTGCAAGCACTATGACAAGTAAACCACTGAAATTTCCATCTGTCTTGCGCACTTGACAGAGCAAGTGCTGCAACTACTACTGCAGCTGCCACTGCAACTGCTACTACTACTTTTTTTTATTATTATTATCTTTTATCATATATATACCAAAATTTTCATACTTTTCGTATCAAATCTTTCATACAACCTCAAGATTAGAAATCCATGCAACTGAAGAAATTATACAGCCACTGTGATTGTAAACCACACCAGTTTAATTGTTCGAGAATTTTCAGACATGGTTTATTAGCCAAATACCATCAGTGTATACCCACATTTAATGCTAATCACTACTAGTGATGAATGTTTAGCCCTTATGGACAGGCATACCCTTTGTAGATGCACCACCGTCAGTGAGGATGGCTGGGAAGTGAAGAGCCAAGTTGCTCAAGCTATTATGCAATCTGCAGTACATCCAATTAAACGGATGAGGGAACAAATATGAACTACGGATAGGATACTATCTTTATAAACAGGGAGAAAAGAAATATGTGTTGTACTCAATGAGATCGAGATAGGAGAACCAAGTTTGCTAAATATAGCACAGATTTTACTTACACCGAGCTGAATAACGCCGGCTTATGACACGAATTACCACTGATGCCACTAGGGCATTAACACTTACAACAAGATAACCGATAACATAAACAAAAAAAAGAAATGAGGATATCCATCAAAGGGAGATTGACAACAGAATACTTCACAATACCCGTGTGATAGACATTACCAGTTTACTAAATAAGACATAGGACGACTGCACTCCGATAGGAGCATGTGGGTCTGACAGACTTATTTATGAGTTAGTCGGGTAAGTAGTAATGTATTAGTACGGTACCCCATGCAAGTAGACAAGTAGTGTTAGGAACACGAGAAGTAGTCAACTCCATACTAAGGACAGTGATGCAGATTACCTCGAAGATGGACGAGAAGAGCCGCAGTTAAACCAACGGGCTAAAGAAACCGAGAACCGTTAACAGAGAGCAGTAGACAATATACAATGAAGACAGGGAAACCGTTCAAGGACAGAAAACCGAAGGAAAGAAACATGGAAACCCATTATGGATGAATAATATGTAGAATCCTCATAAGGATCGAGCAAACTCTTGCAATCTAGAGGAAATCTACCAGAGGATGTGGACATAAACGCGTGACTACGCAATGATGAGAGACAAAGCTAATATACTAGCAGATACCTTAAGCAAAGAACAATGGACTTGGAATGTACCACTCACATGATAATTCTCTCATCTTATCTGTTTGACTCATTAGATATTAGCTACTGAGAGTTTACTCCTCTGCACTCCGTAGGACTGAGTGTTTTGGTATTACACTTGTGCAGTTATTAATCTAGTGGGAATACGGAAAGATGTAATGGATATCAACACGAGTGTGTATCATAGAACTACAACAGTGTGTTACTCCGGCACAAGACAACCAGGAGACACGGATGACAAGCTTTATCTCCGTGGACATGTAGGCTGGTACGTCTTAGTATTACTAAGACAAGTGCAAAGAGCATTGAGTACTAAAGATAGTCAATGCCATACTATACCTCAAGCTGAATATCAGTGAGAGAAGACACACGCATGTATGCTAGTGATCTAAATGAGAGGACATGATAAAAGGGAAACTGAGCCTATGTTCATGGGTCTGCACCTCAATGCGGAGCGACTGGGCCCATTAGAAAGAATTCGGGAGAGAGCACAAATAGTTCAGTGCCTCACCCTTTATATATTGTGGAGCCCAGAAGGGCTAGAGTCATACTCGTCTCTCTGATATGAGGATAACCCACGCGTGGGAGAACTCTATGAGAGCCAAGTATCCAGCGCTCCTTGTTAAGCGGCTGTTGTATACTTGTAGGGTACGGGGGCGTAACCCTTTTTAAGGGGGGTAGAGCCTTTTGGCAGTGCACGTGTGTGCACTAAGTTTTGTTGTTTCGTATGCGGGGAATACAGTAGTTTGTGGTATGCGGGGCATACGAGGTTTGTATGTTTGTTTGTTTCGTATGCATTGCATACAGTGAGTTGGTGGTATGCGGGGCATACGATGTTTTGTTGGTTATGTTTGGTACGCGGGGCGTACGTTGTGGGCTTGTTTGTGTGTGATGTGCACTTATATGTATGTATCTTATGAGATACCTGTTTGAATGTTGTATTTACACCCATGTGTGTAATACTTTTCTTATGCTACTTGTGATATATATATTTATATTGCCTTGTAGAATTATTACATATGGTATCGCCTAGATACGGAATGAATCATTAGATATGGAATGTGGAATGATGGTATGTTATGGACACCACGGGGAGGTTGTCAGGGTTTGTAGAATTGATAGGAAATAATGGTGCTGATGGATCACCTAAATCCATATATGATTGAATTAACGCCACAAAGTGATGGCTATGGGTTGTATAAGCGCAATACGATGTGTGTAAATGATATATCACAAAGATATACATTTTGGGAATAATGGGTAGTCATATATTTATATACTTACCTATTTGATGAAGCAACTTCGGGATGAAGTATTTTTAAGGGGGGTAGATTGAAATACCCCAAACTAATAAAATATGGATTAAACATCTAATCACATTAATTATGGCCTAAACATGCTTAAAAGTCAATTGAGAACAATAGTGGTCAACATAATGCAAGATATTGCACCCTTTGACTGTTTAGGGTAAATACATACCCAAATGAACTTCTTAGGACCTAAGATTTTGTCCTAAGCATATTAACACATAACTAAACATATTACATTTGTTGGACAACACTCCAACACAAAGAACAAGCATTTACATGCTTCAAGGTCAAGTAGGGCAAAAATGTGCTCTAAGGAAACCTTAAAGGTCTAATGACCTCTATTTTATATAAAATTGGATTCCTAAGATCCAATATCATGTAAGGAACACAAAAAAACTGTTCTCAAAGAAACCTAAGCTCAGAAACACCTTGCGACACAAAATGTGCACTAAAATACCTTAAAGCACGTTTTTGTGTATGAGCTCTAAGATAATGACTTTTTGTCACTGTAAAGACTAGATTGTATTTTTTATAACATTAATGTGACATGATAGACTATATTATAAAGTCTAAATCAAAGTTTAACAATAAAATCAAAATGGGCAATTTAGTATGAATAGTACCCAAAAATAACATCTAATTACTTACCTTTAACTATGGTCAAATGTCATCCATTGACCAAGACCCCATTGCCGACCTGAATTGGCTGTCACATCCACCCATTAATCAATCTCTAATCAATTATTCAGCCAATCTAATGACTCACCTATTACGATTCCATAAAGTAACAATAATGGACATAAAAAGCAAACTAGCATTATTTTCTCATTGCCTTGATTCCCAGCCGACACCAGCTTCTTCAATCCTCTCTTTTGCTTCTCCATTACCGTAGGAAGACACCAAATGCAGAAGAGAACAACAATTGACATAGGTAAGCTTATTAAGGCATTTTATGTCCATTCTCTTCACATTTCTTTCCTCTTTCCATGGAGCAAAGCATCAACCATTTCCATCCATGTTTCTAGGTTGTTTTGGAGGTTAAAATAAAGGCAAATCTCGGCTGTAACAAGGGAAGGAGGTGGAGATATCTAATCTTGTTCTTAAGGTATAAAAATGTGCTTTAAGCACTTATCTTTTGATTCTCTTTAATTCCAGTTGTAAAACCTGTTCTCCTAGCCTTATAATATTCTTCTTAACATACTTATTCAGTTGATATATCAAGATCTTCAAGGTATAGCCAGATCCAAGCCAAAAACATCATTTTTGGCATGTTAATCAAGGTAAAAATTAGCCATCTTCTAATCTGAGTTATACTGGTTTTAAGCCTTGGTTTAGTAGCTCTTTTGATGCTCTTATTCTTCTGTAAAAACAGGCCAAAGAGCACTTGTACTTACCTTGTTATTCTAAGGTAAATCTTACCATGAAATATAATTAAAACACTTCTTATGGTTAGATCTTGCTTGGAGACTAACCATATCATTATGTTGCAGTTAGAACTCATCTAAGAAACTGTGGGAATTCTCCTTTAAATTGTAGTGGCCAAACAAGGCCTATACTTGGCAAAAATAAGGTATAGATCACTTAAACCTACACTTGGTATATTAATATGTGTTTATACATATGTATATAAATGTGCCGTGAGTGAACAAGGTTATTGAGGTCTTATTTTGACCTTAGGTGATTAAGGAATGGTTTTGTAAATTTATATAAGTAATTAATTAGCATAATTGTCAAATTAAGACATTATGTCGAAAATTGGTAAATATGGAAAAGATATGTGTAAGGCCAAGAGTTTAATGCATTTTTGGGCATTTATGTGTAATTTATTTTATAAGATAATGTTTGTAATAAGGCCATGTACTTTAGGCCATTTTATTTATGTATTTATAAGGTTTTATTTAAGTTTAGGTAGTATATAAATATTACCGCAAGGAATTAGGGGTTATACCATAATTAAATTAAATTTGGGGGCTATACAATAATTAAGCCGAAAGTTTGAGGTTAAAAGGAGTTTAAAATAAAGATTATAAGATTTTATAAAGTTTTGTGGTTAAATGGTAATTTCTGAAAAATAGGGGTACAAACCGTAATATATGGAGATTGATGGTCAAGGAATTATTAAGGAGGTCAACCTTGACCATATGGTAGGTTTTGACCAAATTAGATAAGTTAAATAACTTATTTAAGGTTTTATTATAAGATAAGTATTTAATTGTAACAATTTTATAACATATGTGGTAAATATGTTATTACCGAAAATTAAGGGTGTAAAATGGTATTATAAACACCCATGGGCTATTAGGAATTTTTAGGAATTTATTGGGTTGATTTTGGAATTAAAATAAACTATATATGTATAATATATAGTTATTATGTCATTATGACACTTTGGAATAAAAGATGGGGTGTAATAGTAATAAGCGAGAATATATGGTTAGTAAGGGTAATTATAACCCTTTGGTGAAATTTGGTGATTTTTAGAATTATATAAGAGTATTTATTAAGATATGTGTATAATATATAGTTTTAATGATATGATAAAACTATATGTTATAAATTGGGCCAAATGGCAATTATAGAATATATATTGAGGTCTGTTCGGAAATTAGAATATAATATAACCACGGGTTGTATTTATATTAAGGTTTAAAATGCTATATTATATGGTATATATAACATGGTATAAATTACGGGGTGATTTTGTAAATAAAGGAAACTATGGGATATGGAAAGAATAAGGTATAAATGTATATGCCTATGCGGCAATATAATATAGTTTTGTATAAAAACTATAGGTTATTAAGTAAAGGAAATAAAAATATCATATTATATGATATTAGTATATGGTGTAACATTACATAATGTTATGTGGTTAAAATAGAATTTAAATAAAATATGGTGTTGTACCGAATTATTAAAGATTGGAAAATGAATTTTAGACTATGGTCTACTATGTTATAAATGTTATAACAATTATATGGTATTAAGGTGGTTTAAATGGAATTAATAAGTAAGGATAATTACATTAAATAATGTGACAAACTATAAATAAATAAGATTTATAAACTAAGGTATTTATTGATTAAACCTTAGGAGTTGTATTTATTCAACATAAATGTTACATAATATTAGGATAATAATCTTAATATAAGTTGTATAATATTATACAACTAATGGGAATAATCATCTAATATAAGATGATAAAATGTAACATATAATATAAGAGTTTTATAACTCATGAAACTTACCTATAAGGTAAATATATACATATACAAGGATAATGTATATAAGGATGGATATATATTATGGTTGGAAACCATATAATATAATGGTGGTGGTTATTACATGGAAATAGTTTATAAACTATATGTTATAAGTTTTTGAAAGGAAATATAGTTTACTAAAGGTAATGGATTATATAATACAATGTATTATAATGGATGGTGGGGAAATAATACAATATAATAAGTAATACATGCATACATGCAACTATAGGTTGTATACCTAAATTAAATGATGGATAAGATTAAAGAGATATGATGGAATGAACTTAACAGTCGAAACATTTCGACATACGAGTTTAGTAACAAGCCGGCCGGTTTAGAGAAACCCGTAACAAATAACGTAGAAATCCGGGGATGAACTGTCGGGGTTACTTGTTATTCGGAAATACCGGATGTAGTTAGTCATGGAGACTGACTTATAGTTATATTACCGTTTAGATCATACTTCAGATGGAGGCGCTTGACGAGCTAGTGGTCTACACTGCGCATCCTAGGTCTTGGTGAACGGTATGTAAAGGGGTTTGATCCGAGTTGTCCTAAGGAAGCTCCTTGGGCTCGGATTTGGTTGATATCACTTGTGTGTTATGTGTTTTGGATACGTGTATGTGATTATGTGTGTTACTGCATTAATTATTTATGCACGAGCGTCCCACGGGATTAACACTACGTCGACTATAGATCGACTTATATAAACATACATATACGTTATTGTGATGACAAGACGGTTACTTGATATAATACCATAGTATTAATAATAAGTATATGGTAACCTAAGTAAAACACTTAGGAACGAGTCACGACATTGTCGGTCTCTAGAGCATGGATCTCGAACATGAATATGACTTAGATTACTTCTAGGTATGCGTGAGACCCATTGGGCAGCTAATTAATAATTATATTCTCCATAAGACTAAGAGCATATCTTAAACATTATGAGAGAGAGATGGTATAAGTTGAGGTGAGGAATCCCGGTAGTTTACGAACTACTTGGTTGCACATTTGTGATCACTGAGGGGTTCCCGATCGGGTTCCGCTCCAGTTTTATACCTAACGAGCCCTATTTGGATCGTGGGTCAGGTGGCTACGGCCTTTTATATGGACACCTTATGAGGCAAAAGATAATAGTCAGGGGCCTCCGGACCTCTAGCGAAATGAGCACCTTTGTGTGTACGGGAGGACTACTGTCCATGGTGAGGTTATGAGGTTGTCTTAACATGACGCTCAACTGGTATTTAATTAACATGGTTTGGATGGGGCCTTGAAGGCCAAATTAAATTAACAAAGGATGGTGTTCGCTACGGCGTTTATTCAGTATTATTATTCGATACGTTCGATATACAATTGTTGTTGTGATATTTTATGAATGATTGGATTGGATGGATGGTTAAGTGTTTATGAATGTTTGGATGGATGATTAAGTTTATTATGCATGTTTATTACAGTATTGATTATAACTGTAAAATGGTAAAGCATGAAACCAATCTAATAATAAGATGGCTTAAATGACTAAATGACCATTAGGGTCCAGGCCCGGCATACTCAGCGTCTATCGCTGATACTACACCATTATGCAGGTTGTTGATTATTGTTGAAGCCGAAGTGCGGGAACATGGTAATTAGAGTCTATTTTAATTACCGCACATGGAGTTTGTTTGTATAACGATATAGATGGTGAATTGTATTATGTTACGGTTATGTATATTTGGATTGGGTAGACGCTCACTTGTCGACGTTTATGGTTTATGGACTTAGTATGACGTATAGGAGTTATCTCGTTATCACAGCGGTTTGCAGTTTGTTTATGTTGGTTGTTGTATATAGTTTGGCTTCGTTGCTCGCATGGGCGAGTAATGGCCGGTGACACCCGAGTGAGTATTGTTGTTATTAGAGTAAATTACTCAGAACCCCCTTGAGGATTTAGGATATTACAGTTAACCCCCTTGTGTTTATCATAATTATTGGTAACCACCTCAAGGTTAAGGTATCTTTGACTATGAGCCCCCAAACTATAACTTTGTTATTAGGAAGTTAACTACGTGTTGATCTATCAACTTAATCACATAAATAATGTCAGGCTGGACAACAGAACTGCTTAATCAACATCATGTAACTCTCTCTCATCCCACTTTAAATGCATTTTCAAGACAAGGTTGACATTTTTAGGAAAATAACAATACAGATTAAGTAGTGTTTTTTGTCCAATCTAACATTATTAATGTGATTAAGCTGATAGGTCAACACGTAGTTAACTTCCTAATAATAAAGATATAGTTTGGGGGCTCGTAGTCAAAGATACCTTAACCTCGAGGTGGTTACTAGTAATTATGATAAACACAAGGTGGTTAACTGTAATATCCCAAATCCTCAAGGGGGTTCTGAGTAATTTACTCTTGTTATTATTTATCTTCCGCTGTAAGATGTTTTATTTATTGCTACGTGAGGGATTACTACGTGTTTAAGGAGAGGGGTGTTACATTAGAGCCATGTAATTTGAGTAGGTATATCGGTATTGTTGTTTGTGGAAGTTTTGGTAAATTGATATTGCTTTGAGTGCTGGTAGGACCCCTTGTGGGTATGGCTAGATTAGGAATGGAAATTGGTGAGAATTGATGAAGTTGAGGATGTAAGATTTATGGGGAGGTTATGACAAAATTTTAAGAGAAAATAAGCATTTTTGGATGACTTGGTGAATGGGAGAACAAGGTGTGTATTGGGTTGAGTAGAGATGTTTAGTAACCATGGAATGGAAGTGGTAGGATGAGAATAAAATGATGTAAAATCTGTAGCAAATAGCATGTGAAATGCATTTGAAAAACAAGAGAAAAAGTTAGTGTTTGCAATCTTAAAGATGGAGATTCAACTTGGGTATAGGTAGTGCATATGTCTAGGAATGAATTGGTAAGGTAAAATGAAGTTAGGACAAGATGCAAAGTGCAAAGGAAAGTGTAGAAATGCACAAGTGTGCAAGTTGTAAAAATGAGAATGGAAATTTGTAGAAAATGGGCAAGAAGTTGAGTATGGATTGGACCAAGGATTTAAGGAGTTTTAAGTAGTGTTGAAGTGTATTTAAACATGTATAAAACATGTAGAAAGATTATGGAATGATTAGAGGAGAATTAAGGGTTGATTTAGGGTTGAAAAATCACCTAAGTAGCAGTTTTTAGCAGGGTCCGGGACCTAGGATATGTACCAAGTCTTGGACCGCATCAAAAAAAGGCCCGAGAGTGAATGCAGGAGTTGGTCCGGGATTTAAGTCCAGGACCAAGTCCAGGACCAGGTAGAAAAAGTGGCTGAAAGTCATGTTTAGTATTGGTCTGGGACTTAGGGTCCGGACCAAGTCCCGGACCACCCCCAGAATTCACCTGTGAGTACTTTTTAGGCTTTAAAACATGGGGGATGGATTGGTATTGGTTGTAGATGATGTTTAGGAGTTGTTTGGTGACCTTTAAAGTTCCTATGAAGTGTAAACAAAGGTTAGAAGTGATTGAGAAAGTTGTGAGTTTAAGAGCACTAAGTTAAACCGAGATAACGGGATAACGGGGTAAGTATGGGAGTAGCATTTAGGTACGTACTGTAACGCCTTAATATTAATAGAACCATTTGACTTGTAATTAGTGGTTCAACAGTAAGACACGAGGAACAAGTGGGAACCAAGGAACATGAGAACACCCGGTAAAGTTAACCCCGGTGAAAGGTATGATTTTCTCATGCCCCGTATGCTAACCGAGTTACGTTGATTTGTGTGTTGTATGCCGGCTAATCAAGACTAAAGCATGAAAACGGTTTATTGCCTTTCATTGTATGTCTTGCTGTATGTTGTGTGAGCTAACCCCTCTTGATTGATAGTGTGGCTTAACTTAGTGTGTAGACCGACTCATAAATGTGTCTCGTTGTTTAGTGACTTGTAGTAGGAGTCCGGTTGTGAATTAACGAAAATGTAGAAACGGACGAACACTAATGAACCAAGAAACAATAACGCAAACCAATGAACTCACTAGAATGTGAGAGAGTGTATGGGATTAGTAACATCCCGATAATGGTAAGAGAACCGAAATGAACAATCCACAAAACAATAAGTAGTGGAAGTATATATAAGTGACCTCTAATAGTGGTATTGATGGTAGAGCATGACATGAACCATGAGAGTAGTAAAGAATGATGAGGGATCTCCAAACCCCTTAGCAATTAGTCGACCAACTATGAGAGGACCCGACTGATGTAAGTAATGTCCCGAACATTAGAGTATTCGATGCGTTGGGGAAACCCTTAAATTTGAGAATACTAGACGGTGGTAATTCCCTAAGCTAGTGGAGGTTATCGAGAGAGATACTTCTAGGCTAATCCATGAGATTGTAAGATACTCCGAGAGTGGAGTGTTGGGAATTTGAGTAGTCCAGTAAAAACGGACATTTTTGTATTTGAGGAGCTAAGTGTATAGCCCTTTGTATTTGTAGGCCTGGTGGCGAGTCTTGTGTATGACTCCGCCCAGAGGCCAAAAGTAATGAGTATTGAGTAAGGAGTAAGTATGAGTATGTAATGAGTACCGAGCAATGAGTAAGTACGCGTAAGGAAAAGAGTATGGGTACTGAATATGTGAGAGCAAGTGATGAGTATTGAGTAAGAGTAAGTATTGGTAGTAGTGAGTACTGAGTAAAGCATGAGTAAATAATGAGTAAGGTATTGAGCGCAGTGTGAGTAAAACAATGAGTAAGTAAGATTAAGCTTGGTGTAAACTTTGGGAACCCGAGCAAGGAAAAAGAGAGCATCCGATGAAACCGGGTGAACGAATAACTAAATGAACGGTTGACTGACAAATTGTCTTCCTAGGTAGGTAACGAACCTTGTATATGTATGTAAGTATTGTTAATTGTATTGTCATTGTACTAGTATGTATGTATGCATGTAAAACGAACTCCATGTATATCCGACCCAAAGTAGTCGGCGTACCGCGGTTAGCACGCGGTATATGCGAATTTCATTTGCAGCAATTTTGTTGAGCCCCTAGGGGCATCGTTTTTATTTTTATAGGTATTCAAAGCTGACCACCGTTCGAGAGAGTATGACGGGGTTGCTATGTAAGCATGGGTAGTTGAGTAATAGGGATTGTATTTGTAATGTGTTGCGATTTTGGAAGTCCAAACTGTATCGGTAATTTAAGAATTGTAGTAGACTCGGTATAGTATTGTATTGGTGTTGTATTTGAATTATGGTTGAGTATGCAATGGGAAGTAATGTATTGTGTAGAGTACTCGGTATGTTCATATTCATCAGACCGATAGTATGTAGGATTATAACTCGCCTTGTTAGTCACGTGGGTGACTAACGGCATTGTACACCCACCGTTGTGTATGTAATATCCGCTGCGAAGGTAAGTATTCGTACAGTAATGACGGTATTAGCGGTAGGGGTGTTACAAAAAGTGGTATCAGAGCGAAGTATCGCTCTGATGGATGAAATACCGAGTTTTGAATAAGAGACTTAGGGCTATGGGTTTAGTGTTAGCGTGTGAGGTACGCTGGATAGGAACTTCCCCGTGAACCGGAAACCTACAACAACCATACCCGCCCACCGTAACCCCCGGTATTAAGTTGGAATAATAACGCGAGAGAGATGGAAAGACCTCTCATACTTGGGTAAACCCGATCTCGCAGTTGCAACATAAACCTTATTAGAAAAAGAACCTGTCATGCGGTAGAGCCCAAGAACTGGAAGTCCCGAAGACGGTTCCCGTTGGAAGACGATGACCGCACTTAATGGCAGAGGATTGAAGATCCAAAATAAAGGATAATGGAATTTATGGCACCATGGGGCGACATGCTTCGCAGTTGCAAGAACCATGCGCAGCCGGCGAGAAGGGAAGCATAACCGCGCAGTGAAGAAAAAAAGACGGAGTAACAAGACCGAGACAAGAGAGTCTACGGACTGTAATGTTTTATAATACCAACAACGGTGTACAAACCGACTAAGGAATTAGTCGAGGTTGGATTAACACCAAACCTACATGCCAAGAGGCAGTAATAACCGAACAACATTGTTCAGATGACAATGAAAGTATTCATAAAACATACACCTGTAGGACTACAATGTAGTTCCTAAGGATCAGTCAAGTCTTGATAACCATAGTGTAGGTGTGAGACACCCGGATTGACGACAACCATGTCAAGAACACTGAGAAACAACTCAGGATATTGATCACTAAGAATCAAAAGAGCAAAGGAAGATCTAATAAAACCACCAAATTTGGATGGGAACGATACCGTAACCGGTATACGTTAACCGAAAAACAACCTACCCGCGCACTTGCCCAGGGTAAGTGCAGTAGACGCAAGACAGTTGGAAGACTTCTAATGACCAACAAGTACCTACTAAAGTACCATCATGAGGATTGAAGTAAATACAGGATCACTAGTCCTAAGAAATTGAAACAATGAAACCTTGGAAAGGCCTAACGGCCCGACCATTGTATTAAGAACATACCAGTCAGCGAGAAGCTGGACTTACTCAAGACCTCAGACATGGCGACGCCATGAAGAACCCTTTTTAACACCGAACTGTTATTTCAAAACTCAAATTTTCTTTCAAAACCATAAACCCTTCTTTTAAACCTCGGATTTTAAGACCAAACCAACAGAGTTACGGTGAGTATCATAGAATGATACAAGAGGAGTTGACAATAGAATACTTCACCTAGGCGTGTGACGAGCACTACGAGTGTACCCAAATACGGGATGTGGGACGACCGCACTCCGATGGAGCTTGCGGGCCTGACAAATAGTCAGGTGTGAGCCTCGATTTTAAACCCTACCCTATGTCGATTAAAGCTGATTAGGATCTAACCGGGTTTTAGGTCCACTTATAACCTAAGATTAATAACTATGTCATATAACAATAATTATTAAAACCTAAGCTAGCTCACTGGAACCTATTATGAGTCGCCACCTAATTTTAACCTAGACCAAATTAGGAAAGGAGAGTTCGGGTTTGGGGGCTTGGTATTCAACTTATTTAGAGTTCAAATTACTTTCATTACCCTTCATAGGTCGTTTTTCCTCTACTTGGTTTATTTACGGCTTTCTACAAAGTTGTTTTTAACCTAGGTGTGCGCTTCTGTTTTTTTTTTTTTAGCATTTTTTGACAGAAAATTAAAGTGAAATTAAATGTTACCTAAACTAGGGTTTCGGAGGTAGAATTAGGTCAAATTTTAGTTACGTCCGTAGCCACGGACATAGTGTCCGAGACCACGGACTCCCATTGAATTAAACGATTTTGAAAACATAACTAAAATAAAAACGCAAACTTGAAAAGTACGGGGCCACGGACAGGATGTCCGTGGGCCCGGACTGAAATACCCCAAACCTTAATATGTTAATTAATTATGTAATTATGATTTTTTAAGACTAATTAAGTCCTTAAGATCATTGGTGAAGAAATAAAAACCAAAAAGAAAAAGAATATGCGAAAAAGTCACAAAACGTGAAAACACGTATTTAATTATTTTAGGAGGTATATAACCTTCACTAGGGTTATAAATATATTTTTATACCCTGATTACACACTAAGAACATGTGGACAAAAAAATTCCAGAAGAAAACGGATCCAAATAATGCGTTAAAACGCTAACGGAGTCTTAAAGCGCGTTTTTCGAGGAAACCCGAAAACGTGACTTTAAACGGTCAAATGACCCCATAAAAATTATAGTTGACTACATAACTATAAATAAACATTAATGGGAGTTTAATAGCCATAAAAATTAAATAAACAAGAAAATCCCAAAAAACGGGCTCGGTTAGTGAATAGTGCTAAACCAGGTAAATAAACGAGCGTTTCTGTAAAAAAAATGAGAAACGCTCCAGCATGTTTTACTGTAAGGGGGCCGGTTTTAATATGTTAATTAGCCCTCTCACACTCTTGACTAGTTAGCTAGTTAAATAAGTCAAAAAGCAATAAAACAAAAAGTAACTTATACCCCCACCCACACTCTCTCTCCTCCTTTATTTCTCTTTTTCCCCTCTCTTTCCTCTTCCTTCTTCCTCCAGTGATTTTTTCTCCTCCTCCCTCTGTTGCTGTCGCTTTGCAACTTCTCCACCAACCATCCATGGTTTCTTCATCTTCTCTCCCTTGTACAAGCTCCATTAATGCTCGAATCACTAAAATAAATACATATTCTTCATCCTCTCATCATCCTCTATCTTCCTCTCTTTTCGGAATTTCAAAAGGATGAACTTCATCTCCATGGGTTTTTCCCATTTGAAGAGAAAATAACATCAAATTGAAGCTTGGAGTCTCCTCTCTCTCCTAAGGTAAAAATCTCCAATGAAAACCTCATTTTTCTCCACTCATGGTGTTGGCCGATTTTTACCCTCTTTGATACCTTGTTTTTCTCCTTGTTTTTGAGCTTCATTTCAACTCTCCAATGGTGGTGGAATCTCCTTCTTGATTCAAGGGTGAAAACCCCTCTTAAAAAGCTCCAAAGGTAAACCCTAACTCATGACAATTTAAGTCTTTCATTGAATTAATGTATTCCAAAGGCTTAGAAGTGTAATTATACCCTTCTTGTGTAATTTGGGTGTTGGGATGGAGTTTGACAACTCCATCCCCCATTTGGCTGATTTGGGCAAGAGAGAGAGAAGGTGAAGGTTGGAAAAGAAAAGAAGGAATTGTGAGATTAAGGTAAGAAACTCACCTTAATGCTTATTTTGATTATTGTAGAACTTGGGATGGGAAAGTTTTGAAAGAAAATCCAAGATAAATAACTCACCTCAAGCTTATGTGGTGTTTTAAGGAAATTTTGTTGTTTTGGTGCAATTATAATGTTGAATGTAGTGCAGGTGTTGCTATTATTATGAGGAGATTCAGTGTTTAAATTTAATGTTGTTTAAGGGCCTAAGAGCCAAGCTTTTAAAGTTATGTACATTGAGGTGATCGTTTTAAAATGATGGAATTGATGTGTGGGGGATAATGCCTTGAATGAGTTGATGGTTGGAGTGCTTTGGTGAGCTAAGTAATGTGTGGGAACATATTAAAATTAAGGGGAGGTTATGGCGAAATTTTGGTAGGAAATAAGTGTTTTGATGATGGCTTGGTGAATGGGAGGACTTAGGTTTGTAGTGTTGAGTAGAGTGGTTAAATAGCCTTATAATGGTACATGGAGAATGGATATGTGAGTGTATAAAATCTGTAGCAAATGAGCGTTGTAAAGCATTGATATTTCAAGAAAAAGAGTTAGTGCTTGTAATCTTGGAAATGAAGTTGGACTTGGGTTCTAGAAGTGCAAAGGTCTAGGGATGAGTTGGAATGGTCATGAGGTGGTTTGGTAAGTTTGGTAGGAGGTAGACACTAGCAAGAAGAAGCTAGAAATGCACAAGTGTGCATAATGTGGAAGAGGGAATGAAATTTTGTTGAAAATTGAGCAAGAATTGGAGTAAGGATTTAACCAATGATTTGGAGAGGTTTAATGCATGTTATAAGGTGTTTAAACATGTAGGAAACATGTGGAAAGATTGTGGAATAAGTGGAAAAAAATTGGGGTGAATTTGGAGTTCAGAATGTGTAGAAAAACGGTTTTTAAAATGGGGTCTGTTCTGGACCGCCCCTAGGGACCGCCCCTGTGGGGAGGTCCAGTGCAGAGAAGAGGAAAAAAAAACTGTGTAGCTTCTGTTGTGGACCGCCCCAGAGGGGCGGTCCAGACCAGAGAAGAAAAAAAAGTTTTGTTTTAAGCCTTCTAAACATGGGGGATTGAATGGTAATGGTTTTAGATGATGTTTAGGCCTTGTTTGGTGACATGTAAAGGCCTTAGAAAGTGTAAACAAGTGTTAGCTTGATGTGAGAAAATTGTGAGTTTAAGTACACAAAGTTAAACCGAAATAACGGGATAACGGGGTAAGTACGGGAGTAATAGAAGTTTACATACCGTAAGATCTTATTGTTAATAAAACGTTTTAATAATAATACCAGTTGTTTCGGAAGCTACCCGGGGAGCGTGAAGTGATGTGTTGGAGTAAATCCTCGGGAACAAGGTAGATAACCCATGGTGTAAGGTATGGTTTTCTTGCAACCTGTGTCCTACCGGGTTACACCGGCTTGTATGCCAACTTGTTTTTCTGTGTGTTTGCCACCTTGCAAGATAAAGCATGAAATAAGTTTATAGTAATTCATTAATGTGGCATAAATAATCCCAATACCGTTTAACCTTATTTATGTGTTAAACCGTAGCTAACTGATTCTAGGATCACATAAGAGTTCGGTATCCGGATTAAACGTCCCAACCCACGGGAACGTACTAACTACGGCTATCCATGCTTTAGTTGTATATTGTGGTTATGTGTGTTGTGTGTTGCCTTTGTTTAATGTATCGTTGTTTAACGAATGTTGTTGTCCATGTTTGTCGAATGGGATGCTACCTCCCTTGTGTGTGATTAACCAAACTTGTAACACCAAATGGTGCATGTATGTGATAAGTTCCAAAAAGGAACTTCTAACTAATATGTATATAATATGGGGGGTGAGGAATCCGGTCGTTCCGGTCACGCGTGTTGTTTGGGAGTTGATGTATATATGTGAATTAACTCCCACTCTGTTATGTTATGGTTGTTTTTCCTTCTTGGATTACAACCACCCACAAGCTTAACCAAGGCTTACCTACCTCACTATTATTCAGGGCTAGGGGGACTACTGTTATGTTAAGGTTGTTTTCCTTCCTTGGATTGCAACCGCCCACAAGCTTAACCAAGGCTTACCTATCTCATCACTATTGGAGCTAGGGGAAATTGTGTATGGTGTGATCGGGTCTATATTAATACCGACACATCTATGTAATGTTATGTGTATTGGTGTGATCGGGTCTATATTAATACCGACACATCTATGTAATGTTATGTGTACTGGTGTGATCGGGTGTATATTAATACCGACACATCTATGTAATGTTATGTGTGTTGGTGTGCGGACCCATATTTAATCCGACACACCTTAAGTAAAGTGTACATAATCTAACAAGTGATGATGTGTTGACTTTGCTAGTTGTAACCCATTGGTTGGTTGTGTATGCTTATAAGCATGATATGTGTTTATTGTTTACTTGCATGCCTTAATAAATAATCTGCATGCTCACTCGACAATTAGTTGTGCGTGGCCCGGTAGCATGCGGACTGCTCGATTACCATACCAGCAAAGGTGCTGACCCCCTTTGGGGGCCCCCATACTTTTCAGGTACAATGGAGCTGGCAGCCATTCGAGAGTAGGACGGGGTAACTGTTTATGTATGGGTGGTACTTAGTTTAGCGTGATGCCGATGATGGAATGTATTAAACTCGGTACTGTTTGGATTGTGGTTGCATTTGTATTCGGTGTATGACAAATTTGTAAATGTAAAGTTTAGCACTCGGTAATCTAGTCCATCAGACCGGTACACCATGTATGTATTAGCCTTGTTAGCCACGTGGGTGGCTAACGGCGTGTAACACCCGTGGATTAGGTTAAGTGTTGAGTTGTAATTCCGCTGCTAAATGTTGTTAAGTATGGTGCTTGTAGTTGGGGTGTTACACGAACATGCATTGACAGAAACCCTAAAATTCGAAAAATTGAAAAATATAAAATCTCGCCACCGTCCGTGGGTGTCCGTGGTCACGGAAAACCCGTCTGTGGTCCCGGACAACAAGTCCGAGGTCCCGGACAACGAGTCCGAGGTCACGGACAACCCACGGACAGTGGGTTTTTGATGGTTCCCGAAGGTGTTTTGAGCTCAAATTTTATGGGTGTGTAGCCTGAAAGATTATAAACACGTTAGTAATTGAAAGAACTCAATTTGAAATCAAAATTAATACGAAACTTAGCAAACAAGTAACAAGGCAGTAGCTAAAACAATTAGCGATACAGAAGCGAAAAAGAGTTAGTTTGAGCCCATATTTTGAGGCAAGACTGATAATATTGTAGAGAGTTATGAAAGTGGAATTTCTACCTGTTTTACCTTCGGATTCACAATGATTCTTCACACCGGGATTCATCGAGTGCTCCGTTGATGGCAGACCCGAAAGGTTTTCGAACCAAGCTTCTGGTTGTTGGTTGTTCTTGCTGTTCTTCACGTTTTGGTGGTGTTTATGTGGGGTTTTGATGATTATTGGTGCTTTGGGGATTGGAAAACGAGTTTAGATGGTGATTTCGGGGGATTTTCAGTATGATTCGGGTGGCCGGGTGTTGGAAAACGTGAGAGAGAGAGAGAGAGAGGAGGCTGCGCTTTCTGACTTCCTAGGGTTCTTGAGCTTATGAGATTCTCCTTCTATCAAAAAACCTATCCCCTTATATAGACTTTCTTAAAGATAAAGAAAATCTAGTAAAAGTAAGATTTTTTGATATTTTAATTAAGTGACTTCCCAAAGGAATTTTGCTGTGAAATTTTAACCACATGTCAGGGATGGCAATTACGAATTTTCTGAAGTGGTATCGGATTTTTCAAATGTTGGAATATTTTTAAATTGAATTTCTCGTCAGATTCGATCAGAAATTGCTAGAAAATTATTAGAAATTCGAAAAATTAAAATTCCAACGCCATTATGCTTAAAATGTCATCCCCTATCATGGGCTAAAATATCAAAGCCTTTCAAGCTGATTTGGGCATCCTTTGGAGGAGAGAGAAAGCTTATAGGAGGTCCTAGGAGCCTTAAAAATTACAAAACGCCCCCGAAAATGACGAAGCTGCTCCCATGCCCTCGAACGCGCCGATCGAGCCGGAATCTATCATTACTTGATTGAAATGCCCCTCACAACACCGAGACCTCGTAGACCCTAACCAGGGGGGTCAAAATTTTGGGTATAACAGATTGCCCCCCGTCAACTAGACTTTGTAATGAATGTGAAAAGTCTGGTTGATGCTTGAGTGATGCCCCAAAATTTTGGACCCCACAGAATCCTCCATGTTGTGCGAAACCGCGTTGACCAAGTCCAGCTATTGGGAGGCGCTGACTACCTAAGCAGTAAAACGTTGTCGAGCTATTCTAAGGCGCTGACTACCTATAAGTGAAAATGTGTCAAGCTATTCTAAGGCGCTGACTACCTAGGAGACGAAAATGAAATAATGTCAAGCGATTCTAAGGCGTTGACTACCTATAATGTAAAAACTGGATGGTATGAAAATGCAAAAATGCTGAATTGCTAATAATGCTAATGATGCAGATGATGATGATGATGCTGATGATGCTCGGATGCTTCTGGGGACCGAAACCCGTGCCAATGCTCCTGGCTGGACCTAATGTGGACTTATTGCCATCGCCCCCAAGCCGGTGTGCAGGGATAACTCCTGGTAAAAACCCTGGGGACTTATTGCCTATGCCCACCATTCGTTGATCCCAAAAATAAGTTGACATCGCAAAGGGAGGATTTATTGCCATCACCTCGCCAACTTTCTGTCGCCAGGTCTTGTGACGCGCCTGGATAATGCAACTAGGTCTTATGACGAGCCTATATGAATGAGATGAATGCAGTGTATTTGCTGAGAGTGGGTAAACGGAAAGGTAACGCTAGGTCTTACTACGAGCCTAAGGGAATGCAACTAGGTCTTATGACGAGCCTAAAGGACGGTTCTAGGTCTTATGACAAGCCTAAGGATGGATATAGGTCTTATGACGAGCCTAAGGATGGTTCTAGGTCTTATGACGAGCCTAAAGGTTGGATCTAGGTCTTATGACGGGCCTAAAGGTTGGATCTAGGTCTTATGACAAGCCTAAAGGTTGGATTTAGGTCTTATGACGAGCCTAATGATGGATCTAGGTCTTATAACGAGCCTAAGGATGGATCTAGGTCTTATGATGAGCCTAAGGATGGATCTAAGTGAAAGTGAGTTAAGTGTATAATGGGTCTTGCACTAAAAATGGTTCGAAAGATAATGGTCTCGTGCGAATTCATGTGGTGAAAACCAATTGTAAAAGGGCCAAACATGGTGATGACGAGGTGTATGCAAAAGTTTGTAAAATGCAATCACAATGCATGTGAGATATTTGTTCAAAGCAAGAAACTGTTGAAAAATGTGCCAAACATGGCAATGATGAGAATTAAAAATTGTTTAAAGCAAGAAATTGCTGGAAAATGTGCTAAACATGGCAAAGCTTGGGAAAAACTCTACTGAAAAAGGAAAGTGAAAGGAATCACTTCCTGACTAAGAATTTCAGATTTGCATTTTCTTTCTTAGAAGATGAACATGCCACTGGTGGAGTGTGGGTTTTTTTTTGTGGTGCTAAAGGCTTTTGCTGGTGTTCAGGATATATGATAAACCTGGGATTAGGTTGTGATTTTGGATGGTGGTAAAAGTTATGGCGGGTCTGATGTTTTTGTGGGGGTAAGGCTAGTGACGGGCTTGAGAGTGTGTGTGTGTGGAGGTTAGAGCCTATGTGCACCTGAGGTGTTTGATGTGGAGGTAAGGGCTTATGTCTGTGGTGGGATGGTGGTGCCAAGCTTTAGGTTTCAATTGGTGTTGTCATGGCAATTGTTGGAACCAACAATTGCCCCTAGTATTTTTCCTTAGGACAACCTGAGCTAGAGTTCATGGCAATCGATCGGAACAATCAATTACCCCCGGTATTTTCTTTGATTAAACGTGCGAGCAAGTCTCATCCTCACAGGGTCGAGGCTTATGCTTTGATGTGGTGCTTCCTAACCTACACTCGATGTGGTTGGTGTTTGCACTCATTTCTCGCTCATGGTCATAACTTCTAGACCATTGAATTCAATATTTGATGGATTTACGCATTTGATCTGTTACTTTCACGTGATTGGACACACAACTATCGAGTCAGAAGTCTTTAAAGCTTATAACGTGGCCATAGGGTGTGATGAAAGATGACGGGATCATGGAGGCATATTTGAGGTATGTGGAGCTTAAATGGGTGACCAAAGCTGCAACTTGCGTCTTCTCTCGGATTCATCTTCCCTGTCTTGAAGTCGTCTGGCTGCTTCATGTTGACGTTGTTTTCGAGCTTCTGGACCCGGACTTTTGAAGCTGTCCTTTACACCATTTCTCTTTTTTGTCATTTGGACTTCTTCAAGGCACTTCGGGTTTGCCTTTGTGTTTTATCCTTTCTTGACTTTGCCTTCGGGGTTCTTGTGTTTCCCGGTTTTAGGCTTCGATAGCTGTTGTGATGTGAGCTATTTTGATCCTGTGTCACTCTGGGACCATTTGCGGATCGTTTCATCATGCTGATAGCGGCATTGCTTCTTTGGACTGATGAGAATGTTATCTGAGAGTCGGGCTCCTCGCTTCCTTTGGTCACCGGGTCGGACATTCATCATTGGCTGGGTTATTTTGTGGAGCTCATAATATCGAAAAGGGATATATGAAAGGCTCATCGGGGGTGCCTAGGGTTTAATGATAGGGTTTACAAGCTTTTGGCTATGTGGTGATGTACCTAGGTGCTTCGTCATTCCTGATAGTTGTGTATCCGTTCTTTGTTACTTTTCACAGGTCTAAGAGTACATTTACAAATTATCTCCTTCGGTCGGAGTTATGCCGTTTACCTCACCTTTGAATGTGGTCTCACCAGAGTCGTGTAAAAATGACACGCTCGTTCACTCATGGTTTTTCCGCTCAAGACACTCTCATGAATTTCACTTAGAGACTAGTTGACACATAAATGAAAGATGAAAGATGACAATCCTGAACTCAGATTGCCCCCAGTATTGACCTGGGGTTTATGACAACACTTAAACAGATGTGGATTTTGGAATGCTTCGTGGATATTATGGGATAGTCTATGGTGTGAGGACAGACATGTTCACCCTTTTAGAAACAAAAGACAAGTCGTTCTATTTCATAGTCGGGAAATGATTACTCTGTGATCCCTTAAAAAAACAATTTTTTGTTTTTGTGTTTGTTGAGTGAATGCACAAAAAATTATGAAAATAGAACTATGCTCTAATTCACGAATGGAAAGATAACATCAAAAGTTGTAATCTAAAATGATAAAGGAAGCTAACTACCATAAAAGTTAGAAGAATGATTGAGAAAAGAAAACTACTAAATCGAGAAAACTTCTGAAATAGTGATGTTGAACAGTCTGATGCCAACGTGTTGAAAACTCGAGCTGTTGACCGCTGGGGCGCCATTGACCATGATTGTCTTCCTTCCAAACTTCGAGTAAGCCCTGTAAAAAAACTAGGAATGCCTATGGGTTATGTAGGGAGTAACTGGGCCTGAGTCTTCGCCAAACTGAGAGTGAAGTGCATAGATTAGAGTGATTCCTAGACTAGAACGGACATGTAGGCCTGAATCCAGAAATTGAGCAAACAAGCTGAAAGAAATCACATGGACCGTGAATGGGCCACTGGGCCGAGAGATAAGCCTTGAAGTCTAGATTCATTTGATCCTCTTGTTGGGCCTTGAAGCCGGAAACTGGAATGAATGAGTTATGCAAACTGTCTTGGATTCAAATGTTTTATGGGCCGAAATTCTGGATTGAGAGCGAAGCTCATGGGCCAAAACTATGAATTGGTCTATGGGCTCAAACGGAATGAGTTATGAGTGTGGTACTTGGGCCAGAATGATTGCTCTATATGTGAACTGGAATTTGGGCCGAGTGATTTTGGTTGGGCCTAAAAGATGACACCTAGATCTAGGGTTTTGGGTTAGGGTCATGATAAGAAGTCTACCTAGACTAGAATGAGCCTTTGGGCCGGAATGTGTTTGGGCCTGAGGTAAATCACATGAGCTGGAATGGTCCCTAAATCACAAATGGGCCTAACTTTCTTCGGGCCAGAGAAGATGGTTGCTAAGCCGAAAAAGATTTTATTTTTAGGACTTGTGAGTTATTTCAAGTTCAGGTGGATTTCTTTTTTATGGGCCTAGAACTAATTGGATAATTCAAATTGGGCCAGAAGAGAAATCACCTAAGTCTAGGCTTTTGGGCCGAAGCCCGAACGACTCACATGTTAAACCAAGTAGGGCCTCTGGGCCGCAAACAAATAGAGCTGCCAATTCGTGTTGGGCTAGGTTGATGCAGGAGAAGTTCCTATCAATCTCTAGGCTGGGTAGTGGGCCGATCATACAAGCAAACAAGGCCCACACAAATTCAACATGTCCTTACTAGACGTTTGAATCAAACCAGGTATGGATCGATCCGGAGAGGTGCTTGGGGCATGGGCCCAGGTCACCACAAAGGAATAGGGCTTGCACGCTATTCTCTTTGGGCTTCCCCACTTTTTTCACATCACCTGAAGGTGTGCGTCTACGGTCGGGTCTTTGACTGACCAAACAATGGGCTAGGTAAGGACACTGCCAGGAAAACGCTTGGGGCTAAAGCCCAGGTATTAAGGGGATGTGGTTAGACGACATCCTCCTCTTTTCCCTCGCTTATTCACATCACCTAAAAGGTGTGAGTCCCTGACAAGGGACCCTCAAACGGGTCCTGGGGTGGATTCGGTTTGCGTGGACCCTCGCTCTCATATGATGCAAAGGTGCAGAAAATTAAAGTACGTATGAAAGTAAACAAACAGAGGAATAATGCCATAAATAAACATTTTCAAGTTAAGCCCTATTTCTTAAAATTAAAACAAGTTAAAATTAAGAAGTTTGTCCCCAGCAGAGTCGCCAGTCTGTGAGCCTCGATTTTAAACCCTACCCTATGTCGATTAAAGCTAATTAGGATCTAACCTGGTTTTAGGTCCACTTATAACCTAAGATTAATAACTATGTCATATAACAATAATTATTAAAACTTAAGCTAGCTCACTGGAACCTATTATGAGTCGCCACCTAATTTTAACCTAGACCAAATTAGGAAAGGAGAGTTCGGGTTCGGGGGCTTGGTATTCAACTTATTTAGGGTTCAAATAACTTTCATTACCCTTCCTATGTCGTTTTTCCTCAACTTGGTTTATTTACGGCTTTCTACAAAGTTGTTTTTAACCTAGGTGCGCGCTTCTGTTTTTTTTATTTTTTAGCATTTTTTGACAGAAAATTAAAGTGAAATTGAAAGTTACCTAAACTAGGGTTTCAGAGGCAGAATTAGGTCAAATTTTAGTTACGTCCGTAGCCACAGACATAGTGTCCGAGACCACGGACTCCCATTGAATTAATCGATTTTGAAAATAGAACTAAAATAAACACACAAACTTGAAAAGTCTGGGGCCACGGATAGGATGTCCGTGGGCCCGGACATGCATTGACAGAAACCCTAAAATTCGAAAAATTGAAAAATATAAAATCCCGCCACCGTCCGTGGGTGTCCATGGTCATGGACAACCCGTCCGTGGTCCCGGACAACGAGTCTGAGGTCACGGACAACCCACGGACAGTGGGTTTTTGATGGTTCCTGAAGGTGTTTTGAGCTCAAATTTTATGGGTGTGTAGCCTGGAAGATTATAAACAAGTTAGTAATTGAAAGAACTCAATTTGAAATCAAAATTAATACGAAACTTAGCAAACAAGTAACAAGGCAGTAGCTAAAACAATTAGCGATACAGAAGCGAAAAAGAGTTAGTTTGAGCCCAAATTTTGAGGCAAGACTGATAATATTGTAGAGAGTTAGGAAATTGGAATTTCTACCTGTTTTACCTTCGGATTCACATTGATTCTTCACACCGGGATTCGTCGAGTGCTCCGTTGATGGCAGACCCGAAAGGTTTTCAAACCAAACTTCTGATTGTTGGTTTTTCTTGCTGTTCTTCACGTTTTGGTGGTGTTTATGTAGGGTTTTGATGATTATTGGTGCCTTGGGGATAGGAAAACGAGTTTAGATGGTGATTTCGGGGGATTTTCGGTATGATTCGGGTGGCCGGGTGTTGGAAAACGTGAGAGAGAGAAGAGGCTGTGCTTTATGACTTCCTAGGGTTCTTGAGCTTATGAGATTCTCCTTCTATCAAAAAACTTATCCCCTTATATAGACTTTCTTAAAGATAAAGAAAATCTAGTAAAAGTAAGATTTTTTTATAATTTAATTAAGTGACTTCCCAAAGGAATTTTGCTGTGAAATTTTAACCACATGTCAAGGATGGCAATTATGAATTTTTTGAAGTGAAATCGGATTTTTCAAATGTTGGAATATTTTTAAATTGAATTTCTCGTCAGATTCGATCAGAAATTGCTAGAAAATTATTGGAAATTCGAAAAATCAAAATTCCAACGCCATTATGCTTAAAATGTCATCCCCTATCATGGACTAAAATATCGAAGCATTTCAAGCTGATTTGGGCATCCTTTGGAGGAGAGAGAAAGCTTATAGGTGGTCCAGGAGCCTTAAAAATTACTAAAACGCCCCCGATAATGACGAAGCTGCTCCCATGCCCTGGAACGCGCCGATCGAGCCGGAATCTCTCATTACTTGATTGAAATGCCCCTCACAACACCGAGACCTCGTAGACCCTAACCAGGGAGGTCAAAATTTTGGGTATAACATCAGGTAAGTGGTAACGTACCAACAAGGTACCCCACGTATGTATACATGTAGTGTACGAAACACTGGAAGTAGTCAACTCCGTTCTACGGACCATAAGTAGATTCAAACCAGAACAGTTGGATACTTCAAACGAGCAAAGGGAACTCAGATAAGCTTACAAGCTAAGGAGTCAAGAACTCACTCAAGGAGGATGATTAAGAGTTAAAAGTGCGAGAAGCACTAACAACTGAATAATGAACTTTGGATATGTCTTGAATATATTGAAGTAAAGCATGATAACGGGAAGGAATACCCAGTCTAAACACTGTAAGGCAAATGCCTAACCTTAACACATCAGCGTTCAAAGAATGGGATGGAATTCCCAGGACAACTACCACAAACACACAGGGTGATTATATAAGGTATCGGAGGATACCATTCACCACTAAAGGAAATACCAAACCGGTTAAAATATAAGGGAAGTACCCATGGTCTACCCTAAGAACGGGAGACGTTATAACCCTCAACAGGATAACTCAGATCCAGAACCGCAAGGTAGGATAATAAACTGGACACACTCATAAATGTCAGCCAGATGCAATAGCATAATCAATAATACCTAGGACCAATCCAAAAAGGGTATCAAGTCAACACAGTTGAACGAAATGTCGTGATAAGAACACCACAATTGGAACGAACATTCGGTTAGAACGCCGAAGGTATCCCACTTGACGGGGGATACCCTAAATTAATAAATGATACCGATCAATACCAAGATACTAAAAAGGTCTCCAACAAACAGAAGCGTGATGCAATGATCTTATCATGGAGCCCAGTATCACCTCCAAACCCAGTGATGGCTTACGGGAATTAACCACTTGCGAACACCCTGTGATGAGCAGAGCTCTAGGCAATATGGCTAGTAGGCCATGAAACTATTACCATACACAACCCAACAGTTGCAAAACCTATTGTGAACCATATGGAAAGTGGTCAAGGACGACACCAATAAAAGGTTAACAACCAATGAGCAAGGATGCCCCTCATAAATGTGAGACCGCGAGGGCGGTGAACACATGGATCCCAAGAAGAGGATACCATTAATAAATGTCTGAAATTATATCCCTTTCAGAACTACTAATGTAGTGAAGCTTGAGCATACAAGTATTGCCAAGCAATGGGAAATAAGCTTCAAATAGCAACTGTTGACAACCAAGGAGTAGCCGGTTCAGAAGGAACACGATATGGGGGAACGTAAAGTATAAGTAAACAACGCTCAAGGAGCTTAGAAGTATAAACTCCAAACCATGGTATAAATGGTGAAAATGCATGAACTGAAGATAGCAACGGCGGATGCCATGTAAACCAATACTATAGAATCAGTAAGAACATGGTGCGCAGCAGGCGACCAATGTATGTGAATAATCACCCAATGCTATGGAGTTGTTAATACGAGTGTGGAGGGTGATTTTTCGGTATGAGGGGGGTCTATTTGAATATGGTCTGACTGAGAAGCCAAGATCCTAAAAAATGCAATTCTGTGGAGGGTAAAAAACCCGTTATAATTGGCATCCCCCAAATACCTACTAAATCGTCCGTCTTTCCCAGAAAGCATAAAGGGATGCTAGTGAGCACTACACCCGCTCTCAATGGGCTCCACGCGGACTTATGCCCTAAAGGCGGAAGTTGACCAGAGTCGCCACCTAGTTTGACCTAAGGAACTAGGAAGGGAGGAGAAGGCTTCTAGGAACCGTTAATTGACTCTGTGATTTGTTGCCTATGGATAGGACTTATCTGATCAAGCCAGAGATTCTGTGTGGGTTCGCACTGGGTTACACCCCTTAGAAGTGGCAATGACCACGACTTCGGATTGGTGCCCGAGGAAACCTCGGTCTCCAATTGTCGGGATTGCCTTCTTTCAAAACCTTTTTGGAGAGATTCATTTAAAAGCCAAGGATATGATTAGGACGGGAAAAGAGAGAGAATGAGGCAAGCTTTTCTGCCAAGCTAGCGCCAAGAAGAAGAATTGAAGAATTGAATGAGTATAGAATGGAGGATTGGAAAGATTCTGATGTTGAGGAAATGATTAAGATTGGGAGTCCGATGGTTTGAAGTTTGCAGGAGGCGAAGAAGATTTGAGTATTTTGACAGGTATGAAGAACACCTTAGAATGGGAAAAGGTTTTTTTTTATTGGAATGGGGTCGCACCCTATGTGGGCTGCCTACGTACTCAACTCCATGTTGAGATCAGACCTTACGTAGTTCAGGGCTTTGGGTTTTTGGAGATTTTTGAGGAGTTTAGAGTTTGGAGAAGTTTTTGGTTTAAGGTGTTAGTCTGTGAGACGCTCGGGTCTATGAGACGTTTGAAACCTTGAGATGTCGAAGTCTGTGAGACGCTTGGGTCTGTGAGACGCTCGGGTCTGTGAGATGTTCAGGTCTGTGAGACGTTCGAATCATTGGAATGACAAAGTCTATGAGACGCTCAGGTCTATGAGACATTTAGAGTCTGGGAGAAATTAGAATGAAATTGAAATCGAAGTTGAATCGGGGTTGAATGAATATTGATTTGAATTGGAATTGAAATGAATCTGGATTTGAATGAGTTTGGAATTGAATTGAAGTTAGAATGAATTTTGAATTGAAATGAATTAAGAATTGAATGAATTGGGCTGAATGAATTGGGTTTGAATTGAATTGAAATGAATTTGGTTTGAATTTGAGTTGGGTCTGAAAAACGGACCGGGTCAAAGTTAGACTAAGTCAAAGTGGGGTCAAGGTCAATGTTCATGTTGGTCAAAGTTGGGTCAAGGTTAAAGTTAAGATTGGTCAAAGTTGGAAGTTTGGGTTTTGGTCAAAGTTGGAAGTTTGGGCCTTGGTCAATGTTGGACTTGGGCCGAGTCAATGTTTAGGCTGGTTTGGGCCGATTTGGGCCTTGGTTGGGCTTTTGGGTTGAATTGGGCCTTGGAATAGGCCTCAAATTGGGCTTTGGAAGGGGCCTCGAATTGGGCTTTGGAAGATGGACCGAGTTGGGCCTTGGAAGATGGGCCGAGTTGGGCCTTGGAAGATTGGCCAAGTTGGGCCTTGGAAGAAGAGGGCCAGTTTGGGCCTTTGAAAAGTGGGCCGGTTTGTGCTTGGAAATGGACCGAGGAAGGCCTTGGAATGTGGGCTGAGAAACGTTTTGGGCTGAATTGGCCTTTTGGGACTGATTTGGGCCTTGGGCCTTTTTTGTGGATGTTGGGCTTTATTCGACATTTTAATTGAATTGATGTTTGGATTTTGAAATTGAACCTTGAATTGGATCTTTATTGATTGTGGGTTTTATTCTGACAATAAAGGATGATTTGAAAAAAATTGAGGAAAACGGGTATTCCTCAAATGGACCGTGTCTAGGACCCGTATGCACTGAGGATACCCCAAACCTAAGGCTTTTCTACAAAGGGGTGACCTATGGGCTAACTAGAGCTTCCTAGGTATTGGCTTCTATATTAGGCTGGACCCAATAATTACCAAGCTAATCTATATACATGAAAAATGTAATGCAAGACAAATGATTACAAAATTAAAATCAAAACAAACAATCAAAGTATACAAGATGAAATTTAAATTCAAAATTTATGGACATGTCAATTTGTTTCTCCGTTTTTTAAGAGCTTGAAAATAAGTGTAAGTAACATGTGGTTCCAAGTTCACATTAGATCTAGCTAACAAATTCCTATCTCTGTCTATCATTAAACCAATTTTAACAATGCAAAGACAATGAACCTAAACAGAATGGACGGACCTATAGTCCCAATATCACGCTAACTGATAAATAAAAAATCGATCCGCAAAACTATGCTCGTAGTTCTATTCTCGTTCAAGATTCCTACACATAATTAGGCAAAACATTGAAATAGTGTAGTCTAAATGCCATCTATCTCTTTCTCGTTATCAGTCAAGGAATACCCCAATAAACAAAACGATCATCTATTTCAGAGGAAGTAAACTCGCAAGTATTAAACATGAAATCACATGTGTTTTGAAGAAGACGATCAATACATACAGTGGATTAAAAGAAGTCTACAAATAACCAGGATTCGGAAAAAAAAAAAACAACAGGTAGAGTAAACAAAAGTTTCCTGCCAAGCATCTGCAACGATACATACAAGGAAGACCAAAAAACAAAAACCGTTAATCTGTAATGTGACCAAAAAAAGAAGAAGCAATAAACCCAGGTAGTTTGTGTTCGTCAGACGTGCAATTTAAGCCCCGTGTAGTGTCGAATGGGATTCTAGACAGGAAGCAAAGATTCAACCCGTATATAGCAATATACGGTCCATATACGTCACAAAGATGGAGTTATACACAGAGGTAATAAATATACACAAACAAATGTATCAAACGTTAATAGCAACAAGACCAGAAAATGAATCAAACACTAGGTAAGAGGATGAGAAGAATCGCAAACTATAAGCATGTTTTGGAGTCAACTCACGGCTCATTCTCGCGCCTTGGAAACCAGTAATGCTGTGTTTATCCTCTGGTGGTTTGTTCTGCTTTGAGGTGCAGATGAGATCGGACTGGAATGCGAGAGGATGACAATGCAAATCTCAGACGCATTTACCACTGCGCCGGGATCAGTTTCTGATGATATTCACGTCAACACAGAAGGATATGGTCCTGTTCGTCAAGTAACGAATCTTCGTTTGAACAAAACAGAGACAGAGTAGTATCTGCGAACAGGAAAGAGCAACTAAGGTTTTTTTTTTCGAAGAATGGCGGTGATTGGTGGAGGTTGTTTTCCAGTGACGCGGTTAATGGTTATTTTGGGTCGAAAGAAGGCTTGATGATGGGTTTTTCAGAGAATGAAGGGGACGGATTTCGTAGTGGTTTCCGAAACAAGAAGAGAACTCAGGAATGGTGCTTTCTCTGGGTTTTGAATTCTCAGCATCAGGATCTTAATAACAAGAATGGAGAGGGTTTTCGTTCTTCATGTTTCAGTCGATGAACAAAGGAAAGTTTTGCTTCTTGTCGTAAGTTGGGTGTGCAAAATCGCCGTGGTAAAGAGAATGAAGATGTGGAGCTCGTAGTTTCCCGGTAAAGTTAGCCAAAACTGCAGTGAGTGAAGAGGATGGACTGAGGCGGTGCAGCAGCTTCAGTGAGTTGTCCCGTGCGTGAAGGAAACAAAGATGACTTGGGCAGCGCAACAGCTCCAGTGATGTGTCAATGCATAAATTATTTGCCAGTTGGGTTTGCAGAAGCTACCGGCGATGAAGAGAACGCAGAAACATGTATGTCCCTCCCTGGTATCTTGTTCGCCGATATGAGAAGAGCACGAAGAAGGAGCGGTGCTCGTACGCTGCTCGTACACCAGTGAAGAGAAAGAAGAAGAGACGGCCGGTGTTCGTACGCTGCTCCTACGCCAACGAAAGGAATGGAGATGGTGTCAAGTGTTCTTCGTTCGCCGGGTAAAGAGATGAAGATGGCTCAGAGCCTCGTTCTTGTTCGCTGCGATGCGACGGGAGTGAGGGGTTGAATAGAGAGGTGCAGAGCTTTTCCCATGATCGCCGGTTTGAGGTCAAAATGAACGCCAAGAAGAGAATGAAAATGGACGTCTGGATTTTGGATTACCGTCCAGGAGAGAATGAGAGTGGAGCCAGGAGAAGGAAGCAGATGCTTCGTTTTTTTTGAATGAGTGGTTTTCGAGAGAAGATATTTTATTGCGCTTGGGATCTGTGATGCGGCCGTTGTTAATCCCTAGATTTGTTCTTCCTTTTATAGGGCACTTGTCGGCTGACCTCAAGAATATGGACTAGGGTTTCTCTCATTTGGCAAGGGCTTATTTGAGGCAATGAATTGCAGTAAAAGAAACGGACTGAATTACAAAGAATGGCCATGTTTGGGCCGGACTCACCTGGGCCGCGTCTAGCTGAAACAATCGCCGAAAACAAAATTAACAATCAATTCCTTGTCCATGCCAAAATTAACAATCAATTCCTTGAAAATTGATTTTAAGAATATGTCTTATAATGGCAGTTTTATTTGGTACGCACATGAATAAGTGTCGAAAAGAAAGGCGACGACCCTCTTATTTTTTTTTATTTATCTGAATTTTGCTTTATGGGGTGAGAATTTTTGGTGTCTACAGATGGCTCCCCTTGATTCAATTTTTCAAGCCCTTGCAGAATTGGATCAAGGTTGAGAGGCGCCAAAAATTCTCACTACGGCTTTGTGGTGCATTAGGATACGACCGCGAGGAAGATGATGTACGAATGCGACGGGAAACGATGTGATAGCTGAATGCACGAGGACTTATTACGAGCCTCAACTGGACCTCTTGACATCTAGCTATAGGACTTATGACGAGCCTATAATACTTTTGGATGTGTACCGTACTAGTAGCGTAATAGCTGCCTAATGAAGGAAAAACGGCGGGACCGCACTAGTATCGTAATAGCTGCCTAGCGGGTTACGAAGCGAACGATCTCGCACCAGTAGCGTAACAGCTGCCTAGTGGAGGAAAAGACGGGACCACACTAGTAGCGTAATAGCTGCCTAATGAAAGGAAAACGGCGGGACCGCACTAGTAGCGTAATAGCTGTCTAGCGGGTGACGAAAGGTCGACCGCACTAGTAGCGCAATAGCTGCCTAGCGGGTGTAAAACGAAAAGTCGACCGCACTAGTAGCGCAATAGCTGCCTAGCGGGTGTAAAACGAAAAGTCGGCCGCACTAGTAGCGCAATAGCTGCCTAGCGGGTGTAAAACGAAAAGTCGACCGCACTAGTAGCGCAATAGCTGCCTAGCGGGTGTAAAACGAAAAGTCGACCGCACTTGTAGCGCAATAGCTGCCTAGCGGGTGTAAAACGAAAAGTCGACCGCACTAGTAGCGCAATAGCTGCCTAGCGGGTGTAAAACGAAAAGTCGGCCGCACTAGTAGCGCAATAGCTGCCTAGCGGGTGTAAAACGAAAAGTCGACCGCACTAGTAGCGCAATAGCTGCCTAGCGGGTGTAAAACGAAAAGTCGACCGCACTAGTAGCGCAATAGCTGCCTAGCGGGTGTAAAACGAAAAGTCGACCGCACTAGTAGCGCAATAGCTGCCTAGCGGGTGTAAAACGAAAAGTCGACCGCACTAGTAGCTCAATAGCTGCCTAGCGGTGTAAAACGAAAAGTCGGCCGCACTAGTAGCGCAATAGCTGCCTAGCGGGTGTAAAATGAAAAAGTCGACCGCACTAGTAGCGCAATAGCTGCCTAGCGGGTGTAAAACAAAAATGCGACCGCACTAGTAGCGCAATAGCTGCCTAGCGGGTGAAAAACAAAATGCGACCGCACTAGTAGCGCAATAGCTGCCTAGCGGGTGTAAAGCGAAAAAGCGACCGCACCAGTAGCGCAATAGCTGCCTGGCGGGTGTAAAATGAAAAAGTCGACCGCACTAGTAGCGCAATAGCTGCCTAGCGGGTGTAAAACAAAGAGTCGACCGCACTAGTAGCGCAATAGCTGCCTAGCGGGTGTAAAACGAAAAGTCGACCGCACTAGTAGCGCAATAGCTGCCTAGCGGGTGTAAAACGAAAAGTCGACCGCACTAGTAGCGCAATAGCTGCCTAGCGGGTGTAAAACGAAAAGTCGACCGCACTAGTAGCGCAATAGCTGCCTAGCGGTGTAAAACGAAAAGTCGACCGCACTAGTAGCGCAATAGCTGCCTAGCGGGTGTAAAACGAAAAGTCGACCGCACTAGTAGCGCAATAGCTGCCTAGCGGGTGTAAAACGAAAAGTCGACCGCACTAGTAGCTCAATAGCTGCCTAGCGGGTGAAAAACGAAAAGTCGGCCGCACTAGTAGCGCAATAGCTGCCTAGCGGGTGTAAAATGAAAAAGTCGACCGCACTAGTAGCGCAATAGCTGCCTAGCGGGTGTAAAAGAAAAAGTCGACCGCACTAGTAGCGCAATAGCTGCCTAGCGGGTGTAAAACAAAAATGCGACCGCACTAGTAGCGCAATAGCTGCCTAGCGGGTGAAAACAAAAATGTGACCGCACTAGTAGCGCAATAGCTGCCTAGCGGGTGTAAAGCGAAAATGCGACCGCACCAGTAGCGCAATAGCTGCCTGGCGGGTGTAAAATGAAAAAGTCGACCGCACTAGTAGTGCAATAGCTGCCTAGCGGGTGTAAAACAAAGCGTCGACCGCACTAGTAGCGCAATAGCTTCCTAGCGGGTGTAAAACGAAAAGTCGGCCGCACTAGTAGCGCAATAGCTGCCTAGCGGGTGTAAAGCGAAAAAGCGACCGCACCAGTAACGCAATAGCTGCCTGGCGGGTGTAAAATGAAAAAGTCGACCGCACTAGTAGCGCAACAGCTGTCTAGGGTGTGAAGATGCATTAGATAGTGAACAAATTTTGGGGGTATATGCAAGTGTTATGCGATGTGAGGTGGTTAACAATTGTATTAATTGAATCGAACTCCCTGTTTGTGGGTGTAGGTTTTTGTGTGAGCAGATGGCTCTAGAGTTACATCAAAACTTCGGGATGGCTCTGGTGGCTCCGGCATGGCTTCGAGGATCTGAGATGGCTCCAGCATGCGTTGATGGCTCCGGTGTGCACTAATGGCTCCGATGTGACCAATGGTTTCGGGGTGGTTGGTGGGTTTGACATGGTAGGTGATTTTGTGGCAGTTTATGGGCTTTATTTGCCTTGAGAGATTTTTTTTTTAGGGTGGTTTGATGGCTCCGATGATGGATTTATTGTTGTTTGACGGAATTTTTTTGTGGCTTTGTAGTGAGTGAATGGTTTTTCATGGGTGAGCGATGAAACACAGTTGCATGACTTGTTGGGAGTTCCCATCATGGTTCCAGGATTTCCATGGATGGCTCCGGGATGACCTTGTGCTGATTGAGCATGACGATGCTTTGGTTGATTCACTTTAATGACACCGAGGGAAAAGGGAAGTTTTCGCCTTTGATGTGGTCGCACCCTGAAGGGCTGCCTACGTACTCAATTCCGTATTGAGATCAGACCATACGTAGTTCGATACTTTGCGAGCAAGGATTTGGTGATGACTCGGCTCTAGTATGGTTCAGAGGTGGCTCCCGTATGGCTCTTCGACTCATGGGATGGCTTCTGGATAGCTCTAGGAATGGTTCCAATGTCTGAGGATGGCTTCTGTATTGTTCTTGAACTGTTAGGATGGCTCCCGCATGGCTTCAGCTTGGCTTTGAGAGTGGTGTCGATGAGACTCGAGTACGACACTGGATGGCTCCCGCTTTGACTTCATTTGATTGGAAGTTATGCTTCAACGACCACAACTGAGGTCGACTTTCAGCGAGACTATGCATAGCTCTTACCGGTCAGATTTTCAAGATGAAATGATTATGATGCATGCAGACACTAAATGCTAGGTGCAAAGTGCATATGCAGTTTTTGGAGAGAGTGTATGGTTCTGTCTCTATTAATATGAGGTTTACGAACATAAGACATCTTTGGTTCGATCTTGAGTGATTGTTGAACTCGAATGCGTGAATCACTTTCCTTTCCTGGAGGGATATGGGTCAATCTCTCGTGAGTATGGTTGTGGTGCTAATGTCGTGATGATACTCTCGATGCTCGGAGCAGTATTTTCTTTAGAATTCGAGGTTCTGGACTTTCCGATCCTTACAAACTCCTCACCTGCATAGGGTAGGCTGTTTTTGTTTTGGTGCTTGGATCAAAGAGTCACTCACACTCAGAAGACCTTGTGGGGTAAGGTCACACTTTCGCTCATGGTCCCTTTGGTATGACGGGACATGTTGATAACAAGTATGAATCTTATGATTCATGTTTCAGATCCGATACTTTCGGTTAACGCTCATCAACTAACGAGTCGGAGGTCTTTTATTGGGTTATGACGGGGCTGAAGGGTATGATGTATGTCACATGGGACTGGAGGATTTATTTAGGAGTTGTGGAGATTTTGCGCAATAGAGGATATGTTTCGCCTTTGCCATGGGTGGAATGATTAGACGGACGATTTTTGAGAATCCTTGTTGGTTTCGGTGGGACATCATTGGTTTTTTGCTTATTTTCTCCTTCTTCTTTGGTGTACAATTTTCTTATTCTTCTCTTCCCTTCCGGTGTATGATTTTTGCTTCTTTGCAACCTGCTTTGGAATTGCATGGCTCATCGACGTGCTCAAGCGTTCTTTGTATTTTGGCTTTCAGCTTTGGAGTTGCATTGACTCATTGATCTTCTTCAACATTTTCGGTGTTCTTTTTTGGTGTTTGGCTTCGGAGTTGCATTGACTCATTGATTTCTTCAAACATTCTCATTTGCTGTTGTGTGAAAGATGGTGGGGAGGACCATGGCTCCAGCTCATTCATAATCCTCTATTGCAAAGGTAGGTAAGTATATGTACGTGGGTTGGCATGTTGTGGAGTTCACAGAAAAAGGTTTATCGAAAACGGCTCAGCGGGGCTCACTAAGGGATTATATACAGGGTAGTCAAAGTTTTTTTTTTTTTGGTTTTGTGAGATTTTTGTTCCTATGTGCCTCGTCATCCTCATTAGTTAATGATTGTTTTCTTACTATTCTCGATCTTTGCATGAATCACAGTTCGTATCCTGTTCGACATTGATCTCGCTATAAATTGTGCCTCTCCATGTGCTAAAAGAAAGCACAAGTCGCTCGTGGTTTTACCTCTGTGGACTCGCTCTATCTTCCCTCATCGCTCAGTGGATGTCCAATACATCATTTGAAATTCAAGGAAAATACCGCTCTTCGTAATACTCACTTGGTTTGTGGTGCTGATTTTGATTGGACCCTTGTACCATTGACAGGTTGAGAGTTAAGTGGTTCAAACACTCTGTTCAAACAATCAATCAAGATTTTCACCAAAGACATCGTTTCGATATGGGAGTATGCGAATGCAACTATCTACAATGCAATATGTTGTGGTAATATGGAGTTACTATATGTACGATGAATGAAGTGATGCTGATGACGATGATGATGAAAATTGCTGAGTTTGAATGTGTTTTGTTTTTGTTTTTTTTTTTTTTATGCAATGCATGAACGGTAAGATTACACCTAATCTCGCTTGAGTCGGTTTCAGTGGAGGATCCATGAAGTTCATCTTGCCACCAATGATTCTTTACGCAGTCAGTTGCAGAGTGGGTCCCGGAAGAAACGTGATCCCACATGTTTTAGCTGTAAATTGAACCTTGACCGCTTAAGGAGTGGTAATTCCTATATTACACCAGTCAACATGATAAAATTGTCTTGTTCTTCCTGTGATTCCTGGATAGGTCGAATAGAAAAGGGGAGGGATGGGATGCAACCCTTCATACGCTTTCATTACAGTTGTAAATAAATCCATGACTCAACTACTTTTTTCCACTATCGCCACGATTAGCACATGGCCATGCTTAGGTCAGTGATGCTTCAGGAAAGTGTGCCTTCGTGGCCTAGGATGGGCGTGTTAGCTCTAAAGGAGAGGCATCTCCTCTGTCTATCAGCTCTTGGATTGTGTTTCTGAGTGTGGTGCACTCGTCTGTGGCGTGCCCACGAATCTGATGATAGTCACAATATTCATGTGGGTGTGACCCAAGCTTCTTCACCCTCGAACTGGTGTTGTAAGGTGCTAGGTAACCTCCCTTGGTTAAAATTCTCCAGGCTTCACCAAGTGACATTCCTAGACTCAAATTCTGTCTTTGAGAGTCCTGTCCGGGTTGGTGGTATTCTCTTGGCTTGGATCTTTGGCTTCAGCATCTTCCCAGGCAGCCACAATTGCCATCAGTCGTCTGAAATCACATATCCCTAGATATTTCAATTGATGTCGGTACACGTCTTTCAGCCCAGAAATCACCATATGCACTTGCTCTTCCTCAGTAGGTCGATTATTCATTTGTCCGGCCTTCACCCTCCAGCGTTTTATGAATTCCCTCACAGGTTCGTCAGAACTCTGGCGTGTGATCTCTAAATCTCTACGCATAACTTCATGATGAAAGTTGTCGCCGTATTGAGAGAGGAACTCTAAGTACAGGCTTTGGCTTGACTTTCCATTTAGATCTATGCTCATGATCCAGGAGTAAGCAGGTCCTTGCAGATAGAATCTAAAGCATGCAGCTTTCAACTCGTCGGAAAGGCCATGAAGGTTCATGAGTTTATCATATTTGTCGACATGATGTCTCGGGTCTCCAATTCCCTCATACTTCTCCATCTCAGGCAAGCTCATGCCTTTTTGTAGACGAGCATTCGGGTATGGGTTAGTTGGTTCCCAACCTGCTGACTTAAAACGTCGAGCCACTTCCAGTTCCGCCTTCAGTTCTTGCACCAGTTCTTTCATTGGAGTTGCTCTAAGATCAGGGTTTTGGATTGAAGTGTAAGTGTTTCAGGGTGGTTGGTGTCAAGAGATTGAAAGGGCAGGGTTGTTCCCGAATGAAAATGTTGGCTAGACTTTGACGAATGAGGATGTGCTTGGCGAGGAAGGATATTTGTGTGTGGGCAAGGGGAAGTTTAGGCCCGAATGCACCATGGGGGAAGATGGAGCTTGGGTCTTTCCCTTGTCACAGACTATTTGTGGTTGCCAATTTCCTCTGGTGGCGGTTGGGGTTCTCAGAGTGGAACTAAACATAGGTGAAGAAGGCATGCTTGGTGTCGTTCGAACTTGGACAGGGAGAGCATGAGGGTCCATTGCTTGGAACTCATAGGCATCGTATGCCGAGTAAGTTGGGGTCTCCTTGTAACTGCTATCCAACTTTGAAGGGGCCCTAGTTATTCTTCTTTGGACACATTCTTCTATCCTCAGGTTTTTCTTCAAGTCATCAGCAAGGTCAAGGTTCAGTCCCTCGTGGACGAGTTGGCCTTTGACCGCTTGATCATTTCGGGGTGCTCGCTCCATCTTTTTTGTCGTTACTTCAAGCGGACTGGTCTTCTTTCTTTATGGTTGCTGATTGTCACGAACACCTGCACGCACAAGGATTAGAGTGAAGGAGGAGAGGTAATGTCAGTATGCTTTGTTCAACAAAAATCGTTGTGTGATGAGTGTGAATGATTGTTGATGCAAAAACTTCTATTTATTTTGAGAACGTTGGGAAATTCATGTTATGAATGCCATGGATGCGAGTGTATGATAAGTATCAATTTATCTCATTTTGAGGGGATGTATCCGCAGATACTGCAGATTTCACCCTATAAAGCAAAGTTTTAAGAACGATAAATAAGAGTGAATGGCATGTTGTTTGTTCTTTTCTTGAAACAAAACGCGTATTCCAAAAAGAAACCAATTTTGGAAAACAATTTTGAAAATGCGTGTTTTCGAAGTGGTGGATTTTCTCAATATGAGTTTTGACGCTCGATCATTCGCAAATAATAAGGAGTGGGGAACCCTATACACATTGATCTAAATAAATTCAACAGGAATGTACAACCAATACACAAAGTCTATTCAGAAATTGACAAGAGAGAAAAGAATGCTAGGGGAAAGCCTATACATCAATTCTAAAAGTCATTAAATGGGGGAGTTTGAGCCTAAAAACTTCTCCCAAATTCTTCTGCTTCGTCTTCGAGCTTCTGACTGACTGCTTATTCATGTGTGGGCTCCTGATTGGCCGTTCGATCGTCTTCGGGTTCGGTCAACAAGGTGACACTATGATCAAGAGAAATTGGTTGGTGCTCTTCTGACCCTCAGCAGCTTCGAACTCGGATGGTTGTTTCTAGTCTTCATGTCATTCGACTCAGGTTGGTGCAGCTCTGATTTTTGGCTCGAATCGTCATTGATCTTCATGCATCCCACTTGCTCCGATGAAGGAAAATAAGGGGCATTTTTTTTGAGAAAGGAAAGATGAATGATCGAGCACAAAATCTTTGTGAAAATCCACCACTTTGTGAAAACACGAAATGACTAGTAGGCTCCACAGTAATGACCACTGCTCTTGAAGGTGGGTTGAACTTCAAAAATAGCGAGTCACACATGGGGACTAATCATTTATTTTGAAATACGTTTGTGAAAATCAACTTTGAGAACTGTTTTCAAAAACAAGTTTGAGATAATATTCGTGAAAAAGTTGTTTGAAATTTGTTTGTAAAAAGCAGGTTTTTGAAATCCGTTTTTGGAAATAGTTTTTTTTTAAAATAACATTTGTAAGAAATATTGATTGAAAATCATTTGAAAGTAATAAATTTTGAAATCTGGTCTTTACAAACCGTTGGACAAAGTTTATTTTCTAGAAAGAATTTGATTGAAAATGATTTTGAAAACTGCTTTGGAAATAACAATTTTGAAATCATTCGAGATGAACGGCTTTGAAGATATTTCATTAGAGCGTTCGACATGATTCGTTTTCTGATTTTTCAAGTGTTTAAACCGTGATCACACAGACATAAGAACGAAAATATAAATCGTGGCTGGTTTTATGTGGAGCTGAGTGCGAATGATTGGGATAATCACCTTCCAGGTCAAACAGTGCTTCCATACCACCGAGGGAACCGTCGTTCCTTCACTGTTCATCTCTCGGGATTTATCTCTGTTATGCCTTGTGGGGCACGTCATCAAGAAAGTCCGGAGTGCTTAAGTTCGAAAGGTCAGGATACCCGAAGTGATACAGTCGCACGAGCCACGGCCGGTGATTATCACAACATACTCACTTTTGGAAAACTTGGGGAAGTACTGCATGGGAACGGGTCTCTCGTCATCTGCACGGTCAGGTGTGTCTAAAGTCCAAATTATTCACTGACTACGTTGTGCCATGTATGGGTATCCGGTAAATACGGGATCCTCTATGGACGTGCAGCGTGACATCGGGCTTTAGAGACACCCGTGGTGCAGAGGACACTTGGAGAACTGAGCCCATGCAATCTTCAGGGTGAGGAAGAGGGTGGTCAGACAGGCGGCATACAAGGGGGTGACTACCCATAAAACCCGTCCTAGACACTGGACCAGGCAGCTGGACACTGAAGGCTCATGGCTCGCTATATGCTGGCTTAGACTCGGGTAATGGAGGATATTTTTGGATCATGAGCTTCAAGGCGTTGGTCTTGGACCGTATTACCTCGTGGGTTAACTCCTTCTAGGAAGGACCCAACTCATGGGGAATCAACCATGGACCGGTTGGGATCCCGTGACATGTGGATGAAGCGGGTGACATAAAGGAATGCATGTCCTAAACTACCCGATGCAGCAATGGGTTGACTCCTTCTAGGAAGGCCCCATTTACAAAAGCAATACATACGCAATAACAATTAAAATAATATGTCATGCATGAAGGGCAGTAAACATAAGACAGTAAACTCACGACAATAATCAAAAGTAAAGCATGCAAATATCAAAACACACATGTGGCACTCAAGGCCAATCTCGAACTCCGAACTCTCATCCTAACTATTTTCTCAGAGCACACTCTAAGTGTAGAGTAGAGTAGTCCTAGTGGCTTTGAAATGAATCTCTTAAAGGTTTTGAAAGAAGCTAGGGAAATCTCGACAATTTTGAATGGAGTTCAGTCTTCCTTGAGTTTGAGAAAAACTTACTCAAGTTTTCCCCAGCAGAGTCGCCATTCTGTGGAGGGTGATTTTTCGGTATGAGGGGGGTCTATTTGAATATGGTCTGACTGAGAAGCCAAGATCCTAAAAAATGCAATTCTGTGGAGGGTAAAAAACCCGTTATAATTGGCATCCCCCAAATACCTACTAAATCGTCCGTCTTTCCCAGAAAGCATAAAGGAATGCTAGTGAGCACTACACCCGCTCTCAATGGGCTCCACGCGGACTTATGCCCTAAAGGCGGAAGTTGACCAGAGTCGCCACCTAGTTTGACCTAAGGAACTAGGAAGGGAGGAGAAGGCTTCTAGGAACCGTTAATTGACTCTGTGATTTGTTGCCTATGGATAGGACTTATCTGATCAAGCCAGAGATTCTGTGTGGGTTCGCACTGGGTTACACCCCTTAGAAGTGGCAATGACCACGACTTCGGATTGGTGCCCGAGGAAACCTCGGTCTCCAATTGTCGGGATTGCCTTCTTTCAAAACCTTTTTGGAGAGATTCATTTAAAAGCCAAGGATATGATTAGGACGGGAAGAGAGAGAGAATGAGGCAAGCTTTTCTGCCAAGCTAGCGCCAAGAAGAAGAATTGAAGAATTCGAATGAGTATAGAATGGAGGATTGGAAAGATTCTGATGTTGAGGAAATGATTAAGATTGGGAGTCCGATGGTTTGAAGTTTGCAGGAGGCGAAGAAGATTTGAGTATTTTGACAGGTATGAAGAACACCTTAGAATGGGAAAAGGTTTTTTTTTATTGGAATGGGGTCGCACCCTATGTGGGCTGCCTACGTACTCAACTCCATGTTGAGATCAGACCTTACGTAGTTCAGGGCTTTGGGTTTTTGGAGATTTTTGAGGAGTTTAGAGTTTGGAGAAGTTTTTGGTTTAAGGTGTTAGTCTGTGAGACGCTCGGGTCTATGAGACGTTTGAAACCTTGAGATGTCGAAGTCTGTGAGACGCTTGGGTCTGTGAGACGCTCGGGTCTGTGAGATGTTCAGGTCTGTGAGACGTTCGAATCATTGGAATGACAAAGTCTATGAGACGCTCGGGTCTATGAGACATTTAGAGTCTGGGAGAAATTAGAATGAAATTGAAATCGAAGTTGAATCGGGGTTGAATGAATATTGATTTGAATTGGAATTGAATATGAATCTGGATTTGAATGAGTTTGGATTGAATTGAAGTTAGAATGAATTTTGAATTGAAATGGAATTAAGAATGAATGAATTGGGCTGAATGAATTGGGTTGAATTGAATTGAAATGAATTTGGTTGAATTTGAGTTGGGTCGAAAACGGACCGGGTCAAAGTTAACTAAGTCAAAGTGGGGTCAAGGTCAATGTTCATGTTGGTCAAAAGTTGGGTTCAAGGGTAAAGTTAAGATTGGTCCAAAGTTGGAAGTTTGGGTTTTGGTCAAAGTGGAAGTTTGGGCCTTAGTCAATGTGGGACTGGGCCGAGTCAATGTTTAGGCTGTTTGGGCCGATTTGGGCCTTGGTTTGGGCCTTTTTTGGGTTGAATTGGGCCTGGAATAGGCCTCAAATGGGCTTTGGAAGGGGCCTCGAATTGGGCGTTTGGAAGATGGACCGAGTTGGGCCTTGGAAGATGGGCCGAGTTTGGCCTTGGAAGATTGGCCAAGTTGGGCCTTGAAGAAGAGGGCCAGTTTGGGCCTTTGAAAAGTGGGCGGTTTGTGCTTGGAAATGACCGGGAAGGCCTTGGGAATGTGGGCTGAGAATCGTTTTGGGCTGAATTTGGCCTTTTGGGACTGATTTGGGCCTTGGGCCTTTTTTGTGGATGTTGGGCTTTATTCGCATTTTAATTGAATGTGATGTTTTGGATTTGAAATTGAACCCTTGAATTGGACTCTTTATTGATTGTGGGTTTTTTTCTGACAATAAAGGATTGATTTGAAAAAAATTTGAGGAAACGGGTATTCCTCAAAGTGACCGTGTCTAGGACCCGTATGCACTGAGGATACCCCAAACCTAAGGCTTTTCTACAAAGGGGTGACCTTGGGCTAACTAGAGCTCCTAGGTATTGGCCTCTATATTAGGCTGACCCACATATTACAAGTAATCTATATACATGAAAATGTAATGCAAGACAAATGATTACAAATTTAAAATCAAAACAAACAATCAAGTATACAAGATGGAAATTTAAATTCAAAAGTTTAGGACATGTCAATTTGTTTCTCCGTTTTAAGAGCTTGAAAATAAGTGGTAAGTAACATGTGGTTCCAAGTTCACATTAGATCTAGCTAACAAATTCCTATCTCTCTATCATTAAACCAATTTTAACAATGCAAAGACAATGAACCTAAACAGAATGGACGGAACCTATAGTCCCAATATCCGCTAACTGATAAATAAAAAATCGATCCGCAAAACTATGCTCGTAGTTCTATTCTCGTTCAAGATTCCTACACATAATTAGGCAAAACATTGAAATATTGTAGTCTAAATGCATCTATCTCTTATCTCGTTATTCAGTCAAGGAATACCCCAATAAACAAACGATCATCTATTTCAGAGAAGTAAAACTCGCAAGTATTAAACATTCAAATCACATGTGTTTTGAAGAAGACGATCATACATACAGTGGATTAAAAGAATCTACAAATAACCAGGATTCGGAAAAAAAACAACAGCGTAGAGTAAACACAAAAGTTTCCTGCCAAGCATCTGCAACGATACATACAAGGAAGACCAAAAACAAAAAACCGTTAATCTGTAATTGACCAAAAAAAGAAGAAGCAATAAACCCAGGTAGTTTGTGTTCGTCAGACGTGCAATTTTAAGCCCCGTGTAGTGTGTCGAATGGGATTCTAGACAGAAGCAAAGATTCAACCTATATAGCATATACGTCCATATACGTCACAAAGATGGAGTTATACACAAGGTAATAAATATCCACACAAATGTATCAAACGTTAATAGCAACAAGACCAGAAAATGATCATAACACTAGGTAAAAGGATGAGAAGAATCGCAAAACTATAAGCATGTTTTGGAGTCAACTCACGGCTCATTCTCGCGCCTTGGAAACCAGTAATTGCTGTTGTTACCTCTGGTGGTTTGTTTGCTTTGAGGTGCAGATGAGATCGGACTGGAAATGCGCGAGGATGAACAATGCAAATCTCAGACGCATTTACCACTGCGCCGGGATCAGTGTTCTGATGATATTCACGTCAACACAGAAGGATATGGTCCTGTTCGTCAAGTAACGAATCTTCGTTTGAACAAACAGAGACAGAGTAGTATCTGCGAACAGGAAAGAGCAACTAAGGTTTTTTTTTTCGAAGAATGGCGGTGATTGTGTGGAGGTTGTTTCCAGTGACGCGCGTTAATGGTTATTTTGGGTCGAAAGAAGGCTTGATGATGGGTTTTTCAGAGAAAATGAAGGGGACGGATTTCGTATGGTTTCCGAAACAAGAAGAGAACTCAGGGAATGGTGCTTTCTCTGGGGTTTTTGAATTCTCAGCATCAGGATCTAATACAAATGAATGGAGGGTTTTCGTTCTTCATGTTTCAGTCGATGAACAAAGGAAAGTTTTGCTTCTTGTCGTAAGTTGGGTGTGCAAAATCGCCAGGGTAAAGAGAATGAAGATGTGGAGCTCGTAGTTTCCCGGTAAAGTTAGGCCAAAACTGCAGTGAGTGAAGAGGATGGACTGAGGCGGTTGCAGCAGCTTCAGTGAGTTGTCCCGTGCGTGAAGGAACAAAGATGACTTGGGCAGCGGAACAGCTCCAGTGATGTGTGTCAATGCATAAATTATTTGCCAGTTGGGTTTGCAGAAGCTACCGGCGATGAAGAGAACGCAGAAGAACAGAGAAACTTGTATTTCCTCCCTGTATCTGTTCGCCGATATGAGAAGAGCACGAAGAAGGAGCGGTGCTCGTACGCTGCTCGTACACCAGTGAAGAGAAAGAAGAAAGAGACGGCCGGTGTTCGTACGCTGCTCCTACGCCAACGAAAGGAATGGAGATGGTGTCAAGTGTTCTTCGTTCGCCGGGGTAAAGAGATGAAGATGGCTCAGAGCCTCGTTCTTGTTCGCTGCGATGCGACGGGAGTGAGGGTTGAATAGAGAGGTGCAGAGCTTTTCCCATGATCGCCGGTTTGAGGTCAAAATGAACGCCAAGAAGAGAATGAAAATGGATGTCTGGGTTTTGGATTACCGTCCAGGAGAGAATGAGAGTGGAGCCAGGAGAAGGAAGCAGATGCTTCGTTTTTTTTTGAATGAGTGGTTTTCGAGAGAAGATATTTTTATTGCGCTTGGGATCTGTGATGCGGCCGTTGTTAATCCCTAGATTTGTTTCTTCCTTTTATAGGGCACTTGTCGGCTGACCTCAAGAATATGGACTAGGGTTTCTCTCATTTGGCAAGGGCTTTATTTGAGGCAATGAATTGCAGTAAAAGAAACGGACTGAATTACAAAGAATGGCCATGTTTGGGGCCGGACTCACCTGGGCCGCGTCTAGCTGAAACAATCGCCGAAAACAAAATTAACAATCAATTCCTTGTCCATGCCAAAATTAACAATCAATTCCTTGAAAATTGATTTTAAGAATAGTCTTATAATGGCAGTTTATTTGGTACGCACATGAATAAGTGTCGAAAAGAAAGGCGACGACCCTCTTATTTTTTTTATTTATCTGAATTTTGACTTTATGGGGTGAGAATTTTTGGTGTCTACAACGAGATAGTAGACAGACCGGGCAACAAGCCAGGAGTCTGCACCAAATGACGAAGCACCACACGGAGAAGTAATATTCATTCCTATTGCAATCACATTAGAGATTTACTTCCAAGGGTTTACGCCTCTGCACTCTGTAGGACTGAGTGTTTTGGTATTGCACTTGTGCAGTTAATGATCAAGTGGGATAGCTAGGAATATGGAAAATGTAAATCGTGGTAAATCCTTTCCTTTCACCAACAAATATGGCATAAGCCAGTTAAGCAAAAGCTTAGAAACAAACCGTGTGGCCTAGGGCCAAAGAAGCATGAAGAGTATGAAACACACTAACAATCACAAGATGTTAATTCCATAGGAATAAAAAGTGAAAGGAGACTTAGGAAAGTTACTAATACCGACGCATAGAACATGCAAGGTCATACAAGTAAATAACACTTGTACTGAGTTCAGAAGCAACTGACAGTAGAGGAAGCACTACAACTAAGTAGTGGCTCCACCTCAACCGACAATAAGTCGGAGGAACCCAGTGAATAATTATGGGAGTACGAAAAGTATGTACAATAGATTGCCAGAGAGCTGATTATAAATCTCAAACTCATTGAGTTCGCGCATGGTAAAAGAATATCACCCTTAGTTAATAAACCTTATTCCCACAATAAAAGGGATAAAAAGGTGATGTGTAGCACATTAAGGATAACAAGAAGGGCAAATAAACCAAAGTTATCAGGGTCGCGCAGCAGAAGCTAGTGGACCCAGAATTCTAGGTGAAATACACCTAGTGAAAAAAGGTTAATCATCAATGCCTTAAAGCCATTTAGGCTAGAACCGAACCTGGCTGAGAGTTAAATAAACTCCGATGGAAATTCTTGATGTAGGGACTAACTGGTAATACGGTTAAGACCCTTTGATCAAGGAACATTGTATAATAGACCGCATGGAAGCTGAACCACTCCATGACGGCTGAATGCCTTCAACCAATATTCAATGTTGACACATGGTAGATTACGTGGGTGTAATCCCTTTTAAGGGGGGTAGAGTGAAAACCGCGAAATGCATGTTTTACGTGATAGGTGCGTAAACTACAATGCACATAGCGCAAAAGAATTTGATTTGATGATTGATACTTATGGTACATAAACATTTGTATCTACTCATCGTGCAATTGTGGTTATTTGAGAAGTAAGAATAGGAAAGGAGTAGAGAAACTCCAGGGGAATGAGAACCCCGATTGGTAATAGTATGAGGAATGAGTATGTATGGGAGACTTAAGGAGTATAAATCGGTATGGAACCGATGCATGTAATGAGTATAAATCGGTATGAAACCGATGTATTTTATGAGTATAAATTGGAGGATAAAAAAAATTGGATAATATACCTATGAACTTCTTCAGTATAGTAGTAGGAGATGATGTAGTAGTAATTGATGAGACGATTAGTAAGTAAGTAAGTGAATTCTATAAATTGGAAAATGTATGTGTGTGATTATGACTAGCAAGATTAAAAAGATAGAAAACGAAACAATGTTTGACGATTTGTTTGTTTGGAATGGAGGTGGGAGGTGGAACTTGATTTGCTAGTGATCAAGGGAAACTGAACACCAAATTGGGGTGAAAGGATAGTTCAACACCAATGTTGATCACATTGGGGTTGAAAGACTCTTGAAGCTCCCTTTAAGTGGTCACAGTAATAACACTAGTGATAGGTATATTTACCATAAATGGAATTTGGGAGATGTATGCAAGTTTTAAAAATGAATTCCCAAAACTAATTTGGTACAACGTTTTCTTCAAACTTGAGAATGAGCATCGGTTTTGAAACCGCTCCCACGGGCGCTAGTGGATCTACCATGACTAGGCACGGGTATCCGGTTAAAACCATGGAGGTGAAGCAAGTTTTGAGTCAATGGAAGTGTTGATTAGTTTTGAAACCACTACACCGTTCGTGCGACGGTCCTAAGTGGCCGGTTGGGTGCGGTGACTGTGTGTGTTTTGTATTTTTCCAAGGGCACTAGGGCAGCGTATTCCCGAAGTAAGTATGAGTAAGTGCCTGAGGATCCCTATATATGCAAATGAATTTGATCTGAACCAAAGGACCGTGGCCAGAAAGCGTAAGTGCCATTAGTCATGACGGCCATGAACTAGAAAGCATAAGTGTTCAAACGTGACCGGTACCTGAGGGATCGCTCGACATGGGAGAGGATGGTACCTCATTTTTTTTACGGACGGACCCCATGGAGAGCTTGTAACGGATATTTTTGATTGCTATGCATGCAGTGACATGCTGTTTTGATGTGCAGTATACATCGAGTCAGACACTTGGAGTTTGACAAGTTATATGTAGAGATCATAACCTTAGCATATAGTACTTATACGAGTAACAATATTAGATTCACCAACTTTGAGGGCAAAGTTCTTTAAGGGGGGTAAATTGAAATACCCTGAACTTAAATATGGTGATTAAATTATTCTAATATGGTATTTTAGGGCCTAATAGTGCCTAAGTAATTTTGGTAAGGAAAATAAATCCGAAAGGAATGAGGAAACGCTTAAAAAGCGAAAAACGCTAAAATAAGCGTTATATAACCATAGGAGGTATGAGACCTCGGTTAGAGTATTATATGGATTCCTAGGGCTTATTCATGCCTAATTAATGTACAGGAATGATTCCCGAAGAAAACGAAACCAAATAATGTGTTAAAACGCTAATAAAGCTTTAGCGCACATTTTTCAAGGAAACCCGAAAACCTGCCTTTGAGTGGTCAAATGAACCCGTAAAAATTATAGTTCATTAAATAACTATAAATAAACATTAATGGAAGATTAAGATCCATTAAAATTAAAGAAACAAGAAAATTCTGGAAAACGGGCCCGGTTAGTGAATAGTGCTAAAACCGGGTAAATTAACGAGCGTTTTCTGTAATAGATGAAAAAAACGCTCCAGCATGTATTACTGTGTGGGGACAGTTTTAAAAGAGTTAATTAACTCCCTCACACACACACACACACACACACTCTAGACTAGTAATTAAATAAAGAAGTCAAAAAGCAAAAAGTGAACTAATACCCACTTTTCCCTCTCTCTCCTCTATTTTCCCATTCTCCTGCGCACTCCCTCCCCCTCCATACTTCTCCTCCTTCCTTTTCTCTGTAAATGGCGATTTGAGGGAGCTTCCATGGCAGCTCACATTCTTCTCCTTGCCCAAGCTCCATTTAAACTCCAAATGCAAAAATAAGTACACATTCTTGCTCCTCTCTCCAAGCTCTACCTTTCTATCTTTCAAAATCCGAAAATGAAGATGTTCATCTCCATGGGTTTTGCCCATTTGAATAGAAAATGGTACCAAATTGAAGCTTGGAGTCTTCTCTTTCCATTATGGTAAAGATTTCCATGAAAAACTCATGTTTTCCTCCATTTCTCCTTGTAGCCGATTTTAGCCCTTTGTAATGCTTTATTTTTCTCTCTCTTTTGAGTACCATTTCAATCTTCCAATGGTGGTGGGATCACCTTCTTTTACCAAGGGTTAAAACCCCTCTTAAAATACTCCAAAGGTAAACCCTAGATTTGGTGTTTTAAGCATTTTAATGAATTAGTATTATTCCAAGGGCTACTTTTTTTAATTACACTTACTTTGTGTTCCTTGGATGGTGGGAATGGAGTTTGCAACTCCATTGCCCTCTTGACCTAATTTGAAAAGAGGAGGAGCAAGAGGAGATTGGAAAAAGAAAGAAGAAAGTATGAGCTTAAGGTAAGGAACCCATCTTAATGCCAATTTTAATGCATTAGAATAATAGGAATGAGTAAAGGTATGTAAGAAACCAAAAAATAGTACTAGGAATGTAGTTGGTGAAAGTTTGAGAGTATTGGTGAATTAATGTTTGGATTGAAGGCCTTAGAGCCAAGTAATTTGAGTAGGTATATCGGTATTGTTGTTGTGGGTAGTTTTGGTAATTGATATTGCTTAGAGTGCTGGTGGTCCCCTTGTGGGTATGGCTAGATTAGGAATGGAAATTGGTGAGAATTGATGAGTTGGGGATGTAAGATTTATGGGGAGGTTATGGCAAACTTTTAGTAGAAAATAAGAATTTTTGGATGACTTGGTGAATGGGAGAACAAGGTGCGTATTGGGTTGAGTAGAGATGTTTAGTAACCATTGAGTGGAAGTGGTAGGATGAGAATAAAATGGTGTAAAATCTGTAGCAAATAGCATGTGAAATGCATTGGAAAAACAAGAGAAAAAGTTCGTGTTTGTAATCTTGAAGATGGAGATTCGACTTGGGTATAGGTAGTGCATATGTCTAGGAATGAATTGGTAAGGTAAAATGAAGTTAGGACAAGATGGAAAGTGCAAAGGAAAGTGTAGAAATGCACAAGTGTGCAAGTTGTAAAAATGAGAATGGAATTTTGTAGAAAATGGGCAAGAAGTTGAGTAGGATTGGACCAAGGATTTAAGGAGTTTTCAAGTATGTTTAAGTGTCTTTAAACATGATAAAACATGTGGAAGATTATGGAATTAATAAGGTGGATTAAGGGTTGATTTTGGTTGAAAATCACCTAAGTAGTAGTTTAGCAGGGTCCGGGACCTAGGATATGTAAACAAGTCCCGGACCGCATCAAAAAAAGGCCGAGAGTTAATGCAGCAATTGGTTCAGGATTTAAGTCCAGGACCAAGTCCAGGACAGGTAGAAAAAGTGGCCGAAAGTCATGTTTAGTATTCGTCCGGGATGCTTAGGGTCCGGACCAAGTCCCTACCACCCTAGACTTCACCGGGAGTACTTTTTAGGCTTTAAAACATGGTGGATTGATTGATGGTTGTAGATATGTTTAGGAGTTGTTTGGTGACCTTTAAAGTTCCTAAGAAGTGTAACCAAAGGTTGGAAGTGATTGAGAAAGTTGTGAGTTTAAGAGCACTAAGTTAAACCGAGATAACGGGATAACGGGGTAAGTATGGGAGTAGCATTTAGGTACATACCGTAACACCTTAATATTAATAGAACCATTTAACTTGTAATTAGTGGTTCAAGAGTAAGACATGAGGAACAAGTGGGAACCAAGGAACGTGAGAACACCCGGTAAAGTTAACCCCGGTGAAAGGTATTATTTTCTCATGCCCCGTATGCTAACCGAGTTACGTTGATTTGTGTGCTGTATGCCGGCTAATCAACTAAAGCATGAAAACGGTTTATTGCCTTTCATTGTATGTCTTGCTGTATGTTGTGTGAGCTAACCCCTCTTGATTGATAGTGTGGCTTAACTTAGTGTGTAGACCGACTCATAAATGAGTCTCGTTGTTTAGTGACTCGTAGTAGGAGTACGGTTGTGAATTAACGAAAATGTAGAAACGCACGAACACTAACGAACCAAGAAACAATAACGCAAACCAATGAACTCACTAGAATGTGAGAGAGTGTACGGGATTAGCAACCTCCCGATAACGGTAAGAGAACCGAAATGAACAATCCACAAAACAATAAGTAGTGGTAGTATATATAAGTAACCTCTAATAGAGGTATTGATGGTAGAGCATGACATGAACCATGAGAGTAGTAAAGAATGATGAGGGATCTCCAAACCCCTTAGCAATTAGTCGACCCACTATGAGAGGACCCGACTGATGTAAGTAATGTCCTGAACATGAGAGTATTCGATACGTTGGGCAAACCCTTAAATCTGAGAATACTAGACGGTGGTAATTCCCAAAGCTAGTGGAGGTTATCGTGAGAGATACTTCTAGGCTATTCCGTGAGATTGTAAGATACTCCGAGAGAGGAGTGTTGGGAATTTGAGTAGTCCAGTAAAAATGGACATTTTTGTATTTGAGGAGCTAAGTGTATAGCCCTTTGTATTTGTAGGCCCGGTGGCGAGTCTTGTGTATGACTCCACCCAGAGGCCAAAAGTAATGAGTATTGAGTATTGCGAATGTATGAGTAAAGTAATGAGTATTGAGTAAGGAGTAAGTATGAGTATGTAATGAGTACCGAGCAATGAGTAAGTACGAGTAAGGAAAAGAGTATGGTACTGAGTATGTGAGAGCAAGTGATGAGTATTGAGTAAGAGTAAGTATTGGTAGTAGTGAGTACTCAGTAAAGCATGAGTAAATAATGAGTAAGGTATTGAGCGCAGTGTGAGTAAAACAACGAGTAAGTAAGATTAAGCTTGGTGTAAACTTTGTGAACCCGAGTAAGGAGAAAGAGAGCATCCGATGAAACCAGGTGAACGAATAACTAAATGAATGGTTGACTGACAAATTGTCTTCCTTGGTAGGTAACGAACCTTGTATATGTATGTAAGTATTGTTAATTGTATTGTCGTAGTACTAGTATGTATGCATGCATGTAAAACGAACTCCATGTATATCTGACCCAAAGTAGTCGGCGTACCACGGTTAGCACGCGGTATATGCGAATTTTATATGCAACAAATTTGCTGAGCCCCTAGGGGCATCGTTTTTATTTTTACAGGTATTCGAAGCTGACCACCGTTCGAGAGAGTATGACGGGTTGCTATGTAAGCATGGGTAGTTGAGTAATAGGGATTGTATTTGTATGTGTTGCGATTTTGGAAGTCCAAACTGTATCGGTAATTTAAGAATTGTAGTAGACTCGGTATAGTATTGTATTGGTGTTGTATTTGAATTATGGTTGAGTATGCAATGGGAAGTAATGTATTGTGTAGAGTACTCGGTATGTTCATATTCATCAGACCGATAGTATGTAGGATTGTAACTCGCCTTGTTAGTCACGTGGGTGACTAACGGCATTGTACACCCGCCGTTGTGTATGTAATATCCGCTGCGAAGGTAAGTATTCATACAGTAACGACGGTATTAGCGGTAGGGGTGTTACAGCAAGTAAAGGAGGATGTCTTACAGATCCGTAGAAACATGAAAGCTGCCCAGGATAGACAGAAGTCATATGCAGACGTCCGACATTGAGATCTAGAGTTCGCATTCGACGACCAAGTCTTCCTCAGAGTGTCACCTATGAAGGGCATCTTCCATTTTGGTCAAAAGGGAAAGTTGAGCCCGAAATATGTTGGTCTGTACCGTATTACAGAGCGAGTGGGCCTGTTAGCTTACAGGTTAGACTTACCGGCTGAGCTCGGGAGAGTGCATAATGTATTCCACGTTTCTCAGCTGAAGAAATACATCCCTCACCCCTCACATGTTTTGTAGCCAGAGCATTTAGAGCTAGACCCGTCTCTCAGATACGAAGAGACTCTACTCCGTATTTTAGATACGAAGACGTAGGAGACCAGGAACAAGACCGTCCGTATGGTCAAAGTCCTTTGTTCTAACCACGAGGTCGAAGAGGCCACTTGGGAGTTGGAGGATTCGATGAGAGCCAAGTATCCAGAGCTTTTCGAGTAGCGTTTGTGAATACTTGTGGGGTACGGGGGCGTAACCCTTTTTAAGAGGGGTAGAGCCTCTAGTTTTGTGTGTGTTTGTATGCGGGGCATACGTGCTTTGTTGGTTGTTTGTATGTGCATTGCGCAATGTTGTGTGTGTTTTGTGTGTGTTTGTATCGTTTAGATATCGAGCATAGTATCATCTAGATACTGATTTAATCATAAAGATGGAATGTGGAACGTGGAATGATGTGGACACCTCGGGGAGGTTGTTAGGGCTTGTAGAACCGATAGGAAATGATGTCATGTTTGAAATAATGCCACAATTGAGGGCTATGTGTGATATAATCACAACACATTATGTGTGAATGTCACATCAAATAGATGTGCATTATGGGTTATATGGGTAGTTATTATTAAACTATTCGAGAAAGACGACTTTGGGACGAAGTATCTTTTGAGGGGGGTAGACTGAAATACCCCTAATTAAATAAAAAAATTTAAACATATAATTAATTAAATTAAGGCCTAAACATGCCTTAAAAACAAATTAAACATAACAATGTTTGACAAAAGGCAAGAATTACACCCTTTGACCTTTTAGGGTGAAAATATACCCAAATGAACTCCTTAGCACCTAAAATTTTGTCCTAAGTATTATAACTCATAAATGAACACAATAAAACCGTTTCCAAGGGAAACCAAACTCAGGAACTCACTAGAACACAAAATGTGCTCTAAGCTTCCTTAAAACACATTTTTGTGAGATTGTCTCCAAAATGAGTTTTGTTTTATTTTAGGGTCTTGAATACCCTTAAATATACTAATGTGACATAATGTACCACATTATAATGCCTAATTTAAAGTTTTTCAAAAAATCAGAAATATGTGCATTGGTTTGTGAATAGTAACCAAATAGTGCAAAATAACACTTAAATCTCTTAGTCTAGTCAATGGTCAATATTTCCCCTTGACCTTGACCATTATTGCCGATTAATAAGGGCTGTTTCCCTTTATTAAAGCAAGTTAAGTACACTTTTTCACATTAATCTATTAACCTTATCTCTTCCCACCTTATCTGATCATTGCCGCCAGCCTAGGGGTTGCTTCAGCCTTATGAAACTTCCTAAAATATCTAAGAGGACCCATCTTGACTTATTGACCAAGCCTATAACTTATTACCCCTATTAGCCGGTTTCTTCTTTTCTTTTCATTACCTTCCTTCTCTTCAACCGTAAGCTACTCCAGCCTCCCTTTTACTGCCTCCAAACCGGAGCTGCCCACCGACTTCCATGGCTACTATCTCAAGCTCTAGCTAAGCTTCCATGGCTTAAAAATGCTCATTCTTCTCCTCTCTTGTTCCTCTCTTTAATGAGCTCACCCATCTTCATTTTCACCCAACAATATAAACCGAGTTGGGGGTTAAAAAAGAGGAGTTGTTTCGGCTGGAACCAAGGGAAGAAACGGAAGTAGGTTTAACATTTTATTAAGGTAAAATCTTGCATGGAGCTAGCCTACTCCTCCTTCTTCATTCCGGTTATTCTTCTAGTTTTTCCCCAGCTCATCATTTGGTTTTCTTCATGTAAAAATCAGTGGAGAATACCCAGCTTTTTGAAGAAACAAGATCCATGCAAGAAGCTCCTTTTTCACCACTTTCGGTAAGGAAAAACCTTGCCTTTTACCTCTTTGTTCTACCGGTTATAATGCTGGAACATATGGTGGTTTAACACTTTCTTTTGCCTTAGAAAAAATCAGGCGTGAATAGCCATAGTAAGCAGCTCCATAACAAGGTGAATGTCTTGTATTTTCCTAGCTTAAACCAACCCTTAATGACCTTGCTTTACACGGCTAACATATGCTCTTGTTCTTGCATGAAATGCTGCTGAAAAATCCCTTGTAAACATCCTGCACAACCGTAGCAAAAACAAGTCCAAGAATAAATATTAGCAAAGTGAGTGTTTTACTCTTTAATGATGTATATATATACTAAGCTAAGTGATTATGTAACACCCCAACTACAAATAACACACTTAACAACACTTGGCAGCGGAAATCACAACTCACCACATAACTCAACTCTTTGGTGTTACACGCCGTTAGCCACCCACGTGGCTAACAATGCTAACATACATACATTGTACCGGTCTGATGGACTAAACTCCCGAGCAACTACACATAAATCTCGTTCCATGTCCAACAATCATTATACACTTACATTACAGCTGTACCGAGTAATTACCAACTAACGCCGATACATTTTCGGTCTTACTACTCCTATGATATATCCACAATTCTCATGACTACCACATACAAACAACTACCCCGTCCTACTCTCGAACGGCTTCCAGTTCCTTGTACCTGAAAAGTATGGGGGCCCCCAAAGGGGGTCAGCACCTTTGCTGGTATGGTAATCCCGCAGCCCGCATGCTACCGGGCCACGCACAACTACTTGTCGTCTTAGCATGCGGTTGATTTTATTTCAAACATGCACAAACTCATACACATATCATGCTTATAAGCAAACATCCATTAATAGAATACAGACACAAGGTTAGCACACTCAACATAACAACACACTTCACTTTATAACATACACAACTTATTTTCACTCTTCTTAGAGTACATGAACTTCACTTAGGGAGTGCCGGGGTGATATAAGCCTAAGCACAACATACATACATTTTCTTTACCTGAGTGGCGGCCTCATATAGGACCGATCACAACATACACAATTTCCCCCTAGCTCCAATAGTGATGAGGTAGGTAAGCCTTGGTTAAGCTTGTAGGTGGTTGTAATCCAAGAAGAAAAACAACCATAACATAACAGAGAGGGAGTCGAAGCAACATAGGCGTCAACACCCTAACAACATTACACATAATTTCCCTCCTAGCCCGATATGGAGGTCGGGTAGGTAAGCTTTGGCTAAGCTAATGGGAGGTCGAAATCCAATGAAGGAAATCAACCCTTAACATAATAGGATGGGAGTTAATTTACATATATATATATTAACTCCCAAACAATACGCGCGACCGGAACGACCGGATTCCTCTCCATACATAACATATACTTATTAGTTAAAGGTTCCCTTATGGAACTTATCACATACATACATCACATAGTTTTACTAACGCTGTTAATCACACAAGGGAAATCACATCCCATGTCAACAACACGGATAACAGTATCCAATGACGTCAACATACTAAACGAGTCACATACATCACACATAATCACAACATACACTAACGCACGGATAGCCGCAGTTAGAACGTTCCCGTGGGTTGGGACGTTTATTCCGAATACCGATCTCTTATGTGAACCTAAGGTCGGTTAACTATTATTTAACACATAGTTAAGGTTAAGCGGTATCGGAATTGATTACGCCACAATAATGAATTACTATAAACTTATTTCATGCTTTATCTTGCAAGGTGGCAAACACACAGAAAAACACATTGGCATACAAGCCGGTGTAATCCGGTAGGACACAGGTTGCAAGAAAACCATACCTGTCACCGAAGGTGCACTCTAGTGTGCCATCACATGTTCCTTGAAATTCTTTGAACAACTGGTAACATCATAACTATCTTCATTAATATCGGGGTAATATAATTATTTAACGTCTAATGCGCCCATGATTAACCCCGTTCGGTAGTTTATAACTTTACATTTTTATTACAACTTCTACCTCCCTATTACCATTATAACTCACTTTATTTATCCTTAACAACCTTATAACATCATCACTTAACAATCCCCCATCATTGGGTATCATTTCCTACCCTTAAACAAAGTTTTTGCTCAAAATTACCCTATGTCCGAACTTGTGTCCGGGCTTTGAAGTTCGGACGCAAGTCGAGACTCAAAATGGGTGAATTCTGGGGGTGGTCCAGGACTTGGTTCCTACCTTAAGTCCCGGACCAATGCTGATCTTACCTCTCGGGTGAATTTAATAAGTGGTCCGGGACCTTGTACCAAACTCAAGTCCCAGACCAAGCATGGGTAGCAACTCTTGGCCTGAATTACATTGGTGGTCCGGGACTTAATACTCACCCTAGGTCCCGGACCAAAATGCTAGACAATTCTCAGGCAAGATTAAGGGGGTGGTCCGGGACTTTGTCCATGGACTAGGTCCCGAACCCTGCTACAGATTTTGCAAATTTGACAGTTTCTAACTCTGTTCAAGGTCCCCTCTTAGCCCATTGATTACCCAATCTTCACCAACTATAATCCACATGTTTTAGCACCTAATTATCCACCTAAACCACCTTAAATTGATTATCGAGTCCACTCACTAACTCAAGCTTAATTCACTCAAATCCAATTACATTTCATAACTTGGTTTCCGTTTCCTTCCTTAACTCCTTGTAACAGATTTTGGTACCCACTTCTTACCATTCAAACCTCACTCACTAATGTCATTCCCAACACTCAAATGGCATTATTTCTTCTGCTAACACACTCTTCATCTTGGCTTGGTTTTCAACCATTAACCATTCACTTAACACCTCTTAAACACACCTAGCTTCTTCCTTTAGTAAAACATTCAAGTCCAAAATCTCCTAAACAAATTTTGACAGCACTTGGCTACTTTCTTGGCATTCTCACCACACTTAAATTAGCTCACAAACACTTCTTCTCCCCTGTTTGGTTTAAACATCACAACCACATCAAATTCTCATTTATTCACCATCTAAACTAGCTTAGTTCTAGGTTTATTTTACACACTCTAACACATTAATACATCCTGTTTCAAATAACAATATCACAGTCCCAAGGCTACACAAGCTCAAAGTTATTTATTCAACATCAACACCAACTCCACAAGGAAATAAAACCAATACAAGGTAAGCTCTTTACCTTGCTTTACTTTCAGTTTTCACTCCTCTTCTTCCTCTTTCTCTTGTTCCCTCTTTCTCCTCTTGTTTTCCACACCACACAAGGAATATGGATTGCTAGATACAACCATATTCCATCGCACATATACCACAAGTCAATTCAATTTTCCCCACACAACCTAATATTTAAGGAGCTAGTTTTCAAGGTTTAGCTTAGATTTTACCTTAGAATAACCAAATGGATAGCTTGGCAATCAATTGGAGGAGTTTCCAACACCCCACAAAAACATGAGTGTTCGGCTTAAATGAGAGGAATTTTTCAACGTGAGGGAAAAATCTCACAAATTGTAAGAACAAGCTTGAAATGGCTTAAACTCTTACTTATTGTTACCTTAAGGCCTCAAGGAGGTGAAGGAGGGTTAGAATCAACTCTTCTAGCTTCAAAAGCTCCAACACCCATGGAAGTGAAGATGAAGGAATCAAGACTTTGAGGGGTGGAAATCGAAGCTCTCACCGAGAGGAATCTAGCAGTACAAATTTCATGTGATTTGGTGGAGGGATGAGCAAGATAGAGGTGAGGCAAGGAGAGGGTTGGTGCTGTTGTTGTCGCGAGTACAGAGGAAGAAGAAGAAGTTGCAAGGCTCTGGAGCAAATCGTGAAATGAGAAGGAGAAAGTGAGAGGTATGTATTTTATTTTACTTTTTACTTTATACTATTTGCTTAATTTACTCATTTGTCCCCAGCAAACTATTAATGGGTGCGTCCTTATTAATTAAAACCGGCCCACATTAATTAATAGCCCGGGTCGTTTTTCGTCTTTTCGAATTAAACGCGTCTCGTCTCCCGGTTCCGACACTATTCACTTACCGGGTCCGTTTCCCGGAATTTTCTCGTTTTAATTAATTTTAATGGTTATTATACTCCCAATTAATGTTTAATTATTGTTACATAATCAACTATTATTTTTACGGGGTCATTTAACTGTTTAAAATCACGTTTTCGGATTTTCTCGAAAACGCGTTTTAGGACTCCGTTAGCGTTTTTACGCATGGTTTGAATCCGTTTTCTTCCGGAGTTTTACCACATGTTATTAATGTGTAATTAAGGTATAAAAATACATTTATCACTCTAACGAAGGTTATGTACCTCCTAAAATAATTAAATACGCGGTTTCACGTTTTGTGACTTTTACGCATTTTCTTATTCTTTTTGGTTTTTATTTCTTCACCAATAATCTTAAGGACTTAATTAGCCTTAGAAAATTATAATTTCATAGTTAATTAACATATTAAGGTTTGGGGTATTTCAATCTACCCCCCTTAAAAGAACTTCGTCCTCGAAGTTCACACTTCCCTAGCATCATCTGAATCAGAACACCGGGATTACTTGCAACATAAACTTCCATAACAAACATACTTTACATTACAACCTCGGACTTGACGGTCCGGGTAACACATCCACATCCATATATATATAACATACTTACATTGTAATCTCGGACTTGATGATCCGGCTACCTTAACAACATTTGCACATGTATAACAACCCTTTGACTCTTGGTCTAGGTAACATAACAACATTTAGACTCGTGGTCTTGATAACACAACATCCTTTAGACACATAGGTCTTGATAACATAACACTTCCGGAATTCAATCACATTAGGACTCAAGGTCCAAAATAATAATTATTACACATACCACACAACATGTCATAGCATGTATATCAACCAGAAATTCCTTTTCCATCTCTTCATGGGTTCGAGACCCATGTTGAGTACATATACACTGTGATCCCGCAGAACCGGTCGCGATGGACACTCTGGTCCCCGTTCTTTGGGAGATCAAAACAATTTCATACATCTTTAAAATATACTTCTCATGTCACCGGTCCTAAGACAAAGGCTCATACGTCCTCAGCTCGTGAGCAAGTAGTAGGAAAATACCCTCTACGAGGTTAAGTATAACGAAATCCTTTATTGGAAGGATCTTAATCGAAAATCCTTACAAGGTCACATAAAGTAGTCCTTCCTTTGAAAATACCGTTTAAGAATCTTAAAATATTAATTGATGTCTTGAAAATACCAATTGGAATTTGAAACCCAATTTTAAAATTCTTTTGAAAATTCAATACAACTCCAAGTCCAATTATTGTTAACTGCATCTTATTCTTGATGTGATTATTTGTGACCACTTATAGGGAGTTTCAAGAATCATCCAACCCTAATGTGATCAGCATCAGAGTTGAACTATCTTTCCACCCCAATTTGTGTTCGGCTTCCCTTGATCTCATGATAATCAAGTTTCACCTCCCACTTCATTTTCAAACAACAACTAATTCAAGCATGTACCATTTTCTATCTTCTAATCCATCTAGTCGTAATCATTACATCTCCAAGGGGGAACTATGTCCATCAATCAACTTCCCGATTTATTTTAAATCAAGTTACCTAGGGAATTTAATTCTCACTAGGTTCTACGTTGGTGTCATACCTCTTCATAAATCACAATACTGTATATATTATATACTTTTATCAAAATACGATACACGGTTTTACATTTAGTATATATGAACATATATAGTCGGGGTTTTAGTTCCCCGGGAGTTTCTTTACCCCTTATACTTATACTTCCACACATCTCTTAACAAATAACACACTTATCACAATGGTATTCGCATCTTCAGTGCGCAATTACCATAATTAAACCATGAATGAACGCGTATGTTTATGTAACACACACAATCATCAAAACAAATCATTTTGTGCTATGCACTACAGTTCACGTACACTTGTACGGTAAAACACACTAACGGTTTTGCGCTCTACCCCCCTTAAAAGGGATTACGCCCACGTAATCAATCACTTAATCACTGGTTTAAACGTTCTACCGTCGTGAAGTGTTTTATCTCCACGCGGTTTATTACGCAATGTGTTTTGATTAGAGGATCTTAACCATATTGGCGGTTTAGTCCCTAACCAAGAATTCTCCTTAGAGTTTATTTTAACTCTTAACTGGTTTCGGTCCTGGCCTGTGAGGCTTTTAGGCATCATTAGTTTGCCATTCACCCATGTTCACTATTCACATTCATCGTTTGACTCACTGGTTCAATAGTTTCTGCTGCGCAACTCTTGATAATTTAGAGCTTAGTTTGCTCCATACATTATCCTTACTGTATTATACATCCCCGATTATCACCTTTATCTTGGTAATAACGGTTTCTCAACCGACGCGTGGTATTTCTTACCGTGAGCGAATTCGGTGAGTTACAAACTTTCTATTCATTTCCACGATAATCTATTGTATTCTACAATGATTTACTTGGTTTCTTCCGACTTACTGTCGGTTAAGTTTGAGCTACTACCTTTTGTGTAGTACTCTGTCGGTTATTTCCAACACTTGAGGTATGTTCCATACCGATATTCAACAATCGTGCTACTGTAGTCACTTATGTCAACCAAGTACCCTTTGATTGGTACTACCGTGCTTATCTTATGCATCGGTTTTATCACATCATAAGTCTTGTTCTTCTATCACATTTAACATTTTCAGACTTCCTAGCTATCTCACTTGATCATTACCGTGCAAGCGCAATACCAAAACACTCAGTCATACAGAGTGCAGAGGCGTAAACTCTTGACAGTAAGTCTCTTATGAGATAGCAATAGGAATTCATACTGTGTTCCTTATCACGTAGCATCAACTACTGGCGTATTGCTCAGTCTGTGTATCATCACTTACTTGTATGTCCATTGAGCTTCACTCATAACTGGTCTTATTGCCACATTATTACTTAACAATACTTATGCAACGGTCGCTTACTGCGCACCGTGCGGTTACTCATTGTATAACATTAACTTACACTGCATCCGTTGCTATATTAGCTTCCGCCATTACACTATATTTTACCACTCACTCGGCTGACTGCCGAATACTCTATTCTTCGAGTCCTTATGCTCCTTGAGCGTTGTCCATTACACATTTAGCATCCCACACTTATGGTGGTTGCTATTTGACTTTTTACTCATCTGATCTCCACAACTGGTACAAATACTTCTTTTCGATTTATTCCTACTCACATCCTTCTTGGGTAATAGCAACATGGTCAACCTTTAACATATTCGTTGAACTTAGTTCACATAACTACCGTTGTTGCGGTCTCCCATATCAAGAGGTATCCCCACACTTTAATCAGTGGTTCGTTATCCGTTTACCTACTTATATAACATGAACTTTCGTAATCAATAACATTTTCTTAACACATTCTACTTGTGGCTAATAAGCCTTATTGCCTCGAGCTCTGCTCATTGTAGGCTGTTCACACACATTCACTTCTCCGTACATATTACACGGTTTATAGATTGTATTGGGCTCCATGATTTATTCCTTTCATGGGATGCCCCTTCAAGGATGTCAGACTTTTTCTTGATGTCTTATGCTTAAACTGGGTGTTAGTTTCAACCCTTGCGTTTTCGTCATGTTATCTCATTCAACCCTTGTTGATCTAAACACCCTTTTAAGGATAGTTCCTGGGTGTTACTAGGTCATGCCATTACATCTGGCTTGTACTTATAAGTACGTTTAATCAACTACATTGCCTCGCGTTCCTGGCTGATTCATTATCCTCTCTAGTGAGATTGATATCTCGAGTGATCATCTCGGGAGTCATCCCGTTCATGCACAACGTATCCATAGTAGGCATCTGCCTCACCATATTTAGGCTGGGTACTTACTCCAGCTATATGTTTCGTCCTTCAAGTTCCTTATGACATATTCCATGTCTTCACTTACCAACCAGTGCACTTCGCACTCATTCACCTTTAAACATTTCCTTAAAATAAACTTACTGATTCTTTTGGTCTTCCTTAACTTAACTGGGTTCCTTTATTTCAACCATTCGATGGTACTCCATTGCTCTTGCTTGACTTTTACTTCGGACCGTAGTATGGAGTCGACTACTTCCCGTGTTCTAGACTCCACTCGTATACATACGTGGGGTATCCTACTGATACATTGCTACTTACCTGACTAACCCATAAGTAGGTCTGTCAGACCCACAAGCTCCTATCGGAGTGCGGTCGTCCCACGTTTCAGTTGGTACACTCGTAGTGTCCGTCACACGCCTAGGTGAAGTATTCTGTTGTCAACTCCTCTTATATTATCCTATGATAATATGCATTCCATGCTTCCCGAACTTAATCAAGGGAAGTGTATCCACTGTTGTATTATTATGAACTCACTCCATTCCCTCGGGTTGTTACCCTTGGGTTTACCGGTTTCCATCCGGTTGTTTAAAAGTAACTGGGTAAAACTTACCTACCATGTGGCACTGAGGCCCGCGTAGGTCTTCTGGTTTGGTTTTAAGAAAAGAAGAATTGAAAGAACATGAGTTTGAAAGAAAATCTAGTTTTGAAAAGAGTTTGACAGAAAATGATTTTAGGTTTAAAGAAAAATTTCCGTGGTTTTACAACGTTTCTTGCCTTATCCAAGTCTAGCTTCCTGCTGACTGGTGTGTTTCCAAGCACTGAGGTCAGGCTAATAAGCCCTTCCACGGTTATGATAACCCCACTTAACTTCATGGTACTTTACTAAGTACCGGTATTGTTTAAAATTTCCCGTACAGCCTTGTTATAGCAGCACTTGCCATAGCAAGTGCGCCATGCAATCTGGTTATCGGTTCAATACACATTGATTGCGGTACTGCTTTCGCCCGCTCTAACATCAGTGGCCTTGCTGGCCCTTACTCGACCTTACAGTCTTAACAGCAATTCCTTGGGTACTTCTCAGTGTCTTCACATGACAACCATTAACTAGGGTGTTTCCCATTCTGGGAGACCCCTTTTTACTTAGTATTGTATCCTCCTCGTACTACGTTGTAGTTCCTTAATCGGTTGGTATACCGTTGGTGTGTTAGTTAACATTGTAGTCCCGTAGACACTCGTCTCGGTTTCTACTACTTCACTTCAACACTGTTGCACGGTTATTGCTTGCAAGCTGGTTGTCCTCGACTGCTTCGCATGTCGACCCAGGGTGCTGGAAATTCCATTCTCTTGTGCATAAGATTCTTCACTTTTCGCTAACAAGAGCGGTTAATATTGTTAAAATGGAGACCGTCTTCGGGATCACACCTTTCGGGATCTACCGTATGACAGGTCCCCGTACTTTAAGGACACTTAACAACAGCCAGATCGGGTATCCCCGAGTAAGAGAGGACTTTCATCTCTCTGGCGTTCTTTCTGAGTTAGAGAATAGGGTTTGTGGAGGGCGGGATGGATATCGTAGGTATCTAGTACACACTGGTATTCCCTAACTAGCGTACTTCTCACGCTATCACTCAACCCTTAACCCAAGGTACTAAACTCTTAACTCGGTACTTCCTAAGCTCGGTATTTCAGTCATCAGAGCGATACTTCGCTCTGATACCACTTTTTGTAACACCCCAACTACAAATAACACACTTAACAACACTTGGCAGCGGAAATCACAACTCACCACATAACTCAACTCTTTGGTGTTACACGCCGTTAGCCACCCACGTGGCTAACAATGCTAACATACATACATTGTACCGGTCTGATGGACTAAACTCCCGAGCAACTACACATAAATCCCGTTCCATGTCCAACAATCATTATACACTTACATTATAGCTGTACCGAGTAATTACCAACTAACGCCGATACATTTTCGGTCTTACTACTCCTATGATATATCCAAAATTCTCATGACTACCACATACAAACAACTACCCCGTCCTACTCTCGAACGGCTTCCAGTTCCTTGTACCTGAAAAGTATGGGGGCCCCCAAAGGGGGTCAGCACCTTTGCTGGTATGGTAATCCCGCAGCCCGCATGCTACCGGGCCACACACAACTACTTGTCGTCTTAGCATGCGGTTGATTTTATTTCAAACATGCACAAACATACACATCATGCTTATAAGCAAACATCCATTAATAGAATACAGACACAAGGTTAGCACACTCAACATAACAACACACTTCACTTTATAACATACACAACTTATTTTCACTCTTCTTAGAGTACATGAACTTCACTTAGGGAGTGCCGGGGTGATATAAGCCCGAGCACAACATACATACATTTTCTTTACCTGAGTGGCGGCCTCATATAGGACCGATCACAATATACACAATTTCCCCCTAGCTCCAATAGTGATGAGGTAGGTAAGCCTTGGTTAAGCTTGTGGGTGGTTGTAATCCAAGAAGAAAAACAACCATAACATAACAGAGAGGGAGTCGAAGCAACATAGGCGTCAACACCCTAACAACATTACACATAATTTCCCTCCTAGCCCGATATGGAGGTCGGGTAGGTAAGCTTTGGCTAAGCTAATGGGAGGTCGAAATCCAATGAAGGAAATCAACCTTTAACATAACGGGATGGGAGTTAATTTACATATATATATATTAACTCCCAAACAATACGCGCGACCGGAACGACCGGATTCCTCTCCATACATAACATATATATTAGTTAAAGGTTCCCTTATGGAACTTATCACATACATACATCACATAGTTTTACTAACGCTGTTAATCACACAAGGGAAATCACATCCCATGTCAACAACACGGATAACAGTATCCAATGACATCAACATACTAAACGAGTCACATACATCACACATAATCACAACATACACTAACGCACGGATAGCCGCAGTTAGAACGTTCCCGTGGGTTGGGACGTTTATTCCGAATACCGATCTCTTATGTGAACCTAAGGTCGGTTAACTATTATTTAACACATAGTTAAGGTTAAGTGGTATCGGAATTGATTACGCCACAATAATGAATTACTATAAACTCATTTCATGCTTTATCTTGCAAGGTGGCAAACACACAGAAAAGCACATTGGCATACAAGCCGGTGTAATCCGGTAGGTCACAGGTTGCAAGAAAACCATACCTGTCACCGAAGGTGCACTCTAGTGTGCCATCACATGTTCCTTGAAATCTTTGAACAACTGGTAACATCATAACTATCTTCATTAATATGGTAATATAATTATTTAACGTCTAATGCGCCCATGATTAACCCCGTTCGGTAGTTTTATAACTTTACATTTTTATTACAACTTCTACCTCCCTATTACCATTATAACTCACTTTATTTATCCTTAACAACCTTATAACATCATCACTTAACAATCCCCCATCATTGGGTATCATTTCCTACCCTTAAACAAAGTTTTTGCTCAAAATTACCCTATGTCCGAACTTGTGTCCGGGCTTTGAAGTTCGGACGCAAGTCGAGACTCAAAATGGGTGAATTCTGGGGGTGGTCCAGGACTTGGTTCCTACCTTAAGTCCCGGACCAATGCTGATCTTACCTCTCGGGTGAATTTAATAAGTGGTCCGGGACCTTGTACCAAACTCAAGTCCCGGACCAAGCATGGGTAGCAACTCTCGGCCTGAATTACATGGGTGGTCCGGGACTTAATACTCACCCTAGGTCCCGGACCAAAATGCTAGACAATTCTCGGGCAAGATTAAGGGGGTGGTCCGGGACTTTGTCCATGGACTAGGTCCCGGACCCTGCTACAGATTTTGCAAATTTGACAGTTTCTAACTCTGTTCAAGGTCCCCTCTTAGCCCATTGATTACCCAATCTTCACCAACTATAATCCACATGTTTTAGCACCTAATTATCCACCTAAACCACCTTAAATTGATTATCGAGTCCACTCACTAACTCAAGCTTGATTCACTCAAATCCAATTACATTTCATAACTTGGTTTCCTTGTTCCTTAACTCCTTGTAACAGATTTTGGTACCCACTTCTTACCATTCAAACCTCACTCACTAATGTCATTCCCAACACTCAAATGGCATTATTTCTTCTGCTAACACACTCTTCATCTTGGCTTGGTTTTCAACCATTAACCATTCACTTAACACCTCTTAAACACACCTAGCTTCTTCCTTTAGTAAAACACTCAAGTCCAAAATCTCCTAAACAAATTTTGACAGCACTTGGCTACTTTCTTGGCATTCTCACCACACTTAAATTAGCTCACAAACACTTCTTCTCCCCTGTTTGGTTTAAACATCACAACCACATCAAATTCTCATTTATTCACCATCTAAACTAGCTTAGTTCTAGGTTTATTTTACACACTCTAACACATTAATACATCCTGTTTCAAATAACAATATCACAGTCCCAAGGCTACACAAGCTCAAAGTTATTTATTCAACATCAACACCAACTCCACAAGGAAATAAAACCAATACAAGGTAAGCTCTTTACCTTGCTTTACTTTCAGTTTTCACTCCTCTTCTTCCTCTTTCTTCTTCCCTCTTTCTCCTCTTGTTTTCCACACCACACAAGGAATATGGATTGCTAGCTACAACCATATTCCATCGCACATATAACCACAAGTCAATTCAATTTTCCCCACACAACCTAATATTTAAGGAGCTAGTTTTCAAGGTTTAGCATAGATTTTACCTTAGAATAACCAAATGGATAGCTTGGCAATCAATTGGAGGAGTTTCCAACACCCCACAAAAACATGAGTGTTCGGCTTAAATGAGAGGAATTTTTCAACGTGAGGGAAAAATCTCACAAATTGTAAGAACAAGCTTGAAATGGCTTAAACTCTTACTTATTGTTACCTTAAGGCATCAAGGAGGTGAAGGAGGGTTAGAATCAGCTCTTCTAGCTTCAAAAGCTCCAACACCCATGGAAGTGAAGATGAAGGAATCAAGACTTTGAGGGGTGAAAATCGAAGCTCTCACCGAGAGGAATCTAGCGGTACAAATTTCGTGTGATTTGGTGGAGGGATGAGCAAGATAGAGGTGAGGCAAGGAGAGAGTTGGTGCTGTTGTTGTCGCGAGTACAGAGGAAGAAGAAGAAGTTGCAAGGCTCTGGAGCAAATCGTGAAATGAGAAGGAGAAGGTGAGAGGTATGTATTTTATTTTACTTTTTACTTTATACTATTTGCTTTATTTACTCATTTGTCCCCAGCAAACTATTAATGGGTGCGTCCTTATTAATTAAAACCGGCCCACATTAATTAATAGCCCGGGTCGTTTTTCGTCTTTTCGAATTAAACGCGTCTCATCTCCCGGTTCCGACACTATTCACTTACCGGGTTCGTTTCCCGGAATTTTCTTGTTTTAATTAATTTTAATGGTTATTATACTCCCATTAATGTTTAATTATTTTACATAATCAACTATTATTTTTACGGGGTCATTTAACTGTTTAAAATCACGTTTTCGGATTTTCTCGAAAACGCATTTTAGGTCTCCATTAGCGTTTTTACGCATGGTTTGAATCCATTTTCTTCCGGAATTTTCCCACATGTTATTAATGTGTAATTAAGGTATAAAAATACATTTATCACTCTAACGAAGGTTATGTACCTCCTAAAATAATTAAATACGTGGTTTCACGTTTTGTGACTTTTACGCATTTTCTTATTCTTTTTGGTTTTTATTTCTTCACCAATAATCTTAAGGACTTAATTAGCCTTAGAAAATTATAATTTCATAGTTAATTATCATATTAAGGTTTGGGGTATTTCAGATTAATGACGGGCCTAGAATACAATCGGTATATGGGTTATGCATGAGGACTAATGACGGGCCTCAACTAGATCTCGGCGTCTAGCTCTAGGACTTATGACGGGCCTAGAATGCATCTTCGAAATGTATGAGGACTAATGACGGGCCTCAACTAGATCTCGGTGTCTAGCTCTAGGACTAATGACGGGCCTAGAATACAATCGGTATATTGGTTATGCATGAGGACTAATGACGGGCCTCAACTAGATCTCGGCGTCTAGCTCTAGGACTTATGACGGGCCTAGAATGCATCTTCGAAATGTATGAGGACTAATGACGGGCCTCAACTAGATCTCGGTGTCTAGCTCTAGGACTAATGACGGGCCTAGAATACAATCGGTATATTGGTTATGCATGAGGACTAATGACGGGCCTCAACTAGAACTCGGTGTCTAGCTCTAGGACTTATGACGGGCCTAGAATGCATCTTCGAAATGTATGAGGACTAACGACGGGCCTCAACTAGATCTCGGTGTCTAGCTCTAGGACTAATGACGGGCCTAGAATACAATCGGAATAAGGGTTATGCATGAGGACTATTGACGGGCCTCAACTAGAACTCGGTGTCTAGCTCTAGGACTTATGACGGGCCTAGAATGCATCTTCGAAATGTATGAGGACTAATGACGGGCCTCAACTAGATCTCGGTGTCTAGCTCTAGGACTAATGACGGGCCTAGAATACAATCGGAATAAGGGTTATGCATGAGGACTAATGACGGGCCTCAACTAGAACTCGGTGTCTAGCTCTAGGACTTATGACGGGCCTAGAATGCAATTGAAAGTACGAGGACTTATGACGGGCCTCAACTAGACCTCTTGACATCTAGCTATAGGACTTATGACGGGCCTATAATACTTTGATTGAGTTGTACGAAACTCGTTGTTTTGAGTGGTCGATTTGAGGATGACTTTGGCTGTGGGTTGATCTGGGATTGGATGCTTTCGGTTGTTTCCGTGAGGGATGTGATGGTCGAATGCCTTTGGTTGATGTCGCCTTTGACTTTGTCAATGTGGGACTTTTGTTTTGGTTTTGTTTTTGGTGGTCTCGGCCTGATGTGCTCTATGGTTTCGGGATTTGGTAGGACTCTTGGCTCTAGAGTTCGAGATGGCTCCGGTACGGCTCTCGAGTTTTTGGTTTTCGTGATTTTGTGATTGGTTTTTGAATGGATGGTTTTTTTTATGAATGAGCGACTTTGGGAACTCGGTGGTTTTGATATGGTCGAATGGCTTCGATATGATCAAATGGCTCTGGTATGATCGAATGGCTCCGGTGCGGTTGGGTGGCTGGTCGGTCGGGTGGCTCTAGTGCGGTCGGATGGCTCCGACATGATTCATGACCCCATTGTGAGCAACGGCTCTGGGAAGGTTGGCGGGTTTCGATTTGGATTGAGATTTTCGGGATGGTTGGTGGGTTTCGATTTGGATTGAGATTTTCGGGATGGTTGGTGGGTTTCAAATTGTTTTGGATTTTGAGTCGAAAGGTGGGTTGATGTGATTGGTGGATTGTGTTGTGGTTGATGCATTTTGATGTGGTTGATAACTTTTTGGTCATGGATGGATGGCTTCGGTCCGGTTATGACTTCGGGATTTCCTCATGATGGCTCCAGGGTAGCTCGGGATGGCTCGGGGAAGGGCTATGAGATGGCTCCATTGGTGATGGCGAGGAAGGAGGGGGGAACTTTCGCCTCTGAAGTGGTCGCACCCTGGGGGCTGCCTACGTACTCAATTTTGTATTGAGATCAGACCATACGTAGTTCGAAATTGTGTAGGCAAGACCTTGGTGATGAAATAGATCTGACGTGGATTTGAGGTGGCTCCCGTATTGTTCTCGGACTGTTAGGATGCCCCCGGTGTAGTTCCAAGGATGGTTTCAAAGTATGAGAATGGCTCCGTGTAGCTCTAGGGATAGTCTCAAAGTGTGGGGATGTCTCCCGCATGGCTCTAGGGATAGTCTCAAAGTGTGAGGATGCCTCCCGCATGGCTCTAGGGATAGTCTCAAAGTGTGAGGATGCCTCCCGCATGGCTCTAGCTTGGCTTTGGGAGTGGTGTCGTTGAGACTCGAGTATGACATGGGATAACTCTAGGAAGATCTTTGTATGGCTCCGGATTGCCGCAGTTTCTGATTTCTTTTTATCAAAATTTACGCATCAATAACTGCAACTGAAGTTGACTTTCAGCGAGACTAGGCAAAGTTCTTACCGGTCAGATGCTGATGATGTACTGGTTATGATGCATGCAGGTATTAAATGTTGGATACGATGCAAAATGCATATGCAATTTTTGGAGAAAAGGTATGGCCCTATCTCTATTAATACGAGGTTTACGAATATAAAACATCTTCGGTTCGATCTTGAGTGATTGTTGAATTGGAATGTGTGAATCACTTTCCTCTCATGGAGGGATGCGGGTCCATCTCTCGTGAGTATGGCCATGTGTGCTAATGTCGTGATGATACTCTTGATGCTCAGAGCAGTATTTTCCTGAGAATTTCTTTTCGAGGTTATGAACTTTCCGATCCTTACAAATTTCTCACCTGCAATGGGGTAGGCTGATTATGATTTGGTGGTTTAGTCGAAGAGTCACTCGCACTCTAAAGACCTTGTGAAGTAAGGTCGCACTCATTCACTCATAGTCCCTGTATTGTGAGGTGGGACATGTTGATAACAAGCACGAAGCTTATGATTCATGTTTCAGATCCGATACTTTCAGTTAACGTTCACCAACTAACGAGTCAGAGGTCTTTCATCGGGTTATAACGGGGTTGAGGGGTATGATGTATGTCACATGGGACTGGAGAATTTGTTTAGGAATTGTGGAGCTTTTGTGCAATAGAGGACATGTTTCGCCTTTGCCATGGGTGGAATGATTAGACGGGTTTTGATAACCCGTTGTCGGTTTCTGGGGGACATCATTGGTCCTTTTGGTTTGGATTTCTCCTTCTTGCCTCTCCTGGCATACGATTTGAACTTTCTTCTCATTTTTGTGATATTGAAATTGCGTTTGGCTCATCAACTTTTTCAAGCATTCTCTGCTTTGTATTTTGACTTTCAGCTTAGAGTTGCATTGACTCAACGATCTTCTTGAACATTTTCAGTGTTCTTTTTTGGTGTTTGGCTTTGGTGTTGCCTTGACTCACTGATTTCTTCAAACATTTCATTTGTTGTTTTGTGAAAGATGGTGGGGAGGGGCCATGGCTCCGGCTCCTTTGAGATCCTCTATTGCAAGGGCGAGTAAGTATATGTACGTGGGTTGGCATGTGGTGGAGTTCACATAAAAAGGTTTATCGTGAAAGGCTCAGCGGGGCTCACTAAGGGATTATGTACAGGGCAGTCAAAGCTTTTTTGGTTTTGTGGAGGTTTTTATTCCTAAGTGCCTCGTCATTCTCATTAGTCAATGATTGTTTTCTTACTATTCTCGGATCTTTGCATGAATCACAGTTCGTATCCTGTTTATCGACATTGATCTCGCTATGAGTTGTGCCTCTCCATGTGCTGAAGGAATGCACAAGTCGCTCATGGTTTTACCTCTATGGACTCGCTCTATCTTCCCTCATCGCTCAGTAGATCGTCCAATAAGCTCAATTGAAATTCCGGGGAAAATACCGTTCTTCGCATGCTACACATTCGATTTGTGGTGCTGGTTTTGATTAGACTCTTGTGTTCATTGATGGGTCGAGAGTTAAGTGGTTCACACACTATGTTCAATCAAACTCTCACGATTTTCCCAAAGATGTCATTTTGATATGGGAGTATGCAAATGCGATTATCTACCATGCGATGTATTATGGCAATATGGAATTACTATATATAGGATGCCTGAAATGCTGAAAATGGTGAATGGAAATGGTTGATTGAATGCTTTTTTTTGTTTGTTTTGTTTTTGGATGCAATGCATGAGTGGTGAGGTTATGACTAGTCTCGCTTGAGTCGAATTCAGCTCGCAGTTCATGAAGCTCATCCCATCATTGTCGGCCCTGGAGGTGGTATAGCTGTTGGGTGTGATGTGAGAGAAATTGTTTTGGAATGACATTCAGCTGGTTATTGGCTCCGGAGTTTTGAACTTTTAGGGAGTGGCAACTTCCGTATGGTGGCCCTACGATATGACACATTCTTTCCCTCTTGGTCACTGACGCGCATGGTGATTCTGATTGGGAGGGGCTTGAACTCTATTTTCTTTTCTATCCCTCTGAGATCGGGTTCTGGCGGTCAAGATATTGGGATGAAAGCTGGGGTGTGGTGTGGTGACAATGACACACATGATCTTGAAATTTTTCTGAGGTGGATAGGATTTGTGTATGTTTGACGAATTTGGACTGACCGAGAATGCATGGGACTTTTTGTAATGAATGCAATGCATGCGGTTTTGCCTCTTGCTTGGTTGTATTTATTGATGTGTTTGTTCAGGGGATGCCTTCTATAGATACCGTGAATTCTCGCCCCATAAAGCAAATTTGATGAATGATATATAACTGTGAGGAGTCGTTCCTTTTCATTCTTTTCATTATACGTGCATGCCAAAAGAAACCGAGTTTGGGAAAAAATTTTGAAAACACGTGTTTTCAAAGTGGTGGATTTTCTCAATATGGATTTCCACGCTCGGCCATTCGCAAATTAAATAGGGAGTGGGGAACCCTATACACATTGATCTAAATAAATTCAAAGGGAATGTAAAACCTATACACAAAGTCTATTCAGAAATTGACAAGAGAGAAAAGAATGCTAGGGAAAACCTATACATCAATTCTAAAAGTCATTAAATGGGGAGTTTGAGCTTAAAAAACTTCTCCCGAATTCTTCTGCTTCGTCTTCGAGCTTCCGACTGACTGCTTACTCTTGTGCGGGCTCTTGATTGGCCGTTTGTTCGTCTTCGGGATCGAGCAACATGGTGACACCATGATCAAAAGAAACTAGTTGGTGCCCTTCTGACCCTCAGCAGCTTCGAACTCGAACGGTTGTTTATGGTCTTCATGTCGCTCGACTCGGGTTGGTACACCTCTGATTTTCGGTTCAGACTGCGGTTGTTGATCTTCATGCGCTCCATCTGCTCCGACGAGGGAAATAAGGGGCGTTTTTTGAGAAAGAAAAGGTGAATGATCGAGCACAAGTTCTTTGTAAAAATCCACCACTTATGTGAAAACACGAATGACTAGTACGCTCCACGGTAATGACCGCTGCTCTTGAAGGTGGGTTGAACTTCAAAAATAGCGGGTCGCAACATGGGGACTAAATCATTTATTTTGAAATACGTTTATGAAAATCAACTTTGAAAATTGTTTTGAAAAACAAGTTTGAGATAATATCCGTGAAAAATGTTGTTTAAAAATTATTTGTAAAAAGCATGTTTTTGAAATCTGTTTTTGAAATGAAATTTATGAGAAGTATTGTTTGAAAATCATTTATAAACAGTAGATTTTTGAAATTTGTTCTTTGTAAACCGCTTGACAAAGTTTATTTTTTGGAAGACTTTGATTGAAATCAATTTTGAAAACTGTTTTGGAAATAACAATTTTGAAATCATTAGAGATGAACGACTTTGAAGATATTTCATTAGAGTGTTGGACATGATTCATTTTCTGATTTTTGCTCATTTTTGAAACGTGATCACACATAGATGTAAGTGTAAAATAAAAATCGTGGCTGATTTTATGTGGAGCTGAGTGCGAATGATTGGGATAATCACCTTCCAGGTCAATCAATGCTTCCATACCATCGGGGGAACCGTCGTCCCTTCACTGTTCATCTCTCGGGATTTATCTCTATTATGCCTTGTGGGGCATGTCATCGAGAAAGACCGGAGTGCTTAAGTTCGAAAGGTCAGGATACCCGAAGTGATACAGTCACATGAGCCACGGCCGGGGATTATCACAACATACTCACTTTTCTGGAAACTTGGGGAAGTACTGCATGGGGTCCGGTCTCCCCTCGTCTGCACGATAAGGTGTGTCTAAAGTCCAAATTATTCGCTGACTACGCTATGTCATGTATGGATATCCGTAAATACGGGATCCTCTATGAATTTGTAGCGCGACATTGGGCTTTAAAGACACCCGTGGTGCAGAGGAATCATGGAGAACTGAGCCCATGCAATCTTCAGGGTAAGGCAAAAGGGTGGTCAGACAGACGTCAAACAAGGGGGTGACTACCCATAAAACCCGTCCTAGACACTGGATCAGGCAGCTGGACACTGAAGGCTCATAGCTTACTATATGCTGGCTTTGACTCGAAAAGGTAAGTGTTGAAGGATCATGAGTTTTCAAGGCGTAGATACTACGATCATACCGCCTCGTGTGCATAGTCCTTACTACGAAGGGCATCTGCTCATGGGGAATCAATTGTGGACCAATATTTATCCCGACCGCAAATATCAAGGGTGACACAGAGGAATGCATGTCCTAAGCTACCATATGCATCCACCTCAGGACTATTCCTAACAGTTCAATATCACAACCAAAAAGCGGTAAATAAATGCGCAGGCAAAGAGAGGGAAGAAGTTAGACCCCTAATGGGACCACCTACCTGAAGTTCCTGCAAGTTAGTCTAGCATAATCACACAATTATGTAGCAAGCAAAGCGCACATGGCAAGCAAAGTCGAATATAAGCTACACACTCTCATCCTAGCTATCCTCACCAATCACACCCTAAGTGTGGAGTAGAGTAATCCTAATGGCTTTCGAAATGAATCTCTTGAAGGTTTTGAAAGAAGTGGGGAAGTCCCGACAATTTTAAATGGAGTTCAGTCTTCCTTGAGTTTGAGAAAAACTTACTCAAGTTTTCCCCAGCGGAGTCGCCATTCTGTGGAGGGTGATTTTTCGGTATAAGGGGGGTCTAATAAATATGGTCTTGACTGAGAAACCTAGATCCTAAAATGCCATTCTGTGGAGGGTGAAAACCTGTCACCTCGACATCCCTCAAATACCTACTCCATCGTCCGTCTTTCCCAGAAAGCATAAGGGGAATGCTAGTGCGCGCTACACCCGCTCTCAATGGGCTCCACGCGGACTTATGCCTCTATAAGGCGGAGTTGACTAGAGTCGCCACCTAGTTTGACCTATGATAACTAGGAAGGAAGATCGGGTTCTAAGAACCGTTAATTGACTATGAGATTGTTGCCTATGGATAGGACTTATCTGGTCATTTCAGAGATTCTGTGTGGGTTCGCACTGGGTTACACCCCCTCGGAAGTGGCAATGACCACAACCTTGGATTGGTTGCCCGAGGAAACCTCGGTCTCCAATTGTCGGGATTTCCTTCTTTCAAAACCTTGTTAGAGAGATTCATTTAAAAGCCAACGATAGGATTAGGTACGGAAGAGAGAAAGAGTGGATGAAGCGAGCTTTTCTGTCAGCTCATGCCAAGGGGGGGAATTGCTGAATTCGGATGAGTATAGAATGAAGATTTGGGAAAAGTCTGGGTTTGAGTGAGTAGACAAGACTTGGAGTCTGATGGTTTGAAGTTTGTGGGAACCGAAGAAGGTTTGTGTGTTTTGAGAGATATGAGAACCACCTTAGAAGGGGAAAATGGTTTTTTGTTTGGAACGGGGTCGCACCCTGTGTGGTTGCCTACGTACTCAACTCCCTGTTGAGATCAGACCTTACTAGTTCAGGCTTTTTGGAGATGTTTGAAGTTTCAGGTTTGAGGGGGTAGTCTGTGAGACGCTTGGGTCTATGAGACGCTTGAAACCTTGAGACATCGAAGTCTGTGAGACGCTCGAATCTGTGAGACGCTCGGGTCTGTGAGATGTTCGGGTCTGTGAGACATTCGAATCATTGGGATAACAAAGTCTGTGAGACACTCGGGTCTGTGAGACGATACGGGGTTGTATGGAGGTGAGGTGGTTGAGTGAAAAAGGCATTTTGTTCGATATGGTCGCACCCTGTGTGGGTTGCCTACGTACTCAACTTCCTGTTGAGATCAGACCTTAAGTAGTTCAGGCCTTTAGGATGGTTGATTTTTTGAGGTAATTGAGGGTTGGAAGTGGTTGTTTGGAGGGGAGATAGTTGAGTGCAAAAGGGTATTTGATTGATGTGGGGTCGCACCCTGTGTGGGTTGCCTACGTACTCAACTCCCTGTTGAGATCAGACCTTACGTAGTTCACTGCTTTGGAGGTTTGGGAGTTTTGGGGTTTGAAGGAATTGGGGTTTTGACCTTTTGGGTCTTTGAGGGGTCAAAGAGGTTTTGTGGTCATTTTTGTGAGGTTTGACAGATTGTCTGGTTCGTTTTGGAGTTTGAGGTGTGAGAGTCTGTAGACTCTGTGAGACTCTCAGTCTGTGAGACATTTAAAATCTTGAGATGACGGAGTCTGTGAGACGCTCGGGTCTGTAGGACAATCAAGGCTTGAAAGGTTATGAATTTTGAAGGTGTTCGGGTGTGAAAAGGTGAGGGTTTTTTGAGGTGTTTAAGTTTGATGAGTCTATTGAACTGTTGAGACTTTTAAATCCGTTGAGCTGTTGAGACCTTCGAGTCTGTTGAGCTGCTGAGACGTTCGAGTCTGTTGAGCTGTTGAGACGTTCGAGTCTGTTGAGCTGCTAAGACGTTCGAGTCTGTTGAGCTGTTGAGACTTTTAAATCCGTTGAGACTGTTGAGACCTTCGAGTCGTTGAGTTGAGCTGTGCAAGACGTTCGAGTCTGTTGAGCTGTCGAACGTTCGAGTCTGTTGAGCTGCTAAGACGTTCGAGTCTGTTGAGCTGTCGAGATGTTCGAGTCTGTTGAGCTGCTAAGACGTTCGAGTCTGTTGAGCTGTTGAGACGTTCGGAGGTTCGAGATGCTTAAGTTCTAAGGAGTTTAGAGTCCCAAGGAGTTTGGGATTTATGATGTTTGGAATTGTTTGGGATTGAAATGAAGTTGGACTGAATTGGGAATGAAAAGAATTTTGAAATGAATTGGATTGAAATTGAGATTGAATCTAATTGAATTAAGAATTGAATTGAATTGCATCGGGTTCGAATTGAATTGAATCAGGTTTGAATTGAAATGAATTGGATTGAATTGAGCTTTAAAAATGAGTCAGATTGGGCCTTGAAGAATGGCCGAATTTGGTTTTGAAAAATGGGCCAGATTTGGGCTTCGAATTGGGCCTCAGCTGGATGATTTGAAGTTGGGATTGCCCATGAATTTTGAATTGTGTATGAAGAATGAGTGTGAGAAGGATTGCTTTTGAAAGAGTGTTTGATGAGTACGAGAGATTGATTTTGTAGTGTGTTTGATGAGAAAGTGATTTGAAATTGAATTTTTGGGCTGAATTTGGAAATGAATTTTGTTTTGAAATGGATTTTCATTGGTTGAAACGAATCATTGATTGTGAGTTTTATTGTGACATTTAAGGATTGTTTGGAAAGTTTTTTTTTTAGGAGAGATGTTTCCCACAAACAGGTACTACGACCCTCGGGTACTACGACCTTAATGTGGGCAACATCTATGAATGGTCCTAGGGCTTTTCTAAACCGGACTTGATTTGTCCAGTAATTAAGTGGGTAGACCTGAAGGCTATGCTATGGCTACATGTACTAAACCAATCTAGCAATTTATAAGATGAAACTAACAAATAAACGCCCAATGTATAATAGAACCAAAAATGTATAAACAAGCATTCAAAAATATGTACGAAAGATAGACAGAGTAAAAACGATCAAGCCGACAAATACAAAGAATTATGAAATCCAAGACTATGCTAGGCAACACAACCAATTGGCAAATTACAACTCATGATAACAAAATTAAAGTGTTGAATTGAAATGCTGAATTAAAAGAGCTGCTATGGGGGGTCGCATCGACGCCGCCCTCACTCGAGCTGAAGGGGATCAGCAAGAAGTACACCAACCGTTACATAGTTTGAAGGAGAGACCCCGGTAGTCCAAGCCACGATCCCGTTCCTTAGTCTTAGAGTAGTTTCCCGTTCCACGAGCGTTATGTACATGTCAAAAACACAACCAAGAGAGGCAAAATGCATTAGTCAAAGAACGGGAGAGGGTTGGGATGTGTGCAATGGGATCATACGGCCCCTCTCAATGGGAGGAAAGGGGGCAATTTAATCATCTCCCACACCCCAACCGGTAACATAGAAAAGAGTTCCAAGCTGCCAACAAATGCTAAGGATTGTCAAATAAATCAAACATTGGGGTCGCTACACAAATTAATTCGTCATCTTAGATTATGACTCAAACCGAAGTGTAGTATCAAAGAGATGAAGTTGTGAGTCATGTGGGATCATACCTAGAAGGGTTTATATCATTTCCCTCTGAGATGAAAAATTAATGAGGAGCATCCAACCGATGAGTGATTTATGTACAATTATAGTATAGGGCAACTATCACTCGATTCTATGTTCTTATCTAAGCGCAAAAGGGACAAATCATGTGCTAGTTTCAAACTGATTTCCAAACCAAATCAATGCGCAAGGGACAATTAACTGTCAAAGATAACTGAATTGTAGTCACAATGGAGAAAAAGGACGAAATTTCCAAACCCATTAGGAGGCCATTGTGAGGCCCAAAGTCCATTAACCATCGAAGTCCAAGGTCGGTTCCAAACAAACAACATATACAAGCCTTAGCTCAAATCTCATCGATCTTGTATGTACCTCGGTTAAGACATAAACCAAAATAAGTGAGCACACTAATGGTGGTATGTAAGCCAAAATCGCATAAAATCCAAACCGGACTCAAAGGGCAGCGAGCAACAGATAACTCGTATTAAAACAGCTCTTCAACGTGTTTCAATGGTCCAAACCGACAAGTCTGATTCAAAGCAACGAGATTAATAACCCAAAAGCTATCCGACAATATCGAATCATAGTAAAAAAAAAAGGATCAGTAGTTGAACAGAAGCAACAAAACCCGATGAATGAGACTCTTCTCGTGATGTCATAAATGAGACTCAAAGTCTGAAGCCAGTAATAAGCACCGAAAGAAACCAACGACATGGCCGAATCAAGTTGGCACAAATGACTACGAAAGGGCTTCACAACCCAGAGTAACAAAAGGGGTCCCTAAAGCCAAAGGACACTGATGAGTGTGAAATATGAATGGTTTTAGTGATCTTTAATGCCTAACTTTTTACGAACATCGATAATATTCCACACTTATCTTCCGTTTTCCTTTGGTTTGCTGTTTGGTAAGGCTTGATACCTTTTTCTATGATTAAATGCAGAGAAAAGCCAGGGAAACACTAGATTTACTCACAAGGGAGATTGCAAACAAACGGGGGGCGAATCGGAGTCGAAATGAAGAATTTAGAGGATTTTTGAAGGTCTGTCCGAGCTTGTGTCCGAACTTCCAAGTTCGGACGCAAGTCGAGAGTTTGTATGCTGCGCCTGATGGGATGTCCGAACTTCGGTCCGAACATCGAAGTTCGGACATAGTTGAGAAAAGCCGGAGGCCTGAAGTACGGAGCATGTCCGAACTTGTGTCCGAACATCAAAGTTCGGACACAGGTCGAAACTTTCTGAATTGAAGCGCTCAAAGCATTGTGTCCGAACTTTGAAGTTCGGACCAATGTTCGGACGGCACGAAAATTACAGCATAAACTCGGCGTTTTGAAGGGAAAAAGAGAGAGAAAGGTCTATTTAAATGACCTAATCAGAGGGAGAAGGTATTCAATCATCATCGATCATTACAACACACACTCTCACACTGATAAACGAAGTTCTCTCCATTCATCCACGCCAATTGCATCAGTTCATCTTCATCCACATTCATCAAGTTTATCATCGTTATTCTGGAGGAGCATCGTCAGAAGGGAGTGTGGCCATCATCTTCAACCTTACACCTGCAGCCATCGACACTGGATAGTTGTTCAACAAAAGGGTTTTTCTTCCCTTAGATGATTTCTATGTTGACTGTATTTATCTGTTTCTTGGCAATGTCTGGCTAGTAGGGATTTAACTCTGGGGTAGGGTTTGTTCAAGATGGATTCAATGTAGTTAAAGATTCTGCAGTTTGATTATGAGATTGTGACGGATTGTTTTCAGGTTAATGATTATCAATTTTCTTCTCTATTAATTTCGCGAGTTATAGAGTTGTTTTGCGAAACCTATTAAGATCAGACAAGGTGATTAATAGGGAGTTCGAATTAACCTGGGAATTTGGGGAAGGATTAGTCGGATAGATAATCTTTCCTACAAACGCTAACAATTCTTTGTGCTTATTCCACTATATGTGTTTTGCCAACTGCTAGATTAGAGTTGACACGTTCTGATAGGTGAGCTCTTCAATGAACTAGGATTTAGCATTGTAAGAGATAGAAAGAATTGGCCTTTCCGTTTCTCATAATTAAATTGTAGGAGCTACTAGATTCAATCAGAAAAGAACAACCCGAGCCCGGAGTTCCACTCATATTATCAACTTCATCATTCATTTTTACCGATTGCTTAATTTAACTCTGATTTGCATTTATTTGATTTAGTTTCAAGTAATTCCTTAAATTAGATCATGAGTACGTGGTGTTGAAAGGTTCTGCGGAATATGGCATAACTTCACACCCCTTGTCATCCACGGGTTTGAGAAGAAAAGGTTGGAAGGTTCTGGTTACTCTTTTTTGACTTCATGATTTAGCTTCTTCATAATCTTTTGTTTTAAAAAGCGTACTTCATTGTTTGAGAGACATGCAGTTAAGAGCAGATCGATTCTTGGGTGTTTATTGTGTCTTAAGCTCCTTATTTTATGCAATCCCAAGGTTTGGCCCGAGGCATTCTGAGACATTTTACTCCTGCTTTGCTTGAGGACAAGCAAAGGTTAAGTGTGAGAGGTTTGATGAGTGTGAAATATGAATGGTTTTAGTGATCTTTAATGCCTAACTTTTATACGAACATCGATAATATTCCACACTTATCTTCCGTTTCCTTTGGTTTGCTGTTTGGTAAGGCTTGATACCTTTTCTATGATTAAATGCAGAGAAAAGCCAGGAAACACTAGATTTACTCACAAGGGAGATATTGCAACAAACGGGGGGCGAATCGGAGTCGAAATGAAAATTAGAGGATTTTTGAAGGTCTGTCCGAGCTTGTGTCCGAACTTCCAAGTTCGGACGCAAGTCGAGAGTTTGTATGCTGCGCCTGATGGGATGTCCGAACTTCGGTCCGAACATCGAAGTTCGGACATAGTTGAGAAAAGCCGGAGGCCTGAAGTACGGAGCATGTCCGAACTTGTGTCCGAACATCAAAGTTCGGACACAGGTCGAAACTTTCTGAATTGAAGCGCTCAAAGCATTGTGTCCGAACTTTGAAGTTCGGACCAATGTTCGGACGGCACGAAAATTACAGCATAAACTCGGCGTTTTGAAGGGAAAAGAGAGAGAAAGGTCTATTTAAATGACCTAATCAGAGGGAGAAGGTATTCAATCATCATCGATCATTACAAACACACTCTCACACTGATAAACGAAGTTCTCTCCATTCATCCACGCCAATTGCATCAGTTCATCTTCATCCACATTCATCAAGTTTATCATCGTTATTCTGGAGGAGCATCGTCAGAAGGGAGTGTGGCCATCATCTTCAACCTTACACCTGCAGCCATCGACACTGGATAGTTGTTCAACAAAAGGGTTTTTCTTCCCTTAGATTTCTATTCTATGTTGACTGTATTTATCTGTTTCTTGGCAATGTCTGGCTAGTAGGGATTTAACTCTGGGGTAGGGTTTGTTCAAGATGGATTCAATGTAGTTAAAGATTCTGCAGTTTGATTATGAGATTGTGACGGATTGTTTTCAGGTTAATGATTATCAATTTTCTTCTCTATTAATTTCGCGAGTTATAGAGTTGTTTTGCGAAACCTATTAAGATCAGACAAGGTGATTAATAGGGAGTTCGAATTAACCTGGGAATTTGGGGAAGGATTAGTCGGATAGATAATCTTTCCTACAAACGCTAACAATTCTTTGTGCTTATTCCACCTATATGTGTTTTGCCAACTGCTAGATTAGAGTTGACACGTTCTGATAGGTGAGCTCTTCAATGAACTAGGATTTAGCATTGTAAGAGATAGAAAGAATTGGCCTTTCCGTTTCTCATAATTAAATTGTAGGAGCTACTAGATTCAATCAGAAAAGAACAACCCGAGCCCGGAGTTCCACTCATATTATCAACTTCATCATTCGTTTTTACCGATTGCTTAATTTAACTCTGATTTGCATTTATTTGATTTAGTTTCAAAACAATTCACAACCCCCCTGAGTTTCCAGTTTTTCTTAGGATTTAGGATAGGATTTAGGCTTATTTATTCAAGTCCCACGGTTCGATACTTGGTTGCTTAACTTTCTATACTATAGTGACCGGGATTTTTGCAACCCGGCAGACTTATTGATTTATTATTTTCTAGATTAATTTGTTTAGTTTTAGTAGATCAATTTTTCCTGTTTGCAGACACCTCAAGTGAAATGAGTAATACCGCAAACATCATGACATCAATAACTTACGATCCATCCCCAATTCAAAAGCAATATGGGCGTCCGCAAGTAATATCGAATCTGTTACCCGAACAGATTATGTTCATGAGAATAAATCGGAAGTGAACACAGAGTTAAAGCCACGAATGAGTTAAATAGCCCAGAAACATGTGTAATGCTATCAAACATGTAGTGTCTGTTCCGATTCAAACAAAAATCAAACGAAAGGCGATGATACGCCACTTTCCCATAATTACCATTGATCAAAAGAGAAAGGATAGTAACCAGATACAACCTGAGAGACGTCAACAAGAATCGTCAGAGGGATACCATTCCAGACGGTTTGGACTTTTCTACGGGTGATGGTGAAGATGCCACGACAGTGGAAATGAGGAACGAATCCCCCTAACGATACCGAATCCAAGGCACCAAGGTGTGAAACATCGTGAAGATCTCACCGAGTGTGAACCCATCAGAGGGTGCCACCGACAAACCCAAAAGGCCGGGAAAGGGGTCGGGGTCAGAATTAATTGGAACCAAGCGAGGTCCTCAAATACGGATATCACTTTTAGGCGAAGTAGAGAATGATAGAAGGAAATCGATGGTGATTCCAGGAGGAGAGAAAATAGATTCTCTGTAGATTTCTTTTAGGTCGAACCAGAAACAAGGTGAGAACGATTGGGAATTAAGAGAATGGCCCGAGGAGGAGAACGAGCTGGGAAAATGATTAGGGGATTTTCTGTTCAGGGATTAGAGAGAGATGAAGGTCACTTGTCCATGGGGAGCAAAGAAAATGAGATCGAAGAAGATCGATCGAGTAGGTTGGTGGCGGCCATCGGAAAAAAAAAATCTATCCAGTCTCCAGAGTTTAGTTTTTTTTTTGTTTGGTTGTCTGATCTTTTTTGAAGATTGGAGAATGTGAACGATAAATGAATGAGAAGATGGTGGCTCTCCATGGGGAGGAATCTCGGTCAGGACAACAATGTTTCAAGGCAGAAGAAGAACAAATTTGCTCGACCAGAATGGAGGCCTGAGGTGTAAGCTTGATTAGGGATGAAGAGAGAGGGAGACGCCTTCTGATTGTATTTTTCAGAAAAGAGAAACTTCGGTGTTGAATTTGAGTGGTTACGATGAAGAGGCCAAGGAGATGGCTATGGTCGAAAGAGAGGCGGGTGAAGGTAAAAATGAAGAAGAAGCCGCCGAGGGAATGGAAAGCTCTGGTCAAGTAAAGCGTGAGAGGATACAGTTTTTCAGAAAAGAAAACGATCCCTCGCTCTTGAAGAGATGGTGGTGGTTGTCTTGTTAGGCTAGGTTTTTTTTTTGTGGGCTTTGTGTTGTTGGGGTTGGTAGGTCCAATGCTAGGGTCTGGAATGTGTTTAAGGGCCTGCGTTAGGCTGGAGTTCAACTAAGTGTGGATTGAGTTTGAAAGATGAAAAGAGTGTGTATAATAGAAATGAAAATAAAAATACTAATGCTAATAGTAGAATAAAATAAATATAAGAAAAAGTGAATAGATGATTAAAAATAAAATAAAATAAAATAGTAAAATAAGTGAATAAACAAAAGGGGACGACCTTGAAACTGGAGTGTCGATGGAAAATCATTTTCGAAGAATTGTGTTTTTTTTCTGAAATGTTTTGAAAAAGATTATAAAATGATGGTTTCGTCTTAGCACGCACGTTAATGTTTTGAAAAAAGAAAGGCGACGGCCCCTCTTATTATTTCGGAATTTGCTTTATGGGGTGAGAATTTTTGGTGTCTACACCTCCTAAAATAATTAAATACGCGGTTTCACGTTTTGTGACTTTTACGCATTTTCTTATTCTTTTTGGTTTTTATTTCTTCACCAATAATCTTAAGGACTTAATTAGCCTTAGAAAATTATAATTTCATAGTTAATTAACATATTAAGGTTTGGGGTATTTCAGATTACACTTCAAAAAACTAATTAAATGATGTGTTTAAATTAGGCCGAGAGCCTAGGAGGTGTTTGGTGTGCCTTGTGACTGAAAACTAGGTGAGAAAATCCTATCTTATGCTATAATAGTCTTTATGAAATTTTGTTTATATATATATATCAGCCGTGGGGTTACATAGGGTTGGATAACTTAATTATGTGTTAAAATATTTAATACCTTTTTTGGTTAGTTAGTTTGATGTATTAATGACCTATAAGGTCAAGGAAATTAATTAAGGGCTAAAAACATAATTTATAAAAATATAGGGGCAAGGGTAATATCAGCCGTGACAATATTATGTCATTTGAGACATTTATGTGTTATTTTATTCTATGCTAATTATTGTAAGGCCATGTGTTTTTAGGCCATTTAATTTATGTTCATTAAGTTTAAATGAATTTAGGGTGGTAAGTGAGATTACTGAATTTATTCTAGGGTTTTTAACGTAATTAAAATAAAATTTTGAGCCTAGCTATAGGTATTAACTGAAATCTAGGCATTAAAACCTTATTTTATGAATTATATAAATTTAGAGTAAATTACTCAGACCCCCTTGAGGATTTAGGATATTACAGTTCCCCCTTGTGTTTATCATAATTATTGGTAACCACCTCAAGGTTAAGGTATCTTTGACTATGAGCCCCCAAACTATAACTTTGTTATTAGGAAGTTAACTACGTGTTGATCTATCAACTTAATCACATAAATAATGTCAGGCTGGACAACAGAACTGCTTAATCAACATCATGCAACTCTCTCTCATCCCACTTTAAATGCATTTTCAAGACAAGGTTGACATTTTTAGGAAAATAACAATACAGATTAAGTAGTGTTTTTTGTCCAATCTAACATTATTAATGTGATTAAGCTGATAGGTCAACACGTAGTTAACTTCCTAATAATAAAGATATAGTTTGGGGGGCTCGTAGTCAAGATACCTTAACCTCGAGGTGGTTACTAGTAATTATGATAAACACAAGTGGTTACTATGTAATATCCCAAATCCTCAGGGGGTTCTGAGTAATTTACTCTAAATTTAATAAAGTTTTGAGACAAAAATGTAATTTCTGAAAACTATGGGGTCAACTGTAAATATACAAACTTCTGGTCAAACTGAAGTCAATAGGTTATATAGACCATGTTAGGAGCTTTGACACAATTAATGTCATAAATAATTAATTTATGAACTTATACTAACATTATAGTTAAATGTTAAAGTTATAAAACCTTTGGGGTATAGGATGTAATTACCGGAAGTTAGGGTATAGATTGGTTAATATAATAGTTTATATCATAAGTGTAAAGTTTGGGAATTTTTAGAGTTATAAAATGACTATATTAATAAAAGTATATAATATATAGTTTTGTGACATATAGAAAGTATCTAATATAAAATGGGGTCAATATGTAAATAAGGAAAAAACATTTGGGCTGAAAAAGGAATTCAAAAACGTAAGGGGGTTGTTCGGAATATGACAATATAAACTATAGGTTATATCAATAATAAATGTTTAAACCATATAATATAACTCATATATATAACTTATGATAATATATGTGGTCATTGTGTAAATAAAGGAAATATTGTTGCTGGAAAAATAACCAAACAGCCAAAGGCCTGTTCGGTAATATTGAGAAAATAACATATAAAAACCATATGTTATAATTATTATAATGTTTGGATGATATATATATGTTATATAAAAATATTATAAGATTGTGGTAAAAGTATAATTATGTAAAGTTGAAAGTTAAAACAGAAAAACAGAACCTAAGGTCTGTTGTTATTTTTCGGTAATCTTAAAACTATATAATATACATACTATATGATTTAAATGTTATAGTATATGATGAATAAGGTATGCTATAAAATAAGTGGTGAAATTGTAATAATTAGAAAGTGTGGGATTTAAAAAGAAAATGGAATATAATTTATATGCCTTTTCGGCAATTATAAAGAAAGGTTATAAAACTATAGGTTATAATTTGTTACAAGGTTTTGATGTTATAAAATAAGATATTTATAACATGGTATAAGTCATGTGGTTATATTATATTAATGAAAACTATGTGAATAAGGAAGTAACAAGTGTAACATATGTATATCCTTTTCGGTACATATAAATAATTACCAAAACTATATGTTATAAGTTAAAGACATAATAAATATCATACTATATGATATCATGATATAAGTGTAACACTACAAAATTATATGTGGTCAAAGTATAGTTTATAAAACAAACATGTTGTAGCTCATGCATATATATATATTAAAATGAAGATATAAACTATAGTATATAATGACATAAAATATTATGGTTAACATAAGATTTTGGTGTGAATAAATAAATCTTGAATGAGAAATAACATGTGCATAATATAAGGTTTATACTTCATTAAATCAATGTATATATTTATATTCGAATAATCAGTGCAAATGAACATGCATATATATTACGGTTTACAAACAATATAATAGTGAATGATAAATTTTAACCTATTAGTATAACTATATACTATAAAGTTATAAGGTTTTAATAAGTACAACTTGTTACATTAATGAGAAATTGTATATTACAAGGTATGTTAAGGATTGGTAATGTATCATGCAATAAAATAACGTTGCATGGATGCATGCAACCCATAGGTTATAAAATATACCATGCATGCAACTATAGGTTATTACACGTACCAATGCATGCAACCGAAACAGTGGAAATGAATATACAAGAATGAATGAACCTATGTAAAAGTGTGACGCTTATAAAATACTAAGTGTAGGAATAATATAAATTCATACGTTCGAAAACGTTAACTAAGACGCTTTTATAAAACCGACTCATTTGTTAAACCGAGTATTAATACGTACTACGAGTAAGGAGTTTTTAGGATAACGAAACCATAACTAGTAACAGTTGAAATCCGGGGTGTAATACTGGGGTTACTGGCGTTATTCGGAAATACCGAGTCACTATGTCAAGTAGATTGACTCTTAGCGTTCTTCGTATTTTTTGATCGCATTTCAGACGTGCGCGCTCGATAAGCTTAGTAGTCTACACTGCGCTACCTTGGTCTAGGTGCACGGTATGTAAAGAGGTTGATCCGGGTTGTCCCGAGGAATTCCTCGGGCTCGGATTTTTTTTTATATATAACGTGTGTGATATGTGTGTGAATATGTTATATGTGTATGTGATGACTACCTGTGTTTACTGCATTGCTTTAATTATGCACGAACGTTCTACGGGACTAATACTACGTCGACTATAGATCGACTTATATAAATCTACCTATACGAGTTATGTATTTGTGATTTCCATTGTCTGACATAATACGCAAAGCATTATAAGTAGTAGTCATAACCTAAGTAAATACTTAGGAACGAGACACGACATCGTCGGTCTCTAGAGCTTTGACTCGAACATGAATACTACCTAGAATATTTCTAGGCATGCGTAAGACCCACAGGGCAGCCAACAAATAAGTGATGTTCTCCATATCTAAAATTATAACTGACTAACAAAGTCAAAAGTGGAGTGTGAAATAATGTGATGGTTTACCTTAATCCAGTTAGTCACTAGCTACTGGTCGTCGTGCGTAGAGATCTCTTGGTAACCCGAATCGGGTTTACCCTAGTTAATTCCTGATTGAGCCTAGATAGATCGTCAGGCGGAGTGTGCTACCGTTGGCACCAGGCCCTTGGCCACCTAAATGGACGCCTTTACAAAGACATAGTGAATAAGTCCCGGAGTCTTCGGATCATCAGGGCAGTGAGCACCTTGTGTGTACGTGGGACTACTGTCCAAGTGAGATTATTTCGGGTTGTCCTAACTGACGCCCGATAGTGCTAACCGAATCAAATGATATGTGAGGGCCCGGGGGGCCAACCGATGTAATGTGCGATAATGTTAATAAACGTTGTGTGGGTTAACATCTCTGTCGTATTGTGTAATGTGTAATGTGTTTGTGTGTATATTTGTAATGATTGTTGTGTGTTTACTTGCATTTTATAGCTTTCGTTATAAACTGTAAACCGGTTGTGCATGTAATGAATCTAATAAAAAGACGATTAATACGACTTAAATGATCACTAGGGTCCAGACCCGACAAACTCAGCGTTTATCGCTGAGCCTTTATGGCATTATGCAGGTTGCTGATTGTAGATGAAGCCGGAGTGCGGGGCCGGGTAGCTAGGGCGTTTTTGGATTTTGATTACCGCACGTACTCTTCACTGTATTGGGATAGTCGTTTATTTACTGATGTTGTTAATGTACATATTTGGGATATAACTAGACGCTCACTGTAGACGTTATGTTTTGAAGACTTAGATGGTTGTATAGGCGGTATCTCGTATCACCGCGCGATTTATTTTATGTTGTATTTTGTTGTTTGTTTCGCATGCTTCATCACTGGCATGGGCGAGGGATGGCAAGTACACCCGTGTGAGTTTTAATTACCGTTTTTCCTTCCCCTGTGAGACGTGTTATTTACTATTAATGTGAGTGATTATTACGTTGTTACCGAGAGGGGTGTTACAGATGTGAAATACATCATTTCTTTCCCATATTTGCTAGGTAATTGACCTATAATACATGGGCCCACTCACTCCATAAAACAGTACGACCCAACAACTTTATGGCTCAGTTTTTCCTTTTTTCGCTCTTTCTTAATGTATTGTATAATGTTTTATATACTCATGTGTTTAGCAGCAAATTTCTGTTCTACCTTGTTTTCGCTTGCTGACCTTGTTCCAATGTGGCAGTGTTCTACACAGTCTTTTCATAATTTTGGAAGCAGATGTATCTTAATCGGTGCAGTAACTTTATTGTACGTGTACTCGATTAGATCTAAATTATCTATCTAGGTGCTCCGGAATTTGGCGCACATGTGCGTAATATACTCTCAAGTGTTTCTATTGTCTTTTCAGGCTGATTTTCAGTCTATGGGTGAAATGTGACATTGAGCTGTAGTTAGCATTTAGTGTTTTGTGCACTTGTTCCTAAAATCTTGAGACATACCAACTTATACATCCACGTAGATAATCTTTGTCATCCCATGGTTCCAGATTATTTCTTTCCGGAGTAAATTCGTTAGTTTCGGTACCTGCAAGGTACTCCTTTCCTGATATGAACATACATATGGTTCATCTCGCCCTTAATCAGGTAAGAGTCTATTTACAATGTTCGTAGGAAAGTTCTACATTTCTCGGCGTCTAATATGGACTTATTCTTTTGGTAATTGAGGCATCTCGCCCTAAGGTATATTATATCCTTTTTCATGTTGATCCACCACTGTAAAACCCGTGCCGATAATCTCGTCATTAACGCTTAATCACCTCGTGCATCATTACCTTCGCAGCGGATAATCCAAATACTACGGCGGGTGAAACAATGCCGTTATCCACCTATGTGACTAACAAGGCCTAAACTAAATACAGTAACAGTCTGATGGACCGGAATAACTGAGTACTTAAGCAAATACAACTCATTCCATTTCTAAACCAAGTCCCATAATACAATCCTCAATTCAATTATCAACTATACCGAGTTATTCACCAACTAATGCCGATAACACTTTCGGACTAATAATACTAACAATTACAATTACAATGTAATTAAATAATTCGACCTTGCATAACCGCAACCCCGTCCTACTCTCGAACGGTATCATCTACTCCATTGTACCTGAAATAGAATGGATGGCCCCAATAGGGGCTCAACACCTTTGCTGGTATGATAGACGTCCAACCCGCTACTACCGGGTCACACCCAACTAATTCTCGTCTTAACATGCGATTGATTTTATTTAAAACAAAACATGAAGTGCAATAAACATACAACATGCTCGCATTCATAACAAGTATTCAAGCAAAGAATACAACCAACAAGGATATCACAACAAGTTCATTAGATTAATTTACCTTGTTCTTTAGGCCTTGAGAATCCTTATCCCAAGTACGCCTCATTCTCTTTATTCACTAACTTACCCATTTCAAGCGGATAGTTTACTTGTCTCCTAGATCCTTAGACACTCTCGGTCCCGATCTAGTTTCCCCAATTATTCTTCTCTTGAAAGTTTTTAAGTTAAGCCCCATAGGCCTCCGGGCAGAGACACATATAGATCTCACCACCAGGCTTTATATCTCATCACAAAATTAGGAAAATTCTCTCATGTTCCCTCTTCCTTAGGCAGTAATACCCAACTTACCTCTTTAGACGGATAAGCTCTGTCAGTCTCACTCCAAACGGGCACCACTATGTGGCTCATTGCCCCGCAGGGCACCACTATGTGGCACACGGCCCTGTAACATGAGAGTTTAACCACGGAATCAGAAACAAACGCTCTGTTGTTTCTTCTTCCTTGCACACGTGACTCACAATCCCCCTAACCCAACTCTTGGGTTAGTAATAATATATACTCATATATATATGTATATTAGTTAGTAGCAAATCTCTTGGTGCCATCTCACAACTTTAGGAGGTTTTCCTAATTCGTGGTATTCACCGATTTAAGGGTCGCCCCTACACTTCCATTACTTATAAGTTATGGTTGTTTTCTCACATTGAGTCGGATCCTCGTATCGACAGGTCGACTAATCATAAAAGGGAAGTTCATTAGTCCCGTATAACATTTTTCACGTTTTGAGAGAGTTCGCAAGGTTGAACTTATCTTCGTTCTCTAATTGAGAACTCTTAGGTGTTCTCCACGTTTAAGTTATTTCGTGTTTTGACTCTTTCTACGAGTTGCTAACCAAACATTATTCAATTATAAGTCGGTCAACTACACTCAGTTAGACTGCTCATTCAGGCAAGCATGGTTAGTTCACACTGCATGCATCAGGATATATATATATCAAATGCAGTATTTTCATGCTTTATCTTATTAGGTCACATACACCTTTCATGCTTTTCTTATTAGGTCGGCACACATAGCAAGCAACACACAAGCCGAGCGTAACTCGGCAGGACACAAGTTGTAAGAAAACCATACCTTCACCGAGGATTCACTCTAACGTGTCATCTCACGCTCCTTGGGTAATTCTCGAACAACTGGTTACATTAAAATGTTTCTATTAACGTTAAGGCATTACGGAAGTTTAATTGACTAACGCGCCCGTAATTAACCCTGTTGTCCCATTAATCTTATATTTACTCATGTAATCTTAAGTTCTTACTTTCACATTCAACCTAGCACTTGCTTATACTCCTAATGCCCCTACATGACATCAAACAAGTCCTAATCATCATCTAATATCATCACCAATCAAATCCCCATCATTTAATGCCTTCAAAACACTCACAGTAGCATTTTTGGGGAGGTCTCGGATTTGGTTCGGCCCCTAAGTCCCGAACCAATACACGGGCTAACTTTTAGGAGCATTTTTACTCTAGTCCGGGACATGGTCCAGGTCTTAAGTCCTGGACTAGCTGTAGGATGTAACTCTCGACTTTAATTTTGACATGGTCCGGAGTTTACCCTTACACCAAGTCCCGGACCATGCTGTTTTGCTGATTCTTGGCCCTTTTTAATGTGTGGTCCGGGACTTGTTCCTAGACCTAAGCCCCGGACCATAGCAGAAATCTATCAAATTTGATAGTTTTGAATCCTATTACAAGTTCAATTCTTACCCATACCTTTCCTAATCTTTCCACATGTTTTCAAACATTTTATACACCTTCAACACTCCTTGAACCTTCATAAACCATTGGTCAAACTCTGTATTCAATCTTGATCAATTCTACCATTTCAATTCTCATTTTCTACACTTATACCCACTAGTGCATTCGAAAACATTCCCATGACAGTTTTCAACATACTCCCAACCGTTATGACCATACTAAATTCTTCCTTGACATTTACATTTACAATACCCAAATTCACTCACCATTCACAAGGTCAAGCACACTAGTTCATTACTACCCACCCAGGCATTCCTATATCATATTTTGTTACAGATTTTCATACAACCAATTTCCATCCTTAAACAAACATTTCTAGGGTGAGTAACCAACCAAATTCACCCCTTTAAACTCCTAGTTAGCCTTCGGTTCTCCAAGCTCAAAAAGTCACCTAAACCACTTAATTTCTACAAAAAAATTTCCATAGTTCACCTACAATTCTAACATTCCCAACAGCACTATTTGGTTCACCTAATCACATTCAACTAGCCATATCCAATATATTGGACACTAACAGCACCCAAATTCGTCCAAAACTCATTAAACACAACAATGCATTGATCATAAGGTGTATGGCTCCAAGACCCTTAAATCAAACACAATTCCTCATCGCACTAAACATAATCACAATCCTCTCTTAGGTAATTCAAGCACATTTCCAGCTCCTTTTTGGTTCATTCGTTTAGTTACCCATCCAAAATTCTAAAAGCATTAAGAAAGGCATTCATGGTAGATTATCTTACCTTAAGCTCATAAGTTTCTCTTGCTCTCCTCCTCTTATGTTTCTTGATTGAAATCGGCCAAGTTGGGCAATGCACTTGCCAAATTCTAAATCAATACCCAAATGGGGAATTAGGCACTAAGCAATACACCTAGACTTATTAATTAAGCTAGGATACAATAAGAAGGTGCTTAAAGCACAAAAATGGGACATTACCTTTGGAACCCTAGATTGGGATTTTGGTTATGAATCAAGGGAGAGTCTCGACCACCATTTTGAGAACCAATGCTCAAACAAGAAAGGAACAAGACACCATGAGAGGCCAAAAATTGGCTAGGTTAAGGATGGAGAGAAAAATGTGTTTTCTTGGATTTACTTACCTTAAATCAAAGAGGGAACCATCTAGCTCCATAAAATATGATTTTCTCTTCAAATGGGCTATACCCATGGAGGTCAACTTCATCCTATTGAGATTTGGAAAAGAGGGAAATGAAGCTCTTGATGAGGGGCACACAAATATCTAATTTGTTTTGAGTTTGGAGCATTAATGTGGCTTGGGCATGAGGAGGAAGCATGAGAAGCCATGGGAGAAGCTTCAAAACCGGTGGGGAAGAAGAGAAGGAAGGTGACCGGCTCGGAGAGAGGGAGAATATGTCTGGGAAGAAAGAAAAGGTGAGAGAGGAGGGAAATGAGAGGGGAGGGAGAGAAAAGTAACCTTTGTACTTTTCTTTCTTTCTTTCTTTCTTTCTTTTCTTTCTTCTTTTCTCTTATAACTAATAAGCTAGTTTACTTATTGAGCAAGGAGAGTGCTGAACTACTAATAAACCCAGCCCCATTGTAGTAGTTAAGCTGGTGCGTTTTCATCTTTTCGCAAGAAACACTCGTTAAATTCCCGGTTTGACACTATTCACTAACCGGGCTCGTTTTTCGGATTTTTCACGTTTCTAAAATTTTAATGGTTCTTAAACCCTCATTAATGTTTTATTATAGTTATATGATCAACTATAATTTTTACGAGTCCATTTGACCACTTAAAGTTACGTTTTCGGGTTTACTCGAAAAACATGCTTTAAAGCCTCATTTACGTTTTTAACACACTATATGGATCCGTTTTCTTTGGGAATTGTTCCCACATATTATTTAGGCATAATTAAGCCCTAGGAATACATCTAGGACCCTATTTGAGGTCACATACCTCCTATGGTTGCGTAACGCTCATTTTTATGTTTTGTGATTTTTAAGCGTTTTCTTTTTTTTTTGGTTTTACTTTCTTCACCAATATTCTTTAGGCACTATTAGGCCCCTAAAAATCATAATAGAATAATTTAATCACCATATTTAAGTTCGGGGTATTTCAATCTACCCCCCTTAAAGAACTTTACCCTCAAAGTTGGTGAATCTAATATTGTTAGTCATCTAGGCATTCTAAGTTGAGGTCATAATCTTTATATAACCTTACTGACTCAGAATCTGTCCAGCCAGTGTGTACATACCAGTACACACAAAGTAATCAACAAACAATCAACAACCGTGTGTACATACCAGTACAACACAACATACATCACAGTACAATTCAATGTGCGTACATACCAGTACAACACAAAACAATTAACAACCGTGCACATACCAGTATAACACAAACGTACATCACAGTACGATTCAACCATGTGTACATACCAGTACAACACAAACATACATAACATTACTACACAAACGGGTGTACATACCAATACCACCCCACGTACATAACAGTACAATACCACCCCACGTACATAACAGTACAATACCACATGTGTACATGCCAGTACAACACAAACGCAGATACATTGCAGTATCACTCTAAACCTTGTTCATGCTAATTTAATCTATCCTAACAAGATTACTTGTGACCACTTACAGGGAGCTTCAAGAATCATTCAACCCTGATGTGATCAGCATCAGTGTTGAACTATCCTTCCACCCCAATTTGTGTTCAGTTTCCCTTGATCACTAGTAAATCAAGTTCGACTTCTCACTTCAATTTCAAACAATCAGATAGTTCAATCATTTCCATTTTCTATCTTTTTAATCATTCTAGTCATAAAGACAAAGCAATACATCTCCAAAGGATGGAACTCAGTCCATCGATCATTCTCAATTCTCCTCAAGACAAATCACTTAGGAATTTCAATTCCTACTAGGTTCTACATCGGTTTCATACCAACTCATATCTCATCATATCTCATAGACATCGGTTTCATACCGACTCATACATCATAAAGCCATGTCTAATCTCAGATAGACATATATCATCAGGATTCTAATTCTCCCCGGAGTTTCTTTACTCCTTCCCACTTGTATTCTCACACCGGAGTTACCAGATAGGTACATTTATATCAATGGTATTCGCATCTCTCGTGCGCAATTACCATAATTAGACTATGAATGAATACATATGTTTATGTAACATACATACCAATCATCAAAACAAATTCTTGTGTGCTATGCACACTGTAGTTTATGTACTTAATATGTGAAACATACGCTAAGCGGTTTTTCGCTCTACCCCCCTTAAAAGGGATTACGCCCACGTAATCTACCATATGTCATCATTGGTCTTAGGCATTCAGCCACCATGAAGTATTTTAGCTTCCATGCGGTCTATTACGCAATGTACTCTGGTCAAAGGGTCTTAACCATATTGACGGTTAGTCCATGCACCAAGAATTCTCATTGGAGTTGTTTAACTCATAACCAGGTTTGGTTCTAGCCTTTCAGGCTTCAAGGAATTGACAATTAGCCATCCACTCGTATTTACTAGGTATATCAATCTTTGAGCTATGGCCCACAAGCTTCTGCTACGCGACCCTGATATCTCTAGAGCTTAATTCACCCTTTTTGTCATTCTAAATGTATTGTGTATTTTCCTTTTTATCCCTTTTATCTTGGGAATAGAGGTTTCTCAATCAACGTGTGGTATCTCTTACCGTACGCGAACTCGATGAGTTATAGATTTTCCATCCAGTTCCTTGGAAATCTATTGTACATACCGTTGTGTACCTCCGTGATTATTCACTTGGTTTTCCGACTTACTGTCGGTTGAGGTCGAGTTACTACGTAGTATGTAGTGATTCCTCTATTGTTACTGGCTCGTTATCATTCCTTTGAATTATGCTCACTTATTTGGTTCTCGTACAAGTATTCTCGTTGGTACGACCTTGCATTTTCTATGCATCGGTCCTTTTAACATTCGTAGGTTTCTTACCACCTTTACTGGTGGAATTCATTTGTTGTGACTGTTGGTATCTCTAACGCTCCACGTGCATCCTTGGCTCATGGCCGCACGGTTTTGTTTCTATACTTTCGCTTAACTGGCTTGCGCCATATTCGTTGGTGTGTTTGTAAGCTTTCCGTATTTAGTACAGTTTGGTTATTTAGCAATCGGGTATTCTTGTCCCAAACCTTATTGCTTCACTTATCAAGTTGATTCACTAGGTATACGTGTTGTACCCAAAATTTTAACCCCCCCCGGAAGAGAATCTCTTGAGACGTAAGTGCTACAGGGTAGCTTGGTCAAGAAGCAAGGACTCCCAGTTCAATCGGTGCATTCCGGAGCGCTAGGGACAACTTAGTCATTTTCAGGGGCGTTTTCGAAATTTTTTAAGGCCCTTAAGCTCTCTATAAGCTTTCTCTCTCCTCCGAAAATGGCTCAAATCAACTCGAAACGCTTTCAAATTTTAACCCATGATAGAGGATGACATTTTGGACATAATGGCGTCAGAAGTTTGATTTTTTGAATTTCTAATAATTTTCTTGTAATTTCTGATTGAATCTGACGAGAAATTGAATTAAAAATATTCCAATATTCGAAAATTCAATTCCACCTCAGAAAAATCACATTTGTCATCCTTCACACGTGGTTAAAATTTCACAGCAAGATCCTTTTGGGAAGTCACTTAGCTAAGATTCCAAAAAATCTCATTTTTACTAGATCTTTTCTATCTTTAAGAAATTCTATATAAAGGAGCAAATCTCTTGATAAAACACACAGAATCACACAAGCTTTAGAACCCTTAGGAGTCAGATAACACAGCCTCTCATGTTTTTCAACATCCGGCTACCAAGATCATACCGAAATTCCCCTGAAATCACCACTTAAACTCGTTTTCCAACTCCCAAAGCATCAACTATCATCAAAGTCCCACAAAACAACACCAAAATGTGGGAAACACCAAGAGCAACCAGTGACCATAAGCCCGGTTCGAAGTCCTTTCGAATCTGCCATCAACGAGGCTCCCGACGTGAAGAATCACTGTGAATTCGAAGGTAAAACAGGTGGGAATTTTACTTATCTAACTCTTCACGACCTTATTAGTCTTATCTCAGAATTTGGGTTCAAACCGACTCTTTTCAACTTCTGTATTGCTATTTGTTTTTGTTTCTGCCTTATTAATTGTTTGCTAAGTTTCGTGCTTAATTCAAATTTAAACTGCAAATATTTGATTACTAACATCTTGGAAATCTTTCAGGCTATGTGTGCATAAGTTTTGAGCCAAAAACACCCGTCGGGAACCACCAAAAACCCACTGTCCGTGGGTGGTCTGTGACCTCGGACTAATGGTCCGGGACCACGGACGGGTTGTCCGTGGCCACAGACACCCACGGAAGGTGGCGGGATTTCTTTTTTTTCAATTTTTTAAACTTTAGGGTTTTTAACAGTACATGTCCGGTCGCACGGACACCCTGTCCGGTCGCACGGACACCCTGTCCGTGGCCCCAGACTTTTCAAGTTTTTGTTTTCATTTTAATTCGGTTTTCACAATCATGTAGTTTAACTGGGGTCGACGGTCTCGGACATTTGGTCCGTGGCTATGACATAATTAAAATTTGACCTAATTATACCTTTGAAACCCTAGTTTAGGTAGTTTTAATTTCCACTTTAATTTTCTGTCAAAATATATCAAAAATACTAAAAAAATCAGAAACTTGCGCACTTAGGTTAAAACGACTTTGCAATAAAGTCGTAATTAAACTAAGTAGAGGAAAAACGACCTAGGAGGGGTAATGAAAGTAATTTGAATCCTAAATAAGTCGTATACCAAGCCCCCAAACCTGAACTATCCTTTCCTAATTTAATCTAGGTCAAAATTAGGTGGCGACTCATAATAGGTTTCAGTGAGCTAACTTAGGATTTAATAATTAGTGTTATATGACATAGTTATTAATCTTAGATTAAAAGTTGACCTAGGACCTGACCAGATCCTAATTGATCTAATCAACATAGGATAGTGTTTAAAAATCGAGCTTTTCATATGTCTTCTCATTTTCAACATTACAAACTCCACAAAACAAGCCAGCCAATGATGAATAACCGACCCGGTGACCAAAAGAAGCAAGGAGCCCGACTCCTGGACAACAACTTCACAAGTCCAAAGAAGCAACGTGGCTACCAAGACGATGAAATGATCCGTAAATGGTCCCAAAGCCACACAGGATCCGAAGAGCATAAAAAATAGCTCTCAAAGTTCAAAAACGGGAACCACAAGAACCCCGAAAAAGGAAAAGGATGCAAGGCAAACCTGAAAAGCCTAAAAGAAATCCCAATCTAAAACCAAAAGAAGAGAGAAATGATGACTTCAAAAGTTCCAAGTCTAACGTCCAAAAGCAAGGTCAAGGCAAAGTAGCCAAACAACTTCAAAGCATAAGAAGGCAAGTCCAAGAGAAGGAGCAAGTTGCAGCTTTGGTCACCCATATAGCTCCACATGTCCCAAACATTCCTCCATGGTCCGGTTGTCATTCATTACACCCCATGGCCACGTTATAAGCTTTAAAGACTTCCGACTTAGTAGTTGTGTATCCAATCATGTGAAAGTAACAGGTTGAACATGTTAATCTAACAAATGTCAAATTCAACGATTGAAACGTTTTGACCAAAAGGAGAGCGTGATCGTAAACACTGAACACTTTGAGTGTAGGATAGAAAGCACCACATCAAAATAAGCCTCGACCCCGTGAGAAAGAGACTTGTTTTTGCGTAATTAATCAAGGAAAATACTGGGGGCAATCGATCGTCCCGATCGATTGCCACAAATCTTAAGACTCAGATTGCCATAAAGAAAGTTATTGGGGCAATCGTTGGTTCCAACAATTGCAAGAACAATGCTAATTGAAACCCAAAAGCTCAAACACCACTACCACAAAACCCCTCAGGGACAAATAAGCCTGTCCACCACAAAGACACATTCCCAGGCACACATAAGCCCTACCATCAAAATACACACCTCCTCAGACACCCATGATCACTACCATACACCTTTTCCTCCTTAGACACACATAAGCGATGTATTGCATCCTTTCATAGAAATCATCCTTAGGCACACATAAGCCCTGTCTTGCATCCTTTCATAGAAATCATCCTTAGGCACACATAAGCCCTGTCTTGCATCCTTTCATAGAAATCATCCTCAGGCACACATAAGCCCTGTCTTGCATCTTTTCATAGAAATCATCCTTAGGCACACATAAGCCCTGTCTTGCATCCTTTTTCTAAAATCATCCTTAGGCACGCATAAGCCCTACCCAGCATTTCCATTTAGGCACACACAAGCCCTGTCTTGCATCCTTACATAGAAATCAACCTTACATTTTCTACCTTACATAGAATCACCCTCAGACACACATAAGCCCTACCTTGCATACTGCATCATCAAAAATTCCATGTCGTTTGCATAACCCAGGCTCGCATAAGCCCTGGCTATAGAAGTTGACGAGGTGAAGGCAATAAATCCTCCGTAGTTATGTTAGCTTATTTCAGGATCAACGAATGGTGGGCGAAGGCAATAAGTCCCTAGGCCTTATACCAGGAGTTATCCTTGCACACCAGTTTGGGGGGAAATGGCAATAAGTCCACATAGGGTCCAGCCAGGAGCATTGGCACGGGTTTCGGTCCCCAAATGCACCGAGCATCATTTGCACACCATCCTCATTCGCATATCATACGCATTTTGTTAGCATGTCATGCACACAATTCTCATATCTGCATTCTACTTATAGGTTCTTGACACCTCCATTACACTTTTTTATCAGTTCAATTCATTTCCCAAGTAGCTAGCGCCTCATAATTGCACAGCATAATCATTAGACTTTCAGCAGAAATCTAATTTTTCCCTCACTACTGGTCAAAATTTTGGGGCATCACTCAGACATCAACCAGTCTTTTCATTTTCATTACAAAGACAAGTTGACGAGGGGCAATCTGTTATACCCAAAATTTTAACCCCCTCGGAAGAGAATCTCTTGAGACATAAGTGCTCAAGGGTAGCTTTGGTCAAGTAGCAAGGACTCCCAGTTCGATCGGCGCATTCCGGAGCGCTAGGGACAGCTTAGCCATCTTCAGGGGCGTTTTCGTAATTTTTCAAGGCCTCTAAGCTCTCTCTAAGCATTCTCTCTCCTCCGAAAACGGCTTAAATCAACTCGAAATGCTTTCAAATTTCACCTATGATAGAGGATGACATTTTGGACATAATGACGTTGGAATTTTGATTTTTCAAATTTGTAATCATTTTCTAGCAATTTCTGATTGAATCTGACGAGAAATTGAATTTAAAATATTCCGATATTCAAAAAATTCGATTCCACCTCAGAAAAATCACAATTGTCATCCTTGACACGTGGTTAAATTTCATAGCATTTGGGAAGTCACTTAGCTAAGATTCTAAAAAATCTCGTTTTTACTAGATCTTTTCTATCATTAAGAAAGTCAATATAAACGAGCAATCTCTTTATAAAAACAGAATCACACAAGCTCTAGAACCCTAAGGAGTAAGAAAACACAGCCTCTCTTCAGCCTCTCACGTTTTTTCAACATCCGGCCACCACAACCAAGATCATACCGAAATTTCCCCTGAAATCTCCGCTTAAAAACTCATTTTCCAACTCCCAAAGCATCAACATTAATCATCAAAGTCCCACAAAACACCACCAAAACGGGGGGAAACATCAATAACGACCAGTAACCTGAAGCCCGGTTCGAAGTCCTTTCGAATCTGCCATCAACGAGGCTCCTGATGAATCCCGACGTGAAGAATAACTGTGAATTCGAAGGTAAAACAGGTGGGAATTTTACTTTTCTAACCCTTCACGACCTTGCTAGTCTTATCTCAGAATTTGGGTTCAAACCGACTCTTTTCGGCTTCTGTATTGCTATTTGTTTTCGTATCTACCTTATTACTTGTTTGCTAAGTTTTGTGCTTAATTCGACTTTAAACAACAAATATTTGATTACTAACATCTTGGAAATCTTTCAGGCTACGCGTGCATAAGTTTTGAGCCAAAAACACCGTCGGGAACCACCAAAAACCCACTGTCCGTGGGTGGTCCGTGACCTCGGACTAATGGTCCGGGACCACGGACACCCACGGGTGGCGAGATTTCTTATTTTTCAATCTTTAGGGTTTTTAACAGTACATGTCCGGGCCCACGGACATCCTGTTCGTGGTCCCGGACTTTTCAAGTTTTCATTTTTATTTTAATTCGGTTTTCACAATCATGTAGTTTAACTGGGGTCCGTAGTGTCGGAGATTAGGTCCGTGGCTACGTACACAATTAAAATGTGACCTAATTCTGCCTCCGAAACCCTAGTTTAGGTAGTTTTAATTTCCACTTTAATGTTCTATAAAAAAATATCAAAAATACTAAAAAATCAGAAACTTGCGTAATTAGGTTAAAACGACTTTGTAATAAGCCGTAATTAAACTAAGTAGAGGAAAAACGACCAAGGAGGGGTAATGAAAGTAATTTGAATCCTAAATAAGCCGTATACCAAGCCCCTGAACTCAAACTCTCCTTTCCTAATCTAATCTAGGTCAAAATTAGGTGGCGACTCATAATAGGTTCTAGTGAGCTAACTTAGGATTTAATAAATAGTGTTATATGACATAGTTATTAATCATAGGGTATAAGTGGACCTAGGACCCGACCAGATCCTAATCGATCTAATCATCATAGGATAGGGTTTAAAAATCGAGGCTCACAATACGTTTTCAGTTTCCTATGCAGTTGCTATAGGAATGAATAATGTGTTCCTTGTGAGATCTTTCATCTCATGGTACGGACTGCTGGCTTTATTGCTCAGTCTACCTACCATTTCTTGTTTTTCAACTCCACCGAGTCTGACACATAATTCCGCTTGTTCTCTAGTTCATCGTCTGACTATACTCATACAATGGTCGCTTGTTGCGCACCATGTTCTTACTGATTCTACTGTATTGACTCACATGGTGTTCACTATCATGTTAGTTTCTGCTCATGTATTTCCATCATTTATACTGTTGTTCGCCCTTTACTTGGCTGCTTGCAGGATATGGTATTCCTTAAGTTTCTATGCTCCTTGAGCGTCATCATTCTATAGTTCGCAACGTACACATGCTGTGTTTACTTCTAACTGACTACACATTCGGTTTTCAATAATTGCTATAAAAGTCTCTTAACTATACCTTGGTAGTAACTATATGCTCAAGCTTTAATATGTTAACAGATGGAGCCTCTTTCTGGAGGGTCCATATATCTACCGCTCCAGCAGTCTCACAATAATGAGAGGTATCCCCACTCCTCTAATTTCTCATAGTGCCCGAGCGTGGGCCAAATCAACGGTGTCATCGCTTAGATTCTTATGACTTGTACTACTGTTACTACAGAGAGCATGAAAGGTAACTAAAGGTCTTGTCAACTGTATACTAGGCTGATGCTCTAGTGACAGTGACAGTGACACTGAAGTAGTCTTTACTCTACGCAGCTCATTACTTTGAATTCAAATCGAGTGGTTTGTTCGCCGCTAAATTAATTTACATCAAATATTTTCCCTACTTTTGCTAGTGCCATTCCCGACAATTCTTCTTATGGCTCTATGCATAAGTTTTGCAACCGTTAGAATCTACGTATCGTAGCTAGTTCACGGTTTATAGGTCACGTTGTCTCGAGCTCCGCTCATTGTAGGCTGTTCATGCAAGTTCCTACTTCTCTGTATGCCATTAACTGGTTTGGAGGTATTACTGGGCTCCATGGTAAGGTCGTTGCATTACGCTTCCATTCATGGGAGGCTCTTAGGCATTATCAGGTTGCCTTTGGTAGCTTAAGGTCCCATCGTTATGTGGATTCCCTTCGGTGTTTTAAACGAGTATTCATTTAAACTCTTGTGATCTTGTCACGGTATTTTGTTCAACTGTTACGCCATTTCAAGGATTCTCCCTTGGTGTTGTTGTGTTACGCCATTTCAACTGGCTAATATTCATGGTTATGTTTGGTAGCCCATACCGCCTTGCGGTGCTATATTCCAAGCTTTCTTGATTTGAATTGTAAAGTCTCCCGTCTCGGGTAGACCATTGACGCTCTTTCCTTTGTGTTCTTGGCTGGGTTTAGTTTCCTCTTCAGTGAAGAATAATATTCCCCATAGCCGTGGTGATTGTTCTGGGAGTTTTATCCCGTTCATTAAACTTGATGTGTTCATGTTAGGCATCTGTCCAACTATTTTTAGGTTGGGTGGTCATTCTCTCTATCATGTTTGTCCTACGTGGTCCTTGAGACATATGTGATGCCTCACTTACTAACCTATGCTTTTTGCACTTCTTAACTCTTAATCATTTCTTGGAACGGTTCCCTGATCCCTTTAAACTTGCTAGCTTAATTGAATTCTTTCTCTCGGTTGCTCGTGGTATCCAACTGTTTTGGCTTGCACTTACTTCGCAGACCGTAGATGGAGTTGACTACTTCTCGTGTTCTAAACACTACTTGTATACATTGCTACTTATCCGACTAACCTATAAGTAGGTCTGTCAGGCCCGCAAGCTCCTCTGGAGTGCGGTCATCTTACATCTCGTTATTGTACACTCGTAGTGTTCGTCACACGCCTAGGGGAAGTATTCTGTTGTCAACTCCTCTTGTAACATCCTATGATGACTTGTTGTGGTTCTTCTGGGTTTGGTTTAAAAATTTGAGGGTTTTTGAAAAATCCAGTTTTGAAAGAAAAATTTGAGTTTGAAAGAAAAAATTTGATGGCATTTCAATGCGGGTGGTTCTGACCGAGTCTAGCTTCTCGCTGACTGGTATATTCCTTACTACAATGGTTAAGCCCATTAGGACCTTCCAAGGTTTCGTTTTCCAATTATTAGGATTGTGATCCTATATTTGCTACCTCCGCTATCGTGTTGCTTTACTAAGTACTTCGCGGCTGTTAAATGTTCTCCGAATAGCCCTGTTACTACTGCACTTGCCATGGCAAGTGCACCATGCAGGTTGGTTTTTGGTTAACATATACCGGTTACGGTATTGTTTCCATCCTTATTCGGTAGCCTTGTTGGCTCTTTCTTTAATCCTTTAATCTTGATCATCAATCTTCACAGTTTCTCATTTGTCTTGACATGGTAGTCATTATCCATGGTGCTTCTCCATTCTCGGAGACCCCTATTCACTTAGTTTTGTGTCACTCCTTATTGCTCATTCCCACGCATTTACCGTGGTTATCGAGACTTAAATATTGTTTAGGCACTACTTCTATAGTCCTATCGGAGTGTATTCCTTAAATGTTCTCGTAGCTGTCTGTGCTATGTCGGCCAGGTAATGTAACCTCTTTGGCGTTGTAATTTGGAGTTAACCGCTCCCGACTATATCCTTAGTCGGTTAGTATACCGTCGGTGGTGTTATTCCCAAAATTTTAACCCCCCCCGGAAGAGAGTCTCTACTAATAGGCTAGTTTGGTCAAGTAACGAGGGTTCCCAGTTCGATCGGCAAATGTCAGAGTACTAGGGACAGCTTAGTCATCTCCAAGGGCATTTTCATAATTTTTCAAGGCTTCTAAGCCCCCTATAGGCTTTCTCTCTCCTCCAAGAAGGGTAAAATAAATAAATCCTAATGCTTTGAAATTTTAACCCATGATAGAGGATGACATTTGGGCATAATGGCGTTGGAATTTTGATTTTTCGCATTTCCAATAATTTTCTAGCAATTTCTGATTGAATTTGACGAGAAATTGAATTTAAAAATAATCCAATATCCAAAAAATTCGATTCTACTTTAGAAAAATCAGAAATACCATCCTTTACCCATGTTTAAAATATCATAGTTAGATTCCTTTTGGAAGCCCTTGAGCTAAAACGTTGGTAAATCTCAGTTTTTACCGAATTTTTCTATCTTTAAGGAAGCCTATATAAGAAGCCTTATCCCCTAATCAAAGGAGGGGCCCAATAACCCTAGACTCTCAAAGAAGGCAGCCGTCTCATTCTCTTCACGTTTTGAACTCCAGAGCCACAATCAAACACCGAAATCTCACCAAAATCAACACCAAAACACATTCTTCAACTCCCACCACATCCACAATCATCAAATCACCTTCAAACCACCACCAAAACGTGAAGAACATCACCAATTCTCAAAGGGCAGAGGCTCAGTTCGAATCCAATTCGGAAACGGCTTCAACAGAGCACCGAAAGATTCCCGACGTGAAGAATCTCATTGACACAGAAGGTAAACACAGGTTGGGACCTCCTTCTTTTGATTCACTACGACTTCTTTGGTCTTTTGTTAAATTTTGGGCTCAAACTAACCTTTTTCGGCTTCTGTATGCTAATTGCATTTGCTTCTGCCTTGTTACTTGTTTGTCAAGTTTTGTGCATAATTCAACTTCAAACTGCAATCTTTCAATTACTAATGTATTGTATACCTTTCAGGCTACACATACATAATGTTTTAGCCGAAAACACCGCCGGGAGCCACCAGAAAACCCATGTCCGTGGGTGGTCCATGACCCCGGACCTCGGGTCCGAGACCACGGACGGGTTGTCCGTGGCCACGGACACCCACGGACGGCGGCAGGATTTTTAAATTTTAAAAATTTAGGTTTACTAAAATAATGTCCGGGCCCACCTGTCCGTGGCCCCGGACTTTTCAAAATTGTGTTTTCTGTTTAATTCGACTTTTATGTTCACATAGTTTAACTTGGGTCCGTGGGTTCGTACATTAGGTCCGTAGCCACGGACGGAAACAAAATTTGACCTAATTTTGCCTCTGAAACCCTAGTTTAGGTTTTTTTTTACTTTAATTTTCTGTCAAAAATGCTAAAAAACACAAAAAACAGAAGCTCACGCACTTAGGTTAAAACGACTCGTAATAAGCCGTAATAAAACTAAGTAGAGGAAAAACGACTTCTAGGGGTAATGAAAGTAATTGAACCCTAGTTAAGTCGAATATCAAGCCCCCGAATCCGAACTCTCCTTTCCTAATTTGATCTAGGTTAAAATTAGGTGGCGACTAATAATAGGTTCCAGTGAGCTAGCTTAGGTTTTAATAATTATTGTTATATGACATAGTTATTAAACTTAGGTTATAAGTGGACCTAAAACCCGACCAGATCCTAATCAATCTAATCAACATAGGATAGGGTTTAAAAATCGAGGCTCACAGACTGGCGACTCTGCTGGGGACAACTTCTTAATATTAACTTGTTTAATTTTAAGAAAGAGGGCTTAACTCGAAATTGTTTATTTATGGCTTTATTACTTTGTTAATTTACTTTTGTGCGCACTTTTATTTCTACACCTTTGCATCATGTGAGAGTGAGGGTCCATGCAAACCGATTTCACCCCGGGACCCGTTTGAGGGTCCCTTGTCAGGGACTCACTGAAATACCCCTAACATTTAAATAATTAAATATAAGTAAATAAATATTATTTTAGGAATTATAAATATTATTTGGGGGATTATGAACCCTAAGAAAGTATATAAACACTTGGGCGTTAAAAACGCACCTAAACTCCTTAAGGTCAAAAACGTGCGTTAAAGCCCGACCTTAAGTAAACAAGTTATATAAACTATAAACTTCTTATGAAGATAATCAAGGATCATTATATGATCTTCAGAACACAGGACTTCATCAAAAATTGAATGAAAATACAATATGCTCGGGAATTTCCTTAAATGCCCCTTAAGGCCCGAAAGTCCCGGAAATACCTTATAAAATAAAATAAAGCATTACACCTCATTCTAAATGCATAATAGTATCTTAATGAACATTTAAGATAAAGTTCTCAAGATAAATTCTCAGTTAAAGACAAAATACTCGGGGGAGTTTCTTAACGCTCCTTTTTACCCGGGTAGCCCGAAATTGTGTTATGAGTTTATGTAATCCCATATAACTCAATGTAACACATTAATATATTATTATTGACTATAAGCAATGTCAATAAACACTTGTAAGTCATAGCGACTAATTAGTTCCCAGAAAAATCCTTAAAGCACAAAAACGCACCTTCGGGTGTCATAAAAATGCGTTTTACGCAATTGTCTTGAAGCTTTTGAGGAGCCACGAGTTGATAAACTTAAAAGTGGATAAAATGACCATCTAAATCAATTGATTGCAGTACTAAAATCATAGTATAAATGGGGGCGATTTTTAGGACAAAAAGGTACCTAAAATCAGCATTTTTACCCTAGAACTTTCATCTTTTACCATAATAAAAATGTACCAATTAAATGCTGGGACGTATTACACATATTAGTATGGTCCTAGTACAATATAGTGTAGCAAAAATTAAATGAAAAATAAGTCTCAATTGGTCCCTATGTCATGCGTGAGTTTGGGTCTTAATTAACTAGTTAATCCAAAAATAATTGTCTAATGCTTGTGTAACTCACACAAGTTCTATTTGATGATTTAACAACATAAATCAGTCAATTGGAGACCTCCATCAACCGTGTACCTGCAAGGAAAACACAAGAAAATTAGCATGGAAAATAATGTCATTAAAAATACTAGGCTAGACTTAGTCTTTATGCTTAGGCCATTACAAATAAATCACTCACATGTGACCATGTGTTGTCACAAGGGGCTACCGATTTTATACTGAAAAGAAGAAGTATTATGTCCTATACTAATCAAAAGAAAACAACCACTAACTTACATGATTATCTAATTACAACTAGCCAAATCCAATCAGCCTCCTACATCCTCTTAGCCGCAAGACTACAAGAGTCTAGTGCTGCACATTCTCCATTACGTGAGGACCTGCATGGACAAGAAGATTAGTGCTGTGTGATTAAGCAAATTAAGAAGCTCACTTTACAATTAACAAAATCAAAAGTAGAACCTAGCAACTATATTACCGTAAGTGTGCAATCAATTGGAGCCTCCATTTACATTCCAGCCAAACACCACCTGCAAGAAGACAAGTTAGAACAATAAATAAGCTCATCTAAAGACTAGTTAATTACCTTGTCTAGTCACCCTTTCATTAGCAAACAATAAGACAACCATTAAATGCTTCAATCAACCGTAGCACTACAAATGTGTGATGTCAAATACATTGGTGGCCAACCAGCTGTTAACCTACAATAATAGAAGATGCCAATGCATAATACTCCACCAGCCGCATGCCTAGATCACTAAGAATATATGTAGCTAATTAACAAATCAAAGTAATAATAATCTTGACAAATAAACTAATCAAGTGATAATTGTTCTTAAATCCTTCTACTAAAACCATACGTAGGTGTTCATTTCCCCTTGCCATACTTCATTCACGAATGGTAAGTTCATCATTAGCTCTCTCTATTCTCCATTCTTGCAAAGTTAAATCCTAAAGTGTTAATAAACTCCATTAATGGTGTGTTAGTTCCTAACACCATTTAATGTAATTTCCTAGTTAATTCTATCAAGTCTTGAAGCAAGAAATCATCCTAGCAAACCTATAAGAAATCGCGAAGCATATATGCTCCAAGGTGGTTCCTAAATTCAACAACAATACAAGGAACAACAAGATCAAGTCAAGGAAATTTGGATCTACAATCATCCCACGGTGTATCAAAAATACCTTGTTAAATTCCTAAGGTAAACTCTTGTAAAATTACTACAAATATTATTTATAAACTCTTGTTAGAAGTATAACAAAAAAACCTACTATATGCACAAGGAGTTCGAAATGGCTTCATCAAAATAACATTTGGAGAGCTTGGAAATTCAAGGAAAAAATCAAGTACAAGAATGTCTTGATTTAAGGGTAAGTTTATATATTAAGGTTTATTAAGTTTAAGCTTGATTAAAGCTTCAAATTTGGTATAAAAATTATGTTAAGGCCATGTTAATATTAAGGCCAAAAATTATTAAGTTAAAGTATCAAGAAAAAATAATTTATAACATATAAGGTAAGACTATTACCTTAAGGTATAAAATTGTGTCACAAGAGTTAAATATGATGCACATGTATTTAACTGAAATATCTAAGGATAATATGTTCTATTTGGGTTTATAAATCATTCTAAGTCATTAGCATAATTTTTAGAAGTGTTATATGGCTTATATACATTTATATGTATTTATTATAAAGTTTAAAACAAGTTTTTAAACCATATTATAAAATTAAATGAAAGCCGAGAGCTTATGTAACACCCCAACTCAATCCAATGTGGTCTCGCAACTTAACAGCATATATATATACATGTCACAGCGGAATTCTTTACACTCCAGGACCTTGCCCGGTCCTGACTACAGAATATCGACATTAGTACATAACAACCTTAACCAAATACATATTCTTCTTACAATCCTCTCACATCCTATACATCTTACTAACTCAATTGCCATACGAGTGTACATGCACAACTCGTAGGCCACACTTAATCCTTAACACTTTGTATCCTTTCTTACTCTCGCGACGGCCGCCTCCTGATGTACACTGTGCAGTAAAAACAGCCCCAAAGGGAATATAGATAATATTATGTACTAGTAAATGTCCTTGTACGGTTCTGGACCAAATAATAACCATCAGATTATAAACAATAACAATGAAGGGTCCAGATTATATTGGTATTAATTTAGTAGATAAAAACAAATTGGTATATATTTTGGGGATTCTAGGTATTAAGGTTTATGCTGATTACCTCTCATCTTCCACGTTCGCTCCCCTCCGGTATTCCAATTCTTCTGCTCCAATTCTTGCTGCTCCACTTCTTCCTGCTAGAATTTGACGATTGCAACCACCAATCCACTTCCTTTCCACCTTGCTTATGTTTCCATCATAGTACGGAATCGGCAAACAAGCAAAACAAAATCATCCCCGTCATCAGCAATAGAGGGTCCCTTGCTCCCGTACGCTTGTTTCTCTCCTTTCGCTTTGTCGTGCTCAAATTTGGTCGTGAATCAGTGTCAAGTTCGTCCTTCTCTGAACTGCCAATTTGATCAGGTTATGCACTTTCCCTATCTCTGTCTGTGTACGAATAGTGAAAGCCCTATTACTCAAACCTTTAGTCCAATTAGGCGCTCTATCTTAGCAAGACAGCGAACCATAGAGGGTAATCCCTGGTTTCACGAACCATTGACCGTTATTGTAAAAGGCCTGATTTCAAAATATTGACACGTAATAAGAAATCTATACAGAGCTGCCTCTAATTTAGTCCTCATTTGAAGTGCGGGGAGGCGCGCTGCACCATTTGGGCGGTCGAAAGGAAATTAATTTCTCTCTAAATTTTGACGCATTCTATAGGGGCCTTTGTGTTTGCTATATGTATCCTTGCTGTTGGTAGTTGTCGATCATGATCTTGGTGTTTCATTATATGATATTGGTGTTTCATATATGATTTTGGTGATTCATCACATGATCTTGGTATTTCATCACATGATCTTGGTGTTGAAATAAGTTGATTCACATTTGACAGACAGCTGATATTTATACTCCAACAGTGGTAACATATAAGTACAGAAGACCGTCTTTCCCTCCTTAAACTCTGATTTCTTTATTTTGAATTTTATTTTTTGGGTTCATCATAAACATGCTGATCTTGATCATGTGTAGTCGAAGTCTGTTGCTAAGATTAAGGAATGCTAATTCACTCCTTGTGTTTGTGCCTCTGTTGTGCGTATAGTTGAGAAGCTGTGTTTGTGCCTCTGTTGTGCGTATAGTTGAGAAGCTTTGGAGTTAGAAAACTTCTGTTTACTTGCTCTTGTCATTGTATTGTCAAACCCATCTTCTTTTCTTTAGCGATGTCAATAATGGTGGTTTTTGTTTTCATGTGGTGTGATTATGTGTAAGTTGATGCAGAAAAGGAATGGGCATTAAACTCCAAGCTGGATGTTGGATTGGGTAAAATCAAGCTTGCTACTCTAGTTCAGGAAAAATCTTTATGCTTGTGTTGTGATGTATGATGGCAATACTCTAGCTGATATATGAAGAGATGAGTTAGAAGGTTCGAAAGCACCAACACATGCATGGTAGGGTCAACAGACTACAACGCAAAAGAAATATATAGTTTACTTAGATAATGAACTGGAGTATAGTGTTTCGTTAAGGATTTCGTGGTGTTAGGCTATGTTGTCGACTTTTTTAACATTTTGTATGTCGGAAATTCTGGATTCTAATTCGTACTTTATTAGAGCTTGGAGTTTTCTTATAAGATATTGATCTTTCACTCTTTATGCGCTCAATCTCAAATAGGATATTAAAATTAAAGAAGTAACGTGTATCAACACTCTTCTAGTGGTATCAAGACATTACCAGTGGGTCTTATATTTCGAAATGGATTGTGTATGACGTTATTGCAGGTGACATGCTTAAACAGATGATCTCAGTGTGTTCTTTTCTCCGGTATTGTTTATTGAATTATAAACTTGTATAGGTGGCTATTTGTGACCTGTAGTTCCTTTTCGTACCATGTTACTATCAATGTAATACCACTTCAAAATCAAGAAAGTACCACATAATGTATTTCCTCTTAACCCTAAGTGAAATACCTATACCTCCCACAAAAATACCTTAACAAGTTTTTAAAATCACCATTAACAATTGATAAAAATTAGCAACATAAGTTGATGTTATACCAAATGTGAATAAACAATGTACCTGGTTGTCGTCAATATAATACTAGAAAAAATTAACAAAGTACCACAAATTTAATATGATACTGGTTTACACTATCAATAAAGAAAAAAAAATGAATACACTCCCTATAAGAACATAAAACGTTTAACCCAAAGAAAAAAAAAACCTAAGCATTACACTTTAAATACCTAATGAAATACCCCAAACTTTGATATGGTGTTTAAATGATAAACTAGGATATAAGAAGGCTAAATAATGCCTTAGAAACATTAAGAAACATTTCTAATCAAAGAAAATATAAGGAAACACCAAAAGAGCAGTTTAAGCAAAAACGTGCTCTAAGCTTGGAGAGACATGGGAGAGTACCCAAATATTGTTCTAAGACCTTAGTAATATCCTAATGGTCATTTTAAATCAATTACCAAAGAAAACCAAGCTTGAAAACAAGTTAAAACACAAAATGTGCTTTAAGGAGTCTTAAACCACGTTTTTGAAAAATTGTCCTGTAAATGAGTTTTGAATGGCTAAATGTCCATCATTACTCTTTAATTAACATGTGTACTATATAGTATCACATTTGGAAGTCTATATCAATGGGAAATCAAAAATTTCACAACAATGTGCTTTGTTTTGTGAATAGTAACTTAATTAAGCTAGTTTATAACATAAGTCTATATAAGTGAGACATTTGGTCAACAAAGACTTAATTACCCTCATTAATAAAAGGGGGCCGGTTTCTTAGGAGGTGAGTCACCACCTTCATGAGTCATTAAGTAAATAAGAAAGCAAATAAAGAGTTATAAAGCAAAAGTACTATTTACCTTTTTACATAAATATCACATTTTACTTACCTCTCTCCTCACCTCCTCATTTCTTCTTGTTTCACACGGTTTCTTCAAGCTCTCTCCCTTCTCCATTAACGTGAAGAACAACTCCATGCTAGCTCCATCTAGCTTTGCCCACATCTTGCTCATTTTAGCTCCAAATCCAAAACAAAATACATACTCTTCTTAGTTAGCTCAAGCTCCTTCTTTCTATCTTTTCAAAACTTCAAGAGCTTCATTTTGGTGCCAAGTCAAACCACCATTAGAGGAGGAAATTCAAGTTTGGAGACTCCATTGGCATCTCCATTCTCTTAAGGTAAAGAAAGTGTAAGAAAATCTAGGTTTCCACCACCATTTTCTTCACATGTCCGAAAATATACTCATGGAACTCCATGTTTATGCCTTGTTCTAGCTTGTTTCTACTCTTCAAAGGAGAGAGGAGGTCCTTCTTGCTTCATATCCAAGCTTGTCTTGAGGAACTAAGGTAAAGCAATCAATTCAAAACCTTAAAACACACTTTAACCTAGGTTTTATTCCTTAAGGTAAATGTGTTGTTTAGTGCTCATTAGAGTTATTGGACATTGTTTAGAACATTGGCAAGGAGATACACATTGGTGACCGAGATTGAACAAAGAAAAACCTAAGGAAGAAAGCTTTTTAAGCTTGTAAAAGAACAAGGTAAATTACTTACCTTAAGATGTCTTGTTGTTTAAGGGAATGGGATTTAGGTATATGATGAGTTTAGTGTAGAGTTTATATTGGGAAGGTGTTATAAAACCTAGGAGAAACAATGAGCATATTTGTGAACTTGTGACTAAAGAGCAAATGAGAAGAAGAGATAGTCAAAACAATGTGGAGATGAATTACAAAAGCATTTTATTTCAATGGGAGCCTTGTTGTGTGTATTCGCAGGTTGAAGGCAAATATATGTGGAAATTCAGTGGTTAAGATTATTGTCATTTAAGGGCCTAAGTGCCAAGCATTTTAAGTTTAAGCACTATATGATGATGTGGTGAAGTTTTAGTGTAAATTGTGTGTTAAGGTGTTGTGATGAGAATTTGGGTGATGTTGGTTGTTTGATGGAGAAAAACCATATGTTAGGAGGTACTATATACTAGAGAACCCATGGCAAAATTTAAAGGAGAACTTAAGTGTTTAAGATATTTTAAGGAGATTTCGTGACTAGGATAGCACTAGGAAGTTAGAGGTTGTCTCGAAGGAAAAAGAATGAGTTTAAGGTGTTCTTGTGAGTTAGAATGACTTAGACATCATCATGGAAGATTTAGGAATCAAAAGAGTGTTTTGGTATACACCAAAGGCAGCTTGGGAATGTGTTTAGGATATATGTAAGTCTTGTTAGGAGAAGAGGAAACAATGTGTTAAAGAAGAGGGAACAAACTTGAGAAGAAAATTCGAGCCACTACATAAAGGAATTTTAAATGGTGAGAGATGCTTGGGAGATGATGTTATAGTAGTGAGGAAACATTTTGGCATAGTGGTTATGATAGGCATGAAACACCACTAGAAAACCTAAGGAAAAATATTACAAGTGTTAAGAGATTATGTAAGAAATTGAGTCATAAGGTTAGAGAAGGAGTTGGGCAAGTTTATGATGTTATTTTGGTATTAGAATATGTTTTAGATCATGTGTGAAGATTGGGTTATTTATAGATGAAGAGAACAAGTGTAACAACACTTAGAATTATACAAAGGAGGAAATCTGTAGCTGGTCCGGGACTTAGGTCCAGTGTGAAGTCCCGGACCAACCTAAAAATAAGGCCGAGAGTTTTAGCATGTAAAGGTCCGGGACTTAGGTCTTGTAAGATGTCCCGGACCACCCCATTAAAAACCCCCGAGGATTTTAGCTTGCATTGGTCCGGGACTTAAGTCCCATACAAAGTCCCGGACCACCACATTAAAATAGCCGAGAGTTTGAACTAAGTATAGGTCCGGGACTTAGGTTGAGGACAAGGTCCCGGACCACACAAAAAAATCATGTTTAAGCTTGGGAAGTGTTAGAAAATGGTGGGAGTAATTTTGAATTGATGTTACGAAGTTACTAAGGGCATGTTTGGTGGATGTAATGGCTATTAAGTGGGTGAACAAGTATAATAGATAATGAGGAAGTGATGCGCTTAGAAGTTAAGTTAAAAACCGTAAGGCTTCGTGAAAAACAATGAGTAAAAGTTGATGTCTAGGGAGGTTAAGTAATTGTATTGAGTTGAATTGAATAATAACCTAAAACTGAATAAATGTTTTAGGATTGGTGAATTGGGACTTGGAAGGAGATAAACCAAACAATCGTCGACGGTGAACGGTACAATCTTTCTTGTGACCTGCTTGCTAACGAGGTGTCCCTCGGCTTGTGTGCTATCTGTTTAATTGCTATGACTAAAACAAGATAAAGCATGCAACCGTTTATATTTATTCTCGTTGTGTTTGTGTTATCTTTACACTAACCCGCGAGACTTGAGATTGTTACTAACCAAGTTTAGTACTTACTGAGTTTAGAATAAGAGTTAAGTTTGGTGGTTGTTGGTTAATGCCGTTAAGGCTTAGCTAGCACATGGTGATTAAGATTTCTACTAACTGGAACTTGAGTGAGGAAACCCGGGACCGATCTCCGGTCATGCATGCTAAGGAAAAAGGGGGACGGTATCTGAATCAGATCCGCCCTCCGCTTAAGGACTTGTCTTCGGACTTGTAGCCTAGGGCCGGTTGCCGGCTCAGCTACGCTGGACTCCCGTCCAGAGTAGGTGGCGTTAAGATGGTGCGGTGGGATCACCTAAATCCCAGGTTCGAATTAAGCTACAACCAATCCCTTCCAGGAAAGGTTTGTATACTGAGATTAAGATTAAGATTAAGGTAAGGTAAGGAAATGAGATTAAGGAAATGAGGACTGAGGAGGGGGTTACTAACCCACTTGATAAGGGAACGCTTGAGACGTTCATTGTTTGTGAACTATATATGTTCATCTGTGGTTATTGTTATTGCACTTCATATTATGCTTGTGTATGTAATCAATTTCCATGCTATCGACAATTAGTCGTCGTAGCCCCGTTAGCTTGGGGGCCATGAGAGGGTGTACCAGCATTCGCGCTGACCCCCTCGGGGGCTATTTTTACACTTGCAGGTAAGAGACCCATGAGGACGCACTACGAGAGTAGGAGCGGTTAGACTTAGGGTGGGATGTTTATTTTGAGTTCGGGTTGCGCCTGTGCACCCGACTGTTATATTAAACTGATGTAAGTTTGAGATTATGTTTAAGATACTAGTACTCGGTTGGTTGTGGTATTGTGAATGTTGTTGTTTTGAGCTGGATAAGTATTTTGGATAAGTATTGTAAACGTTAAGCCGGTATCTTCTAACGATCAGACCGTGGCAAGGTCCAGGTGTTATTTATTTCCGCTGCGACGTATTCGTTTAAGTGTTCAGTTTGCGATAACCATGATAGGCTTTGGATGGGGTGTTACAAAAAGTGGTATCAGAGCGTAGTTACGCTCTGATCAAGAAATACCGGACTTGAGTAACCACCGAGTTAGGATATAAGTTAAGGAATAAGTGTTGGGTTAAGGTGTGAGAAGTTAGAGTGAGTAGAGTCAGATGACCACTAATAAGTGTGGATTGTCTTTACCGTCTACGGACGTTATAAATTTACTAACCAAAACAGTGGTGAATACGAATCTAATGTAAGTTATGCTTGTTCAGATGGCAGGACGCCCTAGAGGAGGCCGAGGTCGCGGCCGGGGTGAGGATACTTCAGGAATACCTGGAGGGCAGACGATCGCAGAGATCGTAGCTGCCGCTTTAGGGCACATGGGCTATCAGCCTGGTGTGGGTGCACCACCTCCACCGCCACAACCTAGGGAACCAAACTGGGTGAAGAGTCTAGCAGATCTTCGACCCGCGCATTTTAAGGGGGAGACCGATCCCGCCAAGCTTGAGGCGTACATCTCCGAGCTGGAGACCGCCTTCGAGACCCTTGATATCCCTGCTGGGATCAAGGTGCGCTTAGCTGCTTTTTATCTGAAGGGGGCGGCAGGCGATTGGTGGAAGCTGGTGAGGGCCGAGCATGTGGCCAATCCAGAGTTCGGCTGGGAGCAGTACACCGCCTTGCTACGAGCAAAGTACTACCCCGCCCATGTTCAGACGAAGAAGCGCTTACAGTTGGATGCGCTTAAGCAGTCGGACAAGATGACAGTGGACGAGTATTACTCAGAGTTCACTGCCTTGCTCCGTCTTCTGCCAGGTCTAGGGTATTCTGACCAGATCTTGGTGGACCGCTTCTATGGCGGGCTTAGCCATCGACTCCGCTACGGCATGGGGCCGACGAGTTACACTACCTTGCAGGTAATAAGAATGATTGAGATTTGAGTAAGTGATGAATAAGATTTAGATTATGAGAAATAAGTACGACTAATACTATGGAAAAGCAGGAGTGCTATCATGCCGCTGCTAAGGTTGAGATTACCGTCCAGCTGAGGGATGAAGAGAATGCAAAGAGGAAGAGTGCTGGTAAGAGCTCAGAGAGTCAGGGGCAAGGAGGGTACAAGAAACAAAAGTACCAGCCTCAGGCCCAGAAAAATCAGAACCCTAAGGGGAGGGAGGAAAGGAGAAGGCTTCGGAGGAGCCATTGAAGCTGACATATGCTATTGCAGCTACACCCCTGCGCTCTAAGGCGCCAAAGGGTAAGGAAATTGATATTGAATGAGTTAAGAAATAAATTAGTAACCGTTTGAGATATGAGAATTGACAATATGTATCATCAGGATCTGAGACTGAGAAGGGAGCCGGTGGTGGCTACCAGCGACGCTTCATCTGTAGATGGTGTCACAAGGACCACCCCGGGCTCGACTGTAAGGGGAATAAGGTGGAGTGCAACTTTTGTGGAGTCTACGGGCATCGAGCGTATGAGTGTTACCGAAACCCTGCTAGCAGAGCCTATAGGCCCGATACCAGGGGCAAGGGCAAGGCCGATCAGGGAGCTGGATCTGACGGTCAGAGGAAAGTGCAGCAGCCGGCGGACAAGAACCCACGGGTGACCCAGAAGACGGGGCCCACTCTACACATGGTAGACCGGGACGATGAGCCTGAGCCCTCATCGAGGCCAGGTACCACTATAACCATTTAGTAATAAAACTACCTGCTTACCGCATTATCATGCATGTTTGGTGAATAAATGAGTTAAGTAAGAATAAGATGAGATTAGAACTTAAGTGAGATATAACCTACTACCACTCTAGGAAGATTCAACATCTGCTACCCATACCATCTACATCTAACCCGGAGCACACCGACATCGGAACCATAGACTTTCCAACCGACCAATGTCAGGTATCCGCCCAGGTATGATTTTATTAAGGGGATACCTGACACCCGAAGCACAAATAGCCATCATCAGGAGATGCAATCAACTAGGAATGGGACCGGGAGGTTTTTACACACCGGAGTACCCAGGGGGAGCAAGGATGAAATTAAAGATGATGAGCTTGGGCAAGGATTGGAATCCGTATGCCAAGAATTACCAAACCATGAGGGTGCAAGATGGAGTCTCACCACCGGAATACCCGAAGAGTTCCATCCAGTTATTACACAAGTCGTGGAAATCGCTCAGCAGTTGGAAGCTGAACCGATTCCAGACATCCAGGCAGACATTTGCATTGTAAACTTCTACAAAAAGATGGGAAACTGGGACTACACCAGGATAAGGACGAGACGACGGAGTCTCTCGAAAGAGGGATACCCGTAGTGTCTTGGTCCATTGGAGATGATGCGGAGTTTTTATACGGCGAGCAGAAGCGTGCGGACCGTGCAGATAAGATAGTACTAAGTCGGGTGATGTATTAATTTTGGGAGGAGAATCAAGGATGTTATACCATGGGATTAAGAGAATCAAGCTGAATACAGCACCATCAGCAGTAATCAATGCGACACATATGAGACCAGGAAGATTAACCTAACCTTTAGACAATATTAGCCATGTAATGTTAGAATGAGATGAGAAATGAGATGTAAGATTGAAGCACATGTTGTAAACAGGATGGTCATGAATAAAATAACAGTGTTGTTCATATAAATTGTTACGACTCTTGTTATACCATCAATACTCATGAAGCTTGTGAACACAATTAGGTTATGGACTCGGTACGGAAGGGCACTAAGCATACTTACAGAGGCACAGGCTGACGCCAGCGGTACTATCCTCACCGGCACCTTTCCGATTAATGGGATTGAGGCATCAGTTCTCTTCGACTCAGGGGCCTCGCATACCTTTGTCTCTGCATCATTTGCGAGCAGGTTGGGGCTAAACGCTGATGAGCTACCCGACTTCACGGTTACGCTCCCGTCCAAGGAGAAGGTTCGTTGCACTCGTTACTACCGGGGAGCCATTATCAGAATTAGAGGAGAAGACTTTCCAGTCAGTTTCATTGAGTTCAGTAAGCTAGGAATTGATGTTATCTTCGGGATGAACTGGTTGGAGCGGCACAAGGGACGTATCCTCTACGCCGAGCATAGATTGCTGCTCAGGAGTCCGTCTGGGGTAACGATATCATACCGCCAGAGGCCCAGAGAGCCTTCGACTAAGATCATCACCGCCATGGCAATGCATAGAGAATTAAGGAGAAAGGAAGAAGTGTACCTCTGCTATGTACAGGACATAGAGAGAGACCCTGAGTTCGACCTCGACTTACCGGTAGTGTCGGAGTTCCCCGACTTATTTCCACGGGAACTGCCCGGCATGCCACCCACTCGGGAGGTAGAGTTCACCATTGAGCTGCTACCTGGTACCGGACTGATAGCCAAAGCACCATACCGTATGGCTCCGGCAGAAATGACTGAATTAAAAGAACAATTGAAAGATTTGTTGGATAAGGGATTCATTAGACCAAGTGTGTCACCATGGGGAGCGCCAGTCCACTTCGTGAAGAAGAAGGATGGTAGTCTTCGCCTCTGCATCGACTACAGAGAGCTGAATGCAGTGACAGTGAAGAATAAGTACCCCACTACACCGCATTGACGATCTGTTCGATCAGTTGAAGGGAGCATCTGTGTTTTCCAAGATTGATCTCAGATCGGGTATCATCAATAGCCATTAAGGAGGGAGACATTGAGAAGACGGCATTCCGGACACGATACGGCCTTCCGCACGGTTTTGCTTCCGGGGTACCATCCCCAAAAGGCCTCTCACAAGGCAAGAGTATCCCCACACCTATAAGTGTGGTTTCGTGCGCTCTCCCAATCGATGTGGGAGGTGACCCCTACACTGGGGTATCACACTCTACCCCCTCCCTTGGGAGCCCAGCGTCCCCGCTGGCACACCGACCTGGGCCCGGCTCTGATACCATCTTGCTTACACACCAGGAATCGAACCCAGGTTGACGGACTGTCTAGTGGGTAACCAAGTCCCTCAAGGGATTCTAGCAGCACATATGCTCCACAAATTCACAAATATTTTCCTGCACACACCTATTGGTTTCCCTTGGTTCCCTATCTCTTACAACACTAACCAACAATTCTTAAACAGCCTAAAACTTTTCCTCATTATACCACCACATAAACCATTATTCAACCATTCAAATTCCTTCCTTTAAACATTAAAATCTGTTACAACACACATTCAAAACTAGCTCAAAGTATGTGTCTTTACCTTGTGTTTTCTAGCTTTTCCTTCCCTTCCTTCTCTCTCCTTCTTCCTCTTCTTTGTTTCATGAATTCTTACCCTTGTTCTTTCCTCACCAAACCGACAGGCTACAGTCATATACAGATTCACATACCACTTATAAAAAAAATCATTCCTTAACCAATTCTTTCCTTAACACAAATTAGGGTTTTAAAGGGGATTTTACCATAGCTCTTAGAGAGGCTTTTGGACAGCAAAGAGAGGGGATTTCCAGCTCCAAAATGAGACACCAAACCGGCTAGAAGAGGGAGAAGAACAAGGCCAACTTCAGATTTTCGTTTTGTCATAGAGAGTTGGAAAAAATTGAACTTTGAAGACTATTTTTACCTTAGAACCAAGAGGAGATGAAGGGGGTTGCAATGGAGGTCTTCAAGCTCCAAAATGTGATACAGCCATGGTGGAGAGTTGTGAGATTTTCGATTTTTAAAGGGTGGAAAAGAGAGCTCAAGACGAGAGGAGTGCAGTGGTGTAATTTTTGTTGAATTTGGAGTTGATTTGGACCTTCAATATAGAGTGGAAGAGAGGGGCTGGATAAGGACTGTAGAATCGCCATGGTTGGAGAATGAGAAGATGAAGTTTCAGCCAGAGAGGAAAAAAACATGAAGAAGAGGGTGTTAGGAGAGAGAGGGTTCACTTTTTTTACTTTTGTACTTTAATTTCTTTTTTTTTCCTTGTCTTGTAGTGTATTAGGACAAATTAAAGAAGAGGGGAGGGGAGTGCTGGACGGCGGCTCACACACACAACACAAGTGTGTTTTGATTTTTTTGCAAAGTGGACACACTAATTTAGCTTATTTATGCTTTTACCCCCAACTTTTATTTTTGCACTATTCACTCCCGGGACCCGTTTTCCGGAATTTTCGTCGTTCAATTAATTTTATTGGTTCTAGATCTTCATTATAATGTACCAAGGACTATTTGGTTGACCAAATTATTATGGGTCTATTTAACCACTTAAAGTCGCGTTTTCCCGTTTTCCTCGAAAAACGCGCTTTAAGGTTTGTTTGTGTTTTTAATCCGTTTTAAGGATCCGTTTTCTTCAGGATTTGTTCCCTCATGATATTTAGGTGTAATTATACCTCTAAAATCTTAATTATCCTAATTAATCACTATTTTAAATTTTGGGGTATTTCAATCTACCCCCCTTAAGGAACTTTGCCCAGAAAGTTATTCGAGTTGGTGAATTAGTTTTCTTTGCTCAATTGACTCTCAATTGTCAAAGATCATACACACAACTACTTACAGAATTAAGTTTCTATTGTACAAGGATATTCACCTCAATCACAAGCATCTTCAACACAACTCAACCATACCATCTCAATCCAATTCAATACAATTCAAATACCAATCTCAAATCAATCCCAAAAGATACCACAAATCCATTCACATCAAACACAAATCACTTCCACAGTTACAATCACCATCCTTCAAGTCCAACAAAATGTAATACAATTTACATACAATGCAATGCTTACCCCCGAAGCAATGCCAAAAGCAAAACGGTCCTACCCCCTTAAAGGGGTACGACCCATACCCTCTAAGTGCTAGACATTCGAGTCTACAACAAATGCGGGTACTTTGCCTTCATGGTGTCCTCAAGTTCCCAAGTCACTTCCTCGACATCATGGTTTGCCCACAAGACTTTGTCCATTCGCACTGATTTGTTGCGAGTGTCTCTAGTCTTCATATCAAGGATTCACAGTGGAGTCTCGACGTATCTCATCGTCGGCTCTAGGGATAAGTGTTCGGGCTCTAACACATGAGAAGGATCAATATATATTTCTTGAGTTGAGAGACGTGAAACACGTCCAACTCCACAGGTAACGCTAATCGGTATGCCACGGATCCAACTCTCTCAGTAATCTCATATGGCCCATAAACTTGGGGCTCAGCTTGCCCTTTTGGCCAAATCAGAAGACACCCATCATAGGCGAAACTAGCAGGAGCACTTGGTCGCCCACGGCGAACTCAAGGTCACGTCGTCTCACATCAGCATAAGACTTCTGTCTGTCCTAGGCTGCCTTCATATTTGCTCGAATCTGCTGAACTTCAGCTTGCACTTGCTCTAAGTATTTCGGTCCTATGATGACCGCTTCGCTTGACTCATCCCAACACAATGGGGTACGGCAAGGTCTACCGTATAAGCTTGGAAAGGCGACATCTTAATCGAAGCATGATAGCTGTTATTATAGGAAAACTCGATAAGATGTAGCTTATCAATCCAGCTCCCCTGGAAGTCTAAGGCACATGCCCGAGCATGTCCTCAAGTGTCTGGATGGTCCTTTCTGTCTGACCGTCGGTTTGTGGATGGAAGGCGTACTAAGCTTCAACTCGGTGCCCAACGCTTCCCGTGTAGCTCTCCAGTATCTCGAAAGGAATCTTGTGTCACGGTCAAATACAATGGTCTTGGGAACTTCGTGGTGTTGGATGATCTCCTGGTCAAATAGATCAGTGAGCTTCGCCACCTTCCAGGTGTCCCTCATCGGTATGAATCGGGCAACCTTGGTGAGGCGATCGATGATGACCCAAATCATGTTGAGTCCTCCCTTAGCAGGTGGGATTCCAACAACAAAATCCATGGAGATGTCATGGAATTTCCACTCTGGAATAGGCATAGACTGTACCATTCCTCCCGGTCTACGGTGCTCGAATTTTACCTTCTAGCATGTGAGGCACCTCAAGACATATTCAGACACATCGGACTTCATCCCTGACCACTAGAAGTACCTCTTCATGTCCTTGTACATTTTAAAGGCTCCCGGATGGACATGCAGTGTGGAGTAGTGTGACTCCCGCAGAATGCGATCCCTCGGCTCAGCGTTGCTTCGGGGAACGCATAATCTGCCATTCAGTCGGATCAAACCATCTTCATGAAGCTTGAAGTCATACTTCCTTCCGCTTCTCAAATGTGCCCTCTAGAATTTTCTACCTGATCTCTTTCATATAGGGGTCGTACAACTGAGCCTCTCGCACCTCATCAACCAAGCTGGAAGAAGCGAGCAGCGAATGGAGTGAGTGTGCTCGGCGACTCAGGCGTCGGCTACAACATTTGCTTCCTCTCCTTGTACTGAAGGTTGATGTCGTAATCTGATAAGAACTCCATCCACCTTCTTTGTCTCAAATTCAATTCTTTTTGAGTGAACACGTATTGCAAACTCTTGTGGTTGGAAAAGAGGGTGATGCTTACCCCATAGAGATAGTGTCGCCATATCTTCAAGGCGAAGACAATGGCTCCTAACTCTAAATCATGCGTCGGGTAATGTCTCCTCATGCTACCACTTGCCGTGCTGCAGAGTACGCATCCCATGCCCTTGCCTGATGCATTGCAGTAAACTTCAAATCCCTCTGTGCCCTCTAGAAGTGTGAGAATGGGTGATGAGGTCAATGAATCTTTCAAGCTCTAGAAGGCTATCTCGCATTCGTTTGTCCACACAAATGGTGCATCTTTTTTCATCAGTGCCGTCATGGGCTTCGCAACTTTCAAAAATCTCTAACAAACCTCCGGTAGTAACCGGCTAGACCAAGAAAGCTCCAGATGTCGGAAACGTTCCTGGGTCTAGGCCATGAACGGACTGCTTCAACCTTAGCTGGATCAACGAGAGATACCATCGCTCGAGATCACGTGACCAAGGAAGGAGACCTGGTCAAGCCAGAACTCGCATTTGGAGAACTTCGCGTATAGGTGGTTCTCACGCAATGTCTCAAGTACACGCCTCAAATGGCTCTCATTCTCCTCTCTCAACTTTGAATTAATGAGGATGTCGTCGATGAAGACCACCACTAATGTGTCTAACTGATCACTGAACACCGATTCATCAAATCCATAAACTTAGCTGGCGCATTCGATAGTCCGAATGGCATCACTGTAAACTCGAAGTGGCCATATCTGTACGGAATGCTGTCTTCTCAATATCGGAATCTCTGATGGCGATCTGGTGATACCCTGATCGGAGGTCAATCTTGGAGAAGACTGAGGCTCCCTTCAACTGATCGAACAGGTCATCGATGCGTGGCAATGGGTATTTGTTCTTCACAGTGACGGCATTAAGCTCGCGGTAATCAATACAAAGGCGGAGACTACCGTCCTTCTTCTTCACGAAGAGGACCGGCGCTCCCCACGGTGGTACGCTCGGGAGTATAAACCCCTTGTCAAGTAAATCCTTCACTTTACCTTCAATTCGGCCATCTCTTGCAGGTGCTAAATGGTACGGCGCCCTAGCAATCTGTCCTGTGCCTGGTACAAGCTCTATCTCAAACTCAACTGTCCTCTGAGGTGGCATGCCGGGTAGTTCCTTCGGAAACACATCCGGAACTCTGACACTACCGATATGTGGGGTCGAACTCTGGATCTCGCTGAAGGTCTTGCATGTAGCAAAGGAATACCTCGTGCCACATCTGAGCTCTCGGTACATGGACATGACGGAGATTACTTTGGTCGAAGGCTCTCTCGGCCTCTAGAGTATGATACGGTAACCCAGATGGGCTCCTGAGCAGCAATCTATGCTCGGCGTAGAGGATTCGCCCCTTATGCCGCTCCAACCAGTTCATCCCAATAATTAGGTCGAATCCCAAACCACTCGATGAAGGAAATGGGAAACGCCTCGCCCGTAATTTGGATAGTGGCAGCTCGGTAGTATTTTGTACACTTAACTCGCTCTTTCGACGGGAGGGTGACCATAAAATCTGGCAACTCCATCTGCATCGAGCCCCAACCACATCACGAATGATGGCGAGATGAAGGTATGTGAGGCACTAGTGTCGAATAATATGGTGGCATCAATGCCATTCACCAAGAAGGAACTCGTGATTATGGTGCGCTTTTACTGGCCTGTATCTGGGTGAGACTACTGAGGGAACCTTCCGTACCGAGTCCACAACCTATTGATTCATAAGCTTTATGAGTTGAGGGTATAACGCAAGTGGAAAAAATTTGACAACCAACATTGCTTTATTGATAAACAACCATCATACATCGTGTGTCTCTAATACACATTGCTATCATGTTACATGGTGTTACAAACTTAATACTTCCTAAAGGTAAGGTTCAGGCATCCGAGTTTCAGGTGTGTGGCGTCGACCACTGTCGATGGTGCCGTATTCACCTTTATCTTCTTGATACCGTGATACAGCATTCTCGACTACCTCCCATTATTAAGAGATCTCTTGACCTGAGTACCAGTTTCTCTGCGAGGTCTGCACGCTTCTGCTCGCTAAATAAAAATTCGGCATCGTCACCAATGGACCAAGACACTACGGGCACTCCAAATTTGAGAGATTCCGCTGTCTCGTCCTTATCTTGGTGTAGACCAAGTCATCCACCTTCTTCATAGAAGTTAATAATGCAAAGGTCCGCTTCAGTGTAGGAATTGGATCAGCCTCTCTAGCTGCGCGTGATCTCTACAACTTGTGCGTTAACCGTTTGAAATTTCATCGGGTATTGCGGTGGTGTTGCTCCGTCTTCGGCTCGTGTCTTCTGGTATGTCTTGGTATAAGGGTTCCAGTCCTTTCCCAAGCACATCATCTTCAGCTTCATCTTCGCTCCACCGGGGAATTCGAGTGTGTAAAATCCTCCTAGACCCACTCCTAGTTTGTTGCATTGTCGGATGATGGAAATTTGCGCTTCGGGTGTCAGGTATCCTTTTATTAAAATCATACCTGGACAGATGACCTGACACTGCTCATCGGTGATGTGGTAAGTGGTGAGGTCAGCTTCTTCGGGAAGTGGGTTTGAAGGGATTGGGTAAAAAATATTAAAGGTTCCTATGGTAGTAAATTTTATCTAACGTGAGTTCTAGTTTTAAACCAGTTCGGTTCATGCTCATTTTATACAAGATTTCTAGGTCATTTCAATATTCACTCATGCAAACAATTCAAACATTTAGGCATGCTCTCAAGGATCAAAGGTGTACGAATTTACCTAAGCCGGACTTCATGCCGGTCTCATCTATATCAATGATATGCAAGGTTGGCTGCCTCTGGGGTGCGCCCTTCTGAGGACCTCGGGACCCCTGTCCCTGTGAGGTCTGCTGGGCTGGTGCATCGCCAGATGCAACCTCCTGCCTTCTCTCTACTTAAAGCCTTGGTAATTGCCGTGATAGTTGCCTTGGTAGTCGCTTGGTAGTTGCCTTGGTAATTGCCGTGATAGTTGCCTTGGTAGTTGCCCTTGGGTTTGGAGGGGCACTCGAACCTCTTGTGTCCCAGCTTCCTGCTGTGGTAGCACCTTATCTCATTGCTAGTTCATAAGCACCAAGGTCTAGATCGGTTTTCTTACCCTTAGGCGGTGAGTCCTCAGCGGCTTTGCAGCCACCGGTGCAGTATAGTAAGCTGAGGTGGCTCAGGCGCCTTGCCTTTCTCGGCATGGGTACTGCTCTCCCCGGGAGTACCGGCTCCCTTCTATGACTGCTGGGGGTAGTTCTCTTTCCTCTTCTTCCAGCCCTTTCCTTGGCCATGATCACGTGGCTAGTAGCCTTGTCATTCACCTTGCGCTTATGCGCAATCTCCTCGTCCCTTAACTGGACGGTGATCTCCACCCTGGAGGCAGCGTGGTAACACTCCTGGAGAGTGGTAAACCGCGTATACACCATGCCGTACCGAGGCGATGGCTCAATCCACCATAGAAGCGGTCAACCCATACCTGTCGAGTGTACCCAGGTCGGCAACAATCGTAGATTGGAGGTGAACTTGGCATAATAGTCGTCGGCGGTCATCTTACCCGTCTTCTTCAAGGTGTCGAGCTCTAGCCTCTTCTTCGTCTTCACATGCTCCGGATAGTACTTGTCTCGGAGTAAAGCAGCATAGGCATCCCAGTCAAGGTGGGGTCGACAAGGAATTCATCCTTCACGAGCTTCCATAATCCATGGTTGTGTCCTTTAGGTAATACGCAGCAATCCATACCCTCACTCCAGCGGGAGCCCTCAAGGGTCTCGAAGGCAGTCTCCATCTCGGAGATATAAGCCTCGAGTTTAGCGGGGTCGCTCTCACCTCGGAGAGGAAGGGAGGTCGGAGATTTGCGACGGCTTTTACCCATTACCTCTCTCGGGGCTGTGGTGGGTCGGGCTATTGTTGTTGTTGCTGGTTTTGTTGGGTATGTTGGGTTTTTTTGTTGTACGCTGTTATGACGTAAGGTAGCATCTGTGCTACGGTGCCGGTGACGATTTCAGCTATCGTATGCGCGCCCGGCTCCTCGGCGTTTCCCCCACGGGGTGTCGGCCTGGTCCACGGGTTCTTCCTGACATCTGAACAATTAACATTCGCATTAGGTAGTGTAACCAATTGGTCTAGAATTTAAGTAGTTGTATCGTCCTTTCGGGCGTTAAGGGGTATCCGTAGTCATTACGGTCAATCAAGGTTAGGTTTGTAGTTCTCCATTGTAAAACCGGTTGGTAATCCTAACTCGGTAATCACTACACTCGGTGATAACTCGGCTATCAGAGCGACACTTCGCTCTAATACCCACTTTTTGTAACACCCCTACCACTAGTCTCCTAATTATCGCCTAATCAATCCGGTCACTAATTAAACGCAGCGGGACAATAAAACTGAGTAGCGGGTGATACACGCCGTTAGCCGCCCATACAACTAACTAGGCCTCAATCAAACAAAACGTGCGGTCTGATAGCAAGAAATACCGAGTAACAATAATAACCTCGAACAATCTTAAACAAATCCCATCAATACATACATCCTTGCTCACCAACAATACCCAAAAGTGATTACCGAGTCTAAATAGTTAGACTCCCATTTACAACCTTCCAAGTCTACAGATATTAACGGTATACAACTAACCATATCACAAATGTTTACATCTTTCAAAATCCAAACAGGTGTACCACATGGTACACCGGCTATAAACCTAACCGTGTACTACTCCGGTACACCAACCAAAATACTTAATCAACCAAAGAGCATCCCGGTCATTCCCGACCTGTCAACGGCTCGAGTCCCTGCAATTAAAAACAGTGCCCCAGGGGCTCAGCAAAGCTGCTATGACTTCCGCATACCCGCGTACAAGCGGGGGTACGCCAACTACTTGGTCGCCAACATGCGGTTAATTTTATTACAAGCATAGATGCTCATATTACAACACTATACGCATATAACAGTACACACAACATGCATTCCATTACATACTACAACACAATCATACAAAAGGTGCAATTCATACAACAAGAGGTAATTTCACAGGTCAACCGGGCTTAAGATACACACCTCCGGTTCTTGCCTCAATCACTTGTTAGATACTCATCCAGGTTAGTTGCTTTATTGCCCAACAATTCCCAGCTTATCTCTTAGACGATAAGCTCTGCCAGTCTCACTCCAGTTGGGCACCACTATGTGGCACCCAGCCCCGCAGGACAACCACTATGTGCACACGGCCCGGTAACAAGGGAGTTCAACCATGGACTCAGAAACAAATGCTTTGTTGTTTCCTCGTCCTTGCACGCGTGACTAACACATCTCCCCCTAACCCAACTCCCGGGTTAAGTAATAACTTATATCCAGTGATTAGTCTACATTCCACTCCCTCACCATTCACGCATTTTCATGAATATACAAACTTCAGGTTCAAATGCCATCCAAAAGAAACAGTGCATTCGTAGCTCAAGTGACGCGCAATAATTCTGGTTCCACAATTATCTTGTTTAGGTGGTTGCAATAAACACACAAACAAACAAGCCGGGGTAACCCCGTTAGGATACAGGGCATGAAGAAATCATACTGTGCTCCGTCGATCTCGGACTTTCGTTTCCCTTCGGTTCGACTATTTGGGTCCTATAACATATCACGAAGTCGTACAGTTAATGATCTATAATTAACCTAATTTACTTCATCTTTTACGGTTACCGACTTATAGCACCTAGGTCAAGGTATTTAAACTCCCACACTTAAGTTATTTAACTTACATTCTTTCTTAAACTTGTTCAAGCCCTTAATCACCTTTAAACATCATTAATCAAGTCCTAATCATCTTATAAATCCATTACCAAACCAATCCCCACCTTATAATGCAAGTTTTATAAGTTTAAGTCACTTTTAGGTTGGTCCGGGACTTGGAAAGGGACTTAAGTCCCGGACCAAACATAATTCAAACTCTCGGCAATTTTCTACACCTGGTCTGGGTCCTTATGCTGGGACTAAGTCCCGGACCATAGTAAGCTTGTAACTCTCGGCCTATTTCAGAGGGTGGTCCAGGTCCTTGTCATGGAACCAAGTCCTGGACCCCCAAAAGGCATTTACTCTCGAACAGAATTTAGGCTTGGTCTGGGACTTTGGCAGGGGACCAAGTCCCGGACCATAGCAGGTTTCTTCACATTTTTGCATTTTCAATTTCAGTTTTGAACCAACCATTTGCCTATTAATTCCCTAATATTTCCTACTTATAATCCACATGTTTTAACACTTATTTACCCTTCCAAACCTACCTAAATCATTTACTATCTCATCAAATTAAATCTAGCTAAACTACACAATTTCTCTTAGATTTCCTAGAACACTAGTGCAGTTTTTTTGTTTCTTATTTGTTCCTTAACCCAATGGTTCACTCCTAGTGTCTTCCTACCTTTACCATTTACATTATTACTCTTCTACAACCTTCCCACATATACACTCCTTCCGCAATTAATTTCCTAAGTCATTAACTACTCAAGTTAAATCCTAAAACACAACTAGTCTTCAAAACTGTTTTTGCCCAATTTAAACAACTAAGTTCTCTACTTTGCTACAGACAATTCGCCATGGTTTCCCTACATTTATAAACATTCCCACAATATAATTTTTCAGTTCTAATCATCAAAACTAACCAAATCCCTCAAGGGATTCTAGCAGCACATATGTTCCACAAATTCACAAATATTTTCCTGCACAACACCCATTGTTTTCCCTTGGTTCCCTAACTCTTAAACACTAACCAAACAACTCTTAAACAGCCTAAAACCTTTCCTCATTATACCACCACATAAACCATTATTCAAACCATTCAAATTCTTTCCTTTTAAACATTAAAATCTGTTACAAATACACATTCAAAACTAGCTCAAGGTATGTGTCTTTACCTTGTGTTTTCTAGCTTTTCCTTCCCTTCCTTCTCTCTCCTTCTTCCTTATTCTTTGTTTCTTGAATTCTTACCCTTGTTCTTTCCTCACCAAACCGACAGGCTACAGTCATACACACACACACACACCATACCACTTATGAAAAAAATCATTCCTTAACGAATTCTTTCCTTAAAACAAATTAGGGTTTAAAAGGGGATTTTACCTTAAGCTCTTAGAGAGGCTTTTGGACAGCAAAGGGAGGGGATTTCCAGATCCAAAATGAGACACCAAAACCGGCTAGAAGAGGGAGAAGAACAAGGCCAACTTCAGATTTTCGTTTTGTCTTAGGGAGCTAGAAAAAATTGAACTTTGAGAACTATTTTTACCTTAGAACCAAGCGGAGAGGAAGGGGGTTGCAATGGAGGTCTTCAAGCTCCAAAATGTGCAACAGCCATGGTGGATAGTTGTGAGCTTTTAGATTTTTAAAGGGTGGAAAAGAGAGCTCAAGGCGAGAGGAGTGCAGTGGTGTAATTTTTGTTGAATTTGGAGTTGATTTAAACCTTCAAATATAGGGAGGAAGAGAGGGGCTGGAGAAGGAATGTAAAATCTCCATGGTTGGAGAATGAAGAAGATGAATTTTCAGCTAGAGAGGAAAAAAGTGTGAGAGAGACGGTGTTAGGAGAGGGAGGATTCACTTTTTTTTTTACTTTTGTACTTTAATTTCTTTTTTTTCCTTGTCTTGTAGTGTATTATGACAAATTAAAGAAGGGGGGAGGGGAGTGCTGGACGGCTACCACACACACACACAAGTGTGTTTTGATTTTTATTTGTAAAGTGGACACACTAATTTAGCTTATTTATGCTTTTACCCCACAACTTTTATTTTTGCACTATTCACTTCCGGGACCCGTTTTCCGGAATTTTCTTGTTCAATTAATTTTATTGGTTCTAGACCATCATTATAATGTACCAAGGACTATTTGGTTGACCAAAATTATTACGGGTCTATTTAACCCGCTTAAAGTCGTGTTTTCCCGGTTTCCTCAAAAAACACGCTTTAAGGTTCATTTGTGTTTTTAATCCGTTTTAAGGATCCGTTTTCTTTGGGATGTGTTCCCTCATGATTATTTAGGTTTAATTAAGCCTCTAAAATCTTAATTAGCCTAATTAATCACTATTTTAAATTTTGGGGTATTTCAGCCACCTTGAACTGTAATCCAAGGTGGTCGAGTCTATTTGTCAACTCTAGGCGACAAGTCAAAAGACGAGTCTCAAACAGAAGTCGGATCTGATACAAATACCGACCCCCTTACTTAACATGCATGACTGGAGTTAGTCTCAGATTCCTCACTCCCCCAAGTTTCAGTTAGTAGAAGTCTCAAGACGAAGGTGTTAGTTAAACCTTTTTCGGGTATTTACCAACCATTGTTAGGGAGTGTGTTCTTATCTCATACCATTGTTTACTAAGCATAGTTAGTAAGTTCTCAAAGATAGGTTGTGTTAGTTAATACAAACACAGAACAAATACAGTAAACCGGTTACATGCCTTATCTTGTTTTAGTCAAAACAATTAAACAAGTAGCACACAAGCCGAGGGACACCTCATTAGCAAGCAAGCTACAAGAAAACCATACTGTTCACTGTCGGTCTTTCGGTTGCCTATTCTCCTTCTGAGTCCAAATACACAAATCCTATAACATTCATCCAATTGGGTTGTTAATTACTTTTAATTAACCTGACTTACTTAGCCACTAATGATTCCTAACTTATAACCACTAAGTCATTGTAATTTAATCTTAATCACATAAGTTAATTATTTCTCATTATATCTTGTACTTGTTCACGCTTCTAATGACCATAAAATGTCACCAAACATGTCTTAACCATCTTACAATAACCTTACCATTCATCCCCATCCATTTCCCTTCTTAAAACAACTTTTTATGCACATTTTGTGCTGGTCCGAGACATGGTCAAGACATATAGTCCCAAACCAATGTCTGTGTTGATTCTCGGCAACATTTATTGGGTGGTCCGGGTCTTGGTACCTATCCTAGGTCCCGGCCCACTCCTGAAATGAACTCTCGGTGGATTTTTAGTGCTGGTCCAAGACTTATTACAAGACCTAGATCCCGGACCAACCTAAACATGGATTTTCGGCAGTTTTTAAGTGCTGGTCCGGGACTTTTTCAAGGACCAAGTCCTGGAGCATAAAATTAAAATGTTAAATTTTATAGTTTGACTTGGTCATTTAACTTGTTTTTTTTTTTTGCCTAATCTTCCTCAAATCATTCCTTATGTATTCTAAGATGTTCCAACATCATTTTAGCACCTAAATCCTTCTAACTCATTAAATAACTCATCACTAAATTTCTTGATCTTTTCACTCAATTTCTTACTAAATTCCTAACACTTATAACTTAATTCCTTAGGTTTCTAAGATGTAAATTTTACCTACTACCATAACTAACCCAATTGTTTCCTCAAAACCATTTTAACCACACCTAATGCATTATTAGTCATCTTCATCTCCTTTACTCAAACTTCCCAAGGTTATATTCTCAAGTTCATACCTAAGTCATTACAAGACATAATACCTCATTTGCTACAAATCTTACCACTTCTCATACCATGATTTTGGTGTGTCTAACTCACCCATTTAATCTCTAAATCCTCCAAGACAAGCCTAGTTCCTTTTATTCCTCAGGAACACCTTAATTAACTCATTGCTACCCAAACTTTCTTAATTGATTCCTAGTACAACCTAGGTCATAGTAATTTACTAGAACATTTTAAACACTTGGTTTCTCACTCAAATTTTGACATAGCCTCCCTACTATATTATTATACCCAAAAGAATAGTTTTTCATCCTTAAACAACCAAAGACAATCAAATCTTTAATGGGTGTTCTCTACACACAAATTACACTTAAGCTACACCAATTCACAATATAGTGCATAAACTTAAATTGCTTGGCACTTAGGCGCTTAAATGACATGGCTCTTAGGCCCTTAAATGACATAACTAAACACTAGATTTTCCACATTTAGAGCTTTCAACCGGTAATTACACAACACTCAATCTCATAACAATTATAAATGCTCTTGTAATTCACCTTATGATTATTTTACAAACTCATTTACCATTGGCTCTTTAGTCACAAGTTCACAAGTATGATCATGTTATTTCCTAGGCAATATAATCCATAACATAATGTAAGCTCTAGGATACATTCGGTATCTATCTAAACCTCATTCCTTAAGACATTAAACCACCTTAAGGTAAGTCATTTACCTTATATTTTTAAGCCTTTCTCTCTTTCTCTTCCTTTGGTTTTCTTGACAGAAAATCGGCCAAGGGCTTTGTTCACTTCCTAATCTTCAAATCAACATTCAAATAAGGGAATGAGTGCTAAGTAGTATACCTGGACTCATGGAATTTATTCTAGAGTACAAAAGAGTGCTTAATGCACTAAAATGAATGATTACCTTTGGAGTCTTAAGATGGACTTTGGTGAGGAATCAAAGGAAGACCTCCACTAGTCTCTTGGAAATTGAAACAAGCTAATTGAAGGAGTAAAACAAGGCCCCATGAGACGTCAATTTCGGCCATGAACAAAAATGAAGGAAACCTTGAATTTTTTAACCTTTTCTTACCTTGAATTAAAGGAGGAGTAATGAGGCTCTAGAATATGATTTTTCCCCTTCAATTGAAGCTCCTTCAATGAAGTCCAGCTTGAGCTTTGAGAGATTTGAAAGGACCAAAAGCAAGGTCTTGCTCCAACTAGCAATAATCTATGCTTGGTTTTTGATTTGGAGTTATATATTAACTTTTGTGGGCAAGACAAGATGGAGAAGAATGAGAGCTGGAACTTACGTGAATGGAGAAGGAGAGAATGAAGAAAACCGGTGGAGAAGGAAATAAATGAAGAGAAGTGAGAAGAGAGGTAAGCTTAATGTAAGATATTTGTTAAAAAGCAAATAGTTCTTTTCTTACTTTTCCCTCTTCTTTTCTAAATGTGCTGGAGACTTGGTGATGACTCACCTCTTCTAAAACTGGCCCCTCCCCTTCTTAAGATATTTATGGACTTAATTTGACCACTGACTAATTAAAGTTGACTTAAGGCTTAATTGGGCACTATTTGGTCACTATTCATAATTAGTGCACAAATTTGTGAAATTTTTTGTTTCTCATTGATTTAGGATTCCTAATGTGATACTAAATAGTAAAAATTTTGATTAAGGTATAAACTTGGTCATTTAGCCACTCAAAACCCATTTCTAAGACAATTTTTTTAAAATGTGCTTTAAGGAGTCTTAAAGCACAATTTTGTGTTTTAACTTGTTTTTGAGCTTGGTTTTTTTGGTAATTGATTTAACATGTTCAATAGCATGTTAATAAGTTCTAAGAATGCTCTTTGGGTCCTAATTAAGTTTACACCAAGTCTGGAGTAAGTATTTGCTTAAATTATCTTTATGGTGTTTTCTATGGTTTAAATTGTTTACTAATGTTTCTAAGGCATGATTTAGCCTTATTATATCATAGTTTAACATTTAATTACCATAGCTAGGTTTGGGGTATTTCATTTAAGGCTTATTTTCTTACCTTAAGCTTGAATACAAGGTGGGTAGCTGTCACCCTTCAATCTCCACGGTTTTGCCTTCAGGAATGGCTGATCTTGACAGTGTAGAGCCAAGAGATGAAAAGAGGTGAGTCTCCTTGCCGAACGATGAAGAAAAAGGAGATTTAAGGGTCAAACTTGTATATTAGGTATTTGTTTGGCTAAGTATGTGTTGTGTACTGCCATGGAGGCCTAGAATGAAGCTTGAGAAAGCTGGTGAAGATGAGAGAACTTGGCAGCCAAAGGGAGAGAGAGATAGAACAAAGTGAAATGTTTAATGAAGTGTAAAGAAAAGTGAAAACTTTTAAGGTAAGGCACTCTTGCTTTTAAGAAGAAAATTTGGAATTGATGTGGTGAGTCATCCTTAAGCAGCCGACCACCTTAGATATTTATCTACGTGTGTTTGACCATTGACCAAGTCAAGTGGGAATAAGGCCTTGTTTGGCACTATTCACATGTTGGTGCACATTTCTGATTTTTTTTATTTTTAAATTAGGCTCTCTAATGTGGTACATTATATTTATTTAGTACATTATGATGTAAAAAAGCCTTAATAACCTCCCTAAGTCAATTTCCACACAATTTCATAAAAATGTGTTTTAAGGAGTCTTCAGGCTCCTTTTGTGTTTTAACACATTTAATGACTTGGTTTTCTGCAGACTGTTATTTCTGAGTGGTTAAACTGATGTAAAATTAAAAGAAAGGAAATTAAAAACTCAAATTATAAACGTCGGGCTGCAAACAAAATCCCGTCGTAGTAGTATAACGGTGTCGTATCCACAGGGAGATTGTTCAATTTACCCTAGTCTTGGTAGTTACTTGAAAACTGTAAAAAGGGGTTTAGCCGGAGGCAAGCTTGATTTGTTGTTAAATTAATACAGAAATAATAAAAACAGTAAAAGGTGAATTAAGTGAAGTGGATGGAAAAATGTATCCTAGGATAGCGGGGGAATTTCCTAAATTACTTAACATATTAAAACCCTGTCTCAATTATTTATTGCCTATTAGAGTTAATAATTGTCAGTTACGAACTCTTAATAAAAGCCTTAATATTTTCCTGCTCAGTCCGGAGTGTAAATACTAAGATTAATTCCTTTGTGGTACCTAGACTATCTCAAAATCATATGTGATAGTTACCAAATAAATGCAGTCGTTTGTCGCGCAAAGCATTTAGCAATATTAGCTGAAAGGAATTAAAACAAGTTAAATAAGAGAAATAGGTGATAAATATTGTTTACGTAATATTAGAAATCAAACCCCCATCCTAGGATACAAATGAAAATTACTCAGACATTAACGGAGATAAGAAGATTACACAGATAGATTTTGACATTAATTCAGAGGAAGAACTGGTCTGTTCTCCTCTCACTGCTGCTCTTCTATTTTAGTTACTGCGTGAGTGTGGACTGATATGGTGTTACGGGAGAGAATTAAATGGAAGCAGATGGATATTTGTGGTGAGCGAATTCTTCAGACTCCCGTCGTGGGTGTTGTGTGTTTTGCAGCTAAGGTGGTGAGTTTATATAGAGGTTTGGCTCCGTACTAATTTGATTGCAGATGAAGAGGAGAGTTGATTGCTATCTTCATTGATTGCAGAGGGGACAGAGAGCTGCACGCGTGAGAGATTAATGGTAGGCGGTGCGGGAGTAGATAGATAAATCGATTCAAGTTGCGAGAAGCGGCGAAGACGGGCGAAGAAACTAGTCGCGGCGTTTGATTTTATTCATGACCGCCTGCTGTCCGCTTGCCAAACAGGCGGTCTCCTCTTATGTGTCCGCCTGTTTCAGAGGCGGTTGTGTGTGTCACGTCCGCCTCCTTAAGAGCGTAGCCTCTATGGTGACCGCGAGCACGTCCGCCTCCTTAAGAGGCGGTTCACTCTGTCTTGTCCGCCTCGTATGAGGCGGTCGCCTCTGTTTCAACCGCCTCGCGGTCGCTGTGAGACGTCCGCTAGTTATTGGGCGGTCGTGCCTTTTGTGCACGTGATATTATATATATTATACATATATATATATATATATAACAATCTTCAACCGGCTCTACATTCTTCGTTATAAGTCCGTTTTCTGAGCCGTCTGTGCCTATACGTTCGTGTCTTCGTGTACTTTGCTCCTAGCTTGTTTGTTCCTCATGTTTAACCAATAAATTGTGAGATAATCAATAAACACATAAACTAGAGGAAAACCATAAGATAAGTGAGAAATGAGTAGAAAGTGCTGATATAATATATAAAATACCCATAAAACATGCTCATTTAGACACTTATCATTTTCTTTGGTAATTGGTTTATCTTGTTCTTACCTTATATGTGAGATTTAGGAATCCACTTTCGATCCTAATTGAGGTTACACAATCCTTTAGGTTTCTTTAAGGCATAATTTTACTTTAAGTGATTTTAATTTTTGTTGTCTAAGATCTTAGAGTGTTTCCTCAATGATCTTAAGGCATATTTTAGCCTTATTTATTAATAACTAACCATTGATTAACTCTTTCATTTAACTAATTCATGATTTATTAATGTAATTAAGGTTTGGGGTATTTCAGGGCTATTACAGTTCATCAAAGACCACATCCCTAGAATTATATATGCGATTAGATGTGGTCTAGATAGATGTACCCTTTGTGATGCATGCTATAGCCAACAAAAACACGAAGAGCAGTTCGAAAACCCATTTTGTGTATGTTGTAGGGTCGTAAATTTGGCCAACAAGCACACCCGAAGACTTTGAGCATAGAGAAGTAAGAGGGGGTGTCATAGAGGGCGACATAGGGGATTTCGAATTCAAGGGCCGCCATAGGAGTTCAATTGATGAGGAAAACAACAGTGAAGAAAGCTTTTGTCCCAGTAAGATAGAGGGACAGAGGCATGAGCCAGCATAGCAAGCCCCTTATCAACAATAGAACGGTGCCAACTCTCAATGCTACCATTTTGGCTATGGGCATCGGGACATATAATCCTGTGAGGAATATCATGAGCCTTAAAAATATTAATTAAGGGTTTAAATTCACTCCCACCATCCGTCTGAATGGCATAACACTGCTCTGGAAAATTGAGTTTTGGCAAACCTGATATAGTGGTCGAGATAGGAAATAACCAAAGGTATTTAGTGAAGTCATCAACAATAGATAGAAAGTACTTAGAGCCAATCAGAGGTAATAGTAGGGCCAGGCCTCAAACTTCCATAAATAATAAGCCAATCAGAGTGTGCATTTTCCTTTCGCAAAATGGATCACATACAGAGTTTAAAGAGTGTAAATCAGTACTGGGCAAACTATATTTATTTAATGTGAGCTTTACGATTTAATAAGAGAGATGGCCCATTCGTAAGTGCCAGGTCTTGGCACTGGTTCTGGCAGTAAGGTGAGCTTCTGTCTAGAAGTGGTGCAGGGCTGAGGCAAACAGTAGAGCCCATCTCTAACTTCCCCTTGGAGAAGAATTTTCTCGGTTCTTTGATCCTTTATGGAAAAATGAGACACACTCAATTAAAAGTAAACATTATTATCATTGCAGAATTGTCTAACTGAAATTCGAGTTTTAGTGAGAGACGGTACATGCAACGAATAAGATAAAGTAAGGGAACCAGAGGGGGTGAGGATCCTACCTGTTCCATCGTTTTAAATAGGAAGAGATGAGCCATTGCCTGGAGAGAATGAATCAGATCCATGATAGAGCTGAGTGTCAAGAGAGAGGTTAGAGAAATCATTAGTGAAGTGGTTTGTTGCTGCACAGTCAAATACCATGTAGTCTTCGCTGGAATTATGTGTGTGTAATTAACAGTGAAAGAGGCAGGAGGATTGGCTAGGTAAGCTTGATTGAAGCCGTGCAGCAAGCTTTAGCCATGTGACCAGGTTTGTCACATATTTGACAGCTTGGTCGAGGGTCTGGTTTGCCTGAGATATGAGAGTTACTGGTAGAGCCAAAATAATGGTTTTGTCTGCCGCGTCCCCTGCCTCTGTTGTCATCTGGTTTACCTCGAGATGAAGTATACCCACGACCTCGACCACCAGAAGTATGTTGAGTAGCAGTAGTAGTGGCATTGAGGGGTAACTGAGAGGCTAATTAAAATTTTGTGTTTGTTGTTTGAAATGTGCTTCGACCTGAAGCATATGGCCAAACAAAACATCAGTAGAGATAGTCTCTGATCGGGTGAGGATATTAGTAACAAGGGAGTCAAATTCAGGGCCCATACCACAAAGTAGATAGGAATTGATATCCCTATTGGAGGGATTGCAACCAGCAGCAGCAAGAGAGGCAACAAGGGTTTGAACCTTGTTGTAATAGTCAAGAACAAAATCTGACCTTTCTTTAAATCCATCAATTGGATCTTTGTTTGTATAATTCTTGCCTCATTTTGAGTAGAATATATGTTTTCAATGTAGGTTCATACATAAGATACAGTCTCACAGCGCAGGATTTGACAAACAATCGACTCAAAAAGAGATGCAGTAAGGACTGACATAAAAGATGATGCAATTACTTTAGGACTAAGGTCGACTTTGATTTTTAGAGGCATAGGTAAGGTACGGTCAATGATGCCATACAGATCATGGCCTCTTAAACAAGGTTCAATTTGTTTTCTCTATATTAAATAATTACCTGATGCAAGCTTGTTGAAATTGCCAGCAGAAGAAATGAGAGATGCAAAAGAAAAGATCGATGATGCAAAGATTGAGCCAGTTCCCAAATAAGGAACAATGTGCGATCCTGAAGTCGATAAGCTGCAGTTGCTATTGCTGTAGTGGAGAAAGAGCTAGCGGATGCAGCCATGAAGATACAGAAGAAGAACAGAAGGGATAGAAGAATCAAACTTAGCAAAATACGCTATGAAGTTCTCATACCATTATTGAATATATTCTTTGTATTTTCATACTGTCTATATATTGTAAAAGGACAAAGTACATATAATGGACTGTATTATTATACGCAATTTCTCAGCTACAAGTTACTGTAGCCATCTGATGGCTACATACACAAATATGAAAGCGCGCGGCGTGTTGATGTTTTTTTTTTCTTTTCTTTTTTTCAAGTCGCGCAGCGTTTGGTTTTTTTTATGTTTTTTTTTTGTTTTCTTTTTTCATCACAAATCTTTAAATTATTGTAACTTTTGATATATAGGTCTAAATGAAAAAAATTATATCATTATTCATTAAATTTAAGCTCTTCAAAACAAGGACCAGTCATGGATATGTTTTACCACTTTGAAAAAATTATTTTTACATGTATAAGCCGTTCTATACTTTAATGTGAGGATGTATGTACATATTTTAATGTGAGAATGTACATGTTTTATGTGACTGATGTACATGTTCAAATGTGAGAATGTACATGTTCTTTAATGAACATTTGTACATGTTTGTATGACCATCCTAAACCCGCCACTACAAACCCTAAAAATGACTTCGACGTTTTTAGCTATCCTAGGGTGGGTTTTTTGGGGTGTTTTGGTAGGTAATCTATTTGGAATTTGTCTGTACTTTTATATTGTAGCAACTAACTCGACAGGTTTTTTAGGGTTTGATGGCGTGTTTAGGGTCTAACGACCCTAACCCGCCACTACAAACCCTAAAATGCCTTCAACGTTTTTAGCTATCCTAGGGTGGTTTTGGGGGGGTAGGGTAATCTATTGGAAACCGTCTATACTTTACATTGTCAACTAACTCGACAGGTTTTTAGGGTTTTGGTCCCCTAAACCCGCCACTGCAAACCCTAAAAATGTCTTTGACGTTTTTAGCTATCCTAGGGTGGTTTTGGGGGGTTTGGGGGGTAGGGTAATCTATTAGGAAACCGTTCTATACTTTACATTGTAGCAACTAACTCCATAGTTTTTTAGGGTTTGTGGTCGCGGGTTTAGGGTCGTTAGACCCTAAACCCGCCACTACAAACCCTAAAAAGGCCTTTGACGTTTTTTTAACTTTCCTATAGTGGGTTTTAGGGTGTGTGGGGTTAGGGTAATCTATTTGTAAGCCGTTATATACTTTAATGTGAGAATGTACATATTTTAATGTGAGAATGTACATGTTTTAATGTGACAATGTACATGTTCAAATGTGAGAATGTACATATTCTTTAATGAACATCTGTATATGTTTGTATGGCCATCTGTACACGTTTTCTCCCTTATATGTACAGATTTTGAACTAAGGATGTACATATTTAATGATTCGTACAGATTTATGTGACCATTTGTATATTTTTAATGCGATGATGTACATGTTTTTACGTGTGGATGTACATGTTTTAGTGAACATTTGTACAGGTTTGTAAGACTATTTGTACAAGTTTTTTTACGTTATGTACACTATACATGTAAAAATATTTTTTTAAGTTGTCAAAACATAGCCATGATTGGTCTTGTTTTGAAGAGCTTGAATTTAGATAAACAATGATATAATTTTTTTTCATTTTGGACTTATATATTAAAAGTTACATCAATTTAAAGTTTTTGTAATAAAAAAATAAAAAGAATAAAAAACTTAAAAAAACAAAAAAACAAAACAAGAACGCCATCCTTCCCATGTCTCTCCCGCCACGTGCTCTATAAATTCATCTGTATGTAGCTATCCTAGCTACAAACACCTATAGCCAAGACTTGCTGTTATTACAACTTCTATCGGGCTGGGCCTTATTATCCTTATCACGGCTGAGCCATTCACAATGTAAATAAATTCATAAGCCCCGGTATTCATGGCCCACGAAACTAGTTTAATGTACAGCTAGCCCACTTCTGTATCCAAATGCTTACGGGGAACTATTTTGTTAGAAACCTGGCAGGATGTCAGCGCTTCTTTAGACTTTACGGTTGTCTACTTGGGCCCATTCTTTTGTCGGTTGATTGATTTAGTTTATTGTCTCTATATGTCACATATATCAATTGTCATATTAATTTATTTTTTTCCTCTATTTTTACTAACTTTCAGCTGACAACTAAAATCAACTAGATTATGAGCTTTGCGTCTTATTTATCAAAATATATAGTATAACATATGGTACAGAAGTCTAGAAAAAAATAACGATAGCTAGTGAGTGTCAATTTTTATTTGCAGAAATCCATGTCGCTGCGATCTTACATCAAATCTAATCTAATCACACAGTGAAAATATGATATTCGCATATATATAATATATAGGAATGTATCAGATATACCAACCAACCGAAATTAAAAATGTAATCTAGACTTGTGTTTCTTTCTTTTTTTTTTTTTCCTGTAGAGACGAGACGTGGGGAATCTCGATCGCTGGTGGCTTTTGCAGATAGATTTCTACCGAACCAACCAATTATATTGTAATCCTAGGTCCACACAAGTCCGAAAGAAGAGAAGACCGGCCGGTTTTTAATGATTTTGATTTCTTTTCTCTAGTACATATATTTATCAAACTCTAGATATAATTGATTCGATCCAACGCTGCTGCTGCATGCATGCATGTTAGAGATGACAGTCCAGCTCCGGAATTAGCAGTAGAATTAAAGAGCAACTCCATCATATTGCCATGGAGGAATATTATTGTGTGGAGGCGTCGTATTGTAAAATAAGCACCTGATTGCTTCTTGGAGCCAGTCTTCTCCATCCTGCAGTAATTTGAGCTGCTAATTAATTAAGTATAAGGATGAATTGAACAGTAAGGCCTCATTTGGATTAGTTATAGAAAAAAATTTATCCAATTATTTTATATATTTCTCTCTATTTTTAATTTCTCATTTAAGCTGTCATTAACCAAAAGGAGGAGGACTTGCCAAGATATTTTCTTTTGATAACTTTCTCAAAAAGCCATATATATAATGTTCATATATAATAAGTTGCGAAATCATGAAGATATATAAGAATGTACCTCATGAGGATCATAGACGTTATAAAAATCAGATAATTCATCTGGGCTTGATGTGGATGTTGATAATGCTGAAAGTTTCTCATCTAAATGATGTCTGCCATCATCTTTAATTAACTCACCACCACCATCACCGGCATATAATTCGTTGTTGTTCTTCGCAAATCTACCCCGAACTCTAGTTCTTCTATCAGCAAGCGTTTTGCGACAAGCATACTGCTCGATCGTCAGATTTAGATAGTTTCATTAAATATATATTGCCAATCATATCATATATGTAGATGAAAGGTGGATATATATAGACCTTATTTAGACATATATATATACCTTAATTGTCTTGTTGAAGTTCCTGTGGTTTCTTTTGTTAAGATATCGAAGAATTTTTCCCTTTCTTTCTTCAACTGAGTACTTCCCCACTCTTATTACACCATTCTCCGCTGAGGCAGCGGTTCTCGGCCTGCTTATGTGAAGCCCTTGACCATCATATATCTGTGCACGCGCATATTATTGGAATAAACTATAATTGGTAATATAAGATATCTATATAGACATGACATGATACACTTAAATTTTCCCGAACTAGTAAATATAATCAAATTCAAAATGTGGACTTGTTCTTGGAGATTGAGTACGTACCCAACTTCCTCTGTTATTACTCTTGGAAAGATTAATATCACAAACAGTAGGGTCAGCAGCAGCGTCCGAGTATTCAGGAACAACTTGGTTACCGTCTTCTCCAACAACATGACGTCTTTGGTGGTACTGGTACTGATTATTCCCTTTCATATAATCATAACCCAAATTACCACTGAACCCACCACCACCCTGCTGCACTTCTGATGAGCATTGAAACCCACCTCCACTATTACCCAGCTCGACCCCTCCTCCAATCTGGGGGCCATGGGATGGAATCTGATGAGAATACACATCCGAAGGTGGTGGGAAACCACAACCGTTATAGTTAGTTGCGGCGGCGGACGCCTCTTGGTGGATAATTAGGTCCGACGATGGATGCATTAGTCTGTTGGATACAGCAGGATAATGTTCTTGGATTGCCCAGAATGAGTTAGGTCCAGTGCCAGTAGTGGTGCTGGATAGTGATGACAATTGATCAGAGAAGTTGCAGGTTTCCATTATCTACGAGAGCGGGAAGATTTGGGTTTTATTACTTTCAGATTAGCTAGCTAGAGGAATATATGTATATATATAATTGGTGAGGCAGATGGGGAGACAAGACAACCTGCATTTATATATATATATATATATATATGCATGCAAAAGTGAACTGGACTGGACTGTTTGGTATTCTAAATGGTGAGTTGACCGGGTCTGTCAAGATTTGAACTAGAAAAAATGCAATGGAATCAGTTGACGAACCATTCTGTCATTTCAGACCTAAGTACTGGTTCTAATTGATCTAGGCATGTCTGGTAGACAAACATAATTTATTGCCTCAAATATTTACTATCATTCATTCTCACACTTTCTTCTATCTATTTTGGTTATATATTGTATTAAGAAACTATCACTAATCCTCTCTCTTGTACATTCATTCAGACCTTTATCATCATACCCCAAAGTCACTTCATTCCATACTTCAAATCATCAACTTATGGTGAATGCTTAATGTGTCATATGGGTTCGTCAAATCAGTATATAACCCAAGCATCAACTGGTAACCTTCTTGCCATATAACCTTCTGTTGATTGTCTTATACTACTTCATCTGTATATCTATTTAAGGATTATGAAAAGTTAACATTGAAATTGATCACTCGGAGCAATAAAGGAGCATAATGACGTGACAAGACCGGTGTAATGCTGGAATTTTATACAACTACCTTGATTTAGAGTTCTAAATGCTCGTGCTTTGTAGCTTTATCAAACATACGGATAATGATTATAAGATAAGACACAGCAAAGAACAGGCAATCTAAGCGAAATGGTATTCTACACAATTATGCAACTGGACCCACTAGAACAGAGAATATATATGGCTGTTTTGATCAAGGGATTCCTTCCCAGACAGGAATATTATTTTGGCTGTGAAAAACGGATTGGAAGCGAGGTAAGTTGCTCCCAGGTTATCACAGTTCAAAATCGGACTTTTGCTCATGTAAATCCCTAGTTCTTGTAATATTTTCTGAATCCAAATTGTTTCCGACACAGCGATGGCCAAGGCTTTATATTCAGCTTCAGTTAAAGATTTTGCGACGGTGGCTTGTTTCTTTGAGCACCACGAGACTAGACTGCGGCCGAGGAAGATGAGGAAGCCGGTGGTCGACCGTCTGTCGGAGAGAGAACCTGCCCAATCTGCATCGGAGTATACATGCAGTTCGCCCAAAGGAGAGGAGGGAAAAAATAGACCCAAGTCAGTTGTTCCTTTCAGGTAACGAAGTATTCTTTTGATTGCTGTCCAGTGTTGCTCTTGTGGTTTTTGCATGTATTGGCTTAAGGTATTGACTGCGAAGCTGATGTCTGGCCTAGTAAAGGCCAGATATTGTAAAGCTCCTAGAATGCTACGGAATTGTGTTGGGTTAGGGTAAGAAGGAGAGTCTGTGAGGGCTAAACTCTGTGAATCAAGTATGGGTGTAGAGACAGGTTTTGCATGTTGCATCTGTGTTTTGTTCAGTAGTTCAACAATATAGTGTGCTTGGCTTAGTTTTAGTCATGTTGAGTCTCGGGTAGCAGTGATACCTAGAAATTGACTTAGAGAACCAAGATCCTTAATGGGGAATTCAGCTGCCAATGCTGCGACTAGCTGATTTAGTAAAGCAGATGAAGAACCAGTGAATAGAATGTCATCCACATATACTAGCACATACACTCTGTCATTTCCTTTGAGGTAAAAGAAAAGAGACGGATCAAACTGAGAGTGATGAAAACCAATATGAATTAGATAACTGCTAAGTCTGGAAAACCAGGCACGAGGAGACTGTTTTAGGCCATATAAGGCATTTTTTAACCTATAGACATGGTGAGGAAAATCTTTATGAACAAAACCAGCTGGTTGTTTTAGATAAACTTCTTCTTCCAATTCCCCGTGCAAGAAAGCGTTGTCAACATCTAGTTGCCTTATAGGCCAGTTTGATGCAGTAGCAATAGTCAGAACTAAACGAATTGTAGCTACTTTAACTACAGAACTGTAGGTTTCTGTATAGTCAACCCCTTGAGTTTGATTATAACCTTGTGCTACTAAACGTGCTTTTCTTCGTTCTAGAGTGCCATCTGCAAATCTTTTGGTCTTGAGAACCCATTTTGATCCTAGAACATTCATGTAGGGTTTGAAAGGCACAAGATCCCAAGTGCCTGTTCGTTGTAGGGCATCAAATTCAGTCTTCATAGCTGCCTGCCACTCTGGAAATTTTAGGGCTTGAGAGAATGTGGGTTGATCTGGGATAAGAGGCAAAGAGGGGGGGGAGTGTGTAGTAGATGTGTGATTTAACCAATTTATGGTACCATCTGTTCGAACTTTAGGTTTGAGGGAATTTGTTTTTGCTCTAGTAATCATGTGGTGTTTAGATTGAGGTGGATTGGGTTGGGCTTGGGGTGAGTGACCAGAAGAAGGGCTTGAGGGTGTAAAAGAAGTAGAGGGAGTATTTAAGGGTGTAAGAGAAACAGAGGGAGTATTTGAAGTTGAGGGGACAGAAGCATTGTTTGAGGGTGTAGTGGAGACAGAGGGTGTAGTGGGGTTAACAGATGTAGGAGAAATAAAGGATGGTGAAGATGGAGTGTATGTGTCTGTGGGTGTAAAAGTAGTGAGAGTGTCATCTGATCCAAGAAAGGGAACAAGGATGTTTGAGACTGTTTGAGAGGAGTCTGAGGCAGATGAGTGATCAGGTTTAGTAACAGAGAAAGGAAAGGCAGTTTCTTGGAAGTTCACATCTCTTGATGTATAAATTCTATGTGTCTCTTTGTCAAAACATAGATAGCCTGTAGAGTGTAACGAGTAACCTAGGAAGACACACTCCTTGGAGCGAAAAGAGAGTTTGTGAGAGTTATAGGGACGAAGGTTAGGCCAACAACTGCAGCCAAAGACTTTTAGGTTAGTGTAAATGGGGTGTTTTTTTTGAAGCTTGAAAAAGGGAGTGTGATAGGACAGAGCCTGAGTTGGAGTTCTATTCATAAGATAAGTAGCAGTCCTAAAAGCAAAAGACCAAAAAAGTAAAGGCATAGAAGCTTGAGCCAAAAGGCATAACCCTTTATCAACAATAAATCTAATCTTGTTCTGTTGATGACTGTGAGGACATGTAAGTCTATGATTGATACCTTTCTGTTGAAAAAATTTTGTAAGGGCTCTAAAGTCTCCACCTCCATCAGTTTGTACTGCCATAACAGATTTACCAAACTGAGTGGAGACTAGTTTGCAAAAAATTTCAAGAATATTAGCCACCTCTGATTTTGCTTTCATAGGAAATAACCAAATGTACTGAGAAAAATCATCCACAATGATTAAGAAATATCTGAAACCCTCTTGCGAAACACAATTTGCTGGTCCCCAAACGTCAGCAAACAGAAGTTCAAAACAATCATTAGAAACAGAATCTGATGGATAGTGTGGTAAAGCATGTACTTTTCCTTGACAGCAAGCAGTACAAAGTTCAGGAGTAACTGTAGAAACAGTAGGTAGCCTAAAATCATTTATTACACGCCTAGTAACCATATCACTAGGATGCCCAAGACGTTGGTGCCAGATTGTTGTAGGAGCAGCTGTAGTGTAGTTCAATTGAGCCCTCTTAGACTGAGAAGCATTCTTAGGAAAGAAGTAGACTCCATCTTTAGCTTGTCCCCGGAGGATAGTTGTCCCAGTGTGTAAATCCTTCAACAGGAAATGGTTTGAATAAAACTCAAAATAAGTTTCATTATCAGTGCAGAATTTACTAACTGAAATCAACTATTTATTCAGTTTTGGAACATGTAGGAGATCATTGAGAACAAAATTTCTTTCTGTAGATGATAATAGACCTGTGCGTTGGTTGCTTATAGCTAGAGAGGAACCATCCCCTAAAGAAATAGTATCATTTCCAACATAGTCATTAGTAGAAATGTTTAGGTTTGAGAAATCTCCTGTAAAATGATGTGTAGCCGCGGTGTCTGGCATCCATTCAGAGATACTGTTGCGACCAGTAGCATTAGCACTCATGGGAAATGGTGGTCTAGGCTGGTAGGTTTGATTGTAACGATGATAACATGCAGAAGCCTCATGGCCTCATTTTTTGCAGATTTGGCATTGTGGTCGGTTATCTTGTTGACCAGTGAAATTGTTTCTAGCTTGACGACGAAAAGTGTTTTGACTGGAGTTGTTTTGATTGTAGTTGGAGTTGTTTTGATTGTAGTTGGAGTTGTTTTGATAGGAATTGTAACGACCTCTACCTCTGGAGTTGTTTGAGTTTCTGCCACGTCCATAGCTATTATTTTGAGGGCGAGGAGTAGGGAGAAGAGAGGATGATTGATTTGTGGAGTTTAGAGAAATAGAGGTGTTTGATGTTTTTGTGTGATTAGAAATCCAGATTTCAGATGAGAGCATCAAATTGTATAGTTGACTTGGGGTACAAGGTTCTATTCTTGTAAGGATGCTAGAGACAAGAGAATTGTACTCAGTTGGGAGTCCCTTTAAGATGTAGCTTTGAAACTCTCTATCAGTAACAATATGACCAGTTATAGCAAGAGATTCAGCAAGAGATCTGGCTCTATTATAGTATGTAGTGATAGTCTTAGTAGGTTTCTTTTCAATATATGAGATCTGATAATGTAATTGCCCAACTTGAGCATTGGTTTGAGTAGAGAAGGTATCATTCAAATAGTTCCAAGTCAGAGCAGAGGTATGAAGACTAATAACTTGGCTAAGAATAGCCTCAGACAGAGAAGCAAAAATAATACTGAGAACAATTTGATCCTGTTGTGTCCATTTTTGAATTTCAGAGACAGAAGATGTTTCAGTCGAAGGAAGAGGGCAAGGGAACGTTCCATCAACGTATTTAAACAAATCATTAGCCCTTAGAAAGGTAACTAGCATACCTCTCCAAATACGAAAATTTTCTAGTTTTAATTTTACCAAATTTGTTGCAGCGGCAAGAAGGGACTGACTACTGGTTTGATGTGCAGGGAGACGAACAGTCACAGGAGTTTGAGTCACCGGAGTTGGAGTTTGAGTCACCGGAGTTTGGCCACCGTTGTCATCTGGTCCATTGTCACCAGAGCCACTGAGCGATGACTCCATATCATTCATCGGGGAAATTCAAAAGGATAGAGTAGCCGTGGGAGAGGAACAGTCGCGAGAAGCTTTAGAAGAGGTCAAGAAGTTTGAAAAAAAATTTGCCATAGTCGTTGGCTCTGATACCATAGTTAATTTGGAAAGACTTTGTATATAGAAAGGTCTAGAGATCCTCTTGTATGTTATTGATATTATGTTTGTACAAGGTTCTCTACAGCCTCTATTTATAATAGTAGTACATGGTAACTGAATGGCCTTGGGCCTTTACATTAATAACTAAATCTACACATTAATAACTAAATCTACACATTAGTAAATAAATCTACAACCCATTATATTGGGCTACTAGTATCTCACCTAAAAAAAAAGTTGCATCAGTTACCTGGTAAAGGAGACCCGAACCAGAAAAACCGAACCGATCCAACCCGATCCGAACCCGATTTTAAATCGAATAGCGTGACCCAAAATGTGACCCGAAAATCTGAACCAAACTAAAACCGAATCAAACCGAAATTCGGTACAGCCGAATGCTTTGTTAAATCTAAATCTATAGTTGTTCTAACCATAAAAATAATATTGACACCAAAAACACATAATTAAGATTTAGACATCTAATAAGTGTTTATTGCTCACAAATGAGGACATTTTCAAGCTTCTCAAGCCTTGTTGTATTAAAACATTCATGAACTGTGTTGTTACCCTTCCCACACAGATGTTTCGCTACAAACTAGAAAAATGCAATGGTAATGATCGTGGCCTTGTCGGTAGAGGAGTGATATCCTCGAACCAAAGGTCCTGGGTTCAAAATTTACCCCAAATATAAAAAATAGATGTTTGCATAAAATGTTTTATAATACAATTTGATTTTATCATTATCATTTTATAATAATCTACTAATTTTGATTTTAATTGAGTTTGGTTTTTTTTTATGTTTAGGACATGAGACTTGTGAATGGTTTAAATGTTGATGAAGTTAAATTATAAAACATAAACTTTTCAGTTGAAACATAGACTAACCAAGATTGATGTGTATATGCCTAAAGAAAATGAGGAAAATAAATATTCTCAAGGGTAGAGTATTAAGAAGCGTGAGATAGACTAGCATTTTGGAGGATGAATAATCTCTACAAGATTATTTCATCTACCTTGACAACATAACCTAAAATGTTTTATACTAGGACAGAGTAATGTGTATCATTACAATTTTTATTACTCTATGTTTTTATAAACATAGGGTTCTTTATGTTTAGGACTTGGAAATGGTCTGAATGTTGATGGATGGGCGTGGGCGTGTGACGCTTGCGTGAGGCGGGGATGGATGGGTGCAGGCGCGCGACGCTTGCGCCAGGTGATGAGCGTGGGGTGTGACAGGCAGGGGACGGCGGGAGGCACGGCGTCAGGCGTGGGCGGGGTAGACTGGGCAACGAGTGCTGAATATTGACCACTAATTCATAAAATTTCAGTTTATACTTGGTTGAACAATTAATAAATGTACAGTTAAAAATTCAAATACAAAAATTGTCATCCAATTTGATTTTGTCCAACCAATACACAATAGCAGTCTTGATTCAGAGTAACACTATATTAAAAGAATTTGGAGCCGCATATGTAAATCAATACAAGTTACAAAGGTTGCTTAAAATCCGTACTTTAAAATTTTTGTCAATCAAACTTAACACGGAATAGTCACCTGAATTTGATCTATAACCCAAAAAAATTGAATGACACAGAGCCTAACTCGAACCGAAAGCACTTGAACCTGAACTCAACCAAACCGAAGTCATCCGAATCTAATTTAAACCAGATGAACTCGACCTGTTCCAAACCGAATCGAATAATAAATATTGACGAATTGACCCTAACCGTACCGAACCCGAACCGAGTGACCCAAGTTTCCACGTCTAGACACGATGTAGTTAAAAAAACGCGCCTACAAGCTGTTGTATTTTGAATAGAGATAGAGGAAATGAAATACTTGTTCTGTATTGAATGGATAAATCGAGTACAGACTGGGAATACTAATATACACAGAGAGGAACGGGAGACTTAGACAAGGATGTATAAAAGACTATAATAACCCTCATATATACTAACTCCCCCCCCCCCCTTCAAGTTGAGAGGTTCTTAGAGGAAACACTCAACTTGCTTAATCCTTCTCTATGACGCTTTCCATTCAGGGACTTGGTTAGAATGTCTGCTGGTTGATCCTTTGTTGGAATGTATGAAACAGTGATCATACCGTCTTGAAGGAGATCTCGAACGTAGTGAACATCCACATCGATATGCTTGGTCCGTTGATAGAAAACTGGGTTCTTGGAGAGGTGGATGGCTGCTTGACTGTCGGACTTGATCGGGACTGGTGTAACACCTTCAACTCCCAATTCATTCAATAATCTCGTTAGCCAAGCTAATTCTGTGCAAACAGCCCTCATAGAACGATACTCCGCATGCTGAAGATAAAGCGACGGTGGACTGCTTCTTCGACTTCCACGAAATGAGGCTGCCTCCAAGAAAAATGACAAAACCGCTAACAGATCTTCTAGTCAAGTGGCATCCCGCCCAGTCCGCATTACAGAAAGCTTGTAGATGGTAATCTTCAGTTTTCTTCAGAAGGATACCGTAGTCTGCTGTAGCTTTCAAGTATCTCAGGGTGTAGTGCGCCAGCTGAAGGTTGTCTTCAGTAGGAGTGTTATACCCAAAATTTCAACCCCCCGGAAGAGAGTCTCTACTAATAGGATAGTAGGGAGGGTTCCCGGTTCGATCGGCGCATTTCAGAGTACTAGGGACAGCTTAGTCATCTCCAGGGGCACTTTCGTAATTTTTCAAGGCTCCTAAGCCCCCTATAGGCTTTCTCTCTCCTCCAAATAAGGGTCAAATCAATTCAAAATGCTTTTAAATTTTAACCCATGACATAGGATAACATTTGAAGCATAATGGCGTTGGAATTTTGATTTTTTGAATTTCCAATAATTTTCTAGCAATTTCTGATTGAATCTGACAAGAAATTGAATTTAAAAATATTCCAATATCCAAAAAATTCGATTCCACTTTAGAAAATTCAGAAATATCATCCTTTACCCATGTGTAAAATTTCATAATCAAATTCCTATTGGAAGCCCTTGAGCTAAAATGTCGGTAAATCTCGGTTTTTACCGGATTTTTCTATCTTTAAGGAAGCTATATAAGGAACTTTATCCCATGATCAAATCAGAACCTCAAGAACCCTAGACCCTCAAAGAAGGCAGCCGTCTCATTCTCTTCACGTTTTTACACATCCAAGCACCAAAATCACATCAAAAATCCCCCAAAATCACCATCTAAACACATTTTTCAATTCCCAACACATCAACAATCATCAAACATCAACCAAACCACCTCCAAAACGTGAAGAACACCTTCAATAATCAACAACCAGAAGCTCGGGTCGAACTCAATCCGGAACCGGCACCATCGGAGCCTCCGAAGAATCCCGACGTGAAGCATCATCCTGAATTCGAAGGTAAAACAGGTTGCAATTCTACTTTTCCAACTCTTCACGGTCTTATCAACTCTCTGTCAAATTTTGGGTTCAAACTAACCTTTTTACGCTTCTGTATTGCTAATTACTTTTGTTTCTGCCTTGTTACTTGTTCGTCAAGTTTCATACATAATTCGACTTCAAAATGCAATCTTTCAATTACTAACGAATTGTATACCTTTCAGGCTACACGTGCATAAATTTTGAGCCGAAAACACCTTCGGGAACCACCATAAAACCCCTGTCCGTGGGTGGTCCGGGATCTCGGACCTATGGTCCGGGACCACAGACGGGTTGTCCGTGGCCACGGACACCCACGGACGGTGGCGGGATTTTAAAATTTTAAAAATTTAGGTTTTGCTAAACTATGTCCAGGCCTACGGACATCCTGTCCGTGGCCCCGGACTTTTCAAAATTTTGTTTTCTGTTTAATTCGACTTTTATTTTCACATAGGTTAACTAGGGTCCGTGATTACGGACATTAGGTCCGTGGCTACGGACGGAAACAAAATTTGACCTAATTCTGCCTCCGAAACCCTAGTTTAGGTAATTTCAACTTTCACTTTTGTTTTCAGTCAAAAATGCTAAAAAACACAAAAAACAGAAGCTCGCGCACTTAGGTTAAAATGACTCGTAATAAGCCGTAATTAAACTAAGTAGAGGAAAAATGACTTCTAGGGGTAATGAAAGTAATTGAACCCTACTTAAGTCGAATATCAAGCCCCCGAACCTGAACTCTACCTTTCCTAATTTACTCTAGGTTAAAATTAGGTGGCGACTCATAATAGGTTCCAGTGAGCTAGCTTAGGTTTTATTAATTATTGTTATATGACATAGTTATTAATCTTAGGTTATAAGTGGACCTAAAACCCGGTTAGATCTTAATCAATCTAGTCAACATAGGATAGGGTTTAAAATCGAGGCTCACAGACTGGCGACTCTGCTGGGGACAAACTCTTAATATTAACTTGTTTAATTTTAAGAAAGAGGGCTTAACTCGAAAAGTGTTTATTTAGGGCTTTATTACTTTGTTTGTTTACTTTTGTGCGCACTTTAATTTTCTGCACCTTTGCATCATATGAGAGCGAGGGTCCACTTAAACCGATTTCACCCCGGGACCCGTTTGAGGGTCCCATGTCAGGGACTCACACCTTTTAGGTGATGTGAATAAGCAGGGGAAAAGAGGAGGATGTCGTCTAACCACATCCCATTAATACCTGGGCTTTAACCCCAAGCACTTTCCTGGAAGTACCCTTACCTAGCCCATTGTTTGGTCAGTCAAAGACCCGACCGTAGACGCACACCTTCAGGTGATGTAGAAAAAGTGAGGAAGCTCAAAGAGAATAGCGTGCAAGCCCTATTCCTTTGTGGTAACCTGGGCCCACGCCCCAAGCACCTCTCCGGATCGATCCATACCCTGTTTGATTTAAGCGTTTAGTGAGGACATGTTGAATTTGTGTGGGCCTTGTTTGCTTGTATGATCGGCCCACTACCCAGCCTAGAAATGGATAGGAACTTTTTCCACATCAACTCAGCCCAACCCGAATTTACGGCTTTATTTTTTTGCGGCCCAAAGGCTTTGTTTGGTTTAATATGTGAGTTATTTGGGCTTCGGCCCAAAAGTTTAGACTTAGGTGATCTCCCTCTCTCAGCCCAATTTGAATTATCAATTTAGTTCTAGGCCCACGAAAAACAAATCCACCTAAAGCAATCCATGAAAATCCATCGGGCCTTTCCATTTCAAGGCTCATTCTAATCTAGGAAGGCTTTTCACTCGGGCTTTGACCCAAAATCCTAGACATGGGTAACATCTTTTAGGCCCAATCCGAATTACTTGGCCCAAATTCAAATTCACATCAAGATCATGGTTTAGAAATCATTTTGGCTCATGCGCCTTACTTCTAGCCCAAACACATTTTGGCCCAAGCGCCCAATTCTCAAAACATTCCGGCCCAGGAGCCACGTTCTTCAAACATTTCGTCCTAGGCGCCAGTTCACAGCTCATGAATCATTCTAGCCCAAACACATGTGTTTTTCTTGTAGCCCAAACAAGTTTTAACCCAAAACTTCTTCGCGGTCCAGAATTTTAGCTCAATCCACTTTTGTTTTCCAACAGATAAGCCCGAATCCCAAGTATGGCAGAGGGAGGAAACCCAGTCAGCGTGGAGGCCCAGTTTACAGCCTTAGAGCAAAGGTACAAGGCCGCCTTTGATGCCATGGAACAGAAACATAGGTCCACTACTGATGACATGGAGGCTAAGTATGTCAACATCATCGAAGAGATGAAAAGCAAAATCAATTCCCTTGAGGTTGGTCATCAGGTAAACATTTCAGGAAAAATTGTTGACTCTGGGAACGAGCGTGACTACATCGAAGTTAACTCCAATGGGGCCCAGGGTGCGCAAGGATTCGTAGGGGAAGCCGCCCCAGATCACCAACTAACTACAGAACTCAAGAAGGCTCTGAAAAGGATCGAGCGCATAGAAAAGGCTAGCAAGCCGACTGGTTTTGATTACTCTTCTATGGCGTCATACACCGAGGTTGATCTCCCTCCAAAGTTGAAGTTACCCACACTTGCTCTATACAAGGGTGCCTCAGACCCGCAGGTCCATCTAGCGATGTTCGATAAGGAAATGTCCATCCTCAGGTTGAATGGCATGCAGAAGGCCAAGGTTTTCGCCCGTTATCTCGATGAAATACCTCAACGTTGGTACTTGACTCAAATGATGAACACCAAAACCTATGAGGAGGTTTGTGAGGCTTTCTTGCACCATTTCGAGTAGGCTAAGAATCTCGAAGTCACCAGGTCCGACCTTGCCAGCACTCGGCAGAGAGACAGTGAATCAATGTCCGACTTCATCAAACGGTGGAGGATGAAGGCCGCAGCTATGCCTAGAAAAATGGATGAGCAAGAACAGATTCGAATGATTGTGGACAATATGCAGAGACAATACAACAACGAGCTGAGTTGCACATACTTCCCTAATTTCGACATGCTGATGGGACAGGTAAGAGTCATGGAAGAAAAGATTCACAAAGGCGAGCTGAAGCTGGGACAACCCAAAGCCCAGGGTGTGAGTATCGAGACCTTTAAGTCAGGACCGGCCAAAGCAGCTCAAGTTTCATACCAAGTGAGCACCATACAAAAATCCAGTGCTGTAAAGCAGAGCATCAAGGCCTCACCCCGATCCAAGAGGTTCTCTACACCGAGACAGTATACCGACATTGGCCGGCCTCTCAGTCAAGCACTCGTGAAGCTACAAGAGCTAGACTTACTACAGCCTCTCACACCTAGTCCTGGGATCACCCAAGCTGGGGAACATCTCCATTAGTTCTGCCAGTTTCATCAACTACCAGGACACAGTACTGACGACTGCAGAGCATTGAAGCACAAGATTGAGGACTCCAGTTTGTCGAGTAGGCTAGTGTCTAGTTGCATTTTGCTTTCTTAATTTTTCTTTTCTATTTTGTATGGAGTTTATGATATTTCCATTTTAATGAGGCTTAGATGTTCGAATTTCAGTCTCTTATCTTTTCGATTTACAATCTCAAGAAAATAAAAAATGTTTGTTCATTTTGCACCTTCAACCAAATCATCTTTCAAAATTAATGTTCATGAAATAGTCATTTTCTGGCAATTGAATAAAATGACTTGTATTTTGTTTTTAAAATTTTGAACATGCCTTACCAAACCCCACAGCTTATCCTAAGACATCCAAATAACCCCCAAAGTGGTTCCAAATCCATATCTTTTAAATTGTTGTCGTTAACCCCAAATCAATACTGGGGGCAATCTGAGTTTAGGTTTGTCATCTTTCATCTTTCGTTTAAGCGTGTGAACTAGTCTCTGAGTGAAATTCACGAGAGTGTCTTGAGCGGAAAAACCATGAGTGAATGGGCGTGTCATTTTTACACGACTCTGGTGAGACCACATTCAAAGATGAGGTAAACGGCGTAACTCCGACCGAAGGAGAAAATTTGTAAATTTACTCTTAGACCTGCGAAAAGTAACAAAGAACGGATACACAACTATCAGGAATGACGAAGCACCTAGGTACATCACCACATAGCCAAAAGCTTGCAAACCCTGCTATTAAACCCTAGGCACCCCCGCTGAGCCTTTCATATATCCCTTTTCGATATTATGAACTCCATAAAATCACCCAGCCAATGATGAATTACCGACCTGGTGACCAAAGGAAGTGAGGAGCCCGACTCTCAGATAACAATCTAATCAGTCCAAAGAAGCGATGCCACTATCAGCATGATGAAGCGATCTGCAAATGGTCCCAAAGTAACACAAGATCCAAAGAGCCCACATCAAAACAGCTCTCGAAGCCAAAAATCGGGAAACACAAGAACCCCGAAGGCAAAGTCAAGAAAGGATCAAAGAAAGAGGCCAAAACCGAAGTGCCTCAAAGAAATACGAATGACAAAAAGAGGAGAAATGGTGTAAAGGACGACTTCAAAAGTCCAAGTCCAGAAGCTCGAAAGCAACGTGAACACGAAGCAGCTAGACGACTTCAAGACAGGATGATTCCGAGAGAAGACGAAAGGTGCAACTTTGGTCACCCTTATAGCTCCACATACCTCAGATATCCCTCTATGGTCCCGTTGTCCTTCATCACACCCCATGGCCACGTTATAAGCTTTAAAGACTTCCGACTTGATAGTTGTGTGTCCAATCACGTGAAAGTAACAGATCAAATGCGTAAATCCATCAAATATCGAATTCAATGGTCTAAAAGTTGTGACCGTAGGTTAGGAACCACCACATAAAAACATAAGCCTTGACCCTGTGAGGACAAGACTCGTTCACACGTTTAATAAAAGAAAATACTGGGGGCAATCGATCGTTCCGATCGATTGCCATGAACTCTAGCTCAGATTGTCTTAAGGGAAAAATACTGGGGGCAATTGTTGGTTCCAACAATTGCTATGACAACACCAATTGGAACCCAGAGCTCAAACATCACCACCATCATTCCACCACCGGCACACATAAGCCCTTACCTCCTCATCAAACACCTCAGGCCCACATAAGCCCTTACCTCCACACCACCACTACACAGGCACACATAAGCCCTTACCTCCACACCAACACCACAGGCCCACATAAGCCCTTACCTGCACATCAAACACCACAGGCCCACATAAGCCCTTACCTTCACATCACACACCATACCCCACCGGTGGCATGTTCATCTCATAGGAGATAAATTACAAGTCCGAAGTCTATAGTCAAGAAATGATAATTTCGCTTTCCTTTTCATTAAACAGAATATTCTTCAAACACTGCCACGTTTGGCACCTCTTTCAACAATTTCTTGTTTTGGACAAATTTCCTACATACACTTTGATAGTATTTTGACATGCACATCCTCATTGCCACGTTTGGCACTTTCATAATCAACTTTCATCATGACCATTGCATCTATTCGTATGAGACTCCTCGTCACAAATCAGAGATACAGATTCTCAGTCAAAGATACAGATTCTTCAGGGATACAGATTCTCAGCCGAAGGTACAGATTCTTCAGGGATACAGATTCTCAGCCGAAGGTACAGATTCTTCAGGGATACAGATTCTCAGCCAAAGGTACAGATTCTTCAGGGATACAGATTCTCAGCTGAAGGTGCAGATTCTTCAGGGATACCGATTCTCAGTCAAAGATACAGATTCTTCAGGGATACAGATTCTTAGCCGAAGGTACAGATTCTTCAGGGATACAGATTCTCAGCCAAAGGTACGGATTCTTCAGGGATACAGATTCTCAGCCGAAGGTACAGATTCTTCAGGGATACTGATTCTCAGCCGAAGGTATAGATTCTTCAGGGATACAGATTCTCAGCCGAAGGTATAGATTCTTCAGGAATACAGATTCTCAGCTGAAGGTACAGATTCTTCAGGGATACAGATTCTCAGCCGAAGGTACAGATTCTTCAGGGATACAGATTCTCAGCCGAAGATACAGACTCTTCAGAGATGCAGATTCTCAGCCAAAGATTCATATTCACCAGAGCAGCAGAACTCACCAAAGCAGCAGAACTCACCCGAATAGAAGAACTCGACCCAACACCAATTTTCAATAACTGATAGATAGTCAACGCCTCAGAATAGCTTGACATCACTTCATTCATTATAGGTAGCCAGCGCCTTAGAATAGCTTGACATCTTCTCATTCATTATAGGTAGTCAACGCCTTAGAATAGCTTGACATCATATCATCCTTACAGGTAGTCGGCGCCTTAGAATAGTCTGACATTGCTTTATTATTACCTTTAGGTGGTCGACGCCTTAGAACCGCTTGACACCCTTCCGCTTTACTCATAGGTAGTCAGCGCCTTAGAATAGCTCGACACAACTTGACGGATTTCAATTGCCGGTGGGGTCTTTTAAGATCCAAAATTTTGGGGTATCACTCAAGCATCAACTAGCCTTTTCATTTCCATTACAAAGTCTAGTTGACTGGGGGCAATCTGTTATACCCAAAATTTCAACCCCCCCGGAAGAGAGTCTCTACTAATAGGATAGTAGCGAGGGTTCCCGGTTCGATCGGCGCATTTCAGAGTACTAGGGACAACTTAGTCATCTCCAGGGGCACTTTCATAATTTTTCAAGGCTCCTAAGCCCCCAATAGGCTTTCTCTCTCCTCCAAATAAGGGTAAAATCAATTCAAAATGCTTTAAAATTTTAACCCATGACAGAGGATGACATTTGAAGCATAATGGCGTTGTAATTTTGATTTTTCAAATTTCCAATAATTTTCTAGCAATTTCTGATTGAATCTGACGAGAAATTGAATTGAAAAATATTCCAATATCCAAAATATTCGATTCCACTTTAGAAAACTCAGAAATATCATCCTTTACCCATGTGTAAAATTTCATAATCAAATTCCTTTTGGAAGCCCTTGAGCTAAAACGTCGGTAAATCTCGGTTTTTACCGGATTTTTCTATCTTTAAGGAAGCCTATATAAGGAACCTAGTCCCATGATCAAATCAGAACCTCAAGAACCCTAGACCCTCAAAGAAGGCAGCCGTCTCATTCACTTCACGTTTTTACACATCCAAGCAAAATCACATCAAAAATCCCCCGAAATCACCATCTAAACACATTTTTCAATTCCCAACACATCAACAATCATCAAACATCAACCAAATCACCTCCCAAACGTGAAGAACACCTTCAATAATCAACAACCAGAAGCTCGGGTCGAACTCAATCCGGAACCGGCACCATCGGAGCCTCCGAAGAATCCCGACGTGAAGCATCATCCTGAATTCGAAGGTAAAACAGGTTGCAATTCTACTTTTCTAACTCTCCACGACCTTATTAACTCTCTGTCAAATTTTGGGTTCAAACTAACCTTTTTACGCTTCTGTATTGCTAATTACTTTTGTTTCTGCCTTGTTACTTGTTCGTCAAGTTTCGTACATAATTCAACTTCAAAATGCAATCTTTCAATTACTAACGAATTGTATACCTTTCAGGCTACACGTGCATAAATTTTGAGCCGAAAACACCTTCGGGAACCACCATAAAACCCCTGTCCGTGGGTGGTCCGTGGCCACGGACACCCACGGACGGCGGCGGGATTTTAAAATTTTTAAAATTTAGGTTTTGCTAAACTATGTCCGGGCCTATCCTGTCCGTGGCCCCGGACTTTTCAATTTTTTGTTTTCTGTTTAATTCGACTTTTATTTTCACATAGGTTAACTAGGGTCCGTGATTACGGACATTAGGTCCGTGGCTACGGACGGAAACAAAATTTGACCTAATTCTGCCTCCGAAACCCTAGTTTAGGTAATTTCAACTTTCACTTTTGTTTTCAGTCAAAAAATGCTAAAAAACACAAAAAATAGAAGCTCAAACACTTAGGTTAAAACGACTCGTAATAAGCCGTAATTAAACTAAGTAGAGGAAAAACGACTTCTAGGGGTAATGAAAGTAATTGAACCCTACTTAAGTCGAATATCAAGCCCCCGAACCCGAACTCTACCTTTCCCAATTTACTCTAGGTTAAAATTAGGTGGCGACTCATAATAGGTTCCAGTGAGCTAGCTTAGGTTTTAATAATTATTGTTATATGACATAGTTATTAATCTTAGGTTATAAGTGGACCTAAAACCCGGTTAGATCCTAATCAATCTAGTCAACATAGGATAAGGTTTAAAATCGAGGCTCACAAGGAGTATGCTGAAACTGGCTCAAATACTGCACAGCAAAAGCAATGTCAGGCCTGGTATTACATAAGACATTTAATTTTCCCACTATTCTCCTATATAAAGAGGGATCAGCTAGATTTCCACTAGCTGTCTTCCTATTGTATAACTGAGGAAGAGGAGAATGATGAGTTTTGATATTACCATTGTCGAACTCCATTAACAAGTTATCAACAAACCGTTTCTGATTCAGTATGATGCCACCATCAGTTCTGATGATTTGGATACCCAGAAACAGGTTAACAAGACCAAGATCTTTAATTCTAAAAGTGTCATGCAGAAAAACTTTAAGGGAATTAATCTCAACAATATCATTTCCTGTAATAGCAATATCATCAACATAAACTACCAAATATACACACCGATCTTTGTGAACTTTGTAAAATAAGGAATAATCGTTTTTGGACTGAATGTAACCTCTGGACTTTAGAGTGGCATTGAGTTTCGCACTCCACTGCCTTGACGCTTGCTTCAGGCCGTATAACGACATCCTCAATCTGCACACTTGATTAGCTTTATCAGTAGACAAACCTTTAGGCAAGTGCATATAAATCTCTTCATCTAAATCACCATGCAAAAAATCATTATTGATGTCAAGCTGATATATATCCCAATTACGCTTTACCGCGACAGCAAACAACACCTTAATCGTGGTTAGTTTAACAATAGAGGAAAAGGTTTCCAAGTAATCGATACCTTCCTTCTGCGTATAACCCCTTACCACAAGACGTGCTTTATAGCGTTCGACACTCCCATCAGCTTTAGTCTTGACTTTGAAGACCCACTTGCATCCAATGGGCTTTTTCTTGGGAGGGAGATCTACAATTTCCCAAGTTTTATTTAACTGCAGTGCACTAAACTCTTCATCCATTGCTTGTCTCCAATGGGGGTACTTATTAGCATCCTCAAAGCTCGTTGGTTCATAGTAGGCATCATAGTCCTTCATGTGTGCGAGGACAGGAAAAATACAGCAGTTGCCCTAACCTTTTTCTGAGATGGCCAAAGAAGTTAAAGTGTGCATGTAAATGGAATCATCTGTTTAATTCTCTACAGTAGTGCAAACAAAATCACTCAAATGATTTGGTGGTTTTACGGGCCTACCAGATCTACTCACTCTCAAACTATCTGTGCCAACATTTACCTGATCATAAACTACAGGAATAGCAGAAGGAACATCAAAGTGATCACGTGTAGTACTATTACAATTATCAGAAAACCCAGTCATAGAGTTATCGAGGTGAGTTGAAGAAGAAACAGCAAAAGGGAAAACATGCTCAAAAAATCTGACATGTCTGCTTGTCTTTATTTCTCCTGAAACCAAATCTAAAACTTTGTAACCTTTTGAACCATAAGGGTAACCAACGAAACAGCAAGGTGTACTTCTCTGTTGGAATTTATCCTTAATCAAATTCTCAGAACAAAAACAGAGACAGCCAAAAACTTTAACATCAGCCAAAGCAGGTTCTTTATTATACATCACAAAATAAGGAGACTTATCGTTAAGAAGCTTAGTAGGATATCTGTTTATCAAATAAACAGCAGCAAGCAAACGCTCACTCCAATAAACCTTAGGTAGACTCGACTGAAACATCAAGGACCGGGCTGTTTCCTGAAGGTGTCGGTGTTTCCTTTCAACAACACCATTCTGTTGAGGAGTGTACGGGCAAGAAACCTGATGTATTATGCCTGTATCACTAAAAAACTGCTTCCCTTCCATGGAAGATCCCATTTCAAAAGCATTATCGGTTCTTAAGACTTTAACAGAAGTGTTAAATTACCTTTCAACAACTCTAATGAACTGTTTCATACAAGAGAAAGCTTCAGCCTTAGAAACTAGCATAAAAACCCAGGTGGCCCTAGAAAAATCATCAACAAGCATAAGGAAATACCTATACCCATCATGAGTTTCTACATTATAGGGACCACTAGTAGAAAAATGATTTTAAATGACGCACTTTAAACCACGGTTAAACAAATAACCGTCGTTTAAACATTATAAACCATGGTTCTTGGGGAAACCGTCGTTTATGATGCATGCTTCATCAGATAAATGACGGTTTTATAAATAACTGTCGTTTATAACTACACCGCTTAGAAGAAAAAATGATGATTGTATTGGAACCGTCGTATAAAGGTATTATAAACCACGGTTCCTTATGAACCGTCGTTTTAAATGTTGCACCAACAATTTAAAACCACGGTTTTTTTAAAACCGTCATTTATTGCTTCCGTCCCATAGCCTTTAAACGACGGTTTTGTAAACTAACCGTCGTTTAAAAGTTTTTTTACTTACCCCCGACGCCCCATTTTCTTCTTCCTCTCTCAATCGATTTCCCTGTTCTGTCTTCATCTTCCTCTCTCGATTTCCCTGTTCCGTCACCGCCGTCGCCAGCTGCTAGCCCTTTCGCCGTCAACTACTCCGCCGCCCTATGCGAGTCTTCCCCCTAAGCTCCCGACTTGAGGCCGCCCTGTGAAGACCGCCTCTCGTGTCGCCCCCACCATGCCAGAGCACCGAATCCAGCTCGCCCCCTGTGAAGACTGCCGCTCCCCCGTCGGTATGTATTTTTTTTCTTCATTTTCTCTGCTAATCGATGAAGGAGCTAGGTGGTGGTGTTGAGCTAGCGTCTGTTTAATTGGTTTCAATGGTGGTAGTTTTGTTGTTGTTGGTTTCGATGGTGGTGGTGTTTGGTGTTGGAACCGATGGTGGTGGTGGTTTCGATGGTGGTGGTGTTTGGTGTTGGAACCGATGGTGGTGGTGGTGGTTTTGATGGTGGTGGTGTTTGGTGTTGGATTCGATGGTGGTGGTTTCGATGGTGGTGGTGTTTGGTGTTGGAACCGATGGTGGTGGTTTCAATGGTGGTGGTTTTGTTGATATTGTTCAGTTTGGATATTGTTCGATGGTGGTGGTGGTGGTTTTGTTGTGTTTGGTTTCGATGGTGGTGGTGTTTATGTGCTTGTTCAATTTAATAGTTTGCTATTGTTCAGTTTGGATGCGGATATATATATATATATATGATATATATATATAATATATGTATCTATGGTTTTAGTAACACAATTGTGTATGTTAATACAGAGAGTGAAGGGGAGCAACATTATTTAATTGTTTTTTCTGATTTGGTATTTGTTCAGCCTGACTTAATTTGGTATTGCTATGTTGTCTCTGTTATATGGAATGAGCAAGTGTTGTAGGATAACACAAGCTGTCTATTTCTGTTTTTTGTTTGTGGTTGATTATAAAAAAATAAATGTTAATAACTCATAAGGAGCTATATTGTAAATGTTTTAACAATTTGGTTTGTCAAAATATATTCATTTGTTTATTTGTTCAATTAGTCATGTTTTTTAAAATTAAAACTTTATTCTAATTTCATTGAATAGGTGTTACTACCCACGGTTGGATTGTCCACTTGTCGCACTAATTGTTGCTGCCCCGTCAACCTCTGCCACCGGTTTGCCTAATCAGAACCCACGGTAAAACACTTGCATTTCTGATTATGATTTTAGAAAGAAATACTTATATGTACATGTACATATATATAATATTGTCACAAATAAACGTTATACTAAATTCTATTTGTATTCTGCAATCATTAGAATATATACTTGCATAATGTGGTGAAATGTGAGATTAATGTTGCTGCTACTATGTTTGTTTATGCCTTAAAAAAATGTGGTGTAACACCCCAACTCAATCCAAATGTGGTCTCGCAACTTAACAGTATATATATAAACATATCGCAGCGGAATTCTTTACAAATCCAGGACCTTGCCACGGTCTGACTACAGAATATACCGAACATTAGTGCAACAACCTTAAACATTTACATATCCTTCTTACAACCCCCTCACATCCTATACATCTTACTAACTCATATTGCCATACGAGTGTACATGCACAACTCGTAGGCCACTCTTAACCCTTAACACTTGTATCCTCTTCTTACCCTCGCGACGGCCGCTTCCTGTTGTACCTGTGTAGTAAAAACAGCCCCCAAAGGGGGTCAGCACGAATGCTGGTACTATCCCCTCATGGCCCCCAAGCTAACGTGGCTACGACGACTAATTGTCGATAGCATGGAGGTTGATTAGATGCACAACATAATAGTAAATGCTGTAAACAACAATCCATATATGAACAATCAAGGTTCACACACACAATGAACGGCTTAAATGCGTTCCCTTAATTAGAGAGTTAATTGTTTAACTCCTTAAGTTATATATCCTCTTAATCTTAGTCCATCCTTATCTCACCTCAATCTTAATCTTAGAAACAACCACCCTTTAATAAGGAGTGGATGTAGCTTATCTTAGCCTTAATAATACAAACCATCCTTTAATAAGGAATGGTTGCAACTTATCTTAACATTACCTTATGTATGCCAACCGTTCTCTCATTGGGAACAGGTTAGCCCTTAATTCGATGTTTATTTTTTGTAGGGCTTGGTTAACCCTAGCCAGCAGCAGGACACTTACCGGCAATAAACAACATTCTTAAATTGTTGGGGATGTAGGCTTGATCCCCCCACGCCATCTTAAAGCCACCTACCTTGGACTGGATGTCCAATGTAGCCGAGCCGGTCAACCGACCCAAGGCTACTAGTCCGAGGACTAGTCCTTAATCGGAAGTCGAATCTGCTATAGATACCGACCCCCTTTCCTTAGCATGCATGACCGGAGATCGGTCCCGGGTTTCCTCACTCAAGTTCCAGTTAGTAGTAGTCTCAAGACCATGTTTGTTGGTTAACCTCTTTCGGTTTATATCGTCCCATATTAGGGAGCGTTCCTTAGTCTCACTCGATTCCTTACTAAACATTGGTTAGTAAGTTCTCACGGTATGTTGTGTTAGTTTTCAAACATCACACAACAATACAATAAATATAATATATTCCGGTTGCATGCTTTATCTTGTTTAGTGAGCACACAAAACAAATAGCACACAAGCCGAGGGACACCTCGTTAGCAAGCAGGTCACAAGAGAACTGTACCGTTCACCGTTGGTTGTTCGGTTGCTTACTCTCTTCCGGAGTCCAAATCCCCAAGTCCTAAAACATTCATTCAGTTTTAGGTTATTAATCACTTAACTTAATTCAACTTACTTAACTTACTTACTTTACTTAACCCTTAATGATCCCAACCTAACACTTCTTAAGTCTTACAACTTAATCTTACAAACTTAATCTTAAGTGAATCACTTCCCTCGCCACTTATACCTATTCATCCACTTAATTATCATTGTTACCCACCAAACATGTCTTAAACAACCTTATAACATCAATACCTAATTATCCTCATCATTTCCCATCCTTAAACAAGGTTTTTGGCCAAAACAGTGGCATGTCCGAACTTGTGTCCGGACTTCCCAAGTTCGGACGCAAGTCGAGACTCAAAACTGAAAACAGACGCATGTCCGAACATGTGTCCGGACTTCGGAAGTTCGGACATGGGTCGAGGAAAATCCTAAGTAGAAGCAGGCACGTCCGAACTTGTGTCCGGACTTCCCAAGGTCGGACACAAGTCGAGACTCTGAAAATTTTCACGCAACAGGGCCTGTCCGAACGTCCATGTCCGGACAGATGTTCGGACAAGGCAAAACACTCATTTTCTAAGCCTTCAAACACTTAACCAATATTCACTAAACTTCTCCTAAACCCTCATAATGTCATCTAACATCATTTAGGCACTTAAACTCACCTTATAACTTCCGCCAAACTCTCCAAAACAACTTCCAAAGATCTTCTCAAACATTTCCTAAATTCTTACAAACATTCCTAACACTTGCCATATGCTTCCTTACATTTCCAACTTGTACATTTTGTCTAAAACTTCAACTAACCAAAGTGTTTCTTTCCTACCCATATAACTCCTCCTTAACATCATTGCTTGTTAAACCTTCCAAGGTTATCTTGCATGTCCATGCACAATTTCTCTTCTTTTCACTTGTTACTCATCACTCTTAAACTCTTAAGCTTGCTTATACATTTCTTTCCATTATCTTAATACCTTGACATTGTTCTTCATTTACCTTAACCATGCAACACCCTCCTTAGACATTTCCACTTCTCTTATGCAACTTACTCACCATTCTAATGATCATACCCTCTTATACGTTTCTAGTCATTTTCCTTGACGACTTACAATATCCTCCTACCATTTTCACTTCCATCACCCAAGTCCACACATTACCATTCAACTAAATCTTACTAGTCCACCACTAACATCACCACCTCTTACACAAACTTCTCGAACTCTCATTGTTCTTCTCTTAGTTCATACCTAAATCACCTTAAAGCATTATACACCTTTCCTCCAGATTTGCACAAGTCTTATCATTCCTCATACCGTGTCTTTGGTGTGTTCAATGCACCCATCTAAACTCTAATTTCTCATAGACCATTCTAGGTCATTCTAAACCTCAAGAACTCCTTAGTTAACTCATTTCCACTCAAATTCCTTTGTAATGACTCCTAGTAAATCGTAGGTCATATTAATTCACCACCATCACCTAAGCACTTATTTTCTACTCAAATTTCGCCATAGCTCCGCTAGTATATTCTCATGCCCAAATGCATTGTTTTTCTCACACAATAATCTCACACACACCAAGTCCTTTCTCATCTTATTTTCTCATCCAAATCAACTTATTCACATCATACTCCATATATTGCAATAATCTTAAATTGCATAGCACTAAGGCTCTTAAATGACATGGCTCTTAGGCCCTTAAATGACTTAAACTTAAACACTGAATTTCCCACATATATCTAAGCTTTCAACCTGCAAATACACTCATCAATCTCATAATAGTTATAATGCTCTTAAAATCCATCTTAAACTTATATTACTAACTCATTCTCATTAGCTCCTTAATCACAAGTTCATAAGCTTGTTTAAGTTCTTTTTCTTAGGTTATATAACCCAATACACAATGTAAGCTTTAAGCCACATTGGTATTTATCTAAAACTCATTCCTTAATCTTAAACCACCATTAGGTAAGCATTTTACCTTGTTTTCTCAAGCTTATCTTAATCCCCTCCTTAGGCCTTCTTCTTGCATAGATCTCGGCCACCACTTAAATTCCTTTTGCCAATGTTCTAATCAATATTTAAGGACTCATATGAGTACTAAACAATGCACTAACCTCAAGGAATAAAAACCTAGGTTAGAAATGTGTTCTAAGGCATAAAAGTGGATGATTACCTTTGAAGTCTCAAGGTAGACTTTGACATTGAATGAAATAGGACCTCCACTAGTCCTTGGTGAATAAATCAAGCTAGAACAAGGCATAAAAACATAGCCCCATGAGAAGGAATTTTCGGCCATGTAGAAGAAATGGTGGAAACTTGATTTTTCTTACATATTCTTTACCTTAAGAGAATGGAGAAGCTAATGAGCTCTTCAAACTTGATTTTCCTCCATCAATGAAGTTTTCTCATGGCACCAGAATGGAGCTTTGAAAGATTTGAAAAGATAGAAAGATAGGTCTTGACCTAACTAAGAATAATATGTGTTTAGTTTTTGATTTGGAGCTAAAATGAGTAAGTTGTTGCCAAAGCAAGGTGAAGCAACAATGGAGGCTGCTTGGGACGGTTTGGAACAGAGGAAAAGAAGAGAAGAACCGTGGAAGAAGAAGAGAAATGAAGAAGAGAGGAGAGAGGTAGACTAATATAAGGTAGTTGCTTTTATAAAGCAAATAGTAACTTTTCTCACTTTACTCTTCTTTTCCTTCTCATTTGATGACTCATGTGGTGACTCACCTCTCTTAGAAAACCGGCCACCCTCTTAAATAAGGCTAACATGGTCTTTGTTGACCAATTAATTGACTTATGTTGATTAAAACTTAAACTAGTCACTAAATAGTTACTATTCACTAAACAAGGCACATAATCGGGAAATTTTTGATTTCCCATTGATTTAGACCTCCTAATGTGATACTAATTAGTACACATGTTGATTAAAGAGTAATGATGGACATTTAGCCACTCAAAACTCAATTCTAAGACAATTTCTCAAAAATGTGCTTTAAGACTTCTTAAAGCACATTTTGTGTTTTAACTTGTTTTCAAGCTTGGTTTTCTTTGCTAATTGATTTAAAATGACCATTAGAATATTACTAAGGTCTTATCATGATATTTGGGTACTCACCCAAGTCTCTCCAAGCTTAGAGCACATTTTTGCCCTAATTGCCCTTAAGGCATTTTCTTGTGTTTTCCTTGGTTTAAATTGTCTACCAATCTTTCTAAGGCATATTTTAGCCTTTATACATCATTATTCTATGTTTACTTAGCATACTTAGGTTTGGGGTATTTCATGTGGAGTATCTAAAAATACGCAATGATCATGCCAAATTTTTTCCATAATTTAACCTTATTTTAATTTTATTGAATAGGTGTTTCTACGGTTGAACAATCCCTCTTCCTCCCCATTTGTGACTTGATCATCCGTACTCATTAGGTTAGTTTTTTAAAAATGTTTCAATAACATGGTTTATTCAAAATATCTTTGTTTGTTTATTTGTTCAATTATTCATATTTTTTTCAAATTAAAACCTTATATTTTAATTTCATTGAATAGGTGTCACTACACACGGTCAGATTGTCTACTTGTCGCACTTTCTGCTGCTGTCAACCTCTACCACCGGTTTGCCTGATCAGAACCCACGGTAAAACACTTGCATTTCTGATTATGACTTTAGAAACAAATACTTATACGTACATGTACATATATATATAATATTGTCACAAATAAACATTATACTAAATTCTACTTGTATTCTGCAATCATTAGAATATATATTTGCATAGTGTGGTGAAATGTGAGATTAAGTTGAAATGGGGTGGTTTTTTTTGTTCATTGATCATATATATATACATTTACTATATGTATACTTGTCTGTCTGATAATAATTCATATGGTTTGCTGAGAATTAATGTTGCTGGTACTGTGTTTGTTTCTACCTTAAAAAAATGTGGAGTGTCTAAAAATACGTAAGGGTCATGCCAATTTTTTTCCAGAATTTAAGCTAATACTAATTCCATCGAATTTAACTTTCTTCATAATTACTTATAGTTTCAATTTTTTCATCTCTTGCAGGTTGCTCTGAGGTAGAAGACAATCGAATTAAGACGAGGTGTTATATACTACGCGCAAGAGCATTTGCCTACTTCTCTTTCTTCTGTGATGTTCGCGCTAGCTGACCATCCAGTACTCATCAGGTTGGTATTTAAAATGTTTCAATTTATTTTTGTTTTTCTATTAAAACAATGGAAAATCAATTCAAACATAGAATTACCTGTCTGAGATTTATCTGATAGAGGTATGTCTTAGATAGTCCCTGTTGGGACTGTCCAATGACCTTTGATCTCACCATCTAGGTTGTGAATGAGTTAATAATATACAGTAGTTCAGTGATAATTTCAGCAGCATTACCGTAGTGTTCTTCTAGTGTACATATATATATGTGAATTGAAACAATTCATATATATATATATCTACACTAGGAGAACTGTAGGGTAATGCTGCCGAAATTATCACTGAACTACTGTATATTATTAACTTGTTCCTAGGTGAGATCGAAGGTGATTGGATAGGTTTAGGTTGTTAAATCTGTAAATAAAAAAAGAGGAGATCAATGGAATGAGTTCACGACATCTGGTGTGTGTTGAAAAAGGAGATGGAGCGCTCAGTGATGTACAGTGACAGATTGGACATCAAGTACCTAGAAGGGGTCAATAAATTTTGCAAAGTCCTTGTTGACAATATTAAACCAAGGGATAAGGGATATATTCGATGTCCTTGTGTCGATTGCAAGAACGACTTCAAATACCGAGGTGTGGAAAAGATTAAGGATCATCTGATTCGCAGAGGGTTTACAGAAGATTATGAAGCCATAACAATACTGCATGGTCAACATTCAGTACAAGTGTTTGAATGTGCTGATAACGTCGTTGCAGAACAATCAGAAATGGATGCTTCACACGATTTTGGGGATACTCAAGATGATTCACTAGTTAGTGATTCAGATGATCAGGAGGACCTTAATGCAATAATGGAAGATGTTGAACAACATTTTTCCAACAAACCCAAAACATTCGAAAATCTGATGCAAGCATCAAAGGAACCGTTGTACAGTGGATATGAAACGCAAACACAAAACAAATTGAGCGTTGTCCTAAAACTATTCAATCTGAAGGCGAGACATGGATGAAGTGATGTTAGTTTTACAGATCTTTTACAACTGTTGAAGGATGTACTACCAAAGGACAATGTGATACCCACAACAACTTATGAAGCAAAGAAGTTAATGTGTCCGATGGGTATGGAATATAAAAAAATACATGCTTGTCCAAATGGGTGTATGTTGTACTGGAAGGAGAATGATTTGGATGACCATTGCTCTGAATGTGGGGAATCACGCTATGTAAAAAAGGGTGAGAAAAACCACATAAGCACTAAAGTGGGTTCTTCTACGAAGGTGTTGTGGTATCTACCGATAATTCCCCGATTCAAACGTTTGTTTGCAGTTCAGAAAGATGCTGAGAACCTCCGATGGCATGCTACCCATAGAAAGGATGATGGTAAATTAAGACATCCAGCCGATTCACCACAATGGAGAAACATTGATAGAATATACCCTCAATTCGGTACAGACCCAAGGAACTTAAGACTTGGTTTATGCACTGATGGGATGAACGCTTATGGCACTTTGAGCAGTATAGACAGTACTTGGCCTGTTTTATTGACAATATACAATCTGCCGCCATGGTTGTGTATGAAACCCAGACATATTCTCCTCTCTCTGTTGATATCGGGTCCAAAACAACCGGGAAACAAAATTGATGTGTTTTTGCAACCACTTATTTACGATTTACAATTGTTGTGAAATGAAGGTGCGACAGTGTATGATTCATACGGTATGGAAAACTTCACGCTCCGGGCTATGTTGTTTTGTACAATCAATGATTTCCCTGCATACGGCAACCTCTCGGGATACACAATTAAAGGAGCTCTAGCGTGCCCTATATGTGGAGATAGAACTTGCAGTATACGGTTAAAACACAGTGGAAAAAATGTGTACATGGGCCACCGGAAATTCCTCCCGAAAGGTCACAAATACCGTAAGATGACAAAAGAGTTTGATGAAAAAACGGATCATGTAGTCGCACGACCACCACTATCTGCTGCTGAGACTTACAATCAGTTGAAGAATGTTGTGAACAACTTCGGTCCACCAATTAAAGCCACTGAAAAGAGCATCTGGAAGAAAAAATCAATATTTTGGGAACTTGAATATTGGCAACATTTAGAGGTGAGACATTGCATTGATGCTATGCACGTGGAGAAAAACATTGGTGAAAGTGTATCTGCGACACTACTGAACGTGAAAGGAAAGACAAAAGACCATTTAAAGGGTAGAAAAGATCTGGTTGAATTGGGTATACAAGAAGAACTCGCGCCACAACAAAGAGGGAAAAGAACATTCTTGCCTCCCACTTGTCATACATTATCCAAAGAAGAGAAAATAAGTTTTTGTAGTTCTCTTCGTCATATTAAAGTGCCATCTGGTTACTCATCGAACATATCAAGTTTGGTATCAATGTCTGATCTTAAATTGGTAGGGATGAAGTCTCACGACTATCATGTGCTGATGCAGCATTTACTTCCGGTTGCAATCCGTGGGATCCTTACAGCTGATGCCAGGAAAACTATTACAAATTTATGTGTTTTCTTCAAAGGAATTTCGTGTAAGGTGCTTGATGTGGAGACGCTGGATAAACTACAGAATGACCTTGTGATCACCATGTGTCAGTTGGAAATGTATTTCCCTCCTTCGTTTTTTGATATTATGGTGCATCTACTTGTTCATCTTGTGGAGATCAAGAGAATTGTGGTCCGTTATACCTTCGATACATGTATCCGTTTGAGAGATATATGGGTATACTGAAAAAGAAAATGAAAAACCGTCGGCGTCCAGAGGGAAGCATAATTGAAGGGACAATAACAGAGGAGGTAGTTGACTTCTGCACTCACTACTTACACGGTGTTGATGTTATTGGATTACCAAAAGCAAGACATGATGGCAGGCTTAGAGGGGTTGGTACCTATGGGAAAAAATTATGCAGAGTTGATATTGATACATTGAACAAGGCACATCTGGTTGTGTTGAATCATTCTGAAGTTGTTGAACCGTATTTCGATGCACACCTAGCCTACCTCAAAACAAAACACCCAACGATGAGTAATGCCAAATTTAAAAAAGAGCAGAATGCAACATTTGTTAAGTGGTTCAGACAGAAGGTGTTGTATGAAGATTCAAGGAACGTGGATGAAATGATGCAGTTGTTGGCCCTTGGTCCAAATCTTGATGTATTGTCTTATGAAGGATATGATGTAAATGGATTTTCTTTTTACACTGGATGTTAAGATTGTAAATCGACAAACCAGAACAGTGGTGTGCATCTTATCGCTTCACAAGACATTTTCACAGGAACAAGTCGTAATACACTGAAGAACGAATATTATGGTGTTATTGAGGATATTTGGGTCTTGAATTACACAAGTTATGAAACTTGCGTATTTCGTTGCAAATGGGTGGACAACAAACAGGGATATCGTGAGGAGGATCATGGTATGAAGCTAGTTGATTTAACGACAACGGCTCCTACTGATGAACCCTTTATTGTTGCATCAAAGGCAAAACAAGTATTCTACTGCCGTGATCAGTGTAATGCCAGATGGTCTATTGTAATGCAGAGTAAAAGATCGATTTTTGGGATTGATAATATTGTTGATGAGGATGAATACGATGTGAAGATGAAACAGATGTACCTATTCGGTTGCCGATGGAGGTAGATAATGTAACTAATTTTGAATATCGAAGGTCCGACACAATGAAGGATTGTGGATTGAACGATGAAATGTTATTTTGTAAGTTGATTGACAATATTATATTATTTCATTTTTGTCATGTTTCAATATTTGATTCAGATTCGTATTAACCTTGTTAATTATTGATTATTTTTCAGATTATGGATCCTGACGATAGAGTCGAAGAGGACTTACTGTTGGGGGTGGATGATATTGACGATGACGTCCCTACTGAAGAACCACCAGCTGCATCTACTTCGCAAAACCCTCGGAAGGGACGTGGACCGACTCGTGGGTTGAAGGTGAAGAAAGATTCTCCCATCGATTTGGTCTGGGACAAGTACCTCCGACATCGTGGGATTGCTGGCAAAATCCCATTGCTCGATTAATAAGGATTGGAAGGAACAAGAAAATGAAGACAAGGACATCATGTGGCAGATGGTGCAGAAGAAGTACAAAGTCGCGGATGAACTTCGGACGAAGATTGAATCACTTCTAGCGACATCGCTGCAACAATTCAAGCATCGGTTGGTAGATGGTTGGATTACCAAACCGGGCTCCAAGAGGTCACCGTGGGTAGTGTATGATGGTATGATCATGGAGGAGGACTAGAAGATATTCTACGACCATCGCCAGACTGAAGAGTTTAAGGTACTTTTACAATTATTCTTTCTTAATTATTTAAGGAATAAAATTTAACAAATTTTTTTATTTTGTATAACTTACAAATATACAAATTTTGTAACAGTTACGTCAAGAACAAGCGAGACGTAAGCGGGCGAAGAATATATATAAGCACTACATGGGGCGAGCTGGATATACGGGGCGGTTGGAGAAGTGGAAGAGCGAGGGCTTACTGACGAAAACTAATGAAGATGGCACTCAGTCAGTTGTTGATAATGTTGACGATGCAAGTAGGGTGCAGACATTTATGTTGGGTCACATGAAGAAAAATGACGAGGCAGTATATGTGTTCCCGTAGAGCGAGACTGCTGAGTTGGCTTCAAAGATTGTAAGTATATATTTTTAAAAGTTGTTGTTTACTAATTAGTAACTTCATTTCTAATATTTTTGTAATTTAAATTATTCTGGATCTACTGAGCGATGGGAGATGGTTCTGGCCCCTCCGTCTCAGGATGATCCACTAAATAAGGCCCTTGGGCAAAAGGATCATCCAGGGCGAGTGCGGGGGCTTGGAGGGGAAGTTCGCCAAAAAGACGTGTTTTCTACGTCTCGATCGAGAGTACCACAGGCTGAAATGATAGAGAGAATGGTGGATGAACGGGTGCACGACCGGTTGGAGGAGTCGGAAAGACATCACGCTGAGTCAGAAAGACGTCACGCTGAGGAGCGTCAAGCCTACGAGGAGCGCCTGTGAAGACTTGAGGCTTTAGTATTGGGCCAGGTGCATGCTCCTACACCGACACCTACTTCTACACCGGTGTCAGCTTCTACCGCGACGGCGGATACATCGACAGTGGCCGCGTCTCCTACACCGGCACCTACTGCTAGACCGACGTCTGTTCCTACGACGACGGCGGATACATCGACAGTGGCCGCGTCTCCTACACCAGCACCTACTGCTAGACCGACGTCTGTTCCTACCACGACGGCGGATACTCTGATGGTCGATGATCCTACACCGACGTCTCCTCCTACCACGACAACGGATACTCCGATGGTCGATCATCCTACACCGACTTCTGCTCCTACCACGATGGTGGATACTCCGATGGTCGATCATCCTGCACCTTCTTCTTCTATCAGAGACACATTTCCTTATCAAAACCTTTCGGTTTGTTCTTTGTTCCTCCTTATTTATTTTAACATTACTTTTAAAACAATATAATTTTATTAGCTTGCTTACTGTTGTGAGTTGATGCAGATGGCTAAATCATGTCATCTGTTTCAAGTGTTGGATGGTGGGACTGTGCATGTTGCATTCGGTCGGGTTTTACAGACCGGACCGAACAGTATAGTACATTTCAAGCTCATCCCACCTCTTCACGCTCGTGTGATGGTAGACGACATTGTACGAGGCCATGAGGACTCTCCGCTTCCGTTGGAGTGGAATCAGTGGAGTAAAATAGGTCAAGCACAATCTTCAGTTGTTCCATGGCCATATTCTCTCATTGATGTCAATGACAAGGTAAACTATTTACATGCTTACTGTTTTGTTTTTAACTTGACTGTTGACTGATATGTTTATTATTTAAATTTTGTATACTATTAGATTGATAAGGAATTAAGACCGGTTAAGAAGAGGAAAGTGGATAAGGGGAAGGAAGTTGTGAAATCAAATGAGGAGAGTCAGAGTGTGAGAAAGGAAGTGGTCAAACCTTTTGATATGACTCCTAGGAGATCTCCTATTCTGACACCCAAGTATCTGAAGAAGTTGACAGACAAACAAAAAATGTTGTATAACTTTTTCATGACGAGGCCGCAGTCTGTCACCAATTTCAACATGAAAGTGTCTAAGCATGTTTTCCACTCCCCCGAGCCCAGAGATCTGATGATTACCGTGAGCGATCTAAGAGAATTTTTGATGGGAGACCTGCTTAACATCTCTGTGATTCAGGCCTATTGTGTGTAAGTATCTTTAAAATTATTAAATTATCTTTCATTTTTTTAAGCTGTTTAACATATCTTATGAAAAAATGTTGTTTAGGTGTTTGACTACTAGATTGATATCGACCAAGAGATTATCTACCATCTCTTTCTTGTGCCCGCAATTGATGTCAGCAAGTCAGGCCGCATTGGATGCGCAAGGATGTGCACAGCACGTGAGGCAGGGATTTTGTGCTGCGATACGAAGAAGAAGCAAATATTTGCTGATCCCATATCATCAGATGTAAGTACACAATAACTAGAATTTTTTGCTTCCTAATTGTGATAATTAAAAATATTGTTCTACAAAACATTCTTTGTTTTATCTGTGGCAGCAATCATTAGATGTTGATGGTGTTGTGTATCGACACCTCATGCTTGTTGATACTAGACCCATTGGGCGGCCCTGCTGACCTTCGAGAGATCGTTGTAGAGAAATATTTGAAGGAGTGAGTATTCAAAATTTTAATGCATTCTGTATTTATTTTAAGCTTATCCTAGATTATTGACAATAAATGGCTTCATTTTAAAATGCTGTATTTATGCAGGGGCCATAAGCTTGGTTTAAGTGATGAGAAGAAACCATTCTCCATCTTGGACTTCCAATACATACATGTAAGTAATCATTTAATTTATGCATTTTTGTATTAAAGTTAAACATTTAATTTTTTGATCTGTCTAAAGTTGGTTATCCATTGATGGTGTGATGATAGTGTCCTCAACAGCCTGATTCACGAAGCTGTGGCTATTATGTGATGCGTTACATGTTCGAGATTGTACAAAATATTGACACGCTTGATAATGATGACAAGGTAACCCATACCAATCAAAGTTTTAGTTAAAGTTATTGCATTTTAAATAAAATTGTGTACTAATGATGATCAGTTTCTTTTTATGGACAGATCGTTTATTTTTTCACAAAAGCAGGGAGCACGTATTCCAAAGTGGATCTCGACTTTGTAAGAGATCATTTATCACAGTTTTGGTGTAAAAATTACTTGAGTGTTTCTTAGATCATATCCTAGTGTAGTTAGACTTACACTTTTGTTTGTGCTGAAGCAACTGTACACTCTCAAAGTTTGTAAAGTTCAACTCTCTCTTATTTTTGAAAGTGTGAATGGGTTTGTTTGCAATTGGTTTTCGATGTTGCAATTCAAATTGGCAACTTGGTTTATGGTCATATGTAGTGTGGTTGGTTACCAAAGGGCAATACCAGTTGGATGCCCTGTACAGGTTGTATATGTGATTGTAAATTGGGTTGTGTTGGAAAACACATGGTAGAGGCGAAAAAAACAAGAAAAACTAAAAAAAAGAAAAAAAACCACGGTTATGATAAAAACTGTGGTTTAAAATTCAATGGAACGACGTTTTAAACCACGGTTGAGTAGAAAACCGTTGTATAAAATGCAATGGAAACGGTTATATACCACGGTTATGTTCCCGAACCGTCGTATAAAAGACTTATATACCACGGTTGCCAAGCCAAACCGTGGTATAAAATCGTTCTTTCCCGCCGACAGAAACGGCTATAAACGACGGTCGCCGAACAACCGTGGTTTATACTCTGGCTTTTAAACTACGGTTTTGAACCGTGGTTTATAGTCATTTTCGAATATACGACACGCGTATTAACCACGGTTTGGAACCGTGGTATATACGCAAAATAACCATGGTAAAAAACATTTTCTGCACTAGTGGACCCCACACATCTCCATGTACCAGCTCAAAACAGGCATTAGTCTTAATAGAAGACGTGGAAAAAGGTAACTTGGTCTGTTTCGCTTTAAAACAGACTTCACATACAAAATTATATTTCAACGAAAATTTCCCTCCACATATCTTGCGAATTTTACTTTGAGACAAATGCCCAAGCCCCATATGCCAAAGTCTTAAATCACTCCAAGATGAAACAAGAAAGAAACCGTCATCAGACAAATTTTTATTAGCAGAAACAATATCATCAGAAACAGTACAAACTTGATCAACACAATCAATAGCAGCAGCATTACAACCCCCTGTCTTATGTCCTAAAACTTTATCAACCAACAGACCCTTGACACCAGAATTTGGCTGGGACAAAAAATCCAAAGAAGCGTTGGTCAAAACATAAATCCCATTAGTCTCTCTACCAATCACCCTTTGCTTCTTTAGAGAAAGGTCCTGATAAACACACAAATGCTTCATAAAAGACAACGTCATATCTGTTTGCTTAGATAGCCAACTAACAGACAACAAATTATACTTGAACTGAGGAATGTAGAGAACATTCTTTAGGACAAAAGTTTCACCAACTCGCACATCACCCATAGTATTGACAAATTTAAGAGAACCATCTGGTAACTCAATGTTTATGCCTCTCTTAGAAAAATGAAAATTTGTAAACCAGTCAGTTCTAAAACAAACATGGTGCGCCGCACCGCTGTCAATAATCCAAGAATCATTTAGACTAACCGTAGAACAACAAACAGGAAGTTTAAGCTTAAAGAATTCAGGTTTAAGAAAGTTACCAGCCATCGCAGTAACTTGATGATTCTTGCTGAAGAAATCCAGCATCTTCTGATATTGATCGACAGACACTCCAGGAATAGGCGAGGTCAAGTTCTGTTGCAAACTAGAAACATTTTGCAGACCCTCAGACATGTTTGCAATCTGCTTCCTTCCTTTAAATTTGAAATTGGCCGGAAAACCATTCTTCTTATAACAAGTAGTTCACCCATGCCCAGTTTTGCCGCAATACTCATAAAAAATCTTCTTGCCATCTTGCTTCTGCGGTCCACTAGGGTTAGCGCTATAATTGCCGGCGCTAATGTTACCAGACTGGTTAACAAAAAAGAACCAGAGTTGGGTTGAAAGACTCTAGCCTGACGTTGCTTTTCTTCCTGGATAAGAATCGCATAGGCTTGATCGACGCTAGGCAAAGGGCTCATAACCAGAATGGACCCACGAACCGACCAATAAGACTCATTCAACCCCATAAGAAACTGCATTAGACGTTCCCGAGCTCTGTAGGAAGCCAAGCTACTCGTACTAACGCAACAGCAATCTGGAAGCTCATCAACGTCATCTAACTCATCCCATAGATTCTTCAACTTAGTGTAGTAGTTGCTAACGGATTTGGTTCCCTGACTGGACCAAACTACATCGCGTTTCAACTCTAACAGACGCACCCCGTTAGGTTTACCAAATCGCTCGTGGAGTTGATCCCAGACCATCACAGTAGTGTTGCATCTATCCCACACTTCTCTGTCGTAAGAAGATTCTTCTGGTCGGGGTAAACTCCCGTCAACGAAACCAAATTTATTCTTCGATCGAAGCGACAGAGTGACTGATCTCTTCCAAATCCCAAAATTAGGGCCGCTCAGTTGCACAGTCGTGAGCGACATACATGGACCATCGGAAGAGCGCAAGTAGAACGGACTTGAGTAATTCTCCATCCCGACACTCAAGACCTGGCGCTTCGAAGCGACAACCGTCTTCTTCCCTGCCCGCGTTCATTTCTTGGGTGAATCAGCAACAGACGGACTCATCTCCTCTTAATCCGACATGATTCGCAACCAGTGAACACAGAAAAGAGAAAGAAGGAAAATAAGTGAAAGAAAAGAAGAAAACAGAACATTTGTTTTCTTCCTGACAAAAGAAACTAAATCTGCTCTGATACCATGTTGTATTTTGAATAGAGATAGAGGAAATGAAATACTTGTTCTGTATTGAATGGATAGATCGAGTACAGACTGGGAATACTAATATACACACAGAGGAACAGGAGACTTAGACAAGGATGTATAAAAGACTATAATAACCCTCATATATACTAACACAGGCACTCAACCTCCCCCATCGTTTCCATTGATTTCCTATGGGATTAGGTTTGAGTTTCAGTTTGACTTCTTCAGTCTCATTTTGCCAATTTGCATGCTCGCTTGTGTAAAGTAATCATGTGTCCGGTTTCCAAAAATTCAACCTCCTGCTCTCTACGATTTTTCTAGTAATTCTGTCTTTAATCTCTAGCAATTTGACCTCCTCATGCTGGTCATCTCTGCAAGTTTTTCAATCTACCCAAATTGAATTCACATGGGTAGATTTCTCATGGGTATCCACACCTTGTTCTGGGTCTTGCTCCTGGGTTTTGGATCCCTTTGATTCACTCTCGCCGGTGAATTTGAGACTGTCCTCTCGCCTCGCTTGCTACAGGTTGGTGATGATTTGAGGATTAATTAAACAGTTGGGGTTGTACGTAATTTAGGGGAAATTTTGGGTTAGAATTGTGACTTAAATAATTAATATGTATAATATAAGGTTTCAGTATTAAATTGTAAGTTTTAATAATAAGGAGGGTAATATGTAATAAAATGAAAGTGTGGGGAGAAAGTATAAAATCTGGATAAATTGAGTTGCTGTTCGGAAATTAGTATATATATATATATATATATATTACAATGTTGAAAACCTTAGATTATAAAGTAATTAAAGATAGGAATGTAACCAATATAATACTTGGGTTGATATTGTAATTAATTAAAAGTGTATGTGACAGGAAATCCATTACCGAAAAATATTGGGCAGTTTGGTATTAGTGGACAGACTATATTACAAAGTTAATATCCTATAATGTGACATTTTATTAAAGTATGAGAAAGTAGATCATTAAGGAATTAACATGGTATAAACATGCCTTGTAAATAATTACATAAGATAATAAGTCTAGGTTAAGAATTATAGAAAATATATTGTATAGTAGAAACCTTATGTTATAAGAGGCATTACAATGTATAAACGTATATTGTATAATCTCGAAATAGAGTTGCAATAAGAAACATGTGAATAAACGACACAAATGAACAATATACACTTTACGTGGAGTGATGAAGTAATATGAAAAGCTATATAATTCATATAACATGGAAGTTTAATATGGGATGGAAAAATGACATATATATGATGTTGTAAATAGAAATATATGTATATATATACATATAGGTGATATGAAAAATATGCGGGGGAAGATATAACCAAAAATGTTAATTATAATGAGACTCGAACTAGAATATACGTAGGTACGAATGCATATAAATATTACGTACGTATGCATGTAATGCATGAATGTACGAGAACGGATCTAGTTACATAACGTGAATGGTTAAATAGCTACTATCACGTAACGGGTATAAATACGATAACATATAATATACGAGCGTTCAGATCTATACATATATAAATACAAATCTATATATATATATATATATGCCTATGTGAGTATCAATGTATACACGTAACATAATTGTACGTATCTATACAAGAACGAATAACCGCATTGGATATCATGATAACCGAGACTCCAATCCTCACGTAGTGAATAAAATACAGTATTGAGTAATACATACTCGTAAGTTAAACCGTACGACAGAAATATAAATCCCGAAGACTCACGAAAACCCGAGCTAAATAACCAACCGATTAAAGGGTTAATTACGGGTTACGCATCAAGAATGACTCTGGCTAGTTAGGTAAATCCGAAACATGAATACTAATAGTAATTGCATATCTCAGTAGATCGGGTTGTGGGATTCGAGCTCCAAGAACGTAAAGGACAGGTGTGCGCTCGTCACGCTAGCATTACTCGTTGGTGTACGGTATGTTCATTATGTGGTCTGAACCCCTAAGGGAAGCCTCGGGTTCGGATATTATTTGTTTATATGATAAGAGTGATATGCGTGATGTGCATGATGTGTGGATTAATTCCTTGATTGTCAAGCGAATGTTATTGTGTGCTTAAGAATTTTCTTATGTGCACGTATGTGTGAGCTAAAATGTATACCTGACCGTTTATATCGCACTGTTATTATTGTATGCGAACGTGCTTTCGGACTAACACTACGTCGACTATAGATCGGCTTATATAAACATACATATACGATCAATATGATGATGTTGTTGTTACTTAAATAATACACCTAATATTATAATTATATACACAGTAACCTAAGTAAAATACTTAGGTACGAGACACGACTATGTCGGTCTCTAAAACATGGACCTCGAACGTGAATACGACTTAGATTATTTCTAGGTATGCGTAAGACCCTTAGGGCAGCCGTATACTGAATGAGTACTCCATAACCTAATGATAAACGTGTCTAGTTAAATCCTGGTCTGCATTCATTCCAGTAGGTTACGCATAGTGATCACTGAGTGTTCTTCCCGGATCGGGGTTCCCACTCTATTAAGTCCACACGAGCCTACATAGATCGTTGGCCGGAATGTACCGCCGTTGGTACCAGGCTTCTTGCCACAAACTAAATGACGCCTTTTAGGCAAAGAGGAAGTCCCGAGATCTTATATCTTTGGCCAGAATGCACTACCGTTGGTGCCACCAGGACGATTTTTCATTAATGAATAAAATTTACGGGTTGTCCTAACTTGACACCCAACACGCAATAAGGGTTACAGAATGATGAGAACCTGAGAGATCGATGGTATATACTGAGAATCAGATCGTTTGCGGTAGGACAACGCTCTAACGCTTTATTTCGTTTGTTGTGATTACGCATGTATTGTGTTGTATGAGAATGTAGTGACTGCCTTGGTTGAGTTTAAATGTTTTCCTTTCATGTATTTACGATTCTATAATATCTGTAAACCAGTACAGGATGTAATCAACCTCATGTTCAGACGGCTAATTGACCTAAGTGACCAAAAGGGTCTAGGACAACATAGTTAACATACTCGGCCAAGTGTTGAGCCCTCCATGGGCACTGATATTTTATTTTTCAGGTGAATGATGATTGGCGCCGGAGTGCGGGATCGTGGGTAGATGACCTCGACCTTTATTTAGTACGCTTCTAGGATTAATTCATGTTTGAAATACCCCTAACCTAAATATGGTGATTAAATTATTCTAATATGAATTTTAGGGGCCTAATAGTGCCTAAAGAATATTGGTGAAGAAAATAAAGCCAAAAGAAAAGAGAAAATGCTAAAAAAGCGTAAAATGTAAAAATGAGCGTTACGCAACCATAGGAGGTATATGACCTTGGTTAGGGTCCTAGATGGATTCCAAGGGCTTAATTACACCTAAATAATATGTGGCAACAATTCTCAAAGAAAACAGATCCATATAGCGGATTAAAAACGCAAACGAGCGTTAAGCACGTATTTCGAGAACACCTGAAAACATGACTTTAAGTGGTCAAACAGACCCGTAATAATTATAGTTGACTATATAACTATAATTAAATATTAATGGAAGCCTAAGAAGCATTAAAATTAAAGAAACGAGAAAAGTCTGGAAAACGGGTCCGATTAGTGAATAGTGCTCAAATCGGGAATTTAACGAGCATCTCTTGTAAAAAGACAAAAAACGCCCCAGCTTATATGTACATAGGGGGCCAATTTTAAGAGAGAAAATCAGCTCTCTCATACACACTTGACTAGCTTTTAATTAAAGGAGACAAAAAGCAAAAAAACAAAAAGGGTACATAACCCCTTTTTTTCCCTCTCTTTCCTCACTTCCCTTATCTCTCCTACCTCTCTTCCTCCCCACCATTTTTTCTCTTCTCCCTCCCCTGGCTGGCGAATTCTTCAGCCCTTCCATGACTACTCCACCTTTCTCCTCATGCCCAAGCCACACCAAAGCTCCAAGTTTAAAATAATTACATATTCTTGCTCCCCTCACCAAGAGCTACACTTCCCTCTTTTCAAAATCTCAAAACCTTGAAGTTTACCTCCATGGGTATTGCCCATTTGAAGAGAGAAGTCCATTTTCTAGAGCTAGGCAACATCCCCTTTGGTTTGAGGTAAGAAAAACGCAAAGAAAAACTTAATTTTCTTCCATTCTTGACATGGCCAATTTTAGCTTCTCAAGTGCTTCATTTTATTTCCTTGTATGAGCTTTGAATCAAGCTACACCATCCTAGTGGGAACCCTTCTTCAATTCATGACAAAAACCTATTCTAGAGATTCCAAAGATAAGCCCTAATTCTTGTGCTTTAAGCACTTCCATTGAATTCTAGAGTTATTCCAAGGGGTTTAAGAGTTTAATTAGTGCTCATTATGCTCCCTTGGGTATTGATCTAGAGTGTTGGGCAATGGCAATGCCACATGACTGATTTCAATCAAGAAAGAGGAGAAAAAAGATTGGAAAGGAAAGAGGAACGTATGAGCTTAAGGTAAGAAATTTACCTTAATATATATCCTATATGTTTTAAAACTATGGGATGAAAATCTAAAAGAATGAACCAAAATTGAGTTTAAAGTGTGTTGGTAGCTAGAAGAGAGAATTTGTGAATTGTGTTGATTTAAGGGCCTAAGTGCCATGCAATTTGAGATTGTGCATTATATTATGTTTGATGAGTTTTGGATGGAACCTAGTGTGCTGGTAAAATCCATTAAGGGTTTTGTTAATTTGAATTGGAAATAGGTGAATGGTATAAGCATTTGGGCATGCTAGAACTGTGACGAAGTTATGGTGAAATTTTTGTAGAAATTGAGTGTTTTAGGTGACTTTATGAATTGGAGAACCTAGGTGTTTATAGGGTTGAGTTGAGTTAATTAACCACCTTGAAATGGTAGTTGGAGAATGGATTAGAGTAACGCAAAAATCTGTAGCATAGGGGATGTTTTGGTGTCTTGAATTCCTAGGAGAGAGCTAGTGTGCATGACCTTGTAAATGGGGAGTGAACTTGGCTAATGGAGATGCAAATGGCTAGGAATGAGTGGTTATGGTCAATAAGTGAATTGGTAATGTTGGTAGAGGGTTGTAACCTATCAAGAGAAGTTTGAAAAATGCACTAGTGTGCATAAGTGCAAAAATGAGAATTTAAATTGTAAAATTGAGCAAGAATTGAGTATGAGTAGGACCAACGATTTAAGGAGGTTTAAGGGGTGTTTAAGGTGTTAAAACATGTTTGGGAACATGTGGAAAGATTAGGAAATGATTAGGTGTTGAACAATGTTATTTTAGCAGCTTTTTAGCAGGGTCTGGGACATAGGGGCCGGACCAAGTCCCGGATCACTCTTAAAAACAAGCCGAAAATGAAGTCTGTAGGTGGTCCGGGTCCTTAGTCCATGACCAAGACCCGGACCAATGTAAAAAATGAGCCGAGAGTAAAAACCAGCAATGGTCCGGGACTTTGGGTCCAGGCCAAGTCCCGTACCACCCCCAAAAATTCACCCGAAAGTGTTTTAAAGGCTTCTAATGATGGGGAATTGAATGAGGAATTGAATGGGGATGATATTAGATGATGTTTAGGACTTGTTTGGTGACATGTAAAGGTCCTAAGAAGTGTGTTATACCCAAAATTTCAACCCCCCAAAGAGAGCCTTTACTAATAGGCTAGTAGTGCGGGTTCCCAGTTCGATCGACACATTTCAGAGTACTAGGGACAACTTAGTCATCTCCAGGGGCATTTTCGTAGTTTTTCAAGGCTCCTAAGCCCCCTATTGGCTTTCTCTCTCCTCCAAAGAAGGGTCAAATCAATTCAAAATGCTTTGAAATTTTAACCCATGATAGAGGATGGCATTTTGGGCATAATGGCGTTGGAATTTTGATTTTTTGAATTTCCAATAATGTTCTAGCGATTTCTGATTGAATCTGACGAGAAATTGAATTTAAAAATATCCCAATATCCAAAAAATTCTATTCCACTTTGGAAAAACCAGAAATATCATCCTTTACCCATGTGTAAAATTTTATAATCAAATTCCTTTTGGAAGCCCTTGAGCTAAAACGTCAGTAAATCTCGGTTTTTACCGGATTTTTCTATCTTTAAGGAAGCCTATATAAGGAACCTTATCTCATGATCAAATCAGAACCTCAAGAACCCTAGACTCTCAAAGAAGGCAGCCGTCTCTTTCTCTTCACGTTTTGAACTCCAGAGCCACAATCAAACACCGAAATCTCACCAAAATCAACACCAAAACACATTTTTCAACTCCCACAACATCATCCATCATCAAACCCTCACCAAAACAGCACCAAAACGTGAAGAACATCAAGAACAACAAGGAGTCAGAAGCTGGGTTCGAAGTTCTTCCGGATCCGCCGTCAACGAGGCCTCCGAAGAATCCCGACGTGAAGAAACACCACGAATCTGAAGGTAAAACAGGTTACAACTCTACTTTTCTAACTCCCCACAACCTCATTAACTCTCTATTAAATTTTGGGCTCAAACCAACCCTTTTCGGCTTCTGTATAGCTAATTACTTTTGCTTCTGCCTTGTTACTTGTTTATCACGTTTCGTACATAATTCGACTTCAAACTGCGATCTTTCAATTACTAACATATTGTACATCTTTCAGGCTACACGAGCATAAATTTTGAGCCGAAAAACACCTTCGGGAACCACCATAAACCCCCGTCCGCGGGTTGTCCGGGATCTCGGACCTATGGTCCGGGACCACGGACGGGATGTCCGTGGCCACGGACACCCACAGACGGCGGCGGGATTTTAAAATTTTAAAAATTTAGGTTTTGCTAAACTATGTCCGGCCTACGGACATCCTGTCCGTGGCCCCGGACTTTTAAAATTTTTGTTTTCTGTTTAATTCGACTTCTATTTTCACATAGGTTAACTAGGGTCCGTGGTTACGGACATTAGGTCCGTGGCTACGGACGGAAACAAAATTTGACCTAATTCGGCCTCCGAAACCCTAGTTTAGGTTGTTTTAATTTCACTTTAATTTTCTGTCAAAAAATGTTAAAAATACAAAAAAATCAGAAGCGCGCACTTAGGTTAAAACGACTCGTAATAAGCCGTAACTAAACTAAGTAGAGGAAAAACGACTTCAAGGGGTAGTGAAAGTAATTGAACCCTAAATAAGTCGAATATCAAGCCCCCGAACCCGAACTCTCCTTTCCTAATTTACCCTAGGTCAAAATTAGGTGGCGACTCATAATAGGTTCCAGTGAGCTAACTTAGGTTTTAATAATTAGTGTTATATGACATAGTTATTAAACTTAGGTTATAAGTGGACCTAAAACCCTACTAGATCCTAATAAATCTAATCAACATAGGGTAGGGTTTAAAAATCGAGGCTCATAGACTGGCGACTCTACTGGAGACCAAACTTCTTAATTTTAACTTGTTTAATTTTAAGAAAGAGGGCTTAACTCGAAAATGTTTATTTATGGCTTTATTACATTGTTTGTTTACTTTTGTGCGCAATCTAAATTTCTGTACCTTTGCATCATATGAGAGTGAGGGTCCATGCAAACCGATTTCACCCTGGGGCCCGTTTGAGGGTCCCCTGTCAGGGACTCACACCTTTTAGGTGATGTGAATAAGCGGCGGAAAAGAGGAGGATGTCGTCTAACCACATCCCCTTAATACCTGGGCTTTAGCCCCAAGCGTTTTCCTGGCAGTGCCCTTACCTAGCCCATTGTTTGGTCAGTCAAAGACCCGACCGTAGACGCACACCTTCAGGTGATGTGAAAAAAGTGGGGAAGCCCAAAGAGAATAGCGTGCAAGGCCTATTCCTTTGTGGCGATCTGGGCCCACGCCCCAAGCACCTCTCGGATCGATCCATACCCGAATTGGATAAGTGTCAAGTGAGGACATGTAGAATTTGTATGGGCCTTGTCAACTTGTGTGATCGGTCCACTACCCAGCCTAGGAATTGATAGGAACTTTCCCTACATCAACTCAGCCCAACCCGATTCTATGGCTTTATTGTTTGCGGCTCAAAGGCCCTGTATGGTTTGAGTGGATGAATTGTTGTTTGGGCCCTGGCCCAAAAGTTTAGACTTAGGTGATTTCTCTCTTTCGGCCCAATTTGAATTATCAATTTAGTTCTAGGCCCATGAAAAACAAATCCACCTAAAGCAGTTCATGAAAATCCATCAGGCCTTTCCGTTTCAGGGTTTATTCTAGTCTAGAAAGACTTTCCACTCGGGTTTTGACCCACGATCCTAGACATGGGTATCATCTTCAGGCCCAATCATAATCACTCGGCCCGAATTCCAATTCACATCCAGAACATGGTTTAGAAATCACTTCAGCCCATGCGCTTTACTTCTAGCCCAAACACATTCTGGCTCAAGCGCCCAATTCTCAGAACATTCTGGCTCAAGAACCACGCTCTTCAACATTTCAACCTAGGCACCAGTTCACAGCTCATGAATCATTCCGGCCCATGTGCCTCCCTTCTAACTCATTTCGGGCCTTAGTGCCTACCCACAATCTTCGAAACATTCCAGCTCACATGCTTTTCTTGCAGCCCAAACAAGCTTCACGATCCAGAATTTTAGCTCAATCCACTTTTGTTTTCCAACAGATAAGCCCGAATCCCAAGTATGGTAGAGGAAGAAGACCCAGTCAGCATGGAGGCCCAGTTTGCAGCCTTAGAGCAAAGGTACATGGCTGCCTTTGATGCCATGGAACAGAAACATAGGTCCACCACTAATGACATGGAGGCTAAGTATGTTACCATCATCGAAGAGCTGAAAAGCAAAATCAATTCGCTTGAGATTGGTCATCAGGAAAACATTTCATGAAAGATTGCTGACTCTATGAACGAGCGTGACTACATCGAAGTTAACTCTGTTGAGGCCCAGGATGCACAAAGATTTGTAGGGCAAGTCGTCCCGGACCGCCAACTAACTGCAGAATTAGGGAAGGCCCTGAAAAGGATCGAGCGCATGGAAAAAGCTAGCAAGCCAGCTGGTTTCGATTACTCTTCTATGGAATCGTACCCTGAGGTTAATCTCCCTCTAAAGTTGAAGCTACCCACACTTGCTCTATACAAGGGTTCCTCAGGCCCGCAGGTCCATCTGGTGATGTTCGATAGGGAAATGTCCATCCTCAGGTTGAATGACATGCAGAAGGCCAAGGTTTTCGCCCCTTATCTCGATGAAATACCTCAACATTGGTACTTGACTCAGAGGATGAACTCCAAGACCTATGAAGAGGTTTGTGAGGCTTTGCTGCACCATTTCGAGTATGCTAAGAATCTTGAAGTCACCGGATCCGACCTTGCTAGTACCCGACAGGGAAACAGTGAATCAACGTCTGACTTCATCAAACGGTGGAGGATGAAGGCCGCTGCTATGCCCACAAAAATGGATGAGCAAGAACAAATTCGAATGATTGTGGACAATATGCAGAGACAATACAACAACGAGCTGAGTTGCACATACTTCCCTAATTTCGACATGCTGATGGGACAGTTAAGAGTCATGGAAGAAGAGATTCACAAAGGCGAGCTGAAGCTGGGACAACCCAAAGCCCAGGGTGTAAGTATCAAGACCTTTAAGTTAGGACCGGCCAAGGCAGCTCAAGTTTTGTACCAAGTGAGCACCATACAAAAACCCAGTGCTGCAAAGCAGAGCGTCAAGGCCTCACCCCGATCCAAGAGGTTCTCCGCACTGAGACAGTTTACCGACATTGGCCGGCCTCTCATACTAGCACTCGTGAAGCCATAAGAGCTAGACTTACTACAGCCTCTCACACCTAGTCCTGGGATCACCCAAGCCGGGGAACATCTCCATCAGTTCTGCCAGTTTCATCAATTACCAGGACACAGTACTGACGACTGCAGAGCATTGAAGCACAAGATTTAGGACCTTATCGAGCAAGGACTCCAGTTTGTTGAGTAGGGAAAAGTCTAGTAGTGTTTTGTTTACTTTTTTGTGAGAAGTTTATCACATTTCCATGAAGTTTAGATTTTAAAATTTCAGTCTTTCGGCTTTTTCAGTTTGTAATCACAAAAATGATAATAAAAGAAATGTGTTCATTCACCTTGCACCTTCAACCAAATCATCTTGCTCAAAACTAATGTTCATGAAACGGTCATTTCTTGGCAACTAAACAGAACGACTTGTCTTTTGTTCTAAAAAGATGAACATGTCCAACCAAACACCACTACTCACCCCAAAACATCCAAACGACCCACGAAGCGGTTCAAGTCTACATTTGTCAAATTGTTGTTATAAACCCTGGACAAATACTGGGGGCAATCTGAGTTTAAGTTTGTCATCTTTCACCTTTCGTTTAAATATGCGAACAAGTCTCAGAGTGAGAATTCACGAGAGTGACTTGAGCGGAAAAACCAAGAGTGAACGAGCGTGTCATTTTTACACGACTCCAGCGAGATCACATTCAAAGGTAAGGTAAACGGCATAGCTCCGACCGAAGGAGATAATTTGTAAATTTACTCTTAGACCTACAAAAAGTAACAAAGAATGGATACACAACTATTAGGGATGACGAAGCACCTAGGTACAGCACCACATAGCCAAAAGCTTGTGAACCCTGACATTAAACCCTAGGCACCCCCGCTGAGCCTTTCATATATCCCTTGTAAATGTTGCAAAGCTCCACAGAACAAGCCAGCCCGTGGTGAATAACCAACCCGGTGACCAAAGGAAGCGAGGAGCTTGACTCTCAAATAACGTTTTCATCAGTCCAGAGAAGCAAAGCTGCTATCAGCATGACGAAGTGATCTGCAAATGGTCCCAAAGTGACACAGGATCCAAAGAGCTCACATCAAAACAACTCTCAAAACTCAAAACCGGGAGACACAAGAACCCCGAAGGCGAAGTCAAGAAAGGATAAAGCAAAAAGGCAAACCCAAAGTGCCTCGAAGAAATCCAAATGACAAAGAGAAATGGTGTAAAGGACAACTTCAAAAGTCCAGTTCCAGAAGCTCGAAAACAACGTCAACACGAAACAGCTAGACGACTGTAAGGCCCCGGTTTACCACCACCATTTACTTAGTCATTTTTTTAAAAAAAGAAACGTGCCATAACTGAAATATCATCATTAACTTGTATTATACATGCGCCAGTCTTTTTTACATAAGGTCCCCTAATACTATCACCGGGGTGTTACCGCCACACTTACTAAAGACTAGTAAGTGTAAGGCTATTACCACCACCATCCCTTCATTAGCTATCTTACAACGCTGTTCCCCTACCAAAAGAGTGACACAACCAACCCGTCACTTTACACCTTAGTACCAAAGACCCCTTCCAGCCAACTACTATGTTAGCTCCTACTCCTATTTTACACCAAAAGCAAGGGGTATCAAAGACTATTACATCATTAGCAACTTAGCATGGGACTACTTCCATGTACTCATAAATAGTGGAAACTTCATAGGTAATGGACTGACTACTGCCATTCTCCGGGTGCCTAAAACCCTGTATCTTCTTGTTCCACTCCTCAAGCACTATCTCGGTGACCCCAGGCTGTATACACCTACGATAGGTGACAAACATGAAAATATAGAAAGTATCGGTGGACTCGTCCTCAATGCAAAGAAGGTGACCATCCCAGTTACCCTGAACACACAAAGTTCATATACACAGGAAAACATAAACAAATAAAATCAGTAAAATGAGTAACACTACCACACCCCGTAAAAACTTATTTTCTCTTTAAAACCTTTGTTTTCAACAAATATTAACAATATAACAAATCAGAATAGATCACACACCATTTACCTGTACCAGGAAATTATCAAGAGATAATTAATATCATAAACAAGATATTTCCAAGAAGTCCACCACCCACCACCACCCACCCTATGTCCTTAAGTGTGCACACCCCTATTGAAAACTTCTGCCCAAGGAGTAGATCATAGTGGCAGCGCCAATTCATTAGTATGAGCTTATATTGTTGCCGGAACGTCGGCTTGGCCTTAAAGGCTCTCACAAGAGGCATAGCCTTAGGATAACCATGATATCAACATCACAAAATACTTTCCACCACCACCACAAGAGGTTATCTTAAACACATTTGTAAACCATGAGTAAGATATCATAACCAGCTTTACACAAGTAGTAATTCACACATCAAGCTCACCACTTGTAAAATAACCTTAATAACATCATAACAATACCATTAAAGCTCCAATAAATCATAGAATCAAACAATTTCCAAGAAACCACCTTAGAAAGCTTAAATTCTTATTTTTGACCAAAATCACTATTCACCAACTTAAATAACTTCCCAAAGGATTCTCGGCCTAAAAATTTACCCATGATCCAATATCAACAGCACAAGTATCTTTTAAAACTTTAAGCTCAAGATAAATTCGGAAACCCATTCAAACACTCAGAAAGGCTTAAAGCACATTTTCTCATTTTTAGCTTCTTTACCATGTCTAACCGACTTAAATTTCTCCATTCGACTTGATTTTTCCACCATAACCATATATTCACTATTCAAGACTACCCTCAAAATTTTAGCTCAAAATCGTGTCGGAAACCCATCCAAACAATTCCTAAAGCTTAAAGCTCATTTTTCTCCATTTTCAAGATTCTTTAGTGTTTTCCTACTTCCCAACCAGATTTCGACTTGATTTTCTAGGATAATCACTAAATATTCATCCCTAGTTTACTGTAAAAATTTTAAGAAAATAGGAGATAGGATTCGTAGGTAACCAAATAGAATGACTTAAGAAGGAAAATAACCTTAAAGGGTGAAAGTGATGTGCATAGATGTTACCTGTCCTCTCCTAGCCATTTTGATGTTATTATACCTTGATTATAAGTTTCTTGAGCTCAAAATCTCCACAAACCAAGTCGCCCACCTTGTATTTTGGCTCCCACTCCTTAAACTTGCCTTTTCCCTTAATTTTAGCTTAATTACTACCTTAGATTTGTGTTTCCAATTTAGGAGTGTTGTGCCTAAGCTCCAATGGTGTTTTCTAGCTTAGGAGAAACAAGGTAGATGAAGAAGAATGGCCACCTGCTCACCTACCATGGCCAACCTCCACCCCCCCTTTTATACTAAAATTTCATCCTTATCTTACTATTTGTAATCATTACTTCTAGAATTGTCCCTAACCATTGATTTGCGCCAAGTGTCAAAAACCAATCCTAACCATCTATATGTAACCGTCCTTGAATGGATAAGGAGGGGGCAAGTTGCCTTGATCATTATTGCAAATAGTAAGGAGGTGTGAATAGTGGTGAATAGTAACCAAGATATTTTCTCTCCTATCCTAGATATTTTTGGCCACCACCTTAGGCCATGTTTGGCTTGATCCTTTTATGGGTATTAAAACTATATGTGTAGGTATGTTAATACTAGTGTGGGTTATCAAGTTCCAGGAATTTCCTCGGGTCACTTCTGAGCTCTTCCGAAGCCTCGTTTGCCAAAAATCACTAAATACTGAAAAATGTAACTAAATTGTCTTATATTAAAAGAAGAAAGATATGATTGTTTCTTTCCTCAAAACACTCTCAAAAGTATCTAACACGCTTCCTAAGGTTGATAACCACTCTCAGTTCCTGAGGAATTTAGTAATTTTCGAAAATTTCAGGAATCCTGCGAAACTAAGGTTTACCGGGTGATACTCCGGGACCTAAGGTTCCTAATGTTCACCAAGCACCTCCAACTAATTATAACCTTCTCCATCTTTAGAAATTAGGGTTTCCTAAGGTTTACAGTTAAGTAAGGCCCTAATCACAGTTTAGAAATTTGGGGTATTACAACGACTTCAGGACAAGGAAGATGAATCCGAGAGAAGACACAAGTTGTAGCTTTGGTCACCCATTTAAGCTCCACACACCTCAAATATTCCCTCCATGATCCCGTTGTCTTTCATCACACCCTATGGCCACGTTATAAGCTTTAAAGACTTCCGACTTGATAGTTGTGTATCTAATCACGTGAAAGTAATAGATCGAATGCGTAAATCCATCAAATTCAATGGTCTAGAAGCTGTGACCGTAAGTGACAAACGAGTGCAAACACCAAACACGTCGAGTGTAGGTTAGGAAGCCACGGACATCCTGTCCGTGGCCCCGGACTTTTCAAATTTTTGTTTTCTGTTTAATTCGACTTCTATTTTCACATAGGTTAACTAGGGTCCATGGTTACGGACATTAGGTCCGTGGCTACGGACGGAAACAAAATTTGACCTAATTCTTCCTCCGAAACCGTAGTTTAGGTTGTTTTAATTTCACTTTAATTTTCTGTCAAAAAATGTTAAAAATACAAAAAAATCAGAAGCGCGCACTTAGGTTAAAACGACTCGTAATAAGCCGTAACTAAACTAAGTAGAGGAAAAACGACTTCAAGGGGTAATGAAAGTAATTGAACCCTAAATAAGTCGAATATCAAGCCCCCGGACCCGAAGTCCCCTTTCCTTATTTACCCTAGGTCAAAATTAGGTGGCGACTCATAATTGGTTCCAGTGAGCTAACTTAGGTTTTAATAATTAATGTTATATGACATAGTTATTAAACTTAGGTTATAAGTGGACCTAAAACCCGACTAGATCCTAATAAATCTAATCAACATAGGGTAGGGTTTAAAAATCGAGGCTCACAAAGTGTAAACAAGTTTGAGAAGTGAATGAGAAAGTTGAGAATAGAAGTTCATAAGAGTGAAGATGAGTTTAACGGGACAACGGGGTAAGTACGGGAGTAATAGTCATTTACATACCGTATGATATTGATGTTAATAGAACCGCTTGATATGTTATCAGTGATTCGAGAATAACCCGCGGAACGTAAGATGACATGGTAGAGTAACCCCATGGTGAAAGGTATGGATTTCTTGCAACTTGTGTCCTTCCGAGCTCTCTGGCTTATGTGTTATTTGCATGTGTGCCGACCTAATAAGATAAATGCATGAAAAATGTTTATTGCATTTCTATGTATCTTGATGCATGTGGTATGTGCTAACCAACCTTGTGTGCTTGCCTGGTCTAACTTAATGTGGTAGACCGACCCGTAAATGGGTGATGATTGGTTAGTAACTCGTAGGAAGAGTCATCCCGCAAACAACGTAAACATGAAAAACACACATGAACTATCGATTAGAGAATAACGATAACGCAACCTTACGAACTCACTATAGCGTGAGAGTTATGTACGGGATTAGTATACTCCCGATAATGGTTAGACAACCGAGTGAAGCAATCCACGAAATGATCAATAGTTGAAAGATATAAAGATCCCCTATTAAGAGAACAAAGATAGTTCAAAGATATGAACTCATGAGAAAAGTAAAAGAGATAAAAGGGACCACCAAACTCCCTTGAGAGATAGTCGACCTTCTATACGAGGATACGACCCGGTATGAGAAAATAAGTCGAATGTATAAGTATTCGAATTGTTGGGGCAACCCTTAAATATGAGAATACCAGAACTTTAGAATATTCCCTAAGACGATAGATGACATCGAGAGCGATGCCTCTAGTCTAATAAACATAAATATATTATGACTCCGAGAGAGGAGTATTTGGGAATATGAGAAGTCCGGTAGAGATACGGACGTTGTGTAAGTAAGGAACTTAGAGAGTAGTTCCGGTAGCTAGTTGAGCCTTCCCACCATGCTAGACCCAGAGTAGGGTCGAAACCACGGAAGTAAGACTAGGCTTGAAAGCCCGGTGGTGAGTCTTGTGTATGACTCTGCCCGGAGGCCATGTGTTTTGGCTTATGAATTAATTAAGAGATGAATAATTGAGAAATGAGTATGAGACCCGTAGTGTCTAAAGAACTAAGAGAACGATTAAGGTATCCAATAAGAATGGATAAGGTATTGAATAATAAGAATGAGGCGCTAGTGAGGTAGAAACCCTCAGAGCCTAAAGTGTAAGGAAATGTAGACTAACTAACTAAATGTGTTAGTTTTGTGATTGTATTCTTAGTTTAAATACTTGTATGAATGCGAGCATGCTGTATGTTTATTGTACTTCATGTTTTGACTTAAATAAAATCAACCGCATGTTAAGATGAGAATTAGTTGAGTGTGGCCCGGTAGTAGCGGGTTGCACGACTTCCATACCAGCAAAGGTGCTGAGCCCTTTTGGTGCCACCCATTATTTTTCAGGTACTCGGATGACGAATACCGTTCGAGAGTAGGACGGGGATGGTGGTTAATCATGGGTAATTGATTCAAGTACAAATGTAATTGTATATAATGTTAGGGTAAGTCCGAATGTGTTATCAGCATAGAGATTGTAATGAACTCGGTACGATATTGAATTGAGGATGTAGTATGGGACTCGGTTTAGTGATGAATGAAATTGTAATTGTTTAAGTACTCGGAATTTTGGTCCATCAGACCAATGCTGTATTAAGTTAGGCCTTGTTAGCCACGTGGGTGGCTAACGGCATTGTTTCACCCACCGTTGTGTTTAGATTATCCGCTGCATATGTGTTGATTATCGAGGCGATTAAGTGTTAATGACGAGATTAGCGAAAGGGGTGTTACAATGTTAGCACGGGATAACTTTGGGAATACTATAAGTGCTCACTTGTCATAGTTATCGAGTTGTATTTTGGATGTTATAGTTAATATCTCGTTCGTCACGTTATTTATTGTCGTTGTTTATTATATTTCGTTGCTGCTTCATTACTCGCCCCGAGTGAGGATTATTAGTATTTCAACTTCTGCTGTAAGACGTCCTTAATTCTACTACGTGAGTGATTATTATGACTTTATTGTGAGGGGTGTTACAAAAGTGGTATCAGAGTAGAGTACCACTCTGATGACGAGATATTAGGATTAAGACAGTGAGTTTAGGATTTGGGGAATACGGGAAACATTTGTGAGGTACGGAAAGTATTTGTTTTAATGAGTTCACATCTTAGCAGCGCCTAAGGCAGGCAAGTGCTAGTTTTAATGACAATTCAATATTCTCTGGTTGATTACGAAATATTTACCGAGAAATGCCGAAGCAACTGTAACACAGATGTCTGGCGATGGTAATGGCCCAGAAGCCGGCCAAGGACACGGAGCGCGGAATATCTCCGAGACAGTCACTGCCGCCATGGCCCAGCTGAAGGCACAGTGTGGAGGAGACATCTCGAATGTCACGAGTACAACGGCGATAGTCCGCTTTCGCGTGGAAGTCTAGCTTGGATTATCGCCGATAGTAACCCTCCCGCCACAGGCCTGTGATACCGACACGACTGAAGGGCGCAAAACCCCAGGTAAGAGAAAGAAGGTTAAGGAGTCTTATAGACCGCCTAAGCGTTTACGCACTGGAGGTACAAAATCTTATCTTTTAAACCCAGTCAAATTCAATACCTCACTATTCCTTCTTATGACCAAGAGTTGTAATAAATAGGCACTGCCAGGAGAGAGTGCCATTACTACTGTAAGTGTTGTGGAAAGGATCACCCCGGAGTCGAATGTAAAGGCCGGAAGGTGGTGTGCCGATATTGTAAGAAAAAGGGCCACCGGGACCATGAATGCCACAACAACCCGGAGAGCAGATCCTACTGTCCACCTAAGGGCGACCGGACCACTACACCTGTTGGATCCGGAGCACCACAGAGATCTGCACCTCCTAAAAGTAAGAATACTGTCTTTCTCCCAAATTATAAGTCGATATCCTACTCTCATTCTGAACCGAATCCGTATAACTTCGAACCTTTATATCTTACTAACCTAAGTGTGTGCTACCAATAGGCACGGGGAAGCTGAAGCACCACTTCTTCTGTCTGCGTTGTGGCAAGGACCATCCTGGCAAAGACTGTGGTGGTCAGATTGTGACCTACCATTACTGCAGCAAGAAGGGCCACTGAGCATATGAATGCTACGCCATTATTGAGGGCAAGTCTTACTGTCCACCCGAGGACGCCCAGGCCGCCTCGGCTAGTAGACCAGGAGCACCCTGAGCTTCGTGAGACTTTTGCTAGCAGTAGAGAACTTTTGTTCAATATATTACTGTGTTTTAATTCCGTATTATAGAGTGAGACTACGTTGTAAGTGCGGAGGATTTTGTTAGTAGTTTACTCATTTTGCTTACATTCGAAATTCTGAACTAACCATGTGTTCACACTACGGTAATCCGGAAACTTTATTTTGGCAGCACGTCTGTATGTACGGATTTACATCGCTTACATTACCATGAATCCTACGTGAAATAGAGTGTAGGAAATGTCCTAACTTCTACGAGCCTAATAATTGTATTGCCAAAGATCTTCCAAACCTTGATGGTTTCAAATAACCACAAGCTATCACTTACGACCGGGATCGCCTAAACCGTACTTGAATGGCCAAAGCATAAACAAAACAAATCATTCCGGAAACCGATAACCCAACATGCTTGGCGCGCTTTCTACAGCTAGCGCTTTAACCAATATTATACTCCCAATTCCGTCTACCTCGCGCACTTTCTACAACAAGTGCTGCCACCACAACTATAACTGCAACCACTACTACAACTACAATAGCAATTACAACTGTAACTGCAACTATAACTATAACGGCAAATACAACTATATTCTACAGGCCGTGTAGACCACAGGCGCAACGCCATGTCTACCGGTAAACACCAAACATTCATACAACTTCAGTATGAATCCCTTAACTGCAACTTGTCACCATAGGGCCACAAAATACTTAGAGTACGAAAACTGCAACCACGGAGGACCCGACGAGTCCGGACATTACAACTAAAGGGCATACTCCAACCCATACCAAACTACACCCTTTAAACAATAATGAATCAATAACATAATCTTATGAGACAACCACCATAACATACTTAATAATTATTTAATGGATTGAACCTGACGTGGGAGGTGGAACTTGATCCGGAAGGATAGTGAAATACCCTGAACTTATATATGGTGATTAAATTATTCTAATATGAAGTTTAGAGGCCTAATCATGCCTAAAGAGCTTTGGTGAAGAAAGTAAAATCAAAAGAAAAGAGAAAACACTTAAAAAGCGTAAATCATAAAAATGAGCGTTACACAACCGTAGGAGGTATGTGACCTTGACTAGGGTCCTAGATGGATTCCTAAGGCTTAATTATGCCTAAATAACATGTGGGAACAATTCCCAAACAAAACAGATTCATATAGTGGATTAGAAACGCTAATGAAGCTTAAAAGCACGATTTTCGAGAAAACCCAGAAACACGACTATAAGTGGTCAAACAGACCCGTAAAAATTATAGTTGACTATATAACTATAATTTAACACTAATTGAAGCTTAAGAACCATTAAAATTAAAGAAACGAGAAAAATCCAAAAAACGGGCACAGTTAGTGAATAGTGCCAAAACCGGGAGTTTAGGAGTGTTTCTTGTAAAAAGATGAAAAATGCCCCAGCTTATATGTACATAGGGGGCCGGTTTTGTTAAGTAAATCAGCCCTCTCTATTAATAAACTAGCCTATTAGAAAGAAGAGAAAAGAAGAAATAAGTAAAAGAGGGAAAAAGTAGAAAAAGGACAACACTCTCTCTCTCCTCTCATTTCCTTTCCCCCCACCAGATTTTCTTCCCCTCTCTCTTTCTTCTCTATGCCGGTTCTCCCTCCTTTTCCCATGGCTGGCGATTTCAAGCCCCCCTTCAATGGCCTCCCTCCATTCTTTTGCTTGCCCAAGCCTCCACAAGGCTCCAAATTCAAAAATAATTACATATTCTTGCTCCTCTCATCAAGAGCTTCATTCCTCTCTTTTCAAAATATACATTGGTGGAAGTTGACCTCCATGGGTATAGCCCCATTTGAGAAGAAAATGGAATTTTATGGAGCTTGGGAGCCTCCTCTTTCATTTAAGGTAAGAAGATTCAAGGAAAAACTCATTTTTCTCCATTCTCTTTCCTTGGCCTATTTTAGCCCTTAATATGGCATTTTTCTTTCTTTGTTTGAGCAATTTTCCAAGCCTCAAATGGTGGTTGAAAGCCCTCCTTTGATTCATGCTTGAAAACCATTCAAGAGCTTCCAAAGGTAAGCCCTAATTTTATGCTTTAAGCCCTCTCTTGAATCCTAGAGTATTTCAATGTGTCTAAGTGTTTTTACTTAGTCCCATTCCCTCTTTGAATGATAATTTAGAGTTCTTGGCATTTGATTTGCCCTTTGGCCAATTTTGGAGTCAAGAGAGATGGAGAAGAGGAGAAGAGAAGTGAAAAAGAGCACTTGAGAGCTTAAGGTAATTAAGCTACCCTAATATCTATCTTGAATGCTCTATAAGTTATGGGATGGGAAATCTAATGAATGAACCAAATATATGCTAGAAATGTATTTGGGTGGTTTAAGAGAGAATTATGAATTTATGGTGATTTAAGGGCCTTGGGGCCAAGTGTGTTGTGATTATTGCATTATAATGTAATTGGATCAATTGTGGATGAGAATTTGATGACTTTTGTGCTGGTAGGATCCTTTATGGATGTGGCTAGTGAATGGATTAGGAATTGGAAAATTGAGCAATTTGGGGCATGCTAGATTAGTAACGAAGTTATGGCGAAATTTCGGTAGAAATGGAGCATTTTAGGTGACTTTGAAATACCCCAAACCTAAATATGGTGTTTAAATGTTAAGTTAAGATATAAGAAGGCAAAATTATGCCTTAGAAACATTAAGAAACAATTTAAACCAAAGAAAACACATGGAAACACCATAAGAGCAATTTAAGCAAAAACATGCTCTAAGCTTAGAGTAACTTTGGGTAACACCCAAATATCATTCTTAGACCTTAGTAACTTGCTAATAGACATTTAAAACCAGTTACCAAAGAAAACCAAGCTCAAAAACAATTTAAAACATAAATTGTGCTTTAAGGACTTTTAAAGCACATTTTTAAAAAAATTGTCTTAGAAAGGGGTTTTGAGTGGCTAAATTCCCATGATTACACCTAAATCAACTTGTGTACTACTTAGTATCACATTAGGAAGCATAAATCAATGGGAAATAAAAAATTTCACAAATATGTGCGCTAAATTGTGAATAGTGCTCAAATAATGCTAGTTTAGCATTAAGTCAACATAAGTCAATTAATTGGTCAACAAAGACCAAACATATATTCATAGACAAGAGGGGGCTGGTTTTTGATGTGGGGAGTCGCCACATGAGTAAGCAACTAAAGAAAAAAGAAGAGAGAAGTAGAATAGTACTATTTACTTTAAGAAATATCTTACCTTTTACTTACCTCTCTCCTCTCTTCTTCATTCTCTTCTTCTATCTTCTTTTCCCACCGATTTCACCATCTTCATCCCTTCTTCATTCACATAAGAACATCCCTCATACATACTCCATCTTCATTTTCTCACCAAATCTCTATTTTAGCTCAAAATCCAAAAATAAGCTTAGATAACTCTTAGTTAGACCAAGCCCTTGCTTCCTATCTTTTCAGAATTGGAAAAGCATCATTTTGGTGCCAAGGGAAATCGCCATTAGAGGAGGAAAAATTAGCTTGAAGAGTTCATTAGCTTCTCCATCCATTCAAGGTAAGGAAAATACAAGAAAAATCATTTTTCCATCATTTTTCCTTCATGACCGAAAATCATCTTCTCATGGGATCTTGTTTTATCCCTTGTTCTAGCTTGTTTCTATTCTCCAAGGACTATAGGAGGTCCTTCTTGATTCATATCCAAGCTTTCATTTAGACTTCAAAGGTAAATATTCATTTTAACACCTTAAAACACATTTTTGACCTAGGAATGATTCCTTAAGGTTGGTCTATTCTTTAGCACTGATGATAGTCATTGTATATTGATTAGAACATTGGCAAGGAAATTTAAGTGGTGGCCGAAAATCAAACAAGGGAAAACTAAGGAGGCAAGTGTGAGAAGCTTGGGAAGAAACAAGGTAAATGTCTTACCTTAAGGTGTTTTATTAATTTAAGGGATGGGATTTAGATGGAAGTTAAGTGTAGCTTAGGGTTTACATTAGGAAAGGATTATAAAACCTAGGAGAAAGAACACGATTATATTTGAGAACTTTGATTAAGGAGCAAATGGCAAATGAGATTGGTAAAACAATCACAAGGTCAAATATAAGAACACTTATGTTGCAATGGGAGCTTTGTTGTGTGTATTTGCAGGTCAAAGGGTATTAATATGTGGGAAATTCAGTGGTTAAGTTTTATGGCATTTAAGGGCCTAAGAGCCAAGTCATTTAAGGGCTTAAGTGCCAAGCAATTTAAGTTTATGGACTATATTGTGATGTAGTGTGGTTTGGGTGTATATTGTTAGTAGAGAATGTGTATTAAGGATTTAAGTGTTCTTGGTTGGTTAAGGTGAGACACCTAAGTGCTTGGGGGTAGTAATATACTAGAGAAGCCATGCCAAAATTCGATTGAAAAACTTGATGTTTAAGATGTTCTAGGGAGATTTTATGAGCTAGGAAGTACTAGTAAACATTAGGAGTTGTTTTGGTGAAAAAGAATGAGTTTAAGGTGTTCTTGAGAATTAGGATGACCTAGGTATGTCTAGGAGTAACTAGGGGCTATAAGGGTGAATTTTAGGCACCAAAACCATGAGTAGAGAAGTTAGGAAACTTGTTCAAAGTTTGTAGGAAATAAGTTATAAAGTCTTGAAATGACTTAGGTGTGAGCTAAAGTATATGACCTTGAGGAAGTTTTGGTAATGAAATGAGGTTGAAAAATGATGTTTATGGAGTAGTCAATTATTAAGGAGGGAACACTTTGGTTAGTTGAAGTTTTAGGTAAATTACATGTTAGGAATGTAAGGAATTAAATGTTAAGTGTTAGGAGTTTTTGGTAAGGATTGAGTAAATGTTTAAGAAGATCTTTGGTGGGTAAATTAATGACTTTGGTGGATGTTTTAAGGTGTGTTTAAGTGCCTAAATGATGTTAGGACATATTAGGGAACTTGTGGAAGAGTTTGGGTGCAATTAGACAATTTTTGGGAAGATTCTACACTGGACCGACCCAGAGGACCGACCCTACCTGGGTCGGTCGGACCTTGTTAAGCAAGCCGAAATGTCTCTGGAATGGACCGACCCAGAGGGCCTTGGGTCGGTCGGTCTGGCTTTGGGTCGGTCGGAGAAAATTTAACGAACAAAAATGTTTCTGGAATGGACCGACCCAGAGGGCCTTGGGTCGGCGGGCTGGCCTTGGGTCGGTCAGGTCAGATTTTGTGAAAGCCCAGCCCAATCAACCCACATGTGTGATATTGTCCGCTTTGGCACGCAGGCCGCACGGATTTGTTCCTAGGGTTTCGCCCCAAAACGTGTCACACAAGGGAGAGGTATCCATGCACCTATAAGGCACACTTCGTTCTCCTCCCCAATCGATGTGGGAGGTAGCCCACCTCTGGGTGCTACACTCCACCCCCCCTCACGGGAGCCAAGCGCCCTCGCGGGCCCACTGGCACACCGACCTGGGTCTGGCTCTGATACCATCTGTGACAGCCCAGCCCAATCAACCCACATGTGTGATATTGTCCGCTTTGGCACGCAGGCCGCACGGATTTGTTCCTGGGGTTTCGCCCCAAAACGCGTCACACAAGGGAGAGGTATCCATGCACCTATAAGGCACACTTCGTTCTCCTCCCCAATCGATGTGGGAGGTAGCCCACCTCTGGGTGCTACACTCAGAGTGTAATACCCTTGAGGTTTACCTCCCACATCGATTGGAGGGGAGAACGAACCACTCCTTATATGGGTGGGGATACCTCTCCTTGTTGTGAGGCCTTTTGGGGCTAGGAAACCCCAGGAACAAAACCGTGCGGCCTGCGTGCCAAAGCGGACAATATCACAACAGTGGGATACTGGGATGTTACAGTTGGTATCAGAGCCAGACCCAGGTCGGTGTGCCAGTGGGCCCGCGAGGGCGCTGGGCTCCCAAGGGGGGTGGAGTGTAATACCCTTGAGGTTTACCTCCCACATCGATTGGAGGGGAGAACGAACCACTCCTTATATGGGTGGGGATACCTCTCCTTGTTGTGAGGCCTTTTGGGGCTAGGAAACCCCAGGAACAAAACCGTGCGGCCTGCGTGCCAAAGCGGACAATATCACAACAGTGGGATACTGGGATGTTACAGATTTAGAGAACGGAAAGGTTACTGGAACGGACCGACCCAGGGCTTGGGTCGGTCGGTGGGTCGGTCGACCCTTAAGACTTAAAAAAAAAGAGAAATTTTAAGGATGTTAAATGGTATTAGTATTGAACCATTAAGAGGGTAATGATGATTAAGAATGTAAGCATAGAAGGATTTAAGAGATTAAGTTAAGTAAGTGGTATAAGTGTTTAAGGTTAAGTTCTAAGAACTTAGTGGGTACTAATTGGGAATCATTAGGGATTAAGTAAGCTAAGTAATGTATAAGTAATTAATAATCTAAGTTGGATGAATGTTTTAGGATTTGAGAGTTTGGAACCAGAAGAGAATTTAACAACCGGGACAACCGACGGTGAACGGTATGGTTTTCTTGTAACCTGCTTGCTAACAAGGTGTCCCTCGGCTTGTGTGCTACTTGTTTACTTGCTATGACTAAGACAAGATAAAGCATGCAATCGAACTTTTATCTTTTGTGTGTTGCCTTACACTAACACACTAGGCTTGAGGTTAGTTACTAACAATACTTAGTAACATTGTTTGAGATAAGGAACTTACTCCCATATTGATGGTTGGTTAATACCCGAGAAAGGTGTAACTTACACTTCGTCTTTGAGACTTTCTACTAACTGGAACTTGGGGGGAGTGAGGAATCCGGGACTGACTCCGGTCATGCATGTTAAGAAAAGGAGGTCGGTATCTTAATTAGATCCGACTTCCGCTTGAGGACTTGTCTTCATACTTGTTGCCTAGGGTCGAATGTCGACTCAGCTACCTCGGATTTAAGTCCAAGGTAGGAGACAGTTTAAGATGGTGCGGTAGGATCACCTAAATCCTAAAATTAAGATAAATTGTTTATTCAACCAGTGGAGTTAATAGCTCATTGGCTAGGGTTGCTTTTGACCCGACAAAAATAAACACTGAGATAAGATACAATCATTTCTATTTAAAGAACGGTTTGTATTCTAAGATTGAGATAAGGATTAAGGTTGAGGTTAGTTAAGAATGAACTGAGATTAAGTGAAAGCATATCTTAAGGAGTTTAATGATTATCTCACTTGTTAAGGGAACACTTTTAAGTCGTTCATTCTGGGTGAGCTGTTTATGTTCATATGCGGCATGTTGTTTACTACACTTCTTATTTTATGTTGTGTATCTAATCAACTCCATGCTATCAACAATTAGTCATCGTTGCCCCGTTAGCTTGGGGGCTATGAGAGAATCGTACCAGCAAAGGTGCTGACCCCCTCGGGGGCTGCTGTTTACATTTTGCAGGTAAGCGCCCTCACAAGACTCATCTTGAGAGTAGGGGTGGTTAGACTTAAGAAATGGGGTTTAAATTTTGAGTACGGGATGCGAATGTGCACCCGTCTGTTGATATGAATACTTGTGGAGAATATGTTGGTACTTGAAATACTAGTAAACTCGGTTGGTGTATATTTTGGGTTAAGGGTTGTAAATATTTAAGTTCGGTTATTTCTGTTAATCAGACCGTAGCAAGGTCCGGGCGTACGATAATATCCGCTGCGATTTCATTTGGGTGTTGTTAAGTTTGTGATAACAACGATTGGCATCAGATGGGGTGTTACAAAAAGTGGTTTCAGAGCGTAGTTACGCTCTGATCAAGGAAATACCGGACATAGATAACCACCGAGTTAGGATATGAGTTAAGACATTAGTTATGTGTTAAGGGTGTGAGAAGTTAGAGTTAGTAGAGTCAGATGACCACTATTAAGTGTGGATCGTCTTTACCGTCTACGGATGTTATAAAATTCGTGAACCGAAAACGTTGTGAGTACAAGCCTAATGCGCATTGTAATTGTTCAGATATCAGGAAGGAGAGGAGGCCGAGGCCATGGTCGAGGCGACGAGGCTGAAATACCTGGTGGGCAGAGAATAGCTGAGATCGTAGCTGCCGCGCTTGGGCACATGGGCTACCAGCCTGGCGCACCACCACCTCCACCGCCACAGCCCCGGGAACCAAACTGGGTGAAGAGTCTGGCTGACCTTTGACCCGCATCATTTAAGGGGGACACGGATCCCGCCAAGCTTGAGGCGTACATCTCCGAGTTGGAGACCGCCTTCGAGACCCTTGATGTCCCTGCTGGGATCAAGGTGCGTCTGGCTGCGTTTTACCTGAAGGGAGCAGCGGGCGATTGGTGGAAGCTGGTGAGGGCCGAGCATGTGGCCAATCCAGAGTTTGGCTGGGAGTAGTACACGGAACTACTACGAGCCAAGTACTACCCTGCCCATCTCCAGACGAAGAAGCGCTTGCAGTTGGATGCGCTGAAGCAGACGGACAAGATGATGGTGGACGAGTATTACTCGGAGTTCACCGCCTTGCTACGTCTTCTACCGGGTCTGGGGTATTCAGACCAGATTCTGGTGGACTGCTTCTACGGCGGGCTGAGCCATCGACTCCGCTACGGCATGGGACCGACGAGTTACACTACCTTGCAGGTAATGAGAAAGGTTAAGATATAAATAAGTGAATGAGATTTAGACTTTGAAAATGAGAGAAACTAATAAGTTGAAAGCAAGTGTAACACCCCTACAACGGACTTCACAACTAATTGAAATCGCAGCGGAAATAAACAACTAAACATTAACTAAACGCTTCGGTGCTACAACGCCATCAACCACCCACGTGGTTAACAAGGCAGAATAAATACAAGTGTACCGGTCTGATGATCAGACTCCCGAGCATAGAACTAAACCATAATTACATCATATACAATACCGAGTATTTAATTACATCCTTCACTGTAAACTGTCAATATACCGCCACAGTAGTTTCAACGGAATCAAAATATAATGCCACGGGAGCACAGGCGCATCCCGGGCTCAACATCCAAAATAAACCAAAGTACAACTGCAGCCTAGGACCTACAGCCACTCTGCTTCCTCGATCCTCATCCTGCAGTAAAAATATGGAGCCCCCGAGGGGGTCAGCAACCCTTGGCTGGTATGGTTAACGCGCAGCCCATCGGCTACCGGGATACGCGCAACTAATTGTCATGATAACATGGCATTCTTTTTTTTTAAACATAACATAACATGTGGCATAGCATTATCATTGCATAGCACAACATCACATACACAGTGGATACTCTTTCCACAATAACAAACCAAGAAGGTTAAATAACATAAGAGCCTAGAGAATGGTTCACCCTCATGTTAAGCTCGTTACACACACTCATTACGGTTCTGTTATTCGAACGAGTAACTTAAGTCACAGATGGTTCGGATATAGTGACCCGAACACACCACACAAACACATGTTCCCACTAAACCGATCATAAGTCAGAATAGGTAAGCTTTGGAGGGAGCTAACGGGAGATCGTACGCCAAATTAAGGAGAACAATCTTAACAACATAAGAGTCGAATCTGATTCAGATATCTACTCTTAACTTACATGCATGACCGGACAACCGGATTCCTCACTTCCCAGTTAGCACTTGTTAGAAGTTCACGGTGGAACTTAACAAATAATACACAACAAGTGGTAAGTCATGTTAAACACTCACAATGGAATTGAGTCACATCATAACATCACATTAATATGAACAACGGTAAACTCATTACATGTTTAAGTCTTATAACGTCATAAACATACAGAAGAACAAACAACACACAAGCCGGTGTAAACCGGTAGGCAACAGACTGCAAGAAAACCATACCTTGGTCCTTGCTTCGATTTGTTTCCACCGTAGGTCACTCCTATACACGATTAATAATGTCGGTTAATTAATTTACTTAACTTCAAATTACTAAATGTTTAACATGATTATATGACATGTTTTAATGCCCAAACTAATCCTTCATTACCTACATTATACCCCCTAGGGTTAACTACATTTGCCACATTCTTTACTGTTTTTTTATAAATTTTGGTCTGTCCGACCCACCGTCCGACCCACAATTGGGTCGGACCATTCCAGAGATTTTACCGACCCTTGGAACATACACGTCCGACCCATGTCCGACTCACTCGACTGGGTCGGACCATTACAGAACTTTTACCGCCTTACAAAACAACCATGTCCGACCCATGTCCGACTCACTCGACTGGGTCGGACCATTCCAGAACATTTACCGTCCTTCAAAACATGACCGTCTGACCCATGTCCGACCCAAGTCCTCTGGGTCGGACCATTCCAGAACCATTTACTGACGTCTAACAGAGGCTGTCCGACCCAAACTTGGGTCGGACCCCTGGGTCGGACACCACCAAAACTTGCCCAAACTTTGTCAAATCTTCACCAAACTTCTCCTAAAGCCTCCTAATGCTTCCTAACATCATTTGGTACCCTCAAACCCTCATACAACATCCATAAAATTCATTATCTAACTCCTTAACACTTACTCATTCCATACCGAAATTCCTAACACTTATGTTATTTTCTCCTTGGTTCTCTAAGTGGTGTTTCATACCTATGATAACCACTATGTCAACAATGTTTCGTCACCACTACTACATCATCTCCCAAATATCTTTTCTTCCTAAACAATTCCTTAAACATCTTTACAAGTTTATAGCTTCTCATGTAACAATCCACTTCATCCCTTTTTCACCAACAATACACAAGTCCTAAATACAATCTCATCAAGAATCTCGAAATGTCCCAAAGCATTCTTTTGCATTCTAAATCCTCTAGAACATCACCTAAGCCCTTTTTACATCTTTAAACACCTTAATGCATGTTTCTTTCACTAGGTAAGCACTTAACCATTCTAAACATTTCTTAACTTATCAAACTCTTTTTAAACCCTTAGAACTTCTTGTTTGTTACCTAAATTTTGACATAGGTTCTCCTAGAACATTACTAGACCCAAAACACATTGTTTTCACCATCAAACAACCAAGAACACTAAAAATCCATCAAACACATTCTTATACACAAACTTCACACATATAGCACTACATCACAATATAGTGCATAATTTAAATTGCATGGCACTTAGGCCCTTAAATGCATAAATCATAAACACTGAATTTCCCATATTATATTTGCCTTTGACCTGCAAATACACTCAACAATACATATGCCTCTTACTAAGCCCTTGAGAGCATTCTTCTAAGTCATTTTCCATTGGCTCTTTAAATCATTTTCATAAGCAATACAAGCTCATTTCTCCTAAGACTTTAAACCACATTAGGTTAGCATATTTACCTCTTTTCCTCACAACTTCTTTCTTGTTTTCTTATGAAACCGGTAAGCATGTTTGGTTGTTTATCAACTTCTAAACAATGTACAAGTAATGAAATGAGTATACAAGCTTTAAGCTTCATCTCACTGTAAACCCTAGTTTCACATTGTTTCAAAAACATTAAGATAGTTTTTTTACCTTGGTATTTGAAGAGAGTTTGAATATCTATCAAGAGAGGACTCCACCTAGTCCTTGAAAGGTTGGAATGAAGCTAGAACAAAGCAATATAATGACTCCATTAAGAGTGATTTTCGGTCAAGATAAAAACATGGAGGAAACATCATTTTTCTTTGAGATTCCTTACCTAGAAGCAAAGGAGATCAATAATATGTAGAAATATAAGCAAAAGCTCCTTCAATGGTGGAACTCCATGGCACCGAAATGGTGGTCTTGAAGTTTTGAGAAGATAGGAATGAAGAGCTTGATGAGACTAAGAGGATGGTGGTGTTTGTTTTTGATTTGGTTAAGTGAGCTAGGAATTACAAGAGGTCAAAGATGGAGTTTGTGTGTGGTACTATTGCAAATCGTGAATGAAGGAAAGAAGAGAGGTTGAAGAAGACTTGGAACCGTGGGAAATGAAGAAGGAAAATGAGAGAATGAGATAAGTGAGTTTGTTTTGCTTTTTGAAGATATTTGTACTTAGTAAAGTAAATAGTGACTAAAGTAGTCTTCTTTATTTACTTAACAAGTTAACAAGAGTGGTGAGTCACCACACTTAAAAAACCGGCCCCCTTTATGCTCTTAGGGGTATTTTAGTCTTTGATGACTCATTTAATTACTTATAACAACATATGTTATAAACTAGCTTATTAAAGTTATTATTCATAAAACAAGGCACATAGAAGTGAAATTTTTAATTTCCCATTGATATAGACTTCCAAATGTGATACTATATAGTACACATGTTAATTAAAGAGTAATGATGGACATTTAGCCATTCAAAACTCATTTACAAGACAATGTTTCAAAAATGTGCTTTAAGACTCCTTAAAGCACATTTTGCGTTTTAACTTGTTTTCAAGCTTGGTTTCCTTTGGTAATTGGTTTAATATGTTCATTAGTATGTACATAGGGTCTTGGTAAGTTCATTAGGTCTTAACCAAGCTTATCCCAAGCTTAAAGCACATTTTGGCCTTTATTGACTTTAAGGCATTTATTTGTGTTCTCTATGGTTTAAATTGTTTACCAATGTTTCTAAGACTCTATTTAGTCTTAATATACCATATTTAAACGTTTAAACAACATACTAAGGTTTGGGGTATTTCAGCAAGAGTGTTATCATGCCGCTGCTAAGGTTGAGATAACTGTCCAGCTGAGGGATGAAGACAATGCCGCTAAGAGAAAGACGACCGGTAAGAGTGTGGAAAACCAAGGGCAAGGCGGGTACAAGAAACAGAAGTACCAGCCACAGGCCCAGAAGAGTCAGAAAGGGAAGGTGGAGACTGAGAAGGCTACTCAGGATCCGCTTAAGCTGACCTATGCAATTGCTGCAAAGCCCTTGCGCTCTAAAGCGCCAAAGGGTAAGGAAATGCACCTTAAATGAATTGCGAATCATTTAGCAACCACTGAGACACAATTACTAATATTGATAATGGTCAGCATCTGAGTCTGGGAAGGGAGCCGGTGGTGGCTACCAACGACGCTACATCTGTCAGTGGTGTCACAAGGACCACCCCGGGCTCGACTGCAAGGGTAATAAGGTAGAGTGCAATTACTGTCGGGAGTATGGACACCGGGCATACGAGTGCTTCTGGAACCCCGAGAGCGGAGACTTTAGGCCCGAGATGAAGGGCAAGGGCAAGACCGATCAGGGTGCTGGATCTGATGGTCAGAAGACGACTCAGCAGGCTTCAAAAAAGAACCCACGGGTAGTCCAGAAGTCGGGATCCACACTCCACATGGTGGACCGGGAAGATGAGGCTGAACCCTCATCGAGACCAGGTACCGCTATGAACCATTAAGTGATAAAAATTGCCTGCTTACCGCATTTCATGCATGCTTTGGTGAATGATTAAGTTAGATGAGATTAAGATAAGATTAGAACTTAAGTGAGATATAACCTACTATTACCTTAGGAAACTTCAATATTTGCTATCCAATACCTACAACGCATAACCCGGAAGAAACCGACATCGAAACCCGAGATTTTCCAACTGAACAATGTTAGGTTATCCGCCCAGGTATGATTTTTTTAAGGGGGTATGAAATACCCCAAATTTAATTAATATTATTAAACCATTATTTAATGGGAAATAATTCGATTATAAATCATTTCACGTACGCATGCAAACCCATGCATGAGAACGTTACGTAAAAACAGTTGTTTCTCCAGAAACGCTAAAACGCCTTAGAAGCATATGGTCGAACATGACCTTGTATGACCCTCTAATATTCAAACCAAATGGTCATACAATTATTATATGAATATACAAATATATTCCTTAAGCTATATTCAGTCAAAAACGCAAAACGCTCAGGAGTGCTCACGCCCGCTCCTTAAAGCACGAAAAGTCCGGAGGAGTGCCGAGGTGGCACGAACTCCTATGAAATTAATTCCTTGAGTTACTAACATCATTATTAACCATTATAAAGAGAACCCACAAAGTGGTTTCTCAAAATTCAGCAAAAACCACAGGAGGATTTCTTAGCGCTCCTTTTTGCCCGGGTGTGTCCCGATGGCCCGTAAATTATGTCATGGGTTGATATAACCCCATATAACCCAATGTAACATCTTAATATATGTTTATTTACTATAATAAGTGTTTACAAACACTTGGAACTCATAAAAATAATTTGTTTCCCAAAATTTCCTTAGAGCACAAAAACACACCTTTGAGTGTCACGAAAACGCGTTTTACGCAATTGCCTTGTAGTTTTTGACATGCCACGAATTGGTAATCTTAAATATGGTTAAAATGACCTTCTAAATCAGTTGGTGTGACTAGTCAACAAGGCTCTCTATAGGGGCCGAATTTTAGAGCAAAAACTAGTATAAAATTTGCCTTTAAAGTTTATAAAAGGTTTAATACATGGTGACTCACCTTCCCATGTGTTGTATTACTTAATGTCAAAGTATGTAGGTCTCATATGACCAGCAAGCTGTCGAAATTAGGCCATGGAATAAGGCCATGTGAGCTAGAACAAAAACAAATGAGAAAAAGCAAAAAGTAGATCTAGAATTCACTTTTCTAGATTCCTTCTTTTCCATGTGACCTAACATGCTTGTCCTTGGCTCTTCAATGTCAATTAAGACACCCCATTTGACCCTTGAATTCGTGACTCTACAGGGGAGGAAGAAGACAAGCCTAACTTAGAAAAATCAAAAGAATAACTTACCTAAATTACCTTGTCTTCTAGCTCACAATCATTTTCTTTCCAACTCTTGCCTTGTCACACACCACATGCACGAAATTATGCAGAGAACATGGGCATTTATTGAGCCAATAAACCATGTAATAAACTAAGGAAAAGTAAAGTCATTTGACATTAAAAATTGACAAAGCAAAAATCAAATTCCAAATGCATTTTCTTACCTTATACAATTCGTGAGTCTCATTTTCTCCTTGCCCTCTTCATCCACGAATTGGTAAGCTACCTAGCTCTCTCTTCTTGCTTCATCTTCTTCCTTTGAAGCTCTTAATCCATTAATGGAGTTTTAACTTCTATCTTCATCTTTAAGGTAATTTCCTAGCATTTCTTGTCAAACCTTGAAGCAAAACTCTTCCTAGCATAACAACAAGAGTTCGGCATCACTTAGTTCTCCAAGGAGGTTGTTCAAACCAACATTAATCCAAGGAGCATCCCAAGGTTATCTTAAGGTAGTTTTAATGCTTGAAAATCCTTAAAGCACATTTTTATGTGTAACCAAGTTCTACTTCTTCTAAGGTTCTTTTCTTCTTCATTTTGATGAAGGAAAATTTGTTCTTCATCCACCTTAGGAGTGCCGAATTCATAAGGAGAAAAGTCTAAGGTAAATCCTTGTAAAACTACTTACAAATCTACTTAAGATCTTTATTCAAGATCTAACTCCTAAAACTCCTACACCACTTGCATATAACCGAAGTGGAGCATCAAAATTTCCTTGGAGAAAGCTTGGAGATTCAAGAGGAGTACAAGCACTTAACCACCTTTGTTAAGAAGTAAGTTTACTAAGTAAATCTTTATGTTATAAGCTTTGTTAAGCTTCTAAAAATTATACAAAAATTATGTACACCTCCTAGGTTTATTAAGACCGAAACTATATGGTATTATATGCCAAAAATACAATCTATAACTTATATAGAAAATATTTACCTTAAGACACATTTTTGTGTCACAAAATTTATTTATGTTACAAATAAATTAGGGCCGAAACTTCAAGGGCAAAATGATTATTTTTGAGCTAAGAATTTATATAAGACATTACAATAATTTTTACATGAGTTATATAACTCCTATGAATTTATGTATAATTATTATGACATATAAATCCACTTTTATATACTATATGGTCACCAAATAAATATGGCCGAATGTACTAGTTGATAAATAGGTATTAATGACCTACTTAGGTATATAAACTTATATCACAAAGTTTGGTGAGCTAAAAATATTTCATTAGTGCTTAAATGGCTAATTAATTAAGTTAAGTGGCTTAAATGTAATTTTTACAAAATTTAGTGTATATATTGTGAAAGCCGAGAGCTAAAGGGGTATTTAGTGAAATTATAATACAATATATGGTTAGGAATTAAGTTTATGAATTTTAGATAATTTAAACAAGTGTTAAAATAACATTTTATTAAGTTTTGGGCTATTATGTAATTTATAAAAGTTGTTATGAAAGTTTAGAACATAAAAAGGGGCGAATTCATAATTAAGAGATTTATTAGGCTCACCTTTGAAATTTTGAGGAATTATATATTTAGACTTTAGTTTATAAGTCATTAAGAAGTTATTATAAAGTTTTGGGGTGAATGTAATTAATGGAGAGTTCAAGACCAAAGCCGAATTACTTGGGGTTAGTTTGGTAATTTAAGAATTTATATATATATATATATTCGGCATTTATGGAGAATTAAAATTAAAACTATAGTTTATAAGGCATTATGCAAAGTTTATAAGGTTTTGTGGTTAAATTGTAATTATGGGAAATAAAATATTATTGCCGAGAATTTAAGGGGCTAAGTTGTTATTTTTGAAAGTTATAGTACTTAAAAGCTATATACTAAAATATTAGTGTGACTATGTAATTTAGCTAAATAAGAAGTTAAAACTCTATAATATAATGAGATTAGAATTTAAATATAAAGTTCATGAATTAATGTGGTTGTTTTGTAAATAACCGAAATATAAGGGTAAGAATTTAGATTTAAATAAAAATAAGTCCCATATGGATATTTTGAGGAATTAGAAGAAAGAATTTTAATTAAAGGAATAATGGAATTAGAACTATGGCTTATAAAGTTATAAGGAAGTTAAAGGAAAACAATAAATATTATTTATGACAAAAAGGAGAATAATGAGATTATAAGAATATTATGTCATTGTAAGACATTTAAATATAGTTAAGAAAATTATAAGTTGTTATGTCCCTTAGACAATTAAAGTAAACAACAAATATAGTGCATGAATATATGAATACATATATGTACATTAAAGGATTTATAAATAAATCAAAAAGGAATAACAAATAAGATATACATTAAATCATGAGGTAATTGAAAGAAATAAACCTCACATGAAATAACAAATACGAGATTTGTTAAAAGATCCAATAGAATTATTATATAAGGGTAACATAAATTAACCCTCTCAGTTAATCCTAATCTAGGACTTTGTTTGACCAGACGTTGACTGGGAATTTAAACAAGTCCAGTCTACGGTGAACGGTATGGGATTCTTGCAACCTGTTTTCTACCGGATTACACCGGCTTGTGTGCTATCTGTTGTTTGAATTAACGACCAAGATAATTAATGTAAAATGTTGTTTACTCTTGTGCGCTGTTGTATTATTTTATGTGCGTGAATGATGCTGACTACTACGTGTATGTCCCACGCATACAAACACTACTATACCAGTGGATTAAATACCTGCGCTTCAGTATACCGAGGACTTGTACTCAAGTCTCTCACTAACTTCACTTTATAACAAACGTCATTATCCTAAACGTGATAATTGACAATACACATTGTGTTCTTGTTTAACGTCTTTATATGACACTTAACAACTCTATACTACGAGAACGAGGAGCCCAGTTGGATCTGGCCATGCATGCTACAGGAGCTGTACCTGTCTCAGGTCGTCTCCTATCTACGTCGCGACGGAACATTTCAGTTTGAGGAAGTCTCTATTCCTCTCGGGTTTCTAATGCCCATCAGTTCAGTTTGAGGAAGGCTTCATTCCTCTAGTGGGATTCTATTTCTCACGCCTCTCAGTTCAGGGTTTAACTACGTTATCTCCTGGGGTTTTTATACCCAACCTTTCAATCTTAACGAGGTCACTATACCTCCACTATTTCAGATATTCAGTTATACCTGTCAGTCCCATTGTGTGGACCGACTATCATTAAAGAATTTCAGTTCAGCTAACTTGACCTTCTGCAGTCTTGTTCTATGTGACATTATTGTCCTTGTATGGATACTTGTCATTATCCTACTATGCTTGTTTACAGCTTTATAAAAATGAAATGCATGTGTTCGACAAAGTAGTTGGTGTGGCCCGGTAGACGATGGGCTGCACGTTTTCCATACCAGCATTGTTTGCTGAGCCCCTTTGGGGGCACCCCCATTTTTCAGGTACCTGAAGTTGAGAAGATTACCACACCGAGTGTAGGTGGGGTAGATTCAAGCTATGGGAGTCTTCTTATAGACATTTGTTTTACTTAAGTATTTTACATTTGAGTTTGATTCCTAGTATCTCGGATTGTATTCGTATTCAGACCGTGACTTTTGGAGATTGTATTTGGATTTAGCCTTGTTGGTCACAAGGGTGGCCAACGGCATTGTAATACCGCCCGGTTGTTGTATTTAGTTCCGCTGCAGTTGTATTTTATTTGGGAGTGATCGCCGTTCAGGTTATTGGATTTCGGGTTGGGGTGTTACAGGGTACCTGACACCCAAAGCACAAACAGCCATCATTAGGAGATGCAGTCAGTTAGGAGTGGGACCGGGAGGTTTCTATACACCGGAGTACCCAGGAGGAGCAAGGATGAAACTAAGGATGATGAGCTTGGGCAAGGATTGGAATCCGTATGCCAAGACGTACCAAACCACGAGAGCACAAGATGGAGTCTCACCGCCGGCTATACCCAAAGAGTTCCATCCAGTTATTACACAAGTCGTGGAGATCGCTCAGCAGTTGGAAGCTGACCCGATCCCAGACATACAAGCAGATTTATGCATCATTAACTTTTACGAGATGGACAGACATCTCGGATTAAATCAGGATAAGGACGAGACAGCGAAGTCTCTCGAAAGGGGGATACCCGTAGTGTCTTGGTCCATTGGAGATGACGCTGAATTTATATACGACGAGCAGAAGCGTGTGGACCGTGCTAATAAGCTACTACTTAAGTTTGGAGATGTGTTAATTATGGGAGGAGTGTAACACCCCTCTCCTTAAACACGTAATAATCTCTCTCGTAGCAATAAATAAAACGTCTTATAGCGGAAGAAATAATAATAACAATAGTACTCACTCGGGTGTCACCGGCCGTTACTCGCCCATGCGAGTAACGAAGCCAAACTATATCCAACAACCAACAAAAACAAACTGCTAACCGCCGTGATAACGAGAATATCCCTATACATCATAATAAGTCCATACTCATAAACATCGACAAGTGAGCGTCTACCCAATCCTGAATTTACATAACCGTACCATAATACAATTTCCAGTCTGATGTCGTTATACAAACAAACCCCCTATATGGTATTCAAAATAAACTCTAATTACCCTGTTCCCGCACTTCGGCTTCAACAATAATCAACAACCTGCATAATGGTGTAGTATCAGCGATAGACGCTGAGTATGCCGGGCCTGGACCCTAATGGTCACTTAGTCATTTTAACCATCATATTATTAGATTGGTTTCATGCTTTACCATTTTACAGATATAATCAATACTGTAATATCATGCATATAAACATCACCATCCATCCAATCCAAACATTCATTTCATATTACAAACAACAGTTGTATATTCAAACATATCGAAATAATCACAGTATAATGTACAATGTACAATCGCCGTAGCGTACAGTTTCCATAGTTAATTTACCTTGGCCTTAAAGGCCCCACCCGATAACCTCACCATGGACAGTAGTCCTCCCGTACACACAAAGGTGCTCATTTTGCCAGAGGTCCGGAGGCCCCTGACTATTCACTTTGCCTCGTAAGGCGTCCATATAAAAGGCCGTAGCCACCTGACCCACGATCCAAATAGGGCTCGTTGGGTATAAACCTGGAGCGGAACCCGGTCGGGAACCCCTCAGTGATCACAAATGCGCAACCAAGTAGTTCGTAAACTACCGGGATGCCTCACCTTAACTCATACCATCTCTCTCTCATAATGTTTAAGATATGCTCTTAGTCTTATGAAGAATATAATTATTAATTAGCTGCCGAATGGGTCTCACGCATACCTAGAAGTAATCTAGGTTATATTCATGTTCGAGATCCATGCTCTAGAGACCGACAATGTCATGACACGTTCCTAAGTTTTTTACTTAGGTTACCATATACTTAATATTAATACTATGGGTATTATACCAAGTAACCGTCATGTCATCACAATAACGTATATGTATGTTTATATAAGTCGATCTATAGTCGACGTAGTGTTAGTCCCGTAGGACGCTCGTGCATAAATAATTAATGCAGTAACACACAACACACAAGTTATATCAACCAAATCCGAGCCCAAGGAGTTTCCTTAGGACAACTCGGATCAAACCCCTTTACATACCGTTCACCAAGACCTAGGATGCGCAGTGTAGACCACTAGCTCGTCAAGCGCCTCCGTCTGAAGTATGATCTAAACGGTAATAAAACTACAAGTCAGTCTCCATGACTAACTACATCCGGTATTTCCGAATAACAAGTAACCCCGACAGTTTATCCCCGGATTTCTTCAGTTAATTGTTACGGGTTTCTCTAAACCAGTCGGCTTTGTTACTAAAACTCGTACGTCGAAATGTTTCGACTGTTAAGTTTAATTCATTATATTTCTTTAATCTTATCCACCATTAAATTTAGGTATATAACCTATAGTTGCATGTATGCATGCATGACTTATTATATTGTATTATTTTCCACCATCCATCATAATACATTGTATTATATAATCCATTATCTTTAGCAAATTATATTTGCATTCAAAAACTTATAACTTATAGTTTGTAACTATTTTTTTGTAATAACCACCACCATCATATTATATGGTTTCCAACCATAATATATATCCATCCTTATATACATTATTCTTGTATATGTATATATTCACCATATAGGTAAATTTCATGAGTTATAAAACTCTTATATTATATGTTACATTTTTATCATCTTATATTAGATGATTATTCCCATTAGTTGTATTATATTATACAACTTGTATTAAAAATATTATCCTAATATTATGTAACATTTCATGTTGTATAATTACAACTCCTAAGATTTATTCAATATAATCCTTAGTTTTAAATCCTATTTATTTATAGTTTGTCACATTATTTAATGTGAATATCCTTACTTATTAATTCCATTAAAACCACATTAATACTATATAATTGTTATAACATTTATAACATTGTAGACCATAGTCTAAAATTCATTTTTCCAATTTTAATAATTCAGTACAGCCCTTTATTTCATTTAAATTTCATTTTGACCACATAACATTATGTAATGTTATACCATATATTAATATCATATAATATGATATTTTTATTTCCCTTAATGTATAACCTATAGTTTTTATACAAAACTATTTATATTGCCGCATGGGCACCATATCAAAACCTTATTCTTTTCATATTCCATAGTTTCCTTTATTTACAAAATCACCCTATAATTAATACGATGTTATATATACCATATAATATAACATCTTTAACTTATAAAATGGTATAACCTATGGTTTTATTTTTGTAAAATTTCCGAACAGACCTTGTCTGATTATAAATTAATATCCAGCCCTTTTAACTTTCCAAATTTATAAAATGACCACATATATAATGTTATGTATTATATATCATATATTATAACATTTTAAACCTTACTAATAATATAACCTATGGTTACATATTATTTAAAATTACGAACAGACCCTAGCTGTTCTATAATATTTTCTAACCCACCAAGGTTCTATAATTGCCATTTAGCCCAATTTATAAAATATAGTTTTATAATATCATTAAAACTATTTATTATACACATGTCTTAATAAAATACTCTTATATAATTCTAAAAATCACCAAATTTCACCAAAGGGCTATAAATATTATTCCTAACCCATATAATCTCGGTATTTACAAATCCACCACATATATTTATCCAAAGTGTCACAATGACATAATAACTATATATTATATATATAGTTTATTTTAATTCCAAAACCAACCAATAAATTCCTAAAAATTCCTAATAGCCCATGGGTGTTTATAATGCCATTTTACACCCTGAATTTTCGGTAATAACATATATACCACATATGTTACAAAATTGTTACAATTAAATACTTATCTTGTTATAAAACCTTAAATAAGTTATTTAACTTATCTAATTTGGTCAAAACCTACCATATGGTCAAGGTTGACCTCCTTAATATTTCCTTGACCACTACTTTCTTATAATTACGGTTTATAACCATGTTTTCCAGAAATTACCATTTAACCCCAAAACTTTATAAAATCTTATAATTTTTATTTAAACTCATTTAAACCTCTAATTTTCGGCTTTATTATTATATAGCCCCCAAATTTAATTTAATTAAACTTTAACCCCTTATACTATGCGGTAATATATATATATCACCTAAACTTAAATAAAACCTTATAAATACATAAATAAAATGGCCTAAAGTACATGGCCTTATTACAAACATTAGCTTATAAAATGAATTACACATAAATGCCCAAAAATGCATTAAACTCTCAGCCCTTACCACATATTTTCCATATTTACCAATTTTCCACATAATGTCTTAAATTTGACAATTATGTTAATTAATTACTTAGATAAATTTACCAAACCATTCCTTAATCACCTAAGGTCAAAATAAGACCTATAAACCTTGTTCACTCACGGCACAATTTATACACATATGTATAAACACATATTAATATACCAAGTGAAGGTTTAAGTGATTTATACCTTATTTTTGCCTAGTTTAGGCCTTGTTTGACCACGGCAATTTAAAGGAAATTCCCACAGCTTCTTAGATGAGTTCTAACAGCAATATAATGATATGGTTAGTCTCCAAGCAAGATCTAACCATATGAAGTGTTTAATGTACATTTTCAAGGTAAAATTTACCTTAGAATACCAAGGTAAGCAAAGGTGTTCCTTGGCCTGTTTATACTGAAGGTAAAGAGCATCAAAAGGTCTACTAAAACCAGGTTTAAAATCAGAATAAATTAGCTAAGAAGATGGCTAATTTTCACCTTGATTAAAATGCCAAAAATGGTGTTTTTGGCTTGGTTCTGGCTATACCTTGAAGCTCTTGGTGTACCAACTGAATAAGTATGTTAACAAGAATATAATAAGGCTAGGAGAACAGGTTTTACAGCCGGAATTGAAGGGAATCAAAGGATAAGTGCTTAAAGCACATTTTTATACCTTAAGAACAAGATTAGATTTCTCCACTTCCTTCCCTTGTTACAGCCAAGAATTGCCCATGTTTTAACCTCCAAAACAACCTAGAACCATGGATGGAAATGGTTGATGCTTAGCTCCATGAAAAGAGGAAAGAAATGTGAAGAGAATGAACATAAAATGGCTTAATAAGCTTACCTATGTCAATTGGTGTTCTCTTCTGAATATGGAGCATTCCCACGGTTTGTAGAACCAAAAGAGAAGATGAATGATGAGTGGTTTCGGCTGGGAAGCAATCAAATGAGGTAAGAATGCTAAATTTGCTTTTAAATTAGTTTAATGTTACTTTAGGAATAGTAATTAGGTGACTCATTAGATTGGCTGAATAATTGATTAGAGATTGATTAATCGGTGGGTATGACAGCTGTAGGAGGTCGGCAATGGGGGGCTTGGTCAATGGATGACATTTGACCATAGTTAATTTAAGTAATTAAATGTTATTTTTAGGTACTATTCATCCAAAATTACCAATTTTGATTTTATTTTCAAAATTTGATTTAGACTTTATAATATAGTCTATCATGTCACATTAATGTTATAAAGAATATACTCTAGTCCTTAAAGTGACAAAAAGTCATTATCTTAGAGCTCATACACAAAAATGTGCTTTAAGGTGTTTTAGTGCACATTTTGTGTCGCAAGGTGTTTCTGAGCTCTTTTTTCTTTGAGAACGGTTTCATTGTGTTCCTTACATGATAAGAGATCTTAGGAATCCAATTTTATAAAAAATAGAGGTCATTAGACCTTTAAGGTTTTCTTAGAGCACATTTTTTCCCTACTTGACCTTGAAGCATGTATATGCTTGTTCTATGTGTTGGAGTGTTTTCCAACAATTGTAGTGTGTTCCTTAATGTGTTAATATGCTTAGGACAAAGTTTTAGGTCCTAAGAAACTCATTTGGGTATTTATTTACCCTAAACAGTCAAAGGGTGCAATATCTTGCTTTGTGTTGACCATCGTTGTTCTCAATTGACTTTTAAGGCATGTTTAGGCCTTAATTAATGTGATTAGATGTCTAATACATATTTTATTAGTTTGGGGTATTTCAAGGAGAGTCAAGAATGTTGTACCATGGGATTAAGAGAATTAAGCTAAATACAGCACCGTCGGCAGTAATCAATGCGACGCACATGAGACCAGGACGGTTAAACCTAAGCTTTAGACAATATTAGCCATGTAATGTTTTAAGTATGATGTAAGAAAGGAGGTGTAAGAAAGAATCACATGATGTAAACAAGATGGTAATCAATAAAATAACAGTGTTGTTCATATCAATTGTTACGACTCTCGTTATACCATCGTTACTCATGAAGCTTGTGAAATATAATTAGGTCATGGACTCGGTACGGAAGGTGCGCTAGGCATCCTTACAGAGGCATAGGCCGGTGAAAGCGGTACTATCCTCACTGGCACCTTTCTAATCAACGACATTGAGGTATCAGTTCTCTTCAACTCAAGGGCCTCGCACACCTTTATCTCGGCATCATTTGCGAGAAGGTTGGGGCTAGACGCTGTTGAGCTACCCGACTTTACGGTTATGCTCCCGTCTAAGGAGAAGGTTCGTTGCACTCGTTATTACTGAGGATCCACCATCAGAATTAAGGGGGAAGACTTTCCAGTCACATTTATTGAGTTTAGGGAGTTGGGATTTGATGTTTTCTTCGGGATGAACTGGTTGGAGTGGCACAAGGGTCGTATCCTCTGCGCCGAGCACCGACTACTACTCAGGAGTCCATCTGGGGTAACAATATCATACCGCCAGAGGCCCAGAGAGCCTTTGACCAAGATCATCTCCGCCATGGCAATGTATAAGGAATTGAGGAGGAAGGAAGAAGTATATCTCTGCTATGTCCAGGACATAGAGAGGGATCCCGAGTTCGACCCCGACTTACCGGTAGTGTCGGAGTTCCTCGATCTCTTTCCACGGGAACTGCCCAGCATGCCACCCACTCGGGAGGTAGAGTTCACCATCGAGCTGCTACCAGGAACCGGACCGATAGCCAAGGCACCATACCGCATGGCTCCGGCAGAAATGAAAGAGTTGAAAGAGCAACTGAAGGACTTGTTGGATAAAGGGTTCATAAGACCCAGTGTTTCACCATGGGGAGCGCCAGTTCTCTTCGTGAACAAGAAGGATGGCAGTCTTCGCCTCTGCATCGACTACAGAGAGTTGAATGCAGTAACTGTGAAGAATAAGTATCCACTACCTCGTATTGATGATCTGTTCGATCAGTTGAAGGGGGCATCTGTGTTTTCCAAGATTGATCTCAAATCGGGGAATCATCATATAGCCATTAAGGAGGGAGATATTGATAAGACGGCATTCCAGACACGATATGGCCACTATGAATTTACAATGATGCCGTTCGGTCTGTCAAACGCACCGGTGAAGTTTATGGATCTGATGAACCACTTGTTCAGGGAACACTTGGACAAGTCGGTTGTGGTGTTCATCGACGACATACTGATATATTCAAAGGCGAGAACTGAGCATGAGGAACATTTGAGGAGGGTGTTAGAGATACTGAGGGAGAACCAGCTTTATGCTAAGTTCTCTAAATGTGAGTTTTGGCTTGACCAGGTCTCTTTCCTGGGTCATGTCATCTCAAATGCTAGGATCTCTGTAGATCCAGCAAAGATAGATGCCGTACGCACCTCGCCAAGACCGAAGACGCTTACCGACATCTGGAGCTTCCTCGGTCTGGCAGGGTACAATCGGAGGTTTGTTAAGGACTTCAGCAAGGTCACGAAGCCGATGACCAGTCTAACGAAGAAAGGTACACTGTTCGTATGGACGGATGACTGTGAGAGTTCATTCCAGAGCTTGAAGGACTCATTGACCACCGCACCGGTTTTGACCATTCCAAACGGTACGGAGGGCTTTGAGGTTTACTGTGATGCATCCGGCAGAGGGTTGGGTTGCGTGCTCATGTAGCATGGCAAGGTGGTGGCATATGCCTCACGCCAGCTGAAGAAACATGAGGAGAACTACCCCACTCATGACTTGGAGTTGGGAGTTGTAGTCTTCGCTTTGAAGATATGGCACCACTACTTGTACAGGGTTAGTGTGATGATCTACACCGATCATAAGAGTTTAAAATATATATTAACTCAGAAGGAGCTGAATCTTCGACAGAGGAGATGGTTAGAGTTTCTAAAAGACTATGATATTGACCTCCAGTACAAAGAAGGGAAGGCCAATGTTGTAGCTGACGCCCTGAGCCGTCGAGCACACTCACTCCATTCGCTACTTGCTTCTTCGAGCTTGGTTAATGAGGCGCAAGAGGATCAGAAGGCTGATGCATATATGAGGGAAGTCAGACAGAAGCTGACAGAGGGTACCTTCGAGAGTTAGAAATATGACTTCAGACTTCATGAAGATGATCTGATCAGACTTAAGGGCCGGTTATGCATACCATAATGCAGCGCGGATCTGAAAGACCGCATACTGAGAGAATCACACTATTATTCAGTTTCCATCCATCTAGGAGCCTCTAAGATGTATAAAGACATGAAGAGATACTTCTGGTGGTCGGGGATGAAGATAGATGTTACCAAGTTCGTTTTGAGGTGTCTCACATTACAGAAGGTAAAATTCGAGCAACGACAACTGGGCGGAATGGTACAGTCGATGCCAGTTCTAGAGTGGAAGTTTCATGACATCTCAATGGACTTCATGGTCGGACTCCTGCCTACCAGGGGAAGTCTGAACATGATATGGGTCATAGTAGATCGCCTTACCAAGGTAGCCCGATTCATACCGATGAAGGATACTTGGAAGGTAACTAAGTTAGCTGAGTTGTTTGATAAGGCGATCATGAGACACCACGGGCTACCGAAGACCATAGTGTCAGATAGAGATACCAGATTCCTTTCGAGGTACTGGAGAGCTACGAGAGAAGCGTCGGGTACAGAATTGAAGTTGAGTACCGCGTTTCATCCTTAAACAGATGGTCAGACTAAGCGAACAATTCAGACACTCGAGGACATGCTGAGAGCATGTGCCTTAGACTTTTAGGGCAGTTGGATTGACAAGTTGCATCTGATCGAGATCTCTTACAACAATAGCTATCATGCTTCGATCAAGATGGCGTCTTTCCAAGCGTTGTACGGTAGACCATGTCGTACACCACTCTGCTGGGATGAGTCGAGTGAGACGGTCATTATAGGACCTGAGTATTTAGAACAAGTTCAGGCTGAAGTTCAGCAAATCAGGGAGAATATGTGTTATACCCAAAATTTTAACCCCCCGGAAGAGAGTCTCTACTAATAGGATAGTAGCGAAGGTTCCCGGTTCGATCGGCACATTTCAGAGTACTAGAGACAGCTTAGTCATCTCCAGGGGCACTTTCGTAAT